>JAREIK010014016.1:1455000-2655646 GCA_029783825.1 Sapria himalayana
TTGAATTAGTTGTAAAAGAGTTTAGTTAAAAAAAAAATTAACTTTAACTTGGAAATTGTAAAGATATTTTTTATAGAGATGTCAACAGGGCCGGGCCGGGCCGGCCCGGAACGAGGCACGGTTCAGCCGTGCCTGGCCCGGCCGGCACGGGAATTTCCCGTGCCCTGGCTTGTGCCGTGGCTCGTTGGCACAATACCGTGAAGAGAATATTATATTTACAAATTAGGATTCGGCGCGATGAGCTCATTTTGTTAATGAATATACTAATTTTTTTATAGGGATTTATATACATAAGTTTTTAAATGTTTTGTTACAATAAATTATCAAATTATTAATTTAATTATTAATTCATATATTTACAAACAATTTTTTAAAATATATAAAAAAATTATCACATAAAATTATTACTAAATTAGATTTATACATGCGAAGAGCCATTCCATTCAAATAATATAAAAACATAAATTATTTGATCATTTTAAATTAATAATACATGGTAAAAAAAATTATGAGAAATGAATTTAAGAAAATAAATATTATATTACATTATTAAGTAACCAATTTTCAATAAGAAAATAGTAATACAAGGGAAAGAAAATATGTAAAAAAAATATGAAATGTAATTATTTTAAAGAATAACTTAATATAAAAATTATATAAAATAATTACATACCAAAAATAAAAATTATTTAGAAATATTAGTATTAAATAATTGAATTATATTATATAATAAAATAAAATGAATAATAATCTTAACCTATTTTTTAACTTGAATATAATATGCCATGGGCACAAGGCATTCGACAAAACATTTTTTAAAATAATTAAAGATATACAAAAATAATTCTTTTAAACAATATATATGTCAAAAATAAAAATATCAAATAAACAAAATTTATTATATGGGCAATCATTCAGAGAATTAATATCTCAACATCCTTATTCTTAAAAATCCTAAAAACTAAGGGAATGTTTAATAATAGAATTAAAATCTTCAAACTATTGAAAATTTAAATTTTAATGGTTTGAAATTTTAAGTATGTTTAATATAAAAATATCAAAAGCTAAAGATTTAAAATTTTAAGTATGTATAGACCTATTTAATGTCGAATGCTGAAATTTTTCAATAATTTTTTTTTTGAAAATTACTATTTATCCTTTTTTTCCTTTTCTTTTTCGTTTTCTCATTCTTACTACAGTTCAATTTGTGAATCTATCTTCTCCTCCTTTCTCCGCCACCACAAACCCTAGCCCTAACTCTCTTTCATGATTAATTTAAGAAAGAAAATAGTAAATTAATAATTATTAATTAATTTTTATTTTTATATTAAAAATTTAGATAATTTTAAAGAACTTAGAATTATTTGTTATTTCCTAAATATTTTTATTTTTTTTGGATTTATAATTAATTTATGAATATGTTTTTAGGAATTTAATTATTTTAAATAAATAATAATTATAGTGAAAAAATATTTCATTAAAAATTTTATATATGTTGGATAATATGTAATACAAAGATAATAAAGATAAATATGTAAAATACATCATTTTCAACAAATAACATTTATAGTTATCAAACAATATATTTATATTCAGTATTCAGTTAATAGTAATTTATCAAATAATTTTTCAATACAAATTCAACACTTATAAAATTCAACCTTAATATTTCAGTACTTAATTTTTTTAGTTTTATCAAACAAGCCTAAAATCTGATAAATCTCAATCCTAATATATACGATCATTGGACAAAAATATTTATCATCACATCAAGAAATGAGTTCATGATATAAATATGAATAATTCAAAAAAAATAAGACATAATTTTTCATAGTGAAAGAATCCTGACAAAATTATATCTCCAAATGAACAATGTAGCATACCACAATGAAGATCACACTTAGTACACAAGACTCCCAAAGAGTGCGTGAATTAAGCAAGATTAACATCTCCACAACACCATCTCCAAAATCAAAAAATTATGTCTGATGAGATTTGAATTTGAGACCTACCAAGACGTGATTTCTAACATATACATGAAATACAAGAACTTCTCGGATGATGAATCAGCCGAATACTACTCTCGTTAAAATAGTTCTATTTTTGAGTTTTTTATAATATTTGATGTGTCAGTGCTTGTGTAATTACACATAGTGTAGTATACAACATAGATAATTCTAATACACGTATGCAAATAGCGCATACAATGCATATAGTAATGTACAAATGGCGAAGAACAAATTATGCAGAAATACAAACTATCCAAAATAGAAATAAACACGAATCTAAGAATTATAATCTTGATTGAAGATCAAGACCAATAAATTGTTGATTGCACACAAAACACAGCAAGAACAAGTTCAACTTTGAGAAAAAACAGCTGCAATTGATGCCGAAGAACAGCAGATAAACAAGAAATCAGCACATGAACTATAATACCTTGGCGAAATCCTGATCTGGGACTTGCAGTTTTTTCTGTAATCTGCCTTTCACTTCAGCCATAGTCTCTTTGTCATGTATAACAAAGAAGAAAGGCTCACCAAAATTCTGAATTTGCTGCAGGCATCCCCCCAAGGGAGCAAACAGAGAGAAAAACATCAGCTAATGATCCGTGCTGAGCTAATCGTCTGTACTACAGAAATGCTGGATTCAAAACTTGAAAAAGTAGGGAAAAAGTTTTTCTCTCGTGCTTATAAAACAGAAACATAATTCTGAAAAAAGGGAGCAGAAAAATCTTTGAGAAATTACCATCTGATTATTGGTAGTTTCTTTGGTGAAATGGTACACATGAATTAGACGATCACCAAGGGCGAGAGACTTCTCATCTTCAGGAATCTTCAAGAAATAAACAGGAAACACAAGAATGAAATTCTCTCTCCTACGCTTTGGGGAAAACACAAAATAATGAAACATGCACAGGAATCACTGACCTCTTCTGCGCGTAACGTCCAGTACTGATCGTTTATGTTCTCGATCCTCTCGCAGGGAGGGAAAATCTGTTAGAACACAAAGTGAACCTTAGTGGTGGGGCCCATTGCGCTGCCATGAAGAGACAATTGCCAAATGGCAGCGCTGCCTATAGTTACGCATCTACGCAAGTAATCATAAACACACTCAGCTAAGATTCTCTCCCAACTACATCTGCCGTGACAACCTCCCTCCATGCCATGCAACAATCTTAGTTCCCCCAATCAAAAAATAAAAATTATATCAAATTAGGTTTTTTCAAACCTAATTCATATTTTTTATAATTCTGCGCAAACTCAAATTAAGGTATTGCTCAAAATTCTATTGCATGCCGCCACAACCACCAGAACCACCACAGCCGCCGCCACCACCACCATACACTCATTTGTCGCTGCTGTATATGTAATTTGTTTTTTATTTAATAATCTGTTTATATAACAAAATATTTTTTTGTTTTAATATTTTCATGTAAGTGCAAGAAATAAAATATTAAAAGACCGGGATTGTAACAGTAACACAATAACGGAAGTCCCGCTGTCTGGTCAGCAGGCCGAAAGTTTTGGAGCAGAGCCTGACCCGTTCCATGATCCGACCTGCTCCGGTTAAATGAACCGAGATTTTTTTTAATATAAAATATTCTGTAATTTTATTTTCGGGTGGATATTTTTGGACCCAAGAAACTGTTCATCATCTCTCTCTCTTCTCTCTGCACGATTTTTTGCGACTACACTGTGTGATGCATACTATAAGACATTTCTGTTTGATTTTAATCTGTAACGCATAAGCATTTTCTAGTGGATGTAGCTAGTTATACTGAGCGACTAGCGAACCATGTTAATTTCGGTGTTGATATCTCATTTTTTTGATTTTGTCGTGGATACTTGCTGGATTGGGATATATATTACTTATTTTCTGTGTTTCTGTTGTTTCTATATCTTAATCTCACTACTGTAGAAGCGTAATTACCCAACAGTCACCACCATACAAAAATTACCATAGCATTTATGAACCACACCGTTCACCATCCACAAAAACAAAGTTAAATTTTCCATGGGTTGGCAATTGGCATTAATACCATCTTATAAAATAATGGTGAAAAATAAATTCAATACTAAAATTCATATATCAAATATCCTTATATAATGAGTAGGAATAACTAAAAAAGTCACATATCAAGTGCTCCTATCAAAAAAAAAAATAAGTAACAAAACACCTACTAATCGAAATATTTTGTTGTATAATTTTGTTATATTATTAATTTAATAATATAAACTAATTTAAAAATAATTCTCCCCAAATTATAAGTTATCCGAGTTTTCAAAAAGTTGAATAAATCTAGTTAACAAAAAAAAATTTATATTTTATGACAAATCAATATGCTTAGAAAATCTCGACATGAAGCCTCACAATAATGATATTCAACCTATCAAATATTAGAATCTTGTGTTAATTATAATAATATTGATAATATTTCTAAAATTTCATATAATAAAGAAAAATATTGTATTTTTAAATTATTTAATATATTTTAATGTATCACTAATATATGTTCCTCAGCACACGCTCCAATATTTTACATCACACTTAAATGCACTAGCAATATACGTTACATGTTTCAATAATATATAAGAAATATTAACTTTTTATTTAAATATGTATATAAATGAAAAATAAAATAAAATAAAAAATTAGACAAACACTCGGCAACTATGTCATTTGGATGTTTATATGAATTTAAATATTTAAAATTGAAAAAAAAATATTTTGCATTTTATAACAAATTGTACGAAACAATCATCATAACCAAAGAATAACTTATAAAGAGAACAAACAAATCACGAATTATCTCATTTTTCTTATAATAGATTATTGATACTAATATTAAAGCTAAATTCGCATTAACATGGAAAGATATTATTTGAGCTACTAAAGTAAATGAGACTACGTAATGTACTCGAGCTAATAATGAATACAAGTTAGAGGAGAATCAATAATGAAAGAAATAATAAACTTAAAGATTTAAATAAAAAATTATAATTTTTCATCATTCAATATCATTATTCCATAATTTTGATTAAGATTCTTCCTCTTCACTATTAATAATTAACAATAAAAGTTAAGCCTTATGAATTATTTTTATAGTATACTTTTCACTTTTAATATACTAAAAATATCAAAATATAAAAATTTAATAATTAATTAATAAATTCGAAAAAGCTTACGACCAATAAATGATTATTAAATATATTTAAATCATATAACTAAAAAATAGCTTATAGATAAGCAAACAACTCAAGCATCGCTATGGCTTCGTGCCAAGACACACCTATCACGCAATGATTTGATTGGAGCATTATGGTATAGTCTCCTTGGTCCATTTTGCAATAATGGATGGATGATGTTTAAAGTAAACTTTAGACCATAATTTGTACAGTTTTTTTTTGTTCGCACTTTCCCCAAAAGTTCAAACCACACATCATAAATTGGATTAGCATGGCTCAGGCAAGCACGTGAGCAAGATGGCCTCTTACTTTTGGTAAGTTTTCAGCTTGGAATAGGCAAAAAATACACACCTTATAGATTCTATGCTGGAAAGTCTCAACCAGCCTGAGTTCAGCATTAGCATGAGATAATTCAACCTGCGAAAGAGAAGAAGCAGAAGATATTCCCAAGGAACAAATTACTAAAGAAATTCTCCTGCCGAATCCATCGCCAACCCATTGCTCAATATGCGACAAAAAGTGATATTTTGCTACGCTCACAAGCCTACGCGCCATACCTTAGTCTTGAGAAAATTCATAACATCGGCCACAGTGCTCTGTTTTGGAAGCCTTATGGAATGAATGTTCTATTCATTGTTTAACAAATGCACAAATCTCAGACAATTTCCAAAAAAAAAAAAAAAAAAAAAAAAAAAAAAAAAAAAATCTAAAAAATGATAGAACAGTAGATCAAGACACATACCACATCTTTTAAATTGAGAAAGAAAGTAACTTTCAGAGTTTTAAGATCCTGCAATTCTGGGAGAGGAAGGTCCAACACTTCAAAATACAATATATCGGAGATCTGTTGCACGACACAAGTTTTAATGAAGATGACTAGCATACTTTAATGAAGATGACATGATCACTAATCAGAGCCTGGGGCAGCTTACCTGGTTATAGTGGATCAGCATATCAGACAGATGATCGGCTCCATGGAACTTGATGGGCTGGGGCTTGGGTTGCTGGGAGTAGCAGTTGTGGGATGTGAGCCGCAGCTTGGTTGGATCGTCTAACCCAACATGATGAGCCACCTTCTCGACGACGTCGTCATAAGTATGAAGCTTTGACCTAGGGTTTATATGTGATGGACAAACTCGAGCAATCAGGCTCAAGCAAAAAGTAAGCACGGGCACGGTGCTAGATTACACTTGTCATCTCAAGACAGACTTACAGTTCCAGACAGAAAGCATCATCCTTTGGGGCCTCTAGGGATCGAAAGTGAACAATCTGGAGAGAGAATACACGAGGTCGCTAATCAGCTAATTTAGGTGCATACTTTCTTGTCATGAATCATGCATGATCTAGAACAAAAAACTCATACTTTATAATATTTCACCAAATTTTCTCACAATAGTTGTATCCTGCATAAGCAGGATACATAAATATTTTTATTATTTTTTGATTTTCTAATTTTATTCTCATTAACATTCTTATATATCCCATGAATTAACAAATACATCATTACTATAATGAAATTATTTAATTGACTCTAATTATGTTATCCAAGAGATCATGGCCTGTATACAAAATCAAAAGATCTCAAGTTCAAAAACTTATGAGACACGGCCTCTCTAGTTTTAAGAAATAAAACTGTCGATATATTAATCTCTCACAAATTTAACAATAAATAAAAGTCTCGTGCAATGAGAACGATCTTTTTAAATTTAAAAATTTATATTTTGAGATTTTAATATCATCATTCTCGATTAAATTATACCCAATTTTTAATTTATGATTAAAATTATAAATCATATCTTTTATCATTGATTGATTATATCCAAAATATGTTATTATACCAAAGTTTTAAAAGACAAAAGCGTAAGACGAGATATTTTTGTATTCGTGAGACGAGATATTTTTGTATTCATGAGACGAGACATAAGCCTAGAAACGTTAAGACGTAAGTTTTTTTTTAATGGCGTAAAGCATAAATTTACTAAATTTTAAATTTATTAAATTCTCTTAATTTATTTTATTGTTAATTTAATACTATTTATTAATTTTATATTATTTATTTATTTATTATTATTATTATTATCACATTATAATAAATTTTAATAAATTATTAAATAATTTTTTTTAAATTTTTTTAATAAATTAGGTAAATTACCTTTCCCTCTCCCATCACCCTGGCCCCTCTGCCCTCGCCCTTATCCTCTGCTCAACAAAAAGCTCGATGGAGCTTCGAAGAGCTCCAGTGAGCTCCATCGGCGAGCTCCGACGAACTCATAATGAAGCTCGCATGGAGCTCAATAAAGTTATGCTCATTTTTACGCCTTGATGCGATTTACTAACGCCTCGCCTTGAGGCGCACGCCCAGGCATTAACAAAAACGAATTTAAAAACTATGTAATATACAAATAATAAAAGAGTGTATCGTATTAAAATTTTAAAATTAAAAATATTTGGGCTTGAAAAATCCTAAAATTGTTGATCACCTAGTAACTCCTCAAGCTGTATGCATGTGTTGGAAGTCATGTATGAGTACGATGCCAAGTATATTCAACTAAGCCCAAAGGATGGTAAGTATCACGTTTGAGACTCATCAGACACATTATTTCTAATTTTAGAAGGTAAGACAATCAAAATATTAATATCTCTCATATCACACACTAAATGAGAGACTCGTGCATAGGCCAAGATTTTCAATTATACTAACACTAAAAAAAAAAAACTTAGAAATTCACAATCAAAAAGTACTCCTCCTCCACCTCCACCTCCACCTCCACCAAATGGGCGAAGAACCTGACCTTGGATACAAAAAGGTGAGCAATACCTGGCGATTCTGAACATATTCAAAGAATGATGGGACATCGGGATAGCTAACAGACTGCGCAACTTCAGCAGATAAACACTTATGAAAGCATAATATGTCGCCATCTTCCAGCTGTTAGAAAAAACACAAAATCATCTGACCACTACATGTGTGACAAAAAAAGAACATGGGCGCATAATAAGCAAACATACCTGGCTACCTCTAAACGTGCACTGCTTGTTTATTAGCTCGCACATGACCGTCGGCTCAAACTTAATTTCCTGAACAACACAGCAAGCACGCAGAGCGGCATCGAAAAACAACAAATTAATGGTGGCGGATCACAAAAACATCAGATTTCACACAGTAAGCATCAAAATCCATCATTTGGCATCAGAAACACACTGGCACACCTCCTGCTATGCATCAGCAAAGTTGAAACTAAGAGGAATTTAATAGGAAACGCCTGGAATAAAGAAGTACCTCAAAAAGCTGAATCATTTCATCAGGAGGATAACCAACCATCTCATTTAATTTTGATAAGATTTCTAATGGCTTCCCATTACTCTTCACAAACAGCTTTCCCACATAGCTGATACCATGAAAACACTCTGAGGTCAGCTTCAGGCACAAAATATTCAAAAAAATAAAAAATAGATCACATAGGGTAGTACAAAAAAATGAATACACAAAAGTGGAGGATCAAAGAGCTAAAAAAACAGGAACAACTCATTGTGATAAGAAAAATTAATCATACACATGTTCAAAAACCAAACACAAAAAAAAAAAATAAAAAAAAAATAAAAAATCAAAACCCATCAAATGAACTTGCAGCAGTTAAACTGTTCCATATATTTTCGACATTTTATTTACATAGATGTAGCATTAATGTGTAAGCATGGTACGAATATTCATACTACATTAAAAAACTAGATTAGCATCTTTTAACATATAAACCTATGCAAAAAATGTTAATAAGACTAAGAGACGAGTGTAAGGAAATATTAATATTACAAATATTAATATTTTCTTTTTAATATTCCACTAAAAAGTATATATTACCAATATTTTTTTCAAATTAAGTACCACATATAAAACATTAATTTTTTTAAAAATAAAATCGAACTCAGTACACAAGGCTTCCATTTAGAGTGAGAAAAAAAACATAGTTATGAAAGGCGCGCCTGAAGCTCAGGCGCCACCACTCTCGGGAAAAACGCCTCGCTTCAAGGGAGGCGCAGGCGGGTGAGGCGCAGTAGGCGTCGATTTCCAGTTTCGACGATGGCAGGCGTCGAGCCAGGCACGCCCTTCTTTTCTTTCTTCTTCTTCTTCTCCTCTCCTTTTTTTTTTGCCGGATTCACTGTTGGAAATGGAGAAATTTCGTCGAAGAAGAAGGGCAAAGTAACGGAGGGAGAAGAGGCGAGTGGCAGAATCAGACGAAACGGATGAGGAGCGCGTCGGGGAAGACGACGTATTCGGCTGATCCAACCCAAAACGACGTCGTTTTGATGTACTGATTTAAAATAAAAAAATATCACCTCTAAAACAACGTCGTTTTAGTATTCCAGGAATCAAAATAGCACCGTTTTGGAGTATTGTGATTTTTAGCCCTATAAAACCCCCTCTTTCTCGGGTTACACCCTAAAACCCTCAAAATAACCCTCCCAAAACACTCTTAAGGCGGAATTGAAGAGGAGAGAAGAAGAAAAAGAAGAAAATGCTCAAAAGATATTTTTTTCATTTTACCTATTTTTGTGGTGAAAAAAATATTTTCAAAAAATACTTAAAAACTAGGAAAAAATTTTTTGAATAATACTTTAAATAAAATATGTAAATTTCAAAAAATTAAAGCAGAAAAAAGGAAAAAAAAAATTCTGAAAATTAACGAAAAATAGAAAAAAATCATGAAAAAAATTCTGAAAATTAACAAAAATCATGAAAAAAATCATAGATAGTTTTAGTTATTTGGCAAAGATTGAGTATGTTTATAATTTATAGATATATAATATATTATATATTATATATGTGTTTTTATTTTTTTCTTAATATATTTGTCATTTTATTGTAGATTTGTGGTAAAGATACATAAAAATGAACAAAGAGATTGAAGTTGAAGTAGATGCCTCAAGTGGAAGAAAAGATCCGAGATGAAAATATGCCCATTTATTAAATAAAAAAGATACATGTACACTCATTTATATTTTTTGTGATAAAGTAACTAAATGATATATTTATAGACAAAAGCAACACCTTGTTGGAGGGTTTAGAAATTCGAAAAAGTATACAAGATGTCCCGAACATGTTAGAAAAGAAATAGAAGATTATATGCTAGCCAAAAACATTCAAAAAAATCAAATAAATTTTAGAAGTCATAATGTAAATGAGGATATGTTTTGGTTCCAAGATGAAGATGATGAAGACCCGGAGGTTACTAGCAAAAGAGAAAGAGAGGATATTTCTAGTGGTGGTAGCAATGGAGGGGGAAGTGGTGATAATGTTAGTGGTAGTTACATAAAGAGAATGAGGCAGAAAGGTCCTATGAATCATTTCTTTACTCCTAATCCAGAAATGATTATTCAAAATAAAAAAAATACTCCAACTACTATCAACAATACATATAAGAAAGAGGCCAATGAGAGAGCTGATATACTATTTTATAGATGGATGTATGATGCTGCGATTCTATTTAATGCAGTGAACTATGCTAATTTCCAACCAATGCTTGAGGCAATTGGGCAATATAGTGTGGGTTACAAGGGACCAAATTTTCATGATGTAAGGGTTACTAACCTCAAGAAAGAATTAGCTCTCACAAAGACTTCAATGGAGGTTCATTTCACAGAATGAAAGTAAAATAGATATTCAATTATGTTAGATGGATGGACTAATAGGAAGGAAAGGTTATTGGTGAATTTCTTGGTGATTTCTTCAATAGAGACCGTGTTTATGAAATCTATTGATGCTTCTTTTATGATCAAGATGAGAGAGAAATTATTTGAATTACTTGACAGTTGGGTCGAGAAAGTTGGTGAAGTCAATATTGTTTAAGTGATAACAGATAATGCTTCAAATTATGTGGCGGCAGACACTTATAATTTAATTTCAAATTTTCATTTACTTATTTATGTAAGTGATTACATCTATTATCTATTTATTATGTGGTTAAATTATATAAGGAGGTTGAAAATGAAAAGACCACATTTGTATTGGACACCAAGTGCCGCACATTGTCTTGACTTGATACTAGAAGATATTGGAAAACTACCACATATCAAGAAGACAATATAGAGGGTCATATCCATAAGCGGCTACATTTATAATAGAACGGGTTTGTTCAACATGATGAGACGATTTACTGAGCAAAGAGAGTTGTTAAGGCCTGCTAAGACTCGATTTGCAACGGCCTTTATCACCTTATCCCGTATCAATGAACAAAGAAACAACTTAAGGAAAATGTTTACTAGTTCAGATTGAACGGAAAGTAAATGGGCAAATGAGCAAAAGGAAAAAAATGTAGCCAATATAATTTTCATGTCTTCTTTTTGGAATACTGTAGTATTTTGTTTGAAGGTGTAAGATCCTCTTGTACGCGTGCTTCATTTGGTGGATGGTGAAAAGAGACCTCATATGGGTTGCATTTATGCAGCCATGAAAAAGGCAAAAAAAATCATTATCAAAAGTTTTAATGGGAATAAAGAGAAGTATATGGAAATCATGAAAATCATTGATAAGAGGTGAGAGGTTCAACTTCATCAGCCTTTGGATTCAGCTGGGTATTTTTTGAACCTACAATTCTATTATGATACAGAAGGATTAGGAATTGACCTAGATTCAAAAATCTTTGAAGATATATGTAGTTGCATTTCGAGATTGATGAAAAATAGAGATGAATAAGATGCAATCATATCACAACTCAACTTGTACATGCATGCTAGAGACTTTTTTTGTAATGAGTTTTCCATTAGAACAAGGAAGACAATCTCCAGGTTAGTCCTTTCGTTTTGTTAATGAGTGCATTGAAATTATTATATATGTTTGGTTAAAATAGGTACAATGTTCAACTAATAATTTATTTATATTAATTGTAGCTGAATGGTGGGGTATGTTTGGATCAAGTGCTAGAAGTTTGCAAAAGTTTGCAAAAATTTGCATTGATGATTCTCAACCTAACATGTAGTGCATCAGGTTGTAAAAGGGATTGGTGTGTCTTTGAGAATGTAAGTTTCTAAAGCAATTACATGCAATTGAATTTGTGTCTTTAAGTTACAACATTAATTAATGTAACTTAGATTCTTCAAAACTAAAATATTGAGATATAATCATGAAAACTATTTATTTTTTCAGATTCATAACAAGAGGAAAAATAGGTTGGACCATCAATGCTTGAATGATTTGGTGTACATTAAGTACAACCGAACCTTGATGAAAAGATACACTGAACATCATACCATTGATCCTATTATCTTGAAAGAAATAGATGATAACAACAAATGATTGATGAGATAAATGAAAGATGAAGATATTACAGAAGATGATTTGGTGTTTGAATGTGATGATTTAACATGAGGTGCTGTTGCAAGAGCCAGTGGAGCTGAGGAGCTTAGAGTTTATTCAAGAGCTAAACCAAGCAAAACACAAACACCAACACCAAAACCAATGTCAAGACCATCTAGTTCTAAACATACTCATACTCTTGCTTTGATTGATAAAGATAAAAAGATGATTTATTCATCAGAGAGAAAAATGAAGAAGATGGAGAATGAAAGATTGATGATGAAGATGATATTAATGAAGACTTTCTTGATTTAGATTTAGATGTAGATACATGAATATTTATTTTATTTTAAAACTTTGAATGTTTGTTATTTTATTTTAAACTTTGAATGTTTGGATGATGAGAGCACTATTAATATATAATTTTTATCTTTGATGTTCTTTAATTTATTATTAGATAAAAATTAAAGACCATATTTAGTAAAATGTATAATTTTTATGTGTATTAGGCTGGGTGCATCTTAAATAAAAAAGCTCGCGCCTCAAGTGCACCTTGCGCCTTGAGGCCCCAAAAGGCTTTTGGGCCTCAGTGCGCCTTGCGCCTTAAATAACTATGGATATAAATAAAAATTATATATTTTCTAGTTGAAACAGTAATTTAGATTCTTTTTTTGATTATTTTAATAGATAACAATAATTTTGGTGGACAAATAACTGATAAATAAATATTAAATATTGCACATGCAATGAGAATTTGGGGGCCATAAAATGTTACATATCACTATATGAGATGATGCATATAAACAGCCCAACACGAATCCACTTGAAGGTGAAACTGAGTCCATTGTGCATCCTCTTATAGAAGAGACAACCTAAGTTAGTCTAATGGTCTCAGGAAGTCCATCGTGCATCCTCTTATGTGATGTCGAGCATAAGAATCAAGATGAATCTTAGAAAGGTGAAAGCAAATGAAAGTTAGTTGATTCATAAAACTACTCATGATGTACGAAAATTTCATTTGTGCTCTACTCAAACCATGAGACATTAAAGTATTCAAGCGCTCAACACAAGTTAAGTGCATGGCAAGCCAAATTGATAAAATTCCGTCAAGCTTTTCAATTTGTTCTAAAACATAAAACTAAACATGTTCTACTAAGCACTATGTAATCTAATGGCGATTAGGTTTGAGAATATTAAGACCATGTAGGAAGATGATTCTCATTTTGATAATTTTAAGAAAATTTGTGTTTGTGGACCAAAAAATATATTTTTTATTTATGATGGTTTCTTTTTCAGAGGCTAACAACTTTGAGGACCAAAAAGGTCATTAAGGGAAGCCATGATTCGTGCGGCTCATGGTGGATTTTTAGCGGACACTTGGGTCAAGACAAAACTTTAATCATGATACAAGCTAGCCCAAGCTTGTGCATGAAGTGGAGAAGATTGTGAAGGAACGTTTTGCTTGTCACAAGAAGCATAAGAGCAATTCTAATATACTCCTCTTGCAATTATAACAACACCATAGAATGATGTGACGATATATTTCATTGAAGGACAACAAAAAACTCAGAGAGATAAGGATTCAATTATGGTTGGAACAAAAAATTTTTTTTAAGTGACTCATTTTATTTCATGCTATGAAACATTGAATGTAAGTTATATTGCTAATCTTTATTCCTAACACCATCACTTTAGACTAAGATTCAAAAATTTAAAGTTATTTTTGAAAAATTCTTAAAAAAAAAAAAGAACTAAGCTTCAATTTATTTCCTCTCATAGTCCACAAACAGATGAACAAACGGATTAGGAGTCTGGCAAAAAGAATTTTTTTTTTATGATAGAACTTGAAGTCTAATGAGAATGAAAGAGCTTGTTATTCTCATTTTGAAGCAGACTAAGGGATGAATCATATTGGTCCCTTGGATTTATTTCTCATTCATATTGACAATCATTTTAGTATCGAAACTAATAAAAGAGAATCTCATTACAATAATTCAAGAGCATGTGTGAAACACAAACTCAAAGCAAACAAATAAATACAAGGTAATCACAATTCACAACATAAAAAACTTATCCAACAAATCTAATCAAGAACGAACATAAAAATAATAATAATTCTTTGAAAAATGATGGAATAAATCTTTTTTTCTTCTTCGATCACAATGAGTCACATTTATTAAAATAAGCAATAAATTATATGTAAAAGCAGAGAGAGAGAGAGAGAGAGAGAGAGGGAGGGAGAGAAACCAAAAATATATATATATAATTAGCTATACTATACATATTGAACTCATTAGACCAAGCATGGTTTTAGGGCAAGCCTCATCCACGCCAAATTCAAATACACCAAGCTTAATGCGGCTTCATTCGAGCATGTGATTTTACCAAAAACAATTAGTGAAAGCACGTGATGTGGGAGACAAGAGAGTACCGGAGTTCTTGTTTAAAAGGATCATAAAGTTTGAAAAAAAGTAAAACATCATCCTTCAGCCTCTCCATCGGCCGCAAATCCTGAATGATCAAGCTGATAAATAAAAACAAAAACAAGAGAAAACAATGCTTCATAGATGGACATCAAGAAGAAATAAAAACATTACTGGCCCAACGTCTCCCCTTTCCAGGTACAGCTTCAACTCCATATTATGACCCTTATTCGACACATCCTTCAGCTGTCCAACCTGCAAATCATCATTCATCGAAAACAACTCATCATCATCACCATCATCATCATCTCAAGAACAGCAACATATTTCTGAAGATCCAGATATAAAATCACATAAAAATAGTATATTTTCGTAAATTATAAGCACCAAACCATAAATGTAACAGCAGGAACAATATTGAGAGAGAAAATTATTAGTGATGATAGACTTGCCGATTGATTCTCTTCTAGAACATTCAATGGCCGGTTAGGACGATAGGTATGGTTTTGACGCTTGGCCCAAAGCCAAAAACGCTGGGATTGCACTGGTATCCCAAACTCCTTTGCAACTTCCTCCTACACATAGAGCAATTTCACTTGAGCAACAAGCTCCCATATCCCATGAATTAAAAAGAATGAAAAATGCCTTCAGAAGGCAAGGAAACTCAAAAAAGTACTGTTTTTGAAAAAAAATTGCTGCCCACTGCAAATTTCAAGGATTCTATATAAAGGTTATCATGCACTGCATGATGGTCCTAGGGCAAATGAATTGATTGGAATTTGATTATTGCAAAACTAGATCTCAATGAGCAAGTTCATCACGAGATGAAATCACAAAATATTACACTTGCAAAGCAAGATATCCCTATGCACCATAAATTTGGGTTTTTGCCTTTGTAATTTAAAATTAAAGAGAACATCGTACATAACTCAAATTATAAAATTTTAAATAAATAAATTAATAAAAATAATTTAAAAAATAAATCATCAAAAATTTAGATCAAAATAAATGAATAAAAATTTGCGTGAGTTAAAATTACATAAAAAACTGAATAAGATGTAAGAATCATATTAATTGAAGAATAAAAATTCAAATAACTAATCCTAATTATATTAGAACTATACTTTGTTGATGATAATTATTGAGCTTTATCTAATACGCAAATATATATTTTATTTTTATTTTTTAGGGCACCTGACTTGTTGGATGCCCCAAATAATACACACACGCAGGCGCGCGCGCGCACACACACACACACACATATATATATATATATATATTCCATTTAATTTTATAGATTTAATGGAAATATTGAACTATTTTCATCCTTTTTTATTTACTTTTTCTTTTTTCTCCTTCCCCTCTCACTTTCTTCTGAATTTCACCAAAACCTTTAGAAGAACACAACCATAACATAGTATCAGAGCAACATGAACATAAAATAAAGGCAACACAAAATGTTTTAGGCAGCGATACCATAAACGACAATGTCGATTTCAAGAGATTATCAATAACTTTTATTTTTAGATTTTTTTTACGCATGCTTTGAGTAGTTATAACCATCGAATATCCACCAATCACTTTTCGATGGTCCAGGAAAGCTCTTGTGACCGTGACAACAACTACCATCATGGTTCATGCAGAAGTGTCGGTACATCATTAAAAAGTCATGGGGTGCCTAGACTAGAGTTGAGTAAAGACAAGTGATTTAAATTAGTTTTTGTACGTTTGGTGCTTTGAAAAATTATTTATGAAAACACATTTTTTTTTGATTGACAACTCAACTTATGAGAGTGAAATGGCGAACCAATCTTGTATTTTTTTTGTGTTTCAATAATGGAAGGAGATGGATGAAATTGCAGGGGACCTCTATGAATAATCTAGTACAAATTGAGGATAAACACGTATTTATTATGATCTACTTCTAAGAGAATTTGATTCATAGATCAATGATTCATGACATACATATTGGATCAGTCAGTTAAGTATGTAGTAATTGATACGCATTTAATTATATATCTATGACAATCGATTGACCCGAGTGCTATAATATATTTGATTCTTATGATACATTTAACAAAGTTTAAGAATTGGATGGGTTAGCATCCTCGTCGAGGATCTCTTGGAGACTAGAGGCTACAAGCATTGTAATAAACCTTCCACAAGTAAGCATGCTAGCTTTGTTCACATACCCAAGATGAATATTCCAAATTTCTTTCCTAGAGCATTGTTAGCTCTAGTTGAGATACTCATGAGGGTGCAGTTGTCTATTCACACCACCACACTCTGAAGTCATGAATCGTTGGTGTAGCAGGCAATACCCATGGCACAAGTAATCAAACTCTCTTTATTCTAGAATGGTGATCTTTTTTTTTTTTTGAAAGAGCTCTTTTTATTTTAAAATTTAATCATAATTTTTTTTATTAGTCGTTTTATCAAGAAACTAAATCATGATATATATTTTTTATTTTATGATATCTAATATATAAGGTAGATTAACCAGGAAAATGACTAACCTAAGAATTGAGCGATATTGATAGTATATATTTTCTCCACTCGGTGGATGTTCACGTCAAACATCAAGAAGATGATAATATTAAAAGTAAGATATATCAGTTAAAAAAATATAATAAGGTTTCTTATCAAACATGTTTTAGAGTAATACAAAATATTTATTCACTATGATCCATTTAAACATTTGAAAAACTTGTAAAATAATTATGCATGATAACCTAGATGTTTTACTATTTTTATTAATAATTATAAAATATAATCATGATAATTTTTTTTCAAAAAAAAAAAATGAAAATTAATCTATTTTAAAAAAATATATAAAATAATAAAAACTCAAATTGATTAGTATAATAAAATATTGAAAAGTATTAATATTTTTGAATATAATTTCACATCAAATTTTATTTTTAAAAAAAAAACATAAAATGAATTATTGGACATTTTGTGATGTTACTTATACACATAATGCGATAGCTAAGAGAAAGAAATACATTTGCTTAGCATTGTCAACACCCTTCTATAATGCATGAGTCTTCCTATATATTTTTGATGAGAATTGGTATCAAACACCAACTTTCTAATCAATCATATATCCTCCTCGGTTTTATCAAGTTATATCTCATATCAATAGTTGTGCTTGTCATCAAGAGCACATTCATTAGATACTCAATTACTCAAAATGAATATATGTATTACTCATTAGATTTAGAAATACTTTACTATCCGAATCTAAAAATATACACTTGACAAATATGCCTATGGTCTTTTCTAGATGATTCTCCAAACATATCAATATAACCAATTCAAAGTAACAACTTTGACATTCTAATTATTTGACATAAAAAATTAAGAACAAGTTCTATTAAATATGCATTATCACGAGAACTCTCATATTCTTATTTTGATATTATGCATTCTAATTTTTATCCTCTTAGATGTTTAGGAAGAGAAAAGTTATATAAGTGTACTACTAAACACAAGATATATCTTCTCATGAAGAAGAGATGAAGGTTGAAAGATAAAATAATTTTAATCTAAAAATATATACTAGACAAATATGCCCACAAACTTTCTCAGATAACTCCCCTCTCATGTCAAATGACATTTTGATTACTTTACATAAAGAACTCCGAACATGTTCTGTCAAATATATATTATCACAATTACTCTTTTATTCTTATTTTAATGTTATGTATTCTACTAATTTTTTGTCATTTATTAATAGTTATAGAATTCCAAAAACTATTTCTTTTACCCTTAGTCATTCAAGATGATAATATGTTAAAATTTTTAAGTAAGCTAATAGTCAAATACAAATGTGTGGAGATGGTGATGATTGAACTTGAAATAAAAAATTAATCAACTTAATAGTTGATTAATAGCAACGAAATTTACACAAATTTATGATATTAATTATTAGGATAAATTATTTATATATAACTAAAATGACCACAATTAATTCGTTGCTTTCTATTATCACATCCCACATGTTGAATGTACACCAATTGAATATTAAAAATATAATCTTCCAAGATAATTTTCATGAGATGATTATTCAACAACCCATAATTTTTACTATTCATAAAGTACAAATATGACAAATAAGTTGTAGAAAATACTTTATGGCCTGAAACAATATCCTAATGTATGTTTAACAAATTATCTTCTACGCTTACACATTTGACCATATGAAATACACATCAAATTATTCTCATCTTTATGGCATGATCCAAAAGAATAGTATGCGATATTAATTATATTTGTTAATTATATTTTGAGCACTAAAGATACTCAATAAGGTACAAACCAACTAAAATTATTCCTATAAATCATGTTTCAAAAAAATTACTTAGTAAAATATTAAATATTTCTTGAGAATTAAGATTTAATATTGTAGAGATAAGATTTATTTTTTCTAATAGAGATAATACTTCAAATATCCAAGATGATTTTAATATGACGGGATGCACACTAGTTGACTTGCTACTTAATCCAAATAATAACGTGTCCACAAGTATCAGTTTCTTAGTTGATTCGACAAGATATACGAGAATCAAAGAAATTAAACTATCTAACAATGATCATATTAGATATGATGTACAACATCAACATAATCAAATACTTCATGGGTTCTCTCATATAGACTCATACAAAAACAATTCTCAGGATTCGAGTGTATGTGAAGAAGATCAAAATATATAAAATTTTTTTTAAAAATCAAGAGCATAACCAATCAGAGATATATTTAAATTCTAGTTGAGGTTTACCCCGACAATCAAAATTTTATATGTTTTGTACTTATGTTTGAGAAAATCTCATCTTTGAAAAAAGTAATTGACAGATCATTATTTTTAAATTTAATACAAAGACAAGACACAAATCTATAATATCAATTAGTCGTGAGCTTCAGTAAATCAATCACCACTTAAAGAAGCTATGTTTAACAATTTAAAGATTGATAATAACTTATCCCAACAACCAAATAGCTCGACACATTAATACCAATTTTATATTTTAGAAATAGATAAAATATATTGAGATTAATTAAAATTTCATGTAAAAGAATATCTAAAATAGTTCATTAATCATTATTTATGTACATACAAGCAGATAAATTATGTACATCTTCACGAAGGTTCTCAGATAATCATAAATTTTTTTTATTTCTTTCAACCATGTGTTTGACATATATATACTAGTATGGAAAGAGTCATTGGATTTTATTAAGTTTGTAGGTTTAATTTTTATGGTTGTATATATAGTTGTATTTTAGGATCACAATATGACATATATGTACTAGTCATATAATCATTGTTTAGGAGTACCAAATGGGGAGCTACTACCACAAACTATATATATATATAATGAAAATATTTTTTTTTCAATCAACACTATTCGAATATATAATGAATATATATATATATATATATATATATATATATATACACACACAAACACACACACACACACATATATAATGAAAATATGTATATGTATATATATACATGATTATATTCTAGCTTTAAATATGCAAAGAAAATACATATTTTTTCAATATTTTTCTTATTTTTTTTTCCTTTTTATCCTCGTCTCCCTCTCCAAAATTTTGAAGTATCCCTAATATTGTTCTGGCTACAAAAATTATAATTATTATTAATCAAATTTTATCTCGAATATTTGAAATCAACTGAATAGATCATGTTTATTCAATCAACACTATTAGAAACATGTCTATTCTTAATCTTTAAGTAATTAAATTCTTATTTATCATTTCTATCAAATTCCTTTGAAATTTACCTATAGTCTTTTTTTTCTCTCTACTAGAATAGTTTTACACATCTGAACCAGTGCACTATGCGGTATGCGTTGGACATGACCAAACCACCTCTGACGAATTTTGACTACGACAATAATGATGAATAATCTAATTCACATACATTAGTAGGATGTGTCAAAATACAAAATGTCCACTCAAAAAAGCAATTAGATCAAACTTTCATTAATACAAGATTCATAGTTATTAACTCTTGGAGTTGGGATTATAATTGCCAAATTGGGATGTGATTCCCTATAAATAGTATAATAGCATGTTGTTACATAAGTTATTAGATGTATAGGTTTAACAATATCTGGATTATAATTAGATTGCCTTAAGGATTACAAGATATTGTTATATTATCATGAGTATCACAGGATATGCTTCTTTCCACCATGAGATGACCTTATAATATTTAAGTTTGTTTATAAGATATTAATGTCCGAATTATAGCAGAAATAATGAGGTAATCACATATTCATATTGTTGATAACCAAGGAAGCACGGACACGGCTCCCTACCACCGTGTCCACGTGTACGACACCTGGACACGACATGGATACGGCACGGATACGTGTCCGATATGTCACGTGGCGTATCATTGCACAATCCGTATCCGATACGCCACGTGGCGTATCGGATGGTTGAGTCGGCAGCCGTATCCTCGTCTATACTGCCCAACGTCCGACGACGTCGGTGGCCAACGTTGGCCACTGGCAGGGGGCGGGCGCGATTTGAGGGAGAGGCAGGAGCGGGCACGATTTGAGGGGAGAGGAAGGGGCGACGCAATTTGAGGGGATAGGCAGGGATAGGCGGGCGTGTTTGAGGAGAGAGGCAGGGGCGTGCGGGCGTGATTGAGGGGAGAGGCAGGGGCGGGGGTGATTGAGGGGAGAGGCAGGGACGGGGGTGATTGAGGGGAGAGGCAGGGACGGGGATGATTGAGGGGAGAGGCAGGTGCTGGCGTGATTGAGGGGAGAGGCAGGTGCTGGCGTGATTGAGGGGAGAGGCAGGGGCGGGCGTGATTGAGGAGAGAGGCAGGGGCATAAAATAAAATATTTTTATAAAATAAAATAAAAAATATATATTTTTATATAATATAATTATAAAATATTATTTTATAAAATAAAATAAATATAAATATTATCTTATAAAATAAAATAAACTATTTTTATTTTATAAAATAAATAATATATATTTATTATATAAAATAAAATATTTTAATTTAATTAAATTTAATAAATTTTATAAAATATCTAATATTTATAATTAATAATTTTTATTTTTATTTTTTTATTATGCCGTATCCTAGCCGTATCCATATCCTAGTTTTTTAGAATTTGCTGTGTCCCCGTATCCTGCCGTGTCATATCCCCGTGTCCGTGTCCGTGCTTCTTAGTTAATAACAATCAATATAATGATGTCATATCCATAATCTTCCTGATGCTAAATACCAATCAATATAAAAATGAAAATTCAGGAATTTAAGGAATAAAATTCCAGATAATATGTGAAGAAGCTTCAAAACAAATCCAGAGTATGAACCTTGAATTGACAAAAAAGTATTTGTTTCTGAACACGAAAGCTTCTGACTTTATCGTGATCCACAAGATCAAAGTATATGTCCTTTCCAATTTGCTGCATAATGTCTTCATCACGTGCAACCTAAAATATGATAACATACCTGTAAGGCATGAAACATAGCCATCCTAACAAGCTGTTAATTACTTATTAAAGAACAAAGCCATATGCAACAAGCATAACCTTAATAACAGTATAAAGGTGTGCTTCAGCTTTTTCTTTCTTCTTATGTTCTTTCTCTCCTTGTTCCTTTATTAGCCTCTCCTAGAAGAAAACAAAAACTCAATTCTCGAGTCATATAATCAGAAATGTTGATGGCAAGGAGAAAAGAATATGTATGAAAAGACTATATTCCTTGAGCAAGAGAGCAAGGGAGGCTTCGCTATTTTGGAATGCCCCGTAATATAAATTATGAATGTGCTTTTCAAAAAAAAAAAAAGATAAAAATTTTAAATTTTTTTTTTTTGCATTATTGAATGAAAAATAGATACAAATCCACATTTTTGAATTACATACAGAATACCCCCTTGGTGAAAATACCAACACCCCCAAAACAAAATCCATGAGTATTTCAAAAAGTGCAATATTTCTCAATTTCGAGATTCATAAGACGCAAGCCTCTCTGATTTTTGGCGTTAAAACTGTCAAGATATTAACTTTTCTGGTATCTCAAGCTAAATTAAAAGCCTTGTGCACTAGATATGACCTCCACATCTCAAAAAAGAGGTGAATTTTCTTGACACTCACATATTTTATCATAAATTTTTATATTTTTTTATGATTCTGAGACTGATAGCTGTAGATTAATACAAATGCCTATAATGATTCATCATCCAATCTTCTCTTTTATCGGGTTTTGAGATTGGAGATTAATTTTTTTTCATGATTTTACTGACACATGATTTAGTTTTTGGATTGATAATTATAAAATTGTGTGATTGGTTTTCAAATGTTTTATCATCAAATTCTCTCTTTTATCTCATTTTGGGACTGATATGCATAAAACTACCAACCCCAAAACTACATAAAAGAGAAGCATCATTAAAAAAGCAAATGACATCACCCACAAAAATTCACTTAATCGCTTCATCATGAAATTTAGTCTACACGACTTTCATAAAATGCTAAGACATTTCTCACCGGATGATAAATTGCATATTTATTAAGATATAGTAATTGTGGAAGGGATGATTGCAATTTCAGCTCTTCATGAATTTCAAGAAGGGAGCTCTCAGACAAGAATAAAACAAAATAAATTCTCGGCATATCCATCAAGCTAAACTACATAAAATCATATCTCCATTCAAGAAGATTAAGCAAACACTCAGATTGAAAGAGAGCAAATCAGTAAAACAGCACATGATCCTCTTTGAACTTTCATGAAAATATATGCAATCTACTCGTATGTATGTGCGTACACAATAACTATCATTGAGTTGAAAGTAACGTGTCGAGTTTTATTAGATTTGCAATACGACATCGACATCTAGATTAATAAACAAAAAATCATTCCCAAAGAAATTCTACTAGGGCTCACAAGTAACCAACATCTTAACTTTGTCCTTTATCTCTGTATTGAATATTAAAGATAAAAGATTTGTCTTACTTTTTTAGCAAAAAAATTGTCATAAATAAGTATATAAAACCATGAAGCAGATATTCTTTCTAGACTTGTTATAGCTCAACTAGAATATCAGGTGGCATTAGAGGTGTCAGCCGGGCCGGCCCGCCACGAGGCACGGTTCAGCCGTGTATGGGCCAGCCCGGCACGGAAAAATTCCGTGCCCGGGCCCGTGCCGGGTGTCCTGTGAGCCCGACCCCACGATGCCCCTCCCACAAAAAAAGACTGCAGGTCGGGTCTGATTCGGCCCGACCAACGGTCCCCCGTATCCCAAACCGCTCGGACAGGCAAGCCCGAGCGGGCCCGGCACGGCCCGCCGTGCCTGCGGGCCTTGCCGGGCCCAGTTTTTTTAAATTCGTGCCTGGCCGGGCACGACACGATGCAGTAACCATGTCGTGCCCGGCCCGGCACGGAAGCACGATCGTGCCCTAAAAAATGGGCCGGGCCAGCCCGTTTGACACCTCTAGGTGGCATGAGCATGGCCCACAACACGACCTGATTCAGTGGTCCATGCCAGCAGCAGTCCAATTCAGTCGTCCAGGCCCAACACAATCCAGAACCACACACGGACTGACATCATGTTGGCTCATGGCATGGCTCATGTGCCTGACACTCTGCCGGAGTGGCCAGTACCACAGAGATGTCAAGGGCCACTACGGCATTGTTCAGCGCACACTAGCCAGTGCCATGACCAAGTTGTGAGGGTCATGGCCCGTGACTGACCAGTCACAACCCATTTCAACCAGGCAAGCAGAACTAAAGAAGCTGAGCCATTAGGCTGTGTCGGGCCTATCTCCCATTTTGTCGTGTTGTGTCGGACAAGGCATAATCTGGCCCAATTGACACCGCTACTTATCATATATATATATATATATATATATATATATATATATATATATATATATATATATATATATATATATATATATATCAGACAAAATATTTTAATCATATCTCATCCGAATGACAACTCTTGCATCTTTTAAGACCAAAAGTGATAAGCACAAATCAAAACTTGTTAATCTATTCCCAAGGATAGATAGCTTTAGGATATCAAGAATATTTGACAATCGAAATATTATTGTAGACTATATTGTGAATATCAGTATAACTATATGTTCAATTATAAATATCAATATAAAAACCCAAAATCTTTTAAAATCATCTACAATCGACACATCATTGTAAATACTATTCTACAATATACATAGAAAAGTGCTAGCAGTATCATGTATAGACATAGAAAAGTGCTAGTCATATCATGTATAGTCTTTTTTTTTTTTTTTTTTTTTTTTTGAGTTGAGTCCTTTAAAAATAATAAGTCTCTGGTGAATAATAAGTCTCTGACTCTCCCCCACTCATGACATCGATGATCCAATTGATAGCATAGTATTGAATCAATGATTCCAATCTGCAAACTTTCCCAACACATTATCATATTTCCAGCTAACTTTTCACCTAGGTAGACCCTTCCACCAAACCAGGTACACTCGCACCGAAGGTACTACTTATTTCCTAGTGATTCGTTTAGCAAGGATAGTCTCAACTTTCTTCTCTCACAAGCTTTCAGCATGTTGCTGGAATCCTTCTTTTTTGAGACTTAGTGTCGTCCGCTCTTCCTCGCTGATTTTTTCTTACGCTTAAAAATTATATCCCTGTGAGGGCTGGCTGCCTCAGCCTACTATCCTGGCTCACTCCCTTGTGGACTGGCCTTGGGCATGGCACCTATCATCTCTATCGAACCTAGGCATGCAACCACCACTGCATTTTAATTTTTATTGACGAGGGTTCTGAGTGCTTTCCTCTTAGGACGTTTCCTTGTCAAATGTGGACCATTGCATAAAAAGCACTTCAACTTTGGAGGAGACTCCCGATGCTTGCCCTAGCCTCTATCTTCCATGTTGTAGGGTGTGCCTTATCCTCACAATACATGGCAACTATACTTGACGACATTTCTCTCCTATCCATGTTGATAAATTAGCCATAGGTGAGTATCCCCTTCAAAAATCCATGAATAACTGTGTGACCATTATGATCGTGATTAAGTCTTGGACACCATGCCTTTTCAGATCTTGTTCAACCCAACCTTGTAGGTTGTCTATAAAGTTGAATAGAAACTCAGACTGAGAGCCTCAAACATTAGGAATGAAAACTCACATCGTCCATGTAGAATTGTTTCTTAATCTATGATGCACATTCAGTTTTCTATCTTTATGAACCTTATGTGCTACCATAGAAATGCATAATCGGTGAGATAAAAAAAATAATAAAACATATTTTGTTGTTTCATCAATGAAAGGTATCGCCTCGAAATACTTCTCCATGTACCACAACAAGTCATCCAACTCCTTGACATCTCATTTCTCACGGAACGTATGTGACTTTTACACATCCGCCCTTAGTGCCTCAGAAGTGGCCATCTCTGAAGTAAAGGACATGCCAACATTGGGGAGTATCCGTGTGTTGGACATGTGGACACAGACAGACACAGAACAAACATTAAATACATGTCCAATATGTCATGTGGCGTATCATTGATCATATAGTAGGTCAAAGATGTTGGATACGCCTTGGACACGGCTTGGATATAGCGTGGACACGGTTTGGTAAGGTTCAGACCCATTTCTTCTCCGGGATTAAAAGCCCCTATTACATGACAATGTTTAAAAACAAACCAAGAAAACACAATGTTCGAATAGTATTTTCGAAAAATCCAGAAAACACTACGTTTACTTAGTTGTTTAGAAAAGAATATGCTCATACAATATTTTCGAAACTATCATGAAAACTCCGAGTTACGTAACATAGTGTTTAAAAAACATTGTGTTCGCTTAACACAATGTTTCAAGGCAATTTTTGCAGACAAATAAATAGAGTCCAGGCTCATTTGTTACAAATTAAAAGAGCCGAGATTGCATAAAATACAAAAGTAACGAATAATAATTTAGTTGAGATGCGGATGATAATAGATGAGGCTGAACAAAAGATAAAATAATTTAATCTTATGTAAGTTCCTTCACCTACATCAAATATTAGAACATCTAATTTTGAGAATTCCTCCTCTAGTGCTATTAATGATTAAAAATTTTAATATATTCACTGATATATCTTTAAAATATCTCTAAATTCTAAGTATCAATATATCTATCAAGAAAAATATGTCTATCATTAATTGGTGCTCATATATTAATACATACTAATATATCTAATATATCTGTAAAATCCAAATACAAATATAATCATAGAAACTGATATTTTAATCATTGATTGCTATTTATTCAAAAAAGAAAAAATAATCCATTGGATCAATTTAGAAAGTATTCAATATGAATATACATGAAATAGTCAACAGTGAGATAACTAAGATGTATTACACAGAAAGGTTGTTGATTTTTTAAATTATTTTGTGTTTCATTAGGAAGTGCAAGTCTTTAATTCTAGTAGTACATATGTTTGTATTTGAATATTTATAAAATAATATTTGAGTACTTGTTTATTTAATTAAATTACTTTATAAGAATACTATTTATAAGAATAATTATTTTTATTATCTCATATTTTTATCAAATCCATATTCTGATTTTTCAATATTTGTCATATCAGCATGTCCCACCGTGACGTATCTCCATGGCCATATTTGTATTTGTGCTTCTTAGGTGGCCATGAATTGAGTTGATGATTAAGTCTTGTAAATGGTCGCCTGTTACTCATCTCCTCTAATGCTTGGTCAAGAACTTCATTCTCGGTCCTAAAATAGCAAGCATACTCAATATTGTATCCTAAAAAGGCATGAGCTCCTCGTGTGACACTATGTGAGCCAACGAGCCCCGCATCGCCCACTTTATAGTCTTAGATGAGCACCATGAGATCTTCCACGACATTCTCTATGTTTTGCTCCAAAAGGTCCATCACCTCCTTGATGTCTATCACACCCAAATTGAGCCTTACAATTCATCCCTCAAGGGTATAAATGACATCACAATACCTATCCTAGCTACTTAGTGCAGGAGCACACCCCAAGCTTGCTTAGAAATTTCTTTCACATGAGAACCCGAGATCATTTCCTCCAAATTACTCACACATGCAATCATGCTCTGATACCAACTATATGAACTTAGCCAACTTGCACATCAGATGTTGCTAAATTAATCACTCAATTGCCTTGCCTTGCACGATATACTTGGCTTCTACTCAAGGTGGGGACTAGATAATGAGTCAATAACATTATGCAAACTGGACTATCATATTATTGGTATTGAGATCAGACCGAGAATAATTTAGAATTGAATATCATTTCTCTACTAAAATAAACAAGCACACTTATATATAATAGAAGTATGATAATCATTACAATCAAATATCATTTCTTCAATTTATCTATCTATTATATATAATATTTAAAGCAACTCAATATCTAATACTTCATTTTGATTAAGAGAAAAACAATTAAAAGAAAAAAAAAATAAAAAAAAGGCTAAATAAAATATCAACAATAACAATCAAGCAAGAAATGTCACATCTATGTTAAATTACAAGGTTTGATAAGTCAATATAAATTAATCATTTATAACATAAATAGTTTGATAAGTTAATATTAACTATATGAATTGCACATTAAAATACAAATAATTAATCTCCACAATGACAAAAAGTAACACTAGAGAATTAGAAATATTCAAACTCATCATTTTGAAAATTATAAAAAAAGTTGATCTATATGATATATTCTACCATTATGATACATTCCATCCTTACATATTTTTGTAGGATTACCAAGAATTTGAGATACTTCAACTTATTCATCCTTCCTACACATATTCATTAGTATACTAATATATCATTAAAAACAATATAGTTGATGCACTTCATTCAAATAATTATTATAATTAAATTTGGACATATTATTACAAAAGAAATTTAATTAACATGAAATTGAAGTCGCGATCAACACTCATATGCTTACTTAAAAAGAAGCATATACTCAAATTTTGTTAATCTAATATACTAATCTCTTTGAAAATATTATTTTATTGAAAATGACTCCACGACATAAAAGGAAAATATACATGCTTTTATTTTGATAAAATAAGAAATAAACATTCATTGTTTACCAAATTATATATACAAACATTACACATGATGAAAAAAATGATCATCCTAAGCCTTACAAAGAGAAGAATAACCAAAATGAACAGTATATGCTATCACAGCATTTTATCTCATGTACCCATATGATTACTATTAAAATTTTTTTAACCCTCAATCTATCATAGATGTATGATATAGCAAGTTTGAGTGGAAAAATATTTTTTTAATGAAAAATTTGATGAGGTGTATTATCAGCAACCCAATAGCATTTGTTATGCTAGCATAAACTTGCATAATATATAGCTTATGTAAAGTCTATATGAGGTGTGAAAAGTTCTTATTGTTAATCTAAAACCAAAAAATATAAAAAATATAAAAAATATAAAAAATATATAAATATTATTCAAATTTCATGCACAAAAATTTTATAATTGTTGATTATATGTTTTCTTAAACATGAGATCATATCTTGCCAAGATAACAAGTATTTTCATCTAAGTGCAGCAAATATCATTCTCAGGTTCAGGACTTATTAGATATAGACTCTCTAATTTTTATAAATAATACTATCAAGATATTAACTTATCTCAGACTCAACAAGCGGAATCTTTGTGCACTCCGTATTAATTTTTAAATGTTTTGAAAACAATTAGTTTTCAATAGGAGTGTAACCGAACCAAACGATTCGTGATTCGTTCGGAGCTCGGCTCGGTAAAAGCTCATTTGAATTCGTTTATTAAGTTAAACGAGCCGAGCCAAAACTCCATTTTTAGGCTCATAAGTTAAACGAGCCCAACCCAAGCTTCCTTAAGTTCGGCTCGTAAAAGTTCGCGAACAGGCTCGTTGACCAGCTCGCGAACAGGCTTGCAAACAGGCTCGCAAACATGCTCGTGAACATATTCGCGAACTCCTTACTGAGCTCATAAACTAACTCCTTACCGAGCTCGCAAACGAGCTCACAAACGAACTCCTTATCGAGCTCGCAAATGAGCTTATAATCGAGCTCACAAACGAACGAGCCCGAGCTATAACCAAACGAGCTTTAAGCGAACAAGCCCGAACCGAGCTCGATCTTGATGGGCTCGAGCCGAACTCGAGCTCGAGCCGAACTCGAGCTCGAGCCTGGATTTTAAAAAATAAAGGAATCCGAGCCGAATCTGAGCCTTTCCAAAAATTTACGAGCCGAACTCGAGCCTTTGATAATTCGGCTTGGTTCGGCTCGGTTACACCCCTGGTTTTCAATAACATTAGACCTTTTGTTTTCTTTTTTCATTCTATGCAAATTCTCATAAAAACATAGAACTACAATATGTCAAGATATTGCTAGCTCTAAGACCAATAAAACTCAATCATAAGAAAAGCACACCTAAGAGGGATCTTCTGAACCTCACTCCTATATTTAGATTTCATCTAACACTGAATTATTCTTAAACATAAGTTAAGTAGCATGGTTATTCTTAAACAGAAGTCAAAAAGATAAATACTCTCTGACATGGATGACACATTTTTCTCCCCTTTTACATAACATTCTAATCAATACATGACAACATATTGTCAAAATAGAATTAGAATTTTTTCCCCTTATTTTCTCACCCTTTATGGAACAAAATATCATCCATAAATATCTTATATCATAGAAAAGATATATGACCATTCTAATATAATAAGAGATATTATTCCTCACTGATTAAAAAATGTATCTAGTAAGTTGCAAAATTTTGATCACTAATAAACAAGGATAGAATTTTTCTTTATTCCTCCTCCCTCCCCCCAAACCCAACCCATAATATTGCTCATCTCATATATGAGTCTTAATTCCTTGAGATCGAAATAGGTAAAGTCTCCATCTTAATAATAGGAATAGTACAATTAACAAAGATACCAAGGGATATGTATTTGTCATTGGCAAGGATCGAACTCACGGATAGACATCTTCCTTATTTTCCATTCAAACTATCACATTGGTATGGAGTTAACAAGCACAAACACAATGCATTCTTTATGATGTATCCCCACTTTATGTATTTACTTTAGATCCTTAGAAGTTCGTGATGATCCAAATCAAATTATGTTTGCATGCACAATTACTTGTGCAGTAGTAATTATCATTAACAAAATTGAAGATTATATAGGCATGATAATGGATAAGAATTAAGAATTAAAAAGCTTAATGAAATTTGATATTCAACAAATTGCTCCATAATTTGTCTTACGTGGAAATATAAAAAATGTCAAATATAATTTAGATTAAAAATTAAGAATTAAACATCAAAGAATGATATGAGCCAAATGCTCGGAAACAAAATTTTTAATAATTAATAAATCAAAGCAATAAAACTGAAGGTCAAAAAATTAACAAAAATATTAAAATGTATAACTAACAATATAACAATTAAAGCAAAGAAAGATCTAGAAGCATGCTAAAATACGTACTAGTAAATTAATACAAAAAAATTGAAAACAAAAACATATAATGATTCTTACAATAAACAAATTCTAAAAATATAAAAAAGATATCAAAGTTAACTAAAGCAATAAAACAAAAAAAAATAAATTAAAACACTAGGGCATGTTCAATATTTAAAATAAATGTTCTAATATATAATACTAGTATCTTAGAAAACATGAAAGAAAATATTTCATAAAAAATAAATATTATATCATAAAGTATGTGCAAAAAATAGAAAACATATTGTAAAAAAAAAAAGCACACGACAATAAATCAAATAAGATACAAATTTAATATGATAAACCTTAGACACATTAAAACTTAATTATTAACTATAGACTTCAATACTATTTTTAAAATAAATAAAAATAAAATTCTTATGGATAGAATGTAATGGTGAAAATAAATAAAAATAAAAGATATACTCTAATACTCAAATTATTGAAAAAAAAATCCATGAGATATATCATAAATATTTAAAGTAATTAAAAAAAATAATACAATAAATAATTCGATTATGAAGATCTTTTTATTTGAACACATTATAGAAAATACCAAAAAAAAATATGATCACATAAATTCTAATATACGAACTCTCAAAGAATTTCAAAATTAAAAATTTTTATAGGATAATAATATTGAGATTACTGATCACATAAAAAATCTTTATATTGTATGGATCTATTAGAAATCAAGCATTGATACAATAATAACTGTCTTTGTCAAGGATGGTAAGTCTCAAATTTGTGACTGATTAGATATAACCTCTCTAAATTTCGAGAACAAGACTCTCAAAATATTAGCTTCTTTTAAATCTCACGTTAAAAAAAGAGCATGGCACACTAAAGTTCAATTTCAATCACTATGAAAATATATGCAAAAAAAAAAAATATTGCACCCTAATGATTTATATTGATTTAAAGGTAATCAACACGCTACTCGAAAAAAATAATTTACCAAATAATTATAGAAAATGATATGCCACAATTTCAAGTATATGACATAAAAAAATATATATTTGAAAAAAATTAAACACATATTTACTTGCTTTATGAAAAAAGTCAACTTTATACTTAATTATTTGATTTTGTATAAATGAGTTGAAATGTTGAATATACACAAATCACATGAGATATATTAATGCATATTATTTGCAAACTAAATTAACTTAATCAATGAACATGTGCAAGTAAGAAAATGTGACAACAATATAGACAATAAAATTAAACTTAATCAAAAAATAATACTATAAAAATATCAAATAATTAAACATATACAATATTTAATATAAATTAAACACATTATCAATTAATTTTATTTTATAATTCAAAATATCAAGTAACTATAAGACATAACATACACAAATGTTAACCCATGACAAATGTAGTCCAACTGGTGGGTATGTTGAGTTTAATCCTCACGGCATACTCCTCCGAACAAGCATACAAGGATAACCCTACTCCCACCCCTAGGCCCAAATCAATTGTTTGAGTTACAAATCTAACTTTTGTAAACACCAAGTTAAAATAAACATACAATAAATTTAATTTCTAAAAATTAAATGATGAAATTAAAACATTACTTCTATGATAAAACATTTAGCTTATAAATTAATTTATAAATTACTAGAGAATGTGTATCATAAAAAAGTAATACTAAATATTATAAAAACTTTTAAATTAAAAGTATTTGAACAAGATTAATACTAAAAAGAATAATTATCTAAGAAGTTCTCATGTTGCACATATGTATTAAAGGTCAAGCAAAGTTTGACCTTAGATAACAAGTTTGACTAATCAAGTTTGACTAATCAAGCATAGACTCTCTGATTTTTAGAGATAAGATTGTCAAGATATTAATTTATCTTAGATAACATGCCAATATAAGAACTTTGTGCACTGAGTACGACCTCACATAAATTCATAGAAAATATAAATAAAAAAATAATCATCAAAAAACATCAACAAAGATGGCCATTCAAGACCATGATCGGTAAGTTTGCTTGAGCATGATTTCTTTATTTAAAGAAATATTAGATGTTAACATCATTTGCAAGTGACTTTTAATATTATAATAGAGTGGACGATTGTTTGCTTCAGTTGAAAACCATAAGAAACAAGAAAACAAGAAAAAACAAGTTCAACAAGATTCAAGATGAACCAATCTACTCAACATCTGCCGAGTTTAGTTTGGTTGGCGCATCAATCCAATAATCTGCATGCATACACACTTTTAAACCAAAAAAAAAAAAACTGAAACCCAAAAGAAATAATTACTAGTATCCAATAATAAAATGAAATAATTACTTGCATCAAATAGTTTACTTCCATACTTAACAAGAATTATTTAAAATCATCGAGATACTTATAGAAATCTTACTCTAAGATGTTCGGCAATATCCTTTTCATCAACATTGCAAATAATCTTCGCTTTGTCACTTTCCCGGACGTACACCAGCATATATGCGTTCGAGTATTTGGTAAATTTTAAAGAAGGATTGTTAAATCCAGGATTTGTCTGTGGTAGCTACAAAGAGGAGAATCAAAAAGCCACTCAAATCATAAACAAAAGCCAAGGCAAAATAGAAATAACACTATTGACAATAGAAATTATTAACTTCTTCTTCACCGCCATATTGTTCCTCTAATGCCTTCTTTATGTCTTCCTTTGTTACCCTTTCATCATCGAATTTATACCTAAAATTCAATGAAATTAGAAATGATGCACAAAAGCAACAAACCCCAAGAACAGAATTTGTTCAACCCCACGTAGAAACTTCATTGGCACAATAAAGAATAAACGCTGCCATAGTTGCCCCCCAAAAATATTTTTATTATATCTGGAAGGTCTAGGGTTCATATCCCACTTCTGAATCAAGGACAATACACCTACGTGAGCTTACATGGAGATGGAATCAGAAAGAACGCCTATCACAATTCATGAAGACATTTAAAGGGCAAAAACGTAAAATACTGAATTCATGTAATCTTACATCCTAACTACAAACAACAATTATGAGAATGATAAATATAATAATATCTTGAGTGAGAGAAAATTCAATATGAAATCAGCTGGCCAATAATCTGATTATCCTATGGCATATGCAAAATTATAATAAATGGTCACCAATTATTGGAAACTACTTATATATATATATATATATTTGAAACAGCACTTAAAAACTCTAATAATGCTCATCAATTTGTTAAATTACCACCTAGTGTATACCGAATTGAGATGAAATAGTAAACAATGCAACCCTCTCAAGCATTCCTAAATATATTACTATTAGCAACATTATCACATGACAAAATCCATATTGATAGAATCATTTCGATTCTTCTTTAGCATCAAGGATATAAGTGTCAAAGCATACCAACTGCATCAACTTTGTCATTTAAAAAAATAATTTTTTTTTTAAAAAAAAATAAGCTTACTTTTAAATTTGTTAAAAAATTGAATAAATTTTTTAAAATTTCATTAAATCAAAACTTGTTTACTTTAAAATTTTAGCAGTTTCAATTTGATTTTTACTTCATATGATTTTATTTTAATTTATTTTTCATTATAGATAACTAGATAAGAGCACCTGACATATTGACTGACATAATTTACTTTGCTCAGTATATAAGCATACCCTCTACACACAATTCTCATTCTAACATGAATTTGTTCACATTAACTCTACCATAGTATCAAAGCCAAAACCATAGAGAATGTAAACCCTAAGGTTTCTAAAAGAAAGCTCGTGCATATTAATAGCACAATGCACTTGTGTGTATTGTCCACGTGATGAAGAATGAAAACATAATACAAATCCATGAAGGCAAAAAAATGTCCCTAGACCCTATCCCCTCACCTTTATTCCTTTGTCGCAAGCCCACAACATGCATATGTAGCAAAAGGGATGGGTCCCAAGCCTGGCAGGTGAGTGAGCTAGCCTGCAACATGGGTCTGCCTGAGCATGGTGAAACAAGCATGTGTAACAAAATGACTCGGGAAAAGCCTAATCCAATTCAGCAAGCATAGCTCATGTGCTTTAATTTTTTAACTGTATAAGTAGGGGGACATGATGTTCACGAGCCACTTAATTAAATTAAAATTAAAGATGGTTCAGTTTGGATCGGCAATAAACCTAACCAAATGAATATATTTTAACCCTGCCATGTGACGAGGATCATGTGGCCTAACACTTGCTTGCAAGGCATGACAATGCACACAAAAAATTAACCCCTCCATAAGACCTACCCTTGGTCGTTGGATTACACCTACAATGGTTCCGGATTGAATCCAACCGACAAAAGGATTCTATGCAATTTTTATTAAAAAAAAATATCATTTGAACTTTTGAAATCATTATAAATAGGTGGGTTGTTTTTTTTTCATGCTTCTCCTCAGATCAAATTATCTCCTACTTTATATCTCTAATCGTAACTCTCTCTCTAAATTAATTATATCAAATTTTTTATTTAACTTTCTATCAATCAAATTATATTATTGTAGAATTTGTTTAAAAATAATTATATTTTATAATTAATGATTAGACTAAACATCTTAGGAAACAAACGAAAGAATATGCTTAAAAACATGGTATATTAAATTCAAGACAAACAAAGATTTATGTTAGATTTTTGAATTTGGATAACATTTAGGTTTAGAGATTTTCTTCATTTTATTGCCATGAGTTTATAAGAAAATTAGACCCCGGCCCTGAAATCATGACGGGGTGTTATAAAAAATTATACCACGGCATCACAGGCCGATCAAATTATTTTATAATAATCAACCATGTAATTGATTGTTATTGGCATGTCATGTTAACCGACCACCAGTTGCATTTTCATGCAATGAGTTTTGCATGCTCCTTCGACATGGTCCGGCACATCTAGGTATAAAATAGGATGGGTGAACCAAGCACAGCATGATTTAGAACAATGTAGCGGGCTGGGCCATGCCCCATTGGCACGATAAGAACGGCGAGACCCGTGCCTCGTGCCGGGTCAAACATGGCCCAACGGCACGGTAAACAAGCCCAGAGATCCAGCTAGATTTTTTTAAAAATCTAGCTGGAAATACCAGCCCGACCCATTTGCCACTTCTAGCCACAACCATTCACCCGGTAGTGTCATCATGTCGTGCTGAGTCAAAGAACAAGCCAATGTGACATGCCTAGCACGGTCTTGCATGAAAAAAATAAGTCATGCCGGCACGGCACAAAGAAAACATAATGATATATATATATACACACACACACATAAACATATATATATATATACACACATACACATACTTGCATTAACCAATCACAATAAATCAATAATAAAATTTATAATAAATTTAATAACTTATTTAAATAATACAAAAATAAATATGATAATTACAAAGAACACCTGAATATTATGATTGATATCACATTCAAATTTATACTTTTTTTATTCACCTAGCTAAATTTTAATGACATGATAATTTTAAAAATTAGTATGAGTTATCAAAATATTTAGATTTTAATTACTAATCTATCTTATTTCAGCTTAATATAAAAAATAACATATGATATATTAACTTATTTAGTATCTAGTATAAGATCAGAATTCACTTTTCTTATTTTTGTGAATATTATTTCAAAAAAGTACAAGATAATAATCATATGACATATAAAAATTATCATACTTAAATAATGAAAAAGATATATAAATAAATCTTCAAGATCATGACCAAACACTACACCTAGATTATGATTTACACGATGAAATAAAAACTATAAATTTTAAAAATCAGAAATAATTAGAATAACAGACATTAGAAGACACAACTATCATTATTATGCAAACGGGATCATGAACAATGCATTAGCAATTGACATGGGCATTAGGCATCTAGGACCCTAGACAAAAAGCTTAGTCCTATACTAGAGCCTTGGACCATATAGGCTAAGATATCAATCTATATGAACTCATAATTATTAAAGATACAACACACACCAAGACATAAAAATCTTTTGGGCCCTTGAAGAATATCGCATAATTAAGACATTTTTTTTGTGACATACACTCTACCATATATATATATATACACACACACACACACACACTAAAAATATTTTATAATTTTTTATTTATTAATAAAATATAATCAAGTAAAATATCAAATATAAAAATTAAATATTATCAATATTTCTCATCTTCACTAATATTAAAAGATCTAAAATAAAATAATTAAATTTATAAAATTTAACAGAAAAAATTTTAAAATATCAAACATATTGTCATTAGCTTTAAGAATAATGTGTTTTATGAGATAGATTCCAAGATTAAGCAAGACATTTTTATCTAGGTCTAGTGAAGCCTATAATTTGGGCACTCTTGAGATGCAACTTTAATAACTATGCTTAGATGACACATAGGCTAGCTTAGGCAAGACACATATGGCCCAACACGAATCATGCTGAAAGGTCAGTTCATGTCGAGTATAATTTCGAATATACCAAACCCAACACAACTATGGATGAAACCAAGCCTACAACCGTATCTAAAACCTGATTTAAACAATGTCGGCACGACATAGTACAAAACAACAATTATACACGAAAAGCTAGGCACGCCATTTATTCCCTTATCATTAGAAGAAAATTTTACCCATGGAAGCTCTTACCATGTGCAATAGGCACTGTCAATAAATGCACAAAGAAAAGAAAACAAAAACAAAAAAAAAGAATTGAACAAAATTTTAGAGTGATAGTGATACTTATGAGAGACACTAACCTATTGTTGAAGAAACATCAACATACAAACACAAGAAATTTTTCATACAATTAATATATTGTAGAAAGAAAAGATCAATAGAAAAAAGTATTACTAATTTTATTTAAAGAGGATGCAAGGACCAAGGATTAAAATATCGGTTTCTACGGATATATCGATACTTGAATTTTACGAATATATCGAATATATCGAAAATATATCGGTGAGTATTTGTGTGTGAACACCAATCAAAGATAGATATATCGATCTTAACGGATATAACGATACTTAGAATTTACAAATATATCGGAGATATATCGGTGGATATATCGAAAATTTTTATCATTAGTAAGGACTAATACAAAGAGATAAACTAACTACCAAATAGCATATATCCCCAAATATCCTCATAGAGCTCATCTACAACATATTTACATAAGAACATACAAAATTCTAATCTAAGATAATAATAAATACTTATGATTTTTCTAGTATTAATTAAATTGTGACAAATTATTTTATTTCAGACTCCTAAATTATCGACTAAAAATATATTAATCATATTACAAATAAATATTCTATTCTAATAAATGCTTATTATTAATTGAGTATTATAGTAGCAAAAAACATACTCTCAACAATCACTAACTATATAAAAGTTAGTTTGGTTTATTATTTTTTCCTATATTCTATTTATTCCTTGTTGCTATGTAAATCACATGTTAATGAGATTGACTAAGGTTAACATATAGTGTCCATCATAAGATCAAAAACTTTCATTTAGAATGAATATAGTGTCCATCATATGATTTCTCTTCTATGATAACTTGATAAGATATCTCGCTATAAGATTGACTAAGGTTAACATATTACTTATACATTCTCAATTTAATAATTCATCACTAACCAAATTAAAATATTATACCTTAGTCTTAGAGAAATCACTACATAGAAATATAAGATATATCAGTTAGAAAAATATATCATAGTTTCATATCATATTTACTAAATTAGTAGCTTCAAATAAAAACACATTTAATCTAATATACACAAACATAAAAGATCTAACATAAATGAGAATGATTATTGTTAATGATTTATGTATATATTTTTTTCCACTTTATATTACATATTTAATGAAAACATTAAAAAACTAAAAAAATAATAATTATTAGAATATATGTCAAATAGTCTCAGTATTTATTATATTAATTATGGAATGATACACCAAATTTTATATGCGCACACATACTCACAAGATGGGTGGTTGCAAATAAATAGAAATTTAACTAATAGAAACTCCAATAGTCCTCACCATATGAGAGTTCTGAAATATTTTTAGAAAATATAATTTTGACTACAAATTACATCATAAACCAAATATATTATAACATACCTTCTCATAAAGTATATTTTTAGATCATGCATATGATAGAATATTTAAAATACTTTTTAGAATATTTAAGAGTATTTATTTTGTTCATTCTCTCTCCTTTGGTAGCTCAGCACCGTCCAATGGTCCATTGGGGAAAAGTCAGCTCATGGCTAGCTGAGTCAGGTGATGTCAAGCCAAGTCAAGCCGCATGCTAACCCAACACAGGCTAAACACTAGGCATAGAGCAACTTTAGGCTAGCAAGGGTCCCTGCTAGGCTAACCTAAGCAAGGGCTAACATCAGCCCTAGCTCGATGAAAAGACCACATTTGAGTTAGGTCAAAGGCGATCACAACCAACACACACCGAGACTTGACCCACCACTATATTATTTTAAAAATGGTGCTTGAAATTCACACATTGACTCAGATTAGGATTTTTAGCCAATCCAAGGCACAAACCAAGCCAAACATTGCCAAGACAAATAGGGGCCCATGCTATTGTACATGATTTATGTGCCAAATTCATGTTGTGCCAAATTCTATTGTACATGAATTACACGGATATTTCTTCTTCAATTTACATAACATAATTTTTTATTTTCAAGTCATTTCATAAAGTCATAAAATAAATTTAAAGAAAACATAAAAACTAAGAAAAAAAAAGATGTATAAAACATATCAACCAGTCTGAATATATAGTATATTAATTATGGAATGATACATCAAATTTTCTATGCAGACACACTCCTGTAGAATGCATTGCAAAAAGAAAAAACAAATATTTTATTAATATAAACTCAGACACTCCTCTTTGATATGAGTGTTCTGAAATATTTAAAAAATATATAATCTTTAACCATAAATTAGTTCGTCAAAAAAAATATCATGTTCTATCAATTCTCACAATGTATATTTTTAGATAATGCATATGAAATAAATTATTTAGCATGTTTTTTAGTGTATTTGAAAAACAATTTTTTGTACATTCTCTCTCCTATGATGGCTCGAGATGATCCAATGGCCCGTTGGGCAAGAATCGCATCGTGGTGAGCTGGGTTAGTTCATACCAAGCCAAGTCAGGCTGCATGCTAACACGATACAACTTAAACAGTAAGCAAGGAGAAAATCTAGCCTAGTAGGGAACAATACTAGGCTAGCCTGAGCACAGGCTTATGGCAGCCCTGGCTCAGAGAAAAGACTGCATTCAAGTCAGATCAAATACAGTCACAACCCACATGGTCACCTCGACCTGACTGACCACAATCCTTTTTTTTTAAAGATGCTTGAGATACAAACAGACTCAAGTCCAGATTTCTACCTAAACCAAGGCACAACCCATGCTGAAGTTTGCCAGCACAGATGAGCGACACTATTTGTGTTGTGTCACATGCTATTGCAGCATGTGAGATGATCCCTCCGGCCAGACCAGTGGCACAGGCCATGTCGGACTGCTCCTCCTAGAATGATCAACCTATTTTCCACCTCTATTAAGACAAGGCCAACCCACTGTTATAGGCATGGTGGAAGTTTATGTGCATGTGATGACAATGCTAAGTGAGTCGACATGGTGGGAATGTGCGTGAGTATGGCAACCCACTATTTGCATCAATGTGGTGTGTGTGTGTGGGTGTGTGTGTGTGTGTGTGTGTGTGTGTGTGTGTGTGGGTGTGTGTGTGTGGGTGTGTGTGTGACATCGATGCTTTTTGTACCGACTTGGTTGTAATAAGCATTATGATGCCAACTAATTGTTGATGTATGTGTAGAGTGTGAAATATGCATCAATGATACAATCACATTGACATATGCAGAAGGTGGCAATGTTCGTGGAATTAAATGGACAAGTGGCATGCAATGTGTAATAACATACGCACTATGTACTTTGAATAATGTGCAATTTGTGTCTATTTTTTGTACTAAAGAATGACATTAAAAATCCCAATCCTTATCTTGTTTAGGCTTTGACAACGAAATTAGAAACAATACATTGTGTACATAAACCACCTAAAAATGGAGCCTCTTAGTTATGAAAATTAGAAGTCTTGATTGCAAATTAATTCTCAAGAGTTGATTATCATGTAATTTGGATTAGTGAAATTTGGATTAGTGAAACATTAGAGAGCAGAAACAAATCATTCATTTTACTCATTTCAAATAGCTAGTTACGCAATTTTTGAAGATATTCCCAACAAAAGATTGGTATATAATTGAAAGAGTTAGAAGGATGGATTGGCTTCTAGACATGATATTTTTGTACTCCTAAGTCCAGACCTAATAGCTTTATGAAGTTTTACGGAGAGAATCAAAGTGTGAAATTCAAAATAAAGACTATAGTGATGATGTATTGGACAGATCAATATACACATGATAAATAAAGACCAACACAAAATACATCTCATACAACATATATTGATGTATTGAAAATATCAATCATAGTAGAGTTATAAGCAAGCAATCACCAATGAGGTACATGCATTATAGGAATGGTGATCATGCCAAAAAGAACTATAAAGAGTTAACCCTAGAGAGAATGACGAAAGCACTATAAACTACTAAGGGAGACATACTAACTATCATTGCCGCATAAAAAATCTTACATAGCTATACTATGGATTAATAAGATAACAAATACTAGTCATTTTCAAGTGTTATAACACCCAAAACTCATCTTCTCACTTCTAGCTTATGTATCATCGACTCATAGAATAACACTCACGTCATAATTAAGTATTTTTTTATTTATTATTTTTTTTATTTTCTGAATTTATATATAAAATAAGATAGATTATCTAAAGTCACTAGATATTATAACATTAAACTAAACATTATCTCTTTCTAGTATTCTTATTATTTTGCATGATTGAAATGCTTTGAGGAATACTTCCATTGGTACTAAGCATTATATATTATAATTTCTTATTTATATAACAAGGCATTGCATTATATGTTTGAGAATTAGTGTCCCATGATTTTTTTTAATTTTTGACTAAGTCATCAAACCCTAGTCATCAAACATATATCTACCCTAAATAGTGAATCATGTTAGAAAAATACACTAAAACTTAAAATATATCTACCCTAAATGATCATACTTTATAAGAGTATGATACACAAATGAATAAAAAACATATAAAGAAGAGAATAAAGATATATCGAGATAATTTGTTATTTTATTAACAATTATAAACATTTCACAAAGATATTTATTTTATATTTCATATTAAAAAAATATATTTTTCAAATATTAAATAAACAAATAAAATATTAATTTAATAAAAATACAAAAATAATCAAGGATAATAATATGTTTGAATATATATCTGATACTTTTAATATTTAAAATATTAATCAATCATTTTATTGAAAAGATAATCACACTTTTATATCATATAAATATTCTAAGTATATTTGAAAGAATATAATTTTAATCATACACCAATAATTAATTGAATACCTTACTCTTTCATTTATCAATATGTGCATTTTAAATCATATTTTTAAAAAATTTATTTTATTTAACTCATTTTTTTAAATATTTATTTTATTCTAAATCTCTCCCATTGAACATTACAAGTTGACAATCAAAAAAATAAAATATATTTTTCTTGATTATTCTAATATATAAAAATACAACAAATATTATTCGAGTGAGGCTTATAGTGAATTTGTTAGTAGCTATGAGTGATTCTTTGACTAATCTATGTAGAACAAAGATCCATAATGATATATTTGAATCTCTTATATTTTTTACTCATTTGAAGTCAAAACATTGGCCTACAATTAGAAGGTTTTGTCACTCATTAGCTACTTGTGAATTTATTAATTTATACTATACCTCACCTCCCATCGAACCATCAGATATATAAAGTATAAAATAGATTGATTCTAAAGAGAATAAATTTCCCTTAGAAAAAAAATTTTCCTCAAATTTAAACAAAATAGCAGCTCTCATAACAATTCAAACCCTATTTCAGAATGAGTTGGGAGAGAGAAGACTTGACCACTCATAAATTCACATTTATCCAAGGAAAAATAAACATAGGTATCATGTTCAAAGTGGAAGACTAAAACATCGGATAGTTACAGATGCAATATTTTTAATATTGAACTAATTACTTTATAAAATTCATATGATTCATATTCAATATATTATTTAACAAGTATTATTTTACCTTATTTCATAAGGTACTCCAGTCTCTTTTTTAGATATTATCTCGTCCAATATCACATCAAGATATGACAGAAAATATAAATATATTTCATTATAATGAGACTTGTAAACTAATATATTAACCAACAAAATGATCTATTGTTGGTCACGTGGATATGTTCATTATTGGAATAGATACTCTTCAATAACCAAAATAACCTAGAGATAGTTTAAAAATTCTTGTATCATTATCATTATTACACACATAGAAAATATATGAATAAGATATTAATAATATTTTTCTTAATGATAATTTTAAAAAATAAATATATATAAAACTATTACTTTGCTTTCAAGTAGAGACAAAATAATTAGATATAATCTAAAATTAATAAATACATCATACAATCTAAAGCAATTTCTAAGAACTTAATTGGAAACTAAAGTCATTTCCTTTGATTTATGCAAATGCATTATAAATCACTATTTATTTAATGAGAAGATCTCAAATGACATAACTATTTTGTTGAGTGCATATGCACATGATATATTAGTCAAGAGAAATGATAAATTAGAAATCATGTATATCAGAGAGTAACTTCTATTTTAATTTTAGACAAAATATTATTGAATACATGTAATTTTCATGATAAGATTGATAGGTATTGGATTCTCAAAGAAGAGATACAATTGATACTCTCACATAAATTAATTTTTTTAGTTGTAATCTATCAAATACTCATATTAAGTTAGATCTAATTTCATGTCTAATTAAGTAGCTATTTGATAACACATACAATTTTAAGTGTATTTGATAAAAAAAATTTTAAAAATTAAAAATTTAAAATTTTAAGTAAAAATTCATTAAAAATTTTAAGTAGGTAGAGACTTACTATATGTTGAAGGCAAAAATTTTAATATTTTTTTTAAATTACCATTTTGTCCTTTTTAAAATTTCTTTTTCGTTTTCTCATTCATGTTATAATTCAACTTGTGAATCTGTCTTCTCCTTCCCTTTCTTCGACACCACACGCTTTAACATTAACCCTCTTTTATGATTAATTTAAAAGAAAAAATAACAAATCAACAAATTATTCATTAATTTTTATTTTTATATTAAATCTTGGATAATTTTAAAGAGTTAAAATTTTATTGATTATTTTTTAACATTTTTATTTATTTTTTAGATTTATGATTTATTTATGAATATATCTTTAGAAATTTTATTTATGTTAAATAATATGTAACATAATGATAATAAAAATAAATATGTAAAATACATCATTTTTAGTATTTAATATTTACAGTTATCAAATAATATATTTATATTTAGCATTCAATTAACAATAATTTATCAAATAATTTTTTTAATACAAATTTTATACTTATAAAGCCTTAATTTTTCAGTACTTATTTTTCAATACTTATTTTTTAGTAAATATTTTTAGTTTTATCAAACGGACAATAAGACTCTCAAGTTGACACAAATAAATGCAAAAGAATTATAAAAAAAATAACATTTAATTATCAATTCAATTATAACTTATAAAATCAATATAATTAAATATATCTTAGAATTTTCACAAAGTTCACATAAAAGTATTTTTTCCATACATTTGCATGTTAAATTTTCAAAAATTGATCTCTTCAAAAAATCATAAGCATCTCCAGTAAGGTGTCTTTTCAAGTTCTAATTGGGGATCATGTTACACAAAGGTATGATTTATTATAGAATATTATACTTTTCTTCGAGACAAATCTTGTCTCCTTAAAAAAATATACAGAATGATATTCTCAAGATTCAAATCATAAGTAGATTTAAAGAGGATAACAATCATTTATGCGTTACTTTAGATCAAATACATTCTTGAGAAAATTAAATTATCACTTACTTGCCTTACCACCCTACTGAGATAGTTAGCCAGGAAAACATATAACTTACAATCTATGAACTCATGGACAACCGAAACACAAAAAAAAACAAATTACTTTTTCATGAAAAATAATCAAAACAAGCCGTATTATAATTTATACCCCTATAGAAGATTAATTATCCAATATATTTATTAAAACTTTGAAAAATATCTATTTATTTTTTTTTCCAAACTTTTTATATTAGACATTTAAATACCAACTACATAGAGAGCATTTATTTTAATTATAATAAAATAAATACACTCTATTATTGTCTTTTGTTTCTCTTTATATTATTTTAAATTTTTTAAGGAATCATCTAACTTTTAGGTTATCTCAATTAATATTATGTATAATGTTAAAATTTCACTTGTACCCTAAGAAAGTTTTTATATAGGCGTCAAATGTGTAGTGTCGGGCTGGCACGACATGTTTTTTGGTGGCCCACTTGAACCACCATGCATTGCCTGGCCCAGCACGATACATGAGTCGTGTCGTGCATGGCACGACACTAATCTGCATTGTTGGACCCAGCACGGCCCAACTGGGCTAACTAAGATGGATTTGGACTGATTTGTGACAGGCTATGTTAGTTTTATGTTGAGTCATGCATACTAATGTCTTAATAATATCTGACCATAATCTCAATCTCCTATCTAAAATCATATTCATTACAATAATAAAAAAACTTTGATATTATGCTTGATACAGCAAGAATCAGTAAAGCCCATATCATCTTAAACAATGCAGGATAGATGAACTCATATAATTTTTATCACTATAAAATATCAAGTTTCTTATTATCAGCATGTGATATGATTGAACAATAATTGGTATCTAAGTAGCAAGACAATTCGCTCCTATTTGATGGTTCACCCCATCCTCGCTAACTGAATAAAAAAAGTATCATCTCAAAATATAATATCCATGTCCATACTCGGAGCTTGGCTAAACTACCATCATATCTCATATCATAATATATAAATAACTTAGTTAACTTCTTGTGAATAAACCTTTCAAGTTGATATTCCTAGTTTATGCACGATGATATATATTTCAAAATATTTTTTTCTCAACAATCATGTCACTAAATGTCAGATTATCTTTAAACTTCCTAAACATACTATTAATATTACATATACACTTGAGTACAATATAAGTAGTAAAAATATAAACTGACAAACATATATTCAATGTGTCATAAAAAATATTTAGGAATTTCATAAATAAAATTCCTACAGTCCAGTCAGTAACATCAATAATAAGTTTGTTACTCTCACTATTGATGTATTCGGATATCTGATTTTCGTATACAAGACATAACTCTAACATAAGATATGTATAATTTCAATAATATCTCACATCCGAATAAAATTTAGTTAAAATTTTAACTAAATTTTAAATAAATCTCTACTAAATTGTAACTAAATTTCTAAATTTTATTCGGATGTGAAACAACCTTCATTCCCACTTATAATATGAGGTTGATATAGAGTTGTCAAACGGGCCGGCCCAGCACGGCACGGCCCATTTTTCCCGTGCCCAGGCGTGCTACCTTGCCGTGCCGGGAACGGCACGGTTTTTTAAATTCGGGCACGGCACGGCCCGTGGGCACGGGCGCACGACAAGGCAGGGCAGACGGGGCGGGGCGGGTCTGTTTGGACCCGACCCGTGGTCTTTTTACCGAGGGCGGGGCCCGGTTGGGTCATGAGTCACGACTCAGTGAGTCGTGACCGTGAGTCGCGACTCACGACTCACGACGCAGCCACGCGGGCCGGCGGGCCGTGCCAAGGCACGAGCCGTGCCGGGCCAGGCACGGCCCGGCACGTGGTTTGTTCGCCCGGGCCCGGCACGGGCCCGGGCACGTTTTTTTATCGTGCCGGGCCGGCCCAGGCACGGCCAAACCGTGCCGTGCCTCGTGCTGGGCCGGGCCGAGCCGGCCTGTTTGACACCTCTAGGTTGATAACGTGACACATATAGTTAACATAAAAAATATCTACTAATGACATATCTCTAATAAACATATTTACGACTTCTCTATAGTTAAATATATTATTGAATGTAATATTATATATTTTATTTTGAATATTATATTCTCTAAAAAATCTCATTATGTACTCATAAATAGTCAAGTTATCATTATGATAAAAAATCACTAATAATATTATAATTTTTTTATTTATTTTCCATTTAGAATCTACATAGTGACCGATGAGCTAAGAAACACGGACACGGACACAGGGATACGACATGGCAGGATACGGGGATACGGTAAATTCTAAAAAACTAGGATACGGCATGATAAAAAAAATAAAAATAAAAATAAAAAATTATTAATTATAAATATTAGGTATTTTATAAAATTCATTAAATTAAATTAAACTAAACTAAAATATTTTATTATATAAAATAAAAATATTTTATTTTATTTTATAAAAATATTTTATTTTATGCACATCCCCACACAAATACGCCCGCCCCTGCCTCCCCCTCAAACATGCCCGGCCCTGTCTCTCCCCTCAATTCACGCCACCCCTGCCTCTCCCCTCAATTCGCATCGCCCCTGCCTCTCCCCTCAATTCGCGCCGCCCCTTCCTCTCCCCTTAAATTGTGCCCGCTCCTGCCTCACGCTCAAATCAAGTCCGCTCCCTGTCTCACCCTTAAATCGCGTCCGCTCCCTGCCTCACGCTCAAATCGCACCCGCCCCCTGCCGGTGACCAACATCGCCCATGCAGCGATGTTGGCCACCCGACGTCGTCGGACGTCGGGCACTATAGGCATGGATACGGCTGTCGTCTGCCGATGCAACCATCCGATACGCCACGTGACGTATCGGACACGTATCTGTGTCGTGTCCGTGTCGTGTCCACGTGTCCAAGTGTCGAACATGCGGACATGACTGTAGGGAGTCGTCTCCATGCTTCCTTGCTGATGAGACATGCATAAGATCCATCTCCGTAAAGATGTCAAAAGGGTCTGGCGGCCAAGCACGATTCATGCGTGCCTGGCCCATGTTGGGCGGACCCTCTACACTATTCATGTCATGTCGAGGGTCTTCAGCCCACGTGCGATGCCTAGAGGTGTCAAACGGGCCAAACCATGCCAATCCAACTTACCCATGCTCAACCGTCGTGCCAGGCACGACATGCTACAGGACCATGTCGTGCCTGGCATTACAGTTATTTAGAGGGTAGGCCCAGCACAACCCACAACCCAAAATCAGCCTGAGTTTAGGCTGGATCAAGTCAGGTCAAGATAAATTTAGGTTAAGTTAGATTTTGAGAATTAGGGTTTAAGACCTGCACATCCATCCCCATCGTGGCTATTGAGCCATCACCCGTCGGGCATCATTTCAACGATAGTCAGGAACATTGTCCATGATGTGCCTAAGTGTCGGGCATCAGGGTCGTGCCTAGCAAGGCACCTTGGCCAAGGAGAAGGACCCTCATCCCGACACAAAATGAGCCGTGAGCCAACCTAATTTGGGTCTGCACTGAGTTGGTCCATGCCTCGAGCCAGGCCCTAATTTCCCAGCCCATTTGACACATATAGTTGTGCTACGCATGACCCGAATGCCTGGCACCAACGATGGCAAGCTGAGCAACTCAAGATGGTCAACACAACGATGCACGACAAAAACAACGCAACGACACCCGACAAGGGACCGCACGAAGACGCCCGAAGAGGCAACGACTCATCATGCCCGACAAGCAATAACAACACGACAACGGCAACCCTAATTTTCCTAATTATATTTTAACCTAAAACAAGTTCGACCAAGCCCAAACCAACCCAAAAGCATGCAAATTTCGGGCCGTGGGTCAGGTTTGGATTGCCCTCAAGTGATGAGCAATAGCTCTGCACGCTACAAGCATGGCAAGGTACTATAGTGTGACATGTCTGGCATGGCACACATGCTCATATGCAAGCATGTTAGACATGTAGATCCTCGTGACTAGTCCAGATATCAAACATCATGGACATCACTCCACTACATTCCCTAAATTTAATAATTATTATTTTTTTTAAGTTAGAATATTTTAGTATGTTGAACAGTTTGGTTATGTCTTCTCTTTCTAAGTCTTTACAGTATATGAAGGATGTCAACATAAATGCTGAACAGGATGAGGATCCAACCTCAAAGACCCACCACTGTATTAGATTTGTCTAGAATCTAATACACCATATTTTTTAGTATATTATTTAGCATATCTCTTAAAAGATATAGACTCACATGAACTCTTACTAGTTAATTTTTATTTATAAAAATTTATATTATGCCGTTTATTCATCAGAATCCCTAATATTGTTATATTTCATAATATTAAAATAATTCCAAATTATTAATTTTTTTTAATTTTTTATTTTTTAGATATTTGGATCGAGGCTACCAGAGAAAATAAAGTTACGATGACCTCTAAACTTTTAGTAGGATTATCATTATCCATATTAAAATTTTTATGTTTACGCTTAAATTAATTTTCTTATCATCATAAAAATTATTGTTTAACATTTAATTTTTTATTAGTTTATTAATTATATTATAAATTGGTTTTTAAATTAAATATTTATTTATATTAAATAAATTCATAATTTTAACTAAAATAAAAATAAAAAAACTAAACTAAACAAAATTAAAAAAATAATACTAGTAATGTATTAAATCTAGTTTGCTTTATGACATTTGCATAGAGGTGTCAAACGTGCCGGGCCGGGCCGGCCCGGCACGATCAAAAAACGTGCCCGGGCCCGTGTCGTGCCCGGGCGAACAAAGCACGTGCCGTGCCATGCCTGGCACGGCACGCGTGCCTGCGTCGTGAGTCGTGAGTCGCGACTCACTGAGTCGTGACTCGTGACCCAACCGGGCCCCGCCCCCGGTAAAAAGACCGCGGGTCGGGTCCAAACAGACCCGACCCGCCCCGCCTGCCCTGCCTTGCCGTGCGCCCGTGCCCGAGCGGGCCGGCACGGCACGGCCTTGCCGTGCCCTCGGGCCGTGCCGTGCCCGAATTTAAAAAACCGTGCCGTGCCCAGCACGGCACGGCACGGTAGCACGGCTGGGCACGTGAAAAACGGGCCGTGCCGTGCTGGGCCGGCCCGTTTGACACCTCTACATTTGCACAGCAATCAGCGATCCACACCCAAGTCTCGAAAGTCAAAACCAAAATAAAAAAGAAAAAGAGAAAAGAAAAAAAATAATAAGAAAGAGAAAGAAGTAAGATAAAATAAATATATATTTGAGAATGAGATGAGACATATATATATATTTCAAAAATATACTTTTTTATAAAAATATTTTTTTATATTTTAAATGAGTAGAATCACAACAGCCATCGGATTTCTACTCTTAGCAACTAGGGCCAAATCCAATGGCTTAAAATGCATAAATTTTTTAATAATTAGATCGGTTCAACCATCAAATTGACCCAATGGTGACATCTTCCACAAGTTGAAGCTTCTAGAATGTGTAGGAAGTATGAATGGTCAAGTTCAGTCATTCAAAGTTCGGACACGGACCATGCCCGTCACCTAAACACCAGACCAAGATCTGGCAACCTGAGGCCGAAAGGCGAGGCACAAATTAGGTCGTGCCAAAGAATCGTGCCTTCAAGCTAGGTTACCAGAACATGTCTAGCCCAGCACTAAGCCCGGGTTAGTTCGAAACATCACAAGTCGTACCTCGAGCCAACCTAGCACGAGCCCAGACATGGTTCTAGACTATGTTGTGCCGGGCTAGGCACAACTAAGTTAGGTCGTGCCTCAAACTGGGCTTGGGCTACCTGGCCCGTTTGACACCTCTAAATTTTTATCATTTAAATAAATTTTGATTTTTTGAACATTTAATATTATAAACATGCAAGTTTTAATTTTTTATCTATAACTTCAACCTATGTTGCACGGACACGCGGATACGACACGGCAGGATACGGGGACACGGCAAATTTCAAAAAACTAGGATACGGATACGGCTAGGACACAGCATGAAAAAAAAATTAAATATAATATTATCCATTAACAGAAATTTAGATAAATAAAAAAAATGCTCAAACTTTATTTTTACAAACATTCAAACACAAACATAAGAAATATTAAAACAAAAGATTCGCATTTTCTTATGAATCAAACAAAATAGTTTCCAGTTCAGGTTCATCAAGAGAAAGATCTGCAATCTCGAGAATTCCAGCATTTTTAATATTCATTGATTCAAAACCAACACCTCCAATGTCCCACATTTTAGATTCGCCTTCATTATAGTTTGGAGATCTCCTTGACAGAAGTCGAAGATTATTATGGATATAAACTAAGTCTTCAGCTCTTTGTGGTGTCAACTTGTTTCTCTTCATGGAGTGAATAAAATTATAAGTGCTCCAATTTCTTTCACAACATGAGGATGAACAAAGTTGTCCTAATAATTTTAATGCAATAAATTGAAGCATCGGTGCAGTAGTTCCATGAACAACCCACCATTTAATAGGACTCATATACCACCTGTCTTTTATGGAATCACTACTAGAAAAATCTTCCAAAAATGCCGAAAATATAACATACTCGTCATTTGCTCATCTCCTTTCACCTTCATTAGAAAAATATCTCTCAAAACATTTTTTTCTTTCTCTTACTATTTCTAAATCTCGATGCGGTGGAACACGATCACCAGACTCAGCAAGCCATTGTTGACTATAATACCTGCAAGTTATGTTATAATATTAGTTATAAAATATTAAAAATCATAGAATATCATTTATATTAAAATTATCATAATCTATAATTTAAACTCTTAAGATTACCTTGGATTTAAGGAATGAGCAAGAGAATGTAAAGGTGTGTGGCTTTTATTCCATCTTTCCACCAGGATATCATTCACAATATAAAAAAACCTATAGGTTAAAATACATAGCAAATCATATAAGTTCAATTATAATTAAAACTTAAACTTTCAATCAAAATAATAAAAATTAAAAATTAAATTAAAAGTATACCTTGAATTATCTGTGGGGCTTTTATGTTCTTTCTTAAAAATAGCTTCCTTCACTTTTTCGATCATAAAATCCCACCACTCATAAATATTGTGAAGGCAAGGTTTATCAGTGTCAGCTAATCGAAGCATCTCATAAATAGAAGTTGTAAAACTGAGGATATAATCTACATTCATCCAAAAGTCTTCATTTAGGATTTTATCCTTTACTTCTTTAGCTTTCACTAAATCATCATCTTTATACATTTCTCATTCTTCACTTATCACTAATTGCTCCAAACTTCTTTTTATTGTTTTAAATCGTTTAATCATAACAATAGTTGAAGCAGAACGTGTATCGGCCACTGAAAATAACTTCAGCTTGCAATGATTATTAAACATTGATAATCTCATTGCATGATTCATAATGAAATTCTTGATAAAAAAAATATCACTTGATACTTGAGCGATCCAACCACACTGTTCCATCATATCATCATATTTTGAGTTTGTTGGTGCACAAATATTCTTCAAAGCAAGATTAAGAGTATGAACCACACACGGAGTCCAAAAGATATGCCGAAATTTTGATTCCACAATATATCCTGCTGCTTTGCAAGCCGCAACATTATCAGTTATAACTTGAACTACCTTTTGTGGACCAATCTCTTGTATAGCATTAATCAATAAATCAGCTATAAAATGTTTGTCCTTAATCTCTCCTTAACAGTTTATTGCTTTCAAAAACATTTGTCCACTTTCTGAGACTGTCATGATATTAATAAGTGGTCTTCTTTGAGCATCTGACCATCCATCACTACAAATGCTCACTCCTTTCTCATTCCAAGTCTTCTTGATTGGTTCTAATAGATTATCAATATTATTCTTCTCCTTCTGCAATAATATTGTTCTTAATATATTATAGATTGGTGGGACATAACCTAGTAGTTGACTTGCACTTTTAAAGGCACGTGCATAATAAGGATTTCTAGTTAATTGAAAAGACAACCCTCCAGAATAAACAGTCTAGCTATCTCACTGTCAACTAATTCACGTACACCAATTTTGAATGCATTTTCAATTGATCCCATAGTTCCCTTTCTCTTTTTTAGATCAATTGGATTAGCACTAGAAGAGGAATTCTCAAAAAAAGAATCTGCAATGCTTAATGTGGGTAAAGAAACTAACTTAGGATTAGATTTTTTCATTCTCTGTTCAGATTCCTCCACCATCCTTTGCATCTCAATCAAATTTTGATTTGTTACTTTAGTACATGATGCAATCCCAGCCCCTTTAATTTTTAACAAGTGAGCCTTGACTCTATAATATGATCCTCTATATATTTGTCTACAAAAATTACATTGAAAAGTAATATTTTCTCCCCATTTTCCTTTATCTAATTTTGCATCTTTCGTGACATATTTCCATAATGGAGCATTATCATCAACATCTTGAATATTTTCTTGATTACTTGAAGGCTCAGAATTACAACTCATTTTATTATATAATTCTGCATGAAAAAAAATTATGCATTTTAAATAATCTATATTAATTCAAAATTAATTTAATCTTATTTTTTTTTCTCCATCAATAATTTATTACATTTTTCATTATATTTTTATTATTTTCATAAAACAATAATTTATTTAAAATAAATTATATAACAAAAACTATTATACTTACATATTATATATTACTAAATATTACATAATACATACTAACAAAAGTATTCATATTTAAATATTCCATATTTTAATATTGCATATTTATTATTATTATTAAAATTATGTATTTAAAATTAAAATAAATTATTTATTTATTATATTTTGTATATATATTAAACAAACAATAATAATTAAAATATAAAAAAAATATATTTAAGCCCTCTAACCCCTGCCCCCTCCCGTAACAGCTTCTAACTCCTTCTAACATATATTTTAAATACCATATTTTAAAATAATTTAAAATACAGTATTTTAAAATAATTTAAAATTCTATTTTTTAAAATAATTTAAAATAAAATTAAACCTCTAACACCCTCCCCCTCCCCCTCCCCCGTATAGAACCTTTCCCCCCCTCTCGAAATTCTGTACGGGGGTACAGAACCTTTCCCCCCCTCCCGAAAACCCCTCCCCCCCCCCTCCTTCCAGAAAATACCTCCCGAAACCCCCCCACCGAACCCCCCTCCCGATTTTCGATATTCAAACTCTCACCCTCCCGATTTTTGATTTTCGAACTCTCCCCCTCCCGATACAGATTTAAATCCTTACCTTAGGTATAGTCGGCGGCTCGGCGGCGTGCTCCTCACTGTAGGCGGTGAGCTCCTCAATTCGTTGGAGATGTAAGAGTAATTGTCAATAAATGGGGTATTTCCAACGCGTTAGAATCAAAAAAATGCAGTGGTTGGTAAAAGACGCGTTGGTAGGTAAAGACACGTTGGTAGGTAAAGACGCGTCGGGAGGTAAAAGACTGTTGTCGGAAAACTCGTCGGATACGTCTCCGACGCGTATCCGATACGCCACGTGGCGTATCTCATACGGATTTGTGTCCGATACGCCACGTGGCATATCGGACACGTATCCGACGCGTGTCCGACCCGTGTCCGCGTGTCCAAGTGTCCGACACGCGGACACGGCGCTTCCTAGCCGTATCCGTGCAACACAGACTTCAACAACTAGTAATTTTCATTCGTAGAAAGAGATGAAACCATTTAAATTAGTATTAAATAAGATATATTATTTTACTTATTACATATTTGACAATCATATAACTTATATAACACATTTTCATGTTGCCAACACAATCTAGATCATATAGTTAACATTCCGAGTTCATCCCTTGGTTGAAAAATAAACTGTATACCTTGAATACAAATTTTTATATATTTGTCACTTCTGAATTGTAACTTCTAAATTACATTATATTTACTTTATACCATCAATAAATATTTTTATAAAATATTTATCACTTCATTTTTTTATTCACATACAAAATCAACCTCGATGATATCACCCAAACAGACCTGAAACTAGCAGTTGCCCAAACTCTTAATAATGGACCCACCAGTCTAACTTCATAACAACTTACCCACCTATACCCATTCTACCACCATGCCACAATCACATAACTTCATAGTAATGGACCCACCAGTGTTCCATTATGCAATTAACAAAAGAAATTTCCAAATCAAGCATCATTCAAGTATCATATGGCAGCTCAAATTGGTGAACTCATGTGGGTTCAACATCATATTCCCATACCATAGGTGTAGAAGCTAGGCATGACATTTAACTCGCTACTCCATTGCCAGTCTCACATATGAGCCAACCACATCAAAATTGTTAATTTTCATGTGAAAGGCTACAAGAAACATTGTTTCACCAAACTATATATAGACTAAATCTCAAAAAAAGCAAGAAAAAGATTGCTGCGACAACACAGAACTCGTGTTCATGAGTTATTGGGGCTAGGAAAATCACAGAACTCGTGGTATCAAAGATAGGTGCAACAACACATGAGAAAAAACTTTACATACCATTGATCAGAAACAGTTGGCCTGATAAAAGCATAATAATGCCCACCATGTACTCCACCGCTATGAACCAGAACACTGAACGAAAACAAAAAATTCTATAAAAAATTTGACAATAACAAATCAACATTCTACATCAGGCAGCTTATCCTTGCAAACCCACCAAAGTATGGGTAAACTGGTATATAACCATTTGACAATCATGCATCTCATTTTAGAAGGCAAACATAAGTCTTAATAACACACAAAAAAGCATATTAATCATACCTGTGAAGCGTGTAGAGGTTGCGAACACTCTTATCAGCATCTGGAGATAAGTATTTATGACTTACTCGATCAAGATCAAGTTGCAGAGGAAACTCGTACCGATCATTAATCTACAAAATAAACTGTCCCACATGAATACTATTAACCTACTAAAAATCCGCCCCCATAATATTTATTATACTAATTCTAAAAAATACTTAAGGATTTAATTTATATAATATAACATAAATCCCATAAAAAAATTATACTTTAACATGCACATTGAAAAAAAACTATATTTATTATACTAGATAAAGAAAAAGCAAGATTATTATTATGAAATAGCAACTTCAAAATGCACCAATCAAGTGAAGCAACATGCTAAGGAAAAAAACGAACTATATTGTGTATATTATATTACATATATTAGAAATTATTTTATTAGAAAATGACCCTAAATTGTTTTCTTAGGTTATGTGTGTGTGTGTGTGTGTGTGTGTGTGTGTGTGTGTGTGTGTGTGTGTATGTATTTGTATATGTATAAAATATAAATATATACACAGTATATACATTGTGTATATAAGAAATAAAGAAAATATATTTCAAAATATTTTTCTTGGTTATATATATAAGTATTTATGATATCTGATTATGTGCACAAATTTAAGTTTTTATATTTTCCACCCTTCTTATTTTTTTATGAAGTATGAGGATGATGAAGCGTACATTAGAGTATTTTGAGAAGAAAAAGAAATATTTTGGAGAATAAGATTTTAAGAGTACTAAAACTCAATTATTTTTGAGTTTGGCATACCAGACACCAACTCTTAAAATTTGGGTTTGTTTTTTTTAATTATTTTCAAAGCAATATACATTTACATAATTTTCCCTAGAATTAATGGTTGATGCAACCTTTGATACATTGGATATCACTTGACATATTATATACATAAAAAATATTATAACATTACATTTATACATATTCTTACTGATATCTCTTTAAAGCAGAGCCAAATAAAAACTAATTCATAAAATTATATTTCTACTTACTTACAAAATCATGCAAATATTATATTATATAGAAAAAAATTTTAAATAAAAATTATATCCTACACCTCCATGTATAGTCATACAATACACCCACCATAACATCAACTCAAATAACATAAAATTATATCCTACACCACTATGTGTAGTCGTACCTCAAACAAAAAGCTTTAAATTAAGGAAAAAAAATCAAGAGTTCTCTTAAAAGTTAGAAAACTAAATTAAGAATAACATCATGTTGCTTCGTAGTCACAAAAAATATCATAGTTTCAAATAAAATAAAATTATTTCCTCCAATAAGTGTCTGATTTACAAAAACTCAGGTAATTCATGTCATAGTACTAAACTTTACATTTCTTTACTCAAACTAAAAATCACAGCATATTTCTTACTTTTCCATAAACTAGGTTGCCTCCTAGAAAAATACAAAACACAATAGTTGACTCTCTCTTCAATTATTATGGTCCCCAACTTGAATCTGAATAGAATTTTATGCATCTGCCTGATTTTTGAAAAAAGAATATCTTATGTGAATGAGCATTTGTTATATATTTGAGAATCAAAAAATTTAGTCATATGAATTTAAACTTATTTCAGCAAATCTAAAAAATGATTATTTATACTAAAATAAACAATATCTTATATTTTAATTTTGTGATTCTCTTATGCTTGAAGGAGTCGACATTAGAGCTAGTATCCACAAAAATATCCAAACTCGGATCAATCAAAATATCACCTAAAATAACAACTAGAACATACTCTAAAAGTCAAACATAAAAAAGAAAGTATAAAAAATCCAAATATCGAGAAAATTGAATAAGCATAACAAATACTTTGTCCAAAACTCAATTTGTAAGCATTTAGTTATCTGAATTATGCTGATAAAAATATGAAAAATATGTTATATATCTTCTAGAGATCATACACAATGCACAAAGATCACACTTCCCACGAGGTATGGAAGAAGTAAAATATCATCAGCCTTACCTCTGAATTTTGAAGAGACTACATCTGATGAGTCTCAAACCTAAGACTTAGCACCATTTAACGAAGATATTTATCATTGCACCAAGACATGATTCATATAAATGCATACAACACAAAAACTTCTCAATTTATCATTAATCATTATAGTATTCTCATTCAAATGCTTCTAAGTTGAAAGTTTTTATTAGATCGATTTTGTTATTTATTTTGCATTTAGACACTCTTATACACATTTGGTATGATAGTATTTATGTAATTGCATACATTATTCATAAAATAATAAAGTTTTAATATCATTAATAATTACATGGCTTGTCCATTGTAATACAGCATGTAAGAGTACAATTTTACAATCCTTGTTCAATCTATCATATTATATTTTTTAATGCTCCATGACATGTTTACAACAGTAATGTCTAAAAACTTCCAAATTTTATCAACAACCAACATGGAAAAAAAAAAACCTTAAATAATAACATTGGGAAAAAGATTGCAGGAAACATCTCGGCAAGAAGCCAAGAACCATGAAGAAACAATAAATTTACAAATTTTTATTTGCTTAAAGCAACACAATCAAAACATGGCAATTAGTAGCACCAAGTAATAAACTGCTTTACGAACAGAAAAAATTAACCCCACAAAAATTTGCTTTTTTATGATGCATCCCACTTGACATGTATTAATGACAAACACCAAGATTTTCACAGATAAAATTAGTTATCCTGCTGCTCACCTTGACCATAACATCCCGAGCAAAGTCATATTCAAAACGTTTCAGCTGAAGTTGAAGAACAGGAGGGAAGTCAATAAATAGCACCCCTTTTCTAGCATCCTGAAACACCATACACAATATATATATTAAAAATAAGCACTGAAAAAGCAATATTTAAGTGCTTCCAACTGGATAAAAAAACCCAAATTGTAATCACATACCACAGTCAAAAAGAGCTGAAATTCAAGCTAATTGAAAATTGGCATAAAAATGATTTTGATAGAATAAATCCAAATCAAATAACAGTATGGCAGAAATAAACAATGAATTAGTATCCACTAAAAACAGACCTATCTTACAATAAAACTATGCTGAACCATTGTGCACCTAATTAGTCATTAGTATTTCACAATTTATCTCTAATAAGAAGAACCAAGACTTTAAACAAAATTGTCTTCAATTTTTCATTAATAAAATATAATTTGCAGTTCAGACTGAGAAAGAAAAGTGCTGATCATAATTCTAGAACACGTTCTTAACATTTTTTCGAATAAAAATCATTAATGAATGACATTGTCACATTAGTCAAAACTGAAAAAAAAAATGATTTTGGATTCAACTAATGAATTTTAATATATAATCATGCCAACAAAAGTGTAGTAAAAGTATAGAAGATTTAAAATCTCTTGCAATGTTGACTAGTCTCAAATTTGATAATTCTTAGAGCCTAATATGCTCCTAAGACATTCATCATATCAAAGAGGCACGCCATATTTGACAAATACAATTTCACATAATATAATAGAATTAATGATCATTTATTAGTATTAAACATATGTAGCATCAATTATTACCATAATTTTTCATTTAATAAAAAACTCATCATTTAAAACATATTGCAAAATATGATAAAAAACAATGTGATAACAATTTTAACCATATCAATTAATAATTAACTATCATCCAACTTTGTAAGGTCTTTACAATCATTCTCATGATCAAATTGGTTGCCTTAAACAACTATATGTTGATATATTTTTTATCGATTGAAAAAAAAAACCATAGATCCGAATTTTAGAGTTATCAATCATAGCATTAATATTGTGTCTCATCAAATAATTATGATTGCAAATTTTTTCTCTTCTTTACTTCTTCACATTTTCTCTCTTCTTTACTTTTTCATATTTTCTCTCTTCTTTACTTTTTCATATTTTCTCTCTTCTTTACTTTTTCATATTTTCTCTCTTCTTTACTTATTTGTATTGTCTCTCTTCTTTATTTCTTTGCATTTTCTCTCATCTTTACTTTTCGCATTTTCTCTTCTTTACTTTTTCACATTTTCTCTTCTTTACTTTTTCACATTTTCTCTCTTCTTCACATTTGTGTAATGGCACACAATCATTTTTAGAACATCAAAAAAATTTTATTCGATATGACTAAAAAAGCACTACATTTATCTTTTCTTATATATACTATTTATTATATGATCTTGATTTTTTTACACATCTATTTTGATATCTCTACATAAATTTTGAGAAGATTAAATTTTAAGTGTATTGACATATTACAATATACCTTTTCTTATGAATAACCCTAAGATTGTAATAACATGCATTTTTACATCCACTTGATTTGTGAAGTTACCATGGCACAGATTGTGTGAAATACTACTCATTGTGTTTATCATCACAACAAATAGCAACAAGGATCATATCAATTAGCCCAACCAAAAACACAATGACTTAGCCCAGCCCAATTAGGTGTCGCTTGTTTAGGCCAACAATGATGAAATTCGGGCCAGGTGATACCTAGCCATTTCCAATCAATCAGATCATTACAACCATGAAAGTAGAATGAATTAGATTGCAAACTTTTTTATTTACTCTTTGAAAGTTTCAGCTCGTTCATTTGTCCTCAAACTATGAATATAACATATTTGTGTCTAGTGTAAGGCAAATGGTAGTCTAGTAGCAATCATTGTTTTTGAAGACATGCATTGGAACATAGAGGCAAAAAATGGGTAGAGCAGTCATGACAAGCACTTGGCATGGCCCACCAAAAAAATTGTCTTAGCATGGCGCAACCTACTAAAATAACAAGCCTTGAGGTTGGGCAGGTTGGCACTACTCAAAGGCAATAGCCATGTCAAGCCTGGAGTGATGCACGTGAGCTGCCCATGTGTCTGCTTGCCCAAGGCAAATTTAATCAGGTCCCCATTGAAAATGGACTGTGCTCGGGACATGCCTCATGGAGAAGTGAACTTAGGCATAAAAACAAAGCATAATATCAAATGTCATTTTAAAAAAAAAAAAGAGAAAACAAATTGGATCGAACCGGATTAGCCACAGGAAAAGGTTTAAATTGGGACAGTATAACACAACCCAACATGCAGGCCGGTCTAGGCTGAATTTGGCACAAGTCGCTATATGTGTCAAACATGTCGAGCCTGACTATAAGTCCCAGAAGCCAAAGCTTCAAGGACCTATGACCATTTGGGTTAGTTCGACAGTCAAACTTACCCAACATTCCAAAAGAAAAAAATAACATGTTTTTTAAATTTTGACCGTTGGATTTCACCCCCAACAGCTAAGAGACTAAATCCAATGGCCCTAGGAATTATGCACCTTAAAACTATTAAAAATCTTCAAAAAAATATAAACAAAATGATTTTTTTAAAAAAAACTTTTTTTCCAAATTTATATATTCCCCTCTCATTCATAATTTATAACTTCCCTTTCTCTCTCGTATTTTCTCATCGTCTACCCACGGCTCTCATCTTTTTCTCTATCTTTCGGTCTCTCATTTCATTTTGACTTTCAGAACTTGAGTATAGAATGCAATCTATCGATTGCGGTGTTTACATCAAAAGACATACAGGATGTTACGCATTACTAGTATTAATTTTTTAATTTTATTTGGCTAAGTTATATTTTTTTATTTTAGTTAACTTTAAACTTTAAATATTTAGTTTTAGTTTAATTAATATTAATTAAAATATAATTTTAAAAATATTAATTATAAAATAATTAAAAAATTAATAATAAATTAAAATAATAAATAATAATTTTAATTAAGATAACAAAATTAATTTAAACAGAAAAATAAAAAACTATAATATAAATAATAAAAATACTATGAAAATATCCAAGACCACAGAAACTTTAGTTTCTCCTATCACCCCGACCTAAACATATAGGTGTCAAAAGAGTCGAACAACCCGGGCCCGTGCTAGGCCGGCTCACAACACGGCTCGTGTCATGCCGGGCCAAGGGTCTTCGGCCGACAAGCCTTGCCAGGCATGACCCAGATGTATGGCACTAGGGCAAACACAAGCAACGCAAATGACAGCCAACGAAAAGATGCCCAAGGAGGACGATCGGCATCATCCGTAAGCAATGTCTCAGTAAGCTCAACGGAATGACGATGCAACAGCGATGGTCTCAAATCTTAATTTTTTAAAATTTAACTTAATAAAAATTATACAGACACGATCTAACCTGAACCATCTAGTACCCAGGCTGATTTTGAGTCACGAGCTATGTTGAGTCTACCCTCCAATTAACTATGTCAAGCACAGAACAGTATTGTAGCATGTCATGCCTAGCACGGTACATGAGCCAGAGAGAGCCTAGAAAAAATAAGTCTGGCTGGCCCGGTCAGGCCCATTTAACACATCTACCTAAACATCTAAAAAATAAAAAATTAAAAGAATAACAATAGTTTAACTCCTTTAATATAATAAAAAATAAAAATATTAGAAATACCAAAAACGAATCAGCACAACACAAATATTATAAAAAAATAAACATGTAAAAGTTCATATGTGATCGTACACCTTAAGAGACATGCTAAATAATATAACAAAAACAATATTATGCATTAGATCCTTGGCAAACTCACCTCAAAAATAGATTTTTTGAGACTGAATCCAGTTCAGTCTCAAGTTTGACCCTATTCATATACCATAATAAATTAAATATGGAAGACATAACCAAACTGATAATCACGATTAGTCGTTCAATTAAATTTTCAGATAATCAAAAAGTAATCAGTATCATACATGCCTATTTTTAGCCTGCATATCAATGAATTCTTTTTTGGTTATGTATGTGACGTCCAATACTATAACTTAAAAAAGACATACTACGATACTATAACTTACAAATAATAATAATTAATAAATTTAGAAATTATAGTGAAGTAATGAATGTGACGTCCGATACCTAGACTAGTCACAATGATACTTCTTATGCACACTTTACAAATCACTATATAAATTCTAAATGGAAACTAAATAAAAAAATATTAGGATTCTCAAAGATTTATCCTTATGATGATCCGACCATTAAGAGTGCATGATAAAAATCTTTAGACAATATAATATTCAAAATAAAATGTATAGTATCATATTCGATAATACATCTAATAAAAGAATAGTCATTAACATGTTTGTTAGGATAATTAGAGATAGACCATTAAAAAAATTTTTCATATTAGATATATGTCACATCATTAACCTCATAGTATAAGCATGAATAAAGATTATTTTCTCCACTTTAAAAAAAATATATAACTCACTAAAATTTCCTTGTATATCTCGTAATGAAAATTTGGTACTATTTACTTGTCTGTGGATCTAAAAAAAAAGAAATTCCAATTGAGCAGAAGACAATATTAAAATTACACATACATTATGTTAGAGTCAAATATTTGATACAAACATGTAATATCTGACTACGTCAATAATAAAAAAGATGAACTTATCATTGATGACACTAATTAGGCTACAAAAATTTTATTAATAAAATTTCTGAAAAATTTTTATAACACGACAAATACATGTTAGTCAGTTTATACTCTCACAACTTACATTACACTTAGTTATATATGCAATATGAGTAGCATTTTAACAATATTAGATATGACCAATACTTAACGATATAATTGTAGAGATAAAAACTAAATACTTAAAGTACTAGTCTACCATTTTATCTCTTTATTATCTGGCTGTTTGCATAAACTCTAAAATTAAGGTAGAAAGAATAAAAAATATTTTGACATACATATTCTCATGCATAAATATTGAAGCCAAACATGAAGAATTCATTCATAGAAATTGATTGGACTCTTTTTATACTATGATACTAGATATTATGATAATAGTAGTGAAGCTGTGAGTACGGACATGAAAATAATATTCAAAGATAATAACTTTTTCATTAATTAGCAAAGAAAAAAATGGCAGGGTAGATAGTTGAATAGAAGAGAGCTGTCTTAGTTTTAGATACTGATTACTGCTCAATCTTATCATTTACCGATAATAAAAACCTAAATATTTTACAGTGATAAAAATAATGAATCCATCTATTTCGTGTTGTCTAAGATAATACGAGGTCTACTGACTCTTTCGATATCAAGTATAGTATCAAAATCTATTTTTTCTATTACAGTGAATGTGATTTCAGATAGAAAATTAAGATTACAATTAAATATTATGGGTTTGTGAGACACTAGCATGCATTATGGATTGAGAGGATTCAAACTTATATATCCAAGATAATGCTAAGACTACAGCAAAAACTTTGAAGTTGGTTTATGCTAATGATTCATGAGATATTAATAGTGATTAAAGAGTAATATGAGATTAAGACATTAATAATTTAGCCGAGTGCCTGAGCCTACTTTATTGCCTACGATATGCTACTATTGATACACTGATACTAATATCATCATTGATCATACGCTGATGAGATTTATTGTTTCATTTATTATTTTTGATTTATCTTTATTTTTTTGTCATTTTACTTTGAGACTTGTTTCAAACACTTATGAGTTTATTATTGATGTATTATTTTTTATTTTTTTAATTATTCAATCTTGGTCTTACTTTGTTAATTATTATTTTATATTTTTTATATTTTTAGTCATGAGTTGTTAGTTGTTATAACTTAAATAATACTTATTAATTTTTAGGTTTTAGTTATTTATGTTTTATTAATTTAATTAATTAAAAATTAATTAATTAAGAAATAATTTTAATTTAAGTATTAAAATTTAAATTTTTTGATGAATTTTGAATATGGGATTAATAATTTTCTAAACAACCCAAACCTGACCCGAACGGCCGAAGCCAACCCAAATGACCCAAACCCAGCCCGAACGAACCTGATCCGGCAACTATAGGTACGACCCAACACAAAAAAAATTAAGACCATGCCGACATGTTATACTGGTCGGCTCTACTAAAGTCATGGCATGCCAAGCATAGCATGATTATTCTACCATGCCAGGTATGACATGGTGACCCAATTGGACCACCTAAAAATGTGTCTGGCCAACCCGATCCATTTGACACTTATAGTCTTCACTGAAACACAGATCATGCTCAAGTCATATTTTGATTAATAAGTTTATGATGCATCCTACTTAAAAATTTAAATTTTGCTTTTTGTAAATTTTACAATAATTTAATATTTTATATAAAATATGTCAATAAATTTAACTTGATATCTAATATCATTAAAATTCAACAAACATAATATTTGTGTTATATATTGGCAATCAATATATTACATCTAATTTCTTGAATAACAAAACTTATAAAGTTATAATAATGAAATATGATTAAGAGATTAGATTTTCAAATTTAAAATTCTTAAAAAAATTATAATATAAGGAGTTTCTAATCATCTATATACATTTTAATTACAAAATTAGTAACAATTAAATTATGATATAAGGTTGAGAGATAAGATTTTAAATTTTAAAATTATTATAAAATTAAATATAATGAGTTTGTGTTCATCTATATGCATTTTCATATGTTGCATTGCTGTTAGATGCATGCAAAAATAGTCATGCATTTAAACAACATAGAGAGCAAAAATATTTTAGCAAAATATTTATAAAAATAAAAATATATATGTTTTAAAAATATTAATCAACCATTTCATTACTTTATTACATTGTTGCCTATGTTGATCTTAAACAAAATACATTTTCAATTATATGAAATTAGCCACGATGGTTGAAGAATAAAATATACAAATAAATACATAACTTATACAAATATTATAAATATTATTATGATATTATTAATAAGCCTCATCATTATGATTAAAACCTATAAGTATGAAGTGGTTAGAGTAGCACAGGCACATCACAAGATAATGTCTAAATTAGGCATGTAAGGCTGGCATGGTATGATCTAAAACCTTGCTTGGACCTGGACCATACCAGCTCAAAGGCAAAGCACATGTCATGTTGGGCTAGAGTAGAAGTGTCAACCGGCCCGGGCCGGGCCGGAACGGCACGGTAAAATCCCGTGCCCGGGTTAGGCACGAGCCATGTCATGCCGTGCAATGCCTGACCCAGCACGGTTCAGCCCGTGGCACGGCACACTGGCACGAGTTCGTCCCGTGTCGGGTGTCCCCCGAGCCCAAGCCAGCAATCACCCCTCCCGCAAAAAAGACCATGTGTCAGGTCTGATTGGACCCAATCCACGGTCCCACGAGGCCCGAACCGTACGGCCAGGCCTGGCCCGAGAGGGCCTGGCACGGCATGGCCTGTCGTGCCTGTGGGCCGTGCCTGGCCCGGCATGAAGGCACCCTCGTACTCAAAAAAAAAAAACGGGCCGGGCAAGCCCGGCCCAGCTCTGTTTAACACCTCTAGGCTAGGGCAAATAGTGTATCGTGCCAAGCCAAGCATGCCTACATGTCTAACCTAATGGCATGGTCTACCAACAAGGTGACACATGACCAAGCACATGTTGGACATGAGTCACTAGTGATGCCATGTTGAGTAACCATCTAACTATGCTAGTTTAAAAAAAAAAAGACTCAGCAACATATGTTGAGTTTGACTTATGTGGCTACTTATTCAAGGCCTTTGGGACTAGATATAAGTGAGTGAACCATTAAGTATCAAGTAATATGTGCAGACAGCACCAGTAATATGAGTGGCTTATTGCTTTCCTTGCCTTCAAAAAAAAATTAACTATCAAATTGTTTCTTACGATTACCCAATTTTTGATCATATAAATTATTTAAAAAATTTTAAAAAAATAATACAGTTTGCTAATCTGAAATTTTTATAAGTAGAAAAAAGAAATTTCTTGAATTTTATTTCTTATCTTTCTAAATCTCTCATGCAAGTTTCTCTTTCATCTCTCATCCTCATGTGTCTTTATTTTTGCAATTTATTTAATGTTACATTTAATTTATGCATATGCAATGCAAGTTGTAATTGAAAATTTTAGACAACATCAAAAGTGATACAAAAGAAAGTTAGCTCCAATAAAATAATTACTATTATGATACACTTTTTATTTATTTGTAAATTTGTTATTGATTTTATTTATAAATTAAAAAATTTTTTTAAAAAAAATAAATAATGAATATAACAATAATAAATTTCTCATAGATATAAATGATATTAATTCTATCAAAAGATCAAATTAAATTTATCAAATAATCTCAATTAAAACCTATTTTCCACCTGAAAAATAAGAAATTAGATAAATTTTAATAGTATTGACTCATTTTGAAATAATAAAAAATAAAAATTTCAAATATGTCAAAAAAATCGACACAATATATGTATTATCAAATGATATATAGATATATAAGTACATGCAAAACTTGCACATTAAGAAACATGAAATCAATACACCAAAAAATATGATACATTAAATCCTAGATAAACAAACTAAGCACGTAAGTCTTTCAAGTTAGATCTAATTCAATTTTACTGACTCATTCATATATCATAATAATTTTAAAAGAGGAGATAACTAAATTGATGACCATCATGAGTCTTCTAATAAATTTTTAGAATATCTTATGGTAAACAATATTATACAAACCTACTTCTAATTTACTTATTATAAAATTCTTATATCCACGAATAAAAATAGTATAATAAAGTATTATAAATTAAAAAGATAATTAATAATTAAAAAATTTTAAAAATATAATAATATAATATTTATGATATTCAATATTTGGACTAGTCATAATAATGAAACATTAGCATGCCTCACCACCCACCATATAGATTCAATATAAAATTTAATAAAAAAAATTTTTAAGATTTCCTGAAATGCTTAATCCTCATGGTGGTACTACACACCGACTTAAGAGAAGTAGATTTTGATATTGCGTCTCCAAAAAATAAAATGTAAGACGCTAAACTAACTGCAGCAGCTCTTGGAGATTTAACAACTAGGAGCTAACACCAGAACTCCATCCTAGAAACATTTGCACCAGGATTCATTAAAAAACAAAAAAGAGAGACTAACCTGCAATCCAAACCGTTCAGATTCATATTTGTTATCACCTTCAAGACGTTCAACCTCTATGTACTTATCAAAGGAAGCATATACATCGCGGCAGCCTTTAACATCAAGTTGGAGATCTGCCATTGACAAAAACATGGACAACCATCAGGCAACAAGACAACAGACAAAAAGCTTAAAAATCAGCTTTAAAATGAAAACCTAAAATGAATACCATAAAAAGACTCCTTTCTTCTAGATTTACAATCCACATTGATACATTCTATGTAGTTCATGTGGTGGCCTTCAAATAGCTGCTGTATGGTACCTTCCACAACTGTTCCCTGGTTTCGAGTCAAATAAAATGTGAATGAACCCTAACCTTTTGGCCAGTTCTTGTCAAATTAAAACAAAAAAAACAAGTTCATATACAAATGAAAAAGATGGGAAAAGATACAAAAGCTAAATTTTCTCCTTATCATGTGCCACTTCTCCTTATCACCATAGCTACAAAAAAAATTATACAACACTTCCTTTCACTTTATTTCTCCTCACGTGGCACAAAACAAAGGCTCAAAGAGTAAATAGTAACCTTCATTTTGTCTTCGAGCTTTTCACATAGAACTCTATTAAGTTCTTGCACATCATGTTGCATAAACGAATCATAGGTGTCCCAACCAAAAGATTTAGTCAACTCTTTAGTTGCAATGCTGCTGTCACTGTACTGCAGCTTGTAAAACAAACTCTGCAGAGCAAGAGGAATGCTTGCAGATGGCATATCATTAACAGTAGTAGGCATATGATACACAGCCTGCAGAGGCCAGCCCACCATGTTAATCTTATCATCAATTAACATTAAATAAGATAGATCCAATCAATGGAAATACATACCTTCCTAAAGTAGGGAATATGATACAGAGTTTGAAGAAGAGAGTTCATATAACATGTCGCTCCTTGATTCTTCAATCCAACATAACCCGTCTCCTTTTTAGAGTCATATGCCCAGTGATCAATAAATCTACGAGCATGAACTTCAGCTTCAATTATGAGCGTATCATTCACAATAAAGCCTCTGCTAGGATCATTCAGCTCATTGAGAGGTGCAAAAGAAGTGAAACCCCAATCACTTTCACGTGCATTAAATTGATGCTGAGTCTCTACAAAATCAAGAAAAAAAGAGACTTGATCTACCATCTCAATCATGGATAATAAATAATCAGTCAGCCTGCCATCCATTTATAGAGAGATAAAAGCACGCAAAAAGATGAAAGCGAAAACTCTGGGTCAGAGGTTGGCCTTCAGGTTAGGGCTGCAACTTGGGCTGGTTTGAGCAGCATTTTATGCAGCTCAATTTGGGCTTGGATTTAGTATTGTCAACCTAATTTGCATTCAGCTGTCTCAGAAAAATAGCTGCAACTTGGACAATAGTTATATAGGCTAAAATCAGTTCGAATGCTTCAGGTTAAGCGCCACCCCAAGCTCAACTTGTTTATCAGACTTACTTCAGAGGTGAGTACATGTATTACCCTACAATATCAGAGTATCAGGGCATTTCGAGAACTTCCCAGACAGTGAGAACTGTATGCTTAACATAAGAACCCTAATACAGATTTCAAAACGAACTTCCAAATGATCTTCATATCAAAAACCTTCAAATATGAGAATTACCTTTTCTCATTGAATAATGCCCACATGCTTGATTTACTATTGCCAAGCAAAAATGTGCGCATCTAGTCCACCCATGTGTCAGATTCGGTGCATCAGCAACATCGAGATACATTGACAAGTAATCTACATTATTTCCACGAGGAAAAATAAGCACACGCCTGCAGATCAAAGTGGCGCAAGAAAGAATATTGTAAGTAGACGGGTGTTGCAGATAGATGAAGAAAAGATAACTACGATTTCATGACTAAACATGTATACCAATTATAGCCACCAGCAGTGAAGGCATCTGAATAAAGTTTCTTCATGTTAACCTTGGAAAAGTTATCAATTGTCCATTTGAATTTAACTGGAGGATCATCTACAGGCTGACTCTCTGCATTATTAGTAGTTTCTGGTTGCGCAATAACTATAACAGTGAATCAGATGAAAGAGCTCAGAGATCAAACACAACCAACAACAACAAGCAGTAAAACGTCAAAGAGCTCGGAGCTCAGAGATCATGAAGGTGAAATGTCATTATGCTTTAACGAACAAATATGCATGAACTAGTATGTCATTCAGAACAGCACATTTTTCAAATTGAGTTTCGTCACCGCATGTTATGTCCATTTGTAAATATTCTTGAAGCACATCAATTGGACAATGCTATTTAACCATCAAGAACTACAATTGGATATCATATTGGCTCACATTTCACTTTCATGATCAAGACCGGGAAGAACAACAGAAGAATCGTTTGATGAAAGGCAATTGAAAAGGTAAAATATAAATAAACCTAATTCACCGAAAAATGTCAAACCCCACCTTCCATTGGCTGATGATTCTCACTCAAATCTGAGTGCGGCACCAACATCTCCTCGTCATCTTGTTGCTAATCAACGGAAACGACAATACAATTAGATCCATTCTAAATAATCACTACCTAATACAACACATAAATTGCTTATTGAATAAACAAACCCCGCCAAAAACATCGAACGAACGCATAATTCTGCATATTGAATAAACAAAACCCGACCTCAAATCAAACCCCGAATATCCTACCCCCCCACCACTTAGTGTACTTGGGAGGAACACACACGCCACATAGACAATTGTATGCATAAAAACGCGCATATAGATAGGCATGCACGTACATCGATCGACGGAGTCATGACAGTCATGGTAGAGTTGCAGAGGGGAGAGTATTGGCGAAGGTTTTGGGAAGGAAGGAAAGATCAGCACAACGTAGAAGTGATGGCTTCCGGATGGCTTCTTTATTTCTCAAGTTAACGGGATTGATTATTCCAGAAGAAATAAGTGCCCATGAACTGCTCTTGTTATTTTGGGCAGTCGCAAATGTTTGTCATAAAATTTGCCGGTTTTGGTCTCGACTCTTGAACGCTGTCCGGTTTTGGGAAAAAAAAAAACTATTTATCTGAAACTAAAACTATATTTAAGCTTTAGAAAATATTATTTTCAGATACAAATTGCCTTCGAGTAATAAATTATAAATCTAGTTAATCCCTAGAAAAGCTTCAAAGGAGAACATTAATTACTAGACATGTTCAAATAAGTACACTCATGAATGAAGTATATTAAAGAATTGTGTTCCATGAAGATGACACTTAATATCAACTAGATATGTCCATTGCACAATAAAATTGGCCCATTGCACAGCCTAGCACATGGTTGGCTTCGTGCATGAAATAGTGTCGAGACAATCTCATGGCATGGCTCATGTTGAGCTGGGTTAGGTCATGATTTATGACCCATGGTGCTACAAAAGATGCAACTTAGGCTAGGCCTTGATTCAGCCAGCTAGCTAAGCTGTGAGCTTAGCACTGCTCAGCTTTACTTGGCCAATGGGCTATGCTAGGTATAGGTTGCTATATTTTGTAAACATGCTAGCACCATATGGCCCATGGTACAGGCCATGTTGTGTCAACATGGCTCGGTGGTATGCTTGGGCCTAAAAAATAAGTCTTGTATGTCAGTCACGATATGTTTGATGCCTCTGATATCAGCAAAAAAGTATTATTGACAACAAATAATATGGTAGTCTAATTGGTAAATAAACAAACAAAGAAGTATTATTAACTAATAAGTATTATCACCGTGTACTACTTATACTATTGAGATGGAGATCTAATCCTTGCATATTTTGACCTTCTAGACCTCAAGATCCATATAAGAGAGCTACAAGTTTATATGGAATGAGTTAGCGAGGAGAGGGACAAAAAAGTATTTTTGACAAATAAATTATGTACTATTATGAAGTCCGAGACCCATGTGAAAATTTAAATATTTTTATATATATAGTAGCATTTTAAAATTAAGATCATCAAAAATTACAATTACAAGTCTATATAAAATTGAGATCATCAATAATTATTGATTTAGTCAGCTTGGATTATTTATTATATTTCAAGTGAATTTCACTAAAACGATTATTAACATTATTTGAGCATTAATAAATGATTGCAATGAGCAATGTTTTTATTATTAATTTTTATATTAAAATAATGTAATCCTCACTTATAGGCCAAGCTAAACTTTTAACCCATATAATTATTGATTTTATTTCTATTAGAATTATATTTATATTAAAAGTCATTTGATTAATATAAATCTTTATTGAATGTATTTTATTATGCTTGCAATGAGCTGGGTTTACATTTAAAAATGATGTGCATTTAGCCTTTATTTTGATAATAGATGAGTTAGTGAGTAAATATTGGCTTAAATATATTTTGATACTTATTAATAATCATTTTGATTCATAAGAAGTGAGATTAATAAATAGATTCATAAACTCTCCAAGTTAAATAACTTTATTAGCTATGTATATGGTGAATATTAATCATTGATAAAATTTGTGTCATATCAAAATGATTAAAAATACTCATTACGGATACGTATAAGTTTTAATATTATCGAACCTACTTGTAGATTTTAATCTAGTATATCAAATAAGTTAAGCCAAAGGTCTCAATGAGATAATAAGTGATTGATTAAATTAAGTTGTTGATAATTTAATTTAAACAATTGATATCTATAATCTTATTTTAGCTAGGGTCCTTTTTGTAGATTTATTCAATACCGTAAGAAACAAGTTTTTAAATTACAATTAAAGATTTTATTTATTTAGTTAAAATATATATGTATATAAAATCATAGTAATTGATTTGATTGAAATCAAATTACATTTTTTTTATTAAATTTAGATTAATTAATTTAAATTAAAAGCAAGTTAATTATTTGATTATATATAATAATAAATAAAAAAATCATTATAATAATTTAAAGTTAGAAGAAAACATCATGTCACCTTTTAAATAGGTGATGTGATGCATTTTCCGTTTATGGGATATTGGTTTAAATGAAAAATGAAGAAAGAACCACTTTGTTCTTATTTATGTGATTTGGAGCATGAATGCAAGAGAAGATCTCAATTTGCAAATAGAGCTTACAATTAAGGTATGTTTTTTACATCATTATCTTAGTATTTATCCTAAAAATGCAATCAATTCTAATTTGTGCGCATTATCACGAGAAGAGATTCAACCCCCTGACAATAATATCAGAGGCTCAGCTATGATACAACATGTGGATTAATCAATTTTTAATCTAAATAATTGAATGGATGGCTACCTTGAATGAAACAGAGGTGTTCTAACCTCTATTAGGCAATGAACAACATAACTATTGAAGTCTTGTGATTGAATGGTAATGTGTTTGGTGTATTGATTTTCATTGATTATTGGGTTGTTATTTTGCATTTGTTTTGTGTGTTGTTTAAGATCGCATGGAAATATAATAATAATTTGTTTCCATTAAAGTTAAAGATGAATTTGTGAACTCCTTAAAGGAGGCATAAGACACTAAAATTATAAATCAGCTACCATGAAGCTCATGGCGGGAAAAGGCAATCAAAATGGAGCTCATTGTGGTAAATCGTAACTATGGTGGAGCTCATGGTGGCAAAAGAAGACCATAGTGAAGTTCATGATGGTGAATGGTGACTATGGTGGAGCTCATGGTGGCTAAAAGCAACTATTGTGGAAATCATGAGTTAATGTCATTTCAAAAGTGATGGTGAAACATCATCCATTTTAGAGACAAAAATTTCCATGTGATCATAAACATGGATTTTATTTAGGTTTCAAGGGTATTGTTTCAAACCCCAATTTCCAGAAGATCAAGAAATTGACGAAGTGAAATGATAATACAACAGTTGGGCTATTTTATGTGGTTGGATATAATAGCTGGGTTGTTGTCTTGGATTGAATATGATGGCATGCATTATGATTGATTGTGATAACATTAATATTAGTAGTACATGGCAATGTGAATGATGGATGTATATAAAAACTTGTATGATAGTTATGTGCAAAAATTATTTTTACATCATGCTCGTATGAATATATGTCCAAATAAAAGACCACATTTTTTATAATAAATATGGAAATTAAATTAAAATAATTCTTATTTAAAGATAAATTTGTTTTGAAGAGAATTCATAATTCTAATTTTATATTTATTATACATAAACCCTCAATCTTTCCAAATACCTAAGTGTTAATGGAAATTCATCAAAAATGAATCACGTGATCTCCATCATTGGTTTGTATGTGTTGCAAGTCAATTAGTGTGTTAGTCTCAGTGCCTCCCTACATTAGATTGATTGATTTGTGGGTGCACTTATTACAACTCACCACGAGATAATTGTATAAATTTATAAAAAAATATCATTTCACCATCTGAACGATTTATTTAAGAATAAGTAGTCTTGAATTATATGATGGTCCTAGCTATAAATAATAGTATCGTATCTATATGAGTCACTATTATTATTTACAAGACCAAAGCTAAGTCATCTATTTATTCTTATTTGGTATAGACTATTACTTAAATAACACCGTCAAAAGGAATTAACCTATATAGAAAAATAATAAATAGTTGACGTCGTCCCATCGAGGCATGTTATTCATAGTGTATCAAACTAATGATAGATTTTAAGAATTGGTAGAGGAAAATAATATTGGAAATGGAATTCAAGGTTTATGACCTCATTGTAAATTTCAAGTTTTGAAAATAAAATGTAATCAACTCACACCTATTCTCAAACAAAATAAACTTGTTGGAATTAATTACATAGATTGGAAAAAATATATAGACATTATTCTAATTGCTGAGAACTATGAGTTTGCACTCATAGTTCTTTACATGGATAAACCTTATAAATGGCCAACCAAATAGGAAGTCAAGTCTTATGTGAAGTGGGTAAAAGTTGATGAGATGTCAAAGTGTTATATTTAGACTTCAATGTTAAAAATACTCCAACACTAGCATTAATTCATGCCTACTATACATGACATGATATCTAATCTCAAAAAAATATTTGAGAATTAGACTCCTCACTAGGTAATAAGTCACAAAAGATTTAATGAATATTACAATTGCTGGAATCACCCCAATTAATGAACTAGATATCCTTGGAGCTAAAATTGAAATGAATTTTTATATTAATATAATTATATAATCACTATCAGATTCATATAAGTAATTATGTGTAAACTACAATATGAATAAACTTTAGTGGACATTTGCACATTTGCTTAAAGAATTAGTATGAGCTAAAAGTTTTATCAAGAAGCCATCTCATGTCTTTGTTACTGAAAAAGTATTCTTCTAAGCCAAAAGGTAAGAAGAAGATGTTTAAAAAACATATTCATGTTTCTTAGGTAGCTCCTAGATCATAGGTGGAAGTAAAAAAAAAAATAGAATGGTGAATATTTTCACAACAAACAAGTTCATGATATGATATTTCACAATCACATGTTTCTAAGCCAAAAATACTTAGTGTTTAGTCTATCTCAACAAGGTGAAAAATCAAGGTAAATACCACCAGATATGTCACTAGTAGTCAAGACTTATTTGGTGGTATTATCTATCAATACCTAGTATATTATATATAGATATGGAAGCCACTAATCATATATACAATTCTTTATATTGGTTCTAGGAAATCAGACAACTAAGTAATTATGAGATTAATATTCACATGGTAATACTACGAAAACAATTTTTATAATGGAAGACTACTATCTTTATTTTGTGAGAGATTTTTAATTTTAAAAGATTATCTTTATTTATCTTCCACTTGTAGGAATTTAATTTCTTTTTCTAGTTTGGTCAAGAATAAATATTGATTTATACTTGATGGTGCTATAATAATCTATTTGAATAAAAGGTTTTTTCTATTCAAGTTCATTGGATTAATTTTTATTTTATTAATCTTGTCTTTCTTTTGCTATAATAATATGAATTGAATAACACTAACATCTTATCATGTTAAAGAAAATAACTTTTGCATGTGAACCAAACATATTATTAATGCTTATTCCTATGTCATATATATTTAAAATGAATCTTGATACTAGTCAAAAATGGACCTCTAGGTTCTTTGAAAATAAAAAGATTTCAGCATGAGAATCATGCTTAGAAGAAAAAATAACCAAATACCCTTTTCCAGCTAAGAATTATAGAGCCAAAGAATAATTAACATAATGATCCAACCTTTAAAAATAAGATTATTTTTTTTTGTTCTCTCTTTGATATAGAGTAAATAATTTAGACAATGAAGTTCAATTTTTTTAAATTTTATGTTATTTAGAATTCAAATAAGAAACTAACAACACAATACTTATAAAACTACTTGTCTAGAAAGGCATTTTAGATCAAGTTTCTAGATTTTGAGATTATATTTTCCATAAATTATACTAAGTATTTAAAAAAACAAATAAAAATTTCAAATAGCAAAACACACTCTATAGATAATAACAAAGCTAAACTAGCCTATAATAAGTCATGATTTTTGTGCTTGAAAATCTATTATGTTGATATGAATTGGAAGAAATTAGTTGATGAATGATCAAGCATGGTTGCATATACTAACCATGGTCATAACTCAGATATTTTTTAAACAATCACTATGAAAAACTTGTACATAAGTATAACTATATATTGGATTTTCATAGAATTGATTAAACACATATGCATAGTGGAACAACAAAAAATCACATTTTAACTTGACAAGGGATTCGTGTAATATGATTAGATGTTTTGGTGATATATGAATGTATTTTTTGTATTTAAAAATCATTATTCCACAAAACCACAGCTTCATGTGTGCATCTAAGACTTTTTGTTGAACTAGAAAAAACAGCATGATCATTCCACCCTCTACACCTAACCACACCAACAGGCCCACTTAGAAACTGAAAGGGAGATGAGTATATTAGTTTAGTGTTGAGTCTCTCAGAATTCATAATCATCTCTCTATCATTACAATGGATGTTCTTCCTCTATATAGCATGTAGATCCATTGAGTCTTAAATACTAATTTTAAGCTCAAAGTTAAGTTTATGACCCATTTTATGTGCGTGATATTGTATATCCACATAATATACTAATTCTAAGCTCAGAGTGGGCTCAAAACTCATTTTAAGTTTATTGATCATAAGCAACCTTTAGTAATACATTATGATCACCCAAATTATATGGATATCAATAGTTCGACATAACATAATCCATAATAAATGAAGTCTCATTGTCTCGTAATATCTTCATTAACGTAAGGTATGGATAAAGTCATATTTTTAAAGTTAAATCATGTAATTTCTTTATCTCTATGTTATTTGATGATACAAATAATATTAATACCCTTATTATTTCATCTGAGCATGGTCGAGCATTTCTAGTCTGACATGTTAAGGGGAACATTGAGAGCTATTTAAAAAAAGGGATAAATCTCTTTTATCCACTCATGTTCCTCCACGTGATTTATTATGCATTTAACTACAACATATATTACCACCCTATTATAAATGATACTGAACTATATCAAATTATAAAGCTCCTAATATAGGGACCTATGGTGGTGCAAGTTTGAATGACACATAAGATATTATCATGATGAAAAATTTTTATAATTTATATCACATTCTCATGGTGGATCGATACAGTACAATATATACTAACATGTACTTACGAATTGACTTAATATTACATATCAATGATCGATGGGATATGATCATCAATCACACTTCATATTAGTCTTAATATATTATTCCTCCATCGATATTGAATTGTTATGGATATTTTAGAATAGTATTTTGTATTTGATAATTCAGTTAGTAACTAAAGGATGCCATTACATTTTCTTGGTTGTTGTGAATTTTCACAAAGTCATAGCATCACCGAGAAGTATCCCAAAAGAAAGACTTCAAAAGATGACATGATACTAAACAAGAATCTAGTAAAATGAGCAAAAGAAAAATTATATTTAGAAGTTTGTCTAGATCATTGAAGGTCTCGATTAAATTGAATATTTATGATGATCTATCTACAAATTTCAAATATAGCACTACTTGGGAAGCAATAAAAGAGTTAACTTTTACACAGTGTGATAAAATAATTTTTATGTATACTTACACTAGATACTTTTACATCATAGATACCCCAAAAAATTCACGACACTAAAATCCAATCATGACTTTCTTGTAAATTAAATGAAGTCATGACACTTAAACTCACTCATGACATTCCTTTCAAAAGAAAAGTCATGGTAACTTTTTCATTATCCATGACTTAATCTCAAGCCTATATAAAAAACTAACTATAATTTTTTGTAAATTTATATCTTCTACTTCTCCATTATGACAAAACTCATTGCAACTCCAAATTTTTGAAGAATTGAGCCATCATAGAGTAAGAGATATAACTTTCAAACTCATTATGACTCCATATACTAACTATAATCATTCCACCACTAAATCTTCCTCTAAAATCATGATGCTCAAACTAATTTTTATTCCAGAAGGGGGGGGGGGGGGAGATGGATAACTTATATTTTAGCCAAAAATAGTTTTATGGGTGAACAAGAGTTTAGTGAGTTCTTCCTACCTTTTAAGCAATTTATAGAGAGGATAAATTAGAACCAAATATGCACCCATATTAAATGGGAGAATGTGACTATACTATAAAAGTTTACTCCAAATTATAAGACATGTAAGATAAGAGGTACAATTTACGAGGAGTTTCGATATATTTTGATAGGAAGTTTAAAAATGAAGTATTAAGATTGCAAAGGATTTAAATGTTATAACCTTTAAATCCTTAAAGATACAGCCTAACTACAAGATAATCACCAAGATATTGATAGATAGAATGGACTTTAAAAGTTTTATCAAAAAATACATAGGGATACTTAGTGTTCGGGGAAATCATAGAGAAAAACACTGCAAGAAAAATCACATTTAGCTAGGGACAATTCCCTAGCTAAATAGGCATTTTCCGTCACTAAACGGGATATAGCAATGGATTACAGACGGATAGGTTCCATATCTAAAGTGCTTCTTGCTAAAATTTAGTGAAGGAAAGTATACCTAGCTAAAAAGTTAGCGAAGGAAAAATCTCTTGCTACTGCGACATCTTAATACATCCATTGACATTCATCTTAATCATCAATGTATATAATCATTAATGTATCTACCGACAGTGCATAAAGTATAATACATCCATTTATTGACATTGCTTTCTCTCCTTCAGCTCCTCCGATCATCTTTTTTCTACTGCGACAAAGCTGTTTGAGTCACGGCACGTAATGTCTAGTGAAAAATCTCATCACTTATAAAAACTTTGTATGAGGAACAATGATGTATCATATCTGCAAGAAATTTAAAATACTCAGTCAAATTAAAAAAAAGTTATGTTTTGATACATTTATAATCTTGCAGTATATATGTAAATATATACTAGCATTTCACTCGTACATATATTAATGTAGTATATGTACATAAAAATAGTAGTATTATGTGTACATATAAACTAAGTACATAAAATACTATAGTATTATATGTACGTATATACTAACTTCATTCGTATGTATATACCTCATTTGGTGTTGTTGCTGCTGCTCTCGCTGCCGCTCCTGCCACTGCTGCCGTTGCTATTGCCGCTGACAATACCATTGATGCTGTCATCGCTACTGCCGTTGCCTTTGCTACTACCACTACCACTGATGCTGCTACTGCCCCCGTCGTCGCCATCGTCGCTGCCACCGCTGCCGCTTCCACTGGCACCGCTTTCGGTGCTGTCGCCCGTATCTCAACTACTACTACTGATAATAGGTTTTTACATACCTATAATAGGCTAAAACTCTACCCAAAAAAATTCGGAAATACACCAACATTTTCATAGATATATAAAAACAATTATTATAGACATGAATAAACACAAATCAAAGTTGATTGTCATACAGCTTAAACTAAAATTTAATTAAATAATTTAATATTTTTATATTAAATTTACTAAAAACAAAAACTATAAATAAAAATTTTAAATTAGACAAAAAAAATTCACTTAATAACTTATTCTAATACAATATTTTAAATAACTAAAACAAAAAAATAACTAATATTATATTACATCTTATTAATCAATGTATCTACTGACTGTGCATAAAGTATAATCTATCAATTTATAGACATTGCTTTCTCTGCCTCTGCTCCTCCGATCACCAACTTTCCACTGCAAAAATACTGTCCTAGTCATGATGATAATGTTTGTTGAAATATGTCTTTACTTATACAAGCTTCGTATGGGAAATAATGCGGTATCATATCTGTATGAAATTTAAACCACCAAATCAAATCAAAATAAATAAAAAAAATATGTTTTGATAAATATATATTGCTGCAGTAAATATGTACATATATACTAGTATTTCACTCGTACATATATTATTGTAGTATATGTACATATAAACTACAGTATTATGCATACATATATACTGAGTACATATATATACTTAGTATATATGTACATAAAATAATATAGTATTATATGTACCTATATACTGATTATATACATACGTATATACCGCATTTGTTGCCGTTGCTCCCTTTCCCACTGTTGCTGCCACTCCTGCCGCCGCTATCGCTACTGCCGCCACCGCCACTACCACTACTGTCACTGCTGCCGCTATTGCCGCCGCTGCCGCTCTTGCCGCTGCCACTCCTACCGCCGCCGCTGCTCCTACCATCGCTGTCGCTGCCACACCTACCGTAGATGCTGATGCTACTATTAATGCTGCCGCCACCACCGCTGCCACTACTGTTGCCCATGTTGCCATTGCTATAGCTGATGCCACTGATATCGCTGTTGCCGCTGCTACTGCTAATGTCGCCTCTGCCACTACTTCATGTGCTGCCGCAGCTGCCACAACTAAAAATTAGCTTTTACAAACCTATAATAGGTTAAAACTCTACCCAAAAAAGTCAGAGACATAAAAACATATTCACAGATATATAAAAATAAATATTATAGACATGAACAAACACAAATTAAAGTTGATTGTCATACAGCTTCAACAAAAATCTAAAAGATATTCAGTAGTTATGTTTAGAGATAAAGAGAGTGCAAAAATGTTTTTAGAATAATAAATATAATATAAGCTAACCCTCTCTTTGATAATGTTGAAATTGATAAATATGGGACCCATGCATTGGAAGGACCGTGGTAATGTCTGAATGCTTTGAATCTGAATTTTTCCTCTTTTCTCACATAATGTGTCCTGCAAAGATTCATAAATAGGTTAATCGGTTCCGTACACTCGCTGCTTCTTTCGACTTCCTATTATCTCTAAATAAATAGGATCATAATCAATTAGTTGAAGATCCATAGAACCATCAACTTGTTGATGAGCAGATGTCACACGTTCCTACATTAGGTCATTAGATAAAATAGAGAAAAAAACTATTCTAGATATACAAAAAATAAAATAAATATTTTGCATTCAAAATAATTTTCATAATGTACTGTAATTTTATAAAATCTAATTAATATAACAATTTCTTACAGTAATCATCTGAGACATGTTGTCAACATACTGACCATCCACTTTTTTCACATGCATCTTCCTTAAAATCTCATAAAAATTTGGATCTCAACCCAATTCTCCAGCCCAAAATATGTTTTTATTAAGTCATAAAAAAACAAATGATAAAAAAATTTAACAAAATTAATAAAACAATGTAATCTTATTATTTATTGGACTATTAGGACAACCACTAAATATAGAAATATTTAGAATTTTAAATTTTCACCAAATATCAAGTGTTCTCAATGCTCGACTTTGACCCTCTAGTGTGTCGACAGATTCTTGTACCTAGTCTAGCTAACTCACTTTATCAATTTTTGCTGGCAATATCTAAGTTTTCTTCATATCTGTCCCCTCCCAATAATTAAGCCACTCGAGCCACTCTTTCTCGGATATAAAATCAGGCATTTCTTTCATTTTCTTTAATTTATGGACAAAATCAGAATATCATTAAGTAGTTTTGATCTCACATAATAACTTTATATTTCCATCAAATTTGGGTGCCCATGTGCACTGATTCTATAAATAGAAAAATGATAAGAATTTATATTAACAACAAGAACATAATTATTTACTGCTTAAATAATAACCAACATAAAAGATAAGTAATTAGATAATTATTTTTCAATGCTTTTGTTTTGTTATTTTTTCATGAAAGTCATTAAAATATGGCTCTTTTGTCGAGTCAAAAACTTTCTTCCAATAAAAAGCTTTAGAATCAACCATTTTCTTGAAAGACTTTGTAATTATAGTCGAACACTTGTGAGATGGAATAAAACTATACAAATAAATAAATAACATTAAAAACAAGCAAATTATAACAATATAAAAAAAACCACTGACAGCAACATCAAAATTTTTTTTTCAAGTCATTTTTACATATTTCTTTTACCTCTCATCCACAATCTCAATTTCTAACTTTACACTGACTATAGAGGAAGGCACAGATGTTGAAGAGATGGGAGAACAATCGGTGTAAAATGTGGTGTAGATGATAGAGATGGATCAAAAGTGTGTGCATGAAGCATAATGGGTGGTGGGCTTACATCTGATAAAGGTGACAGTAAAGGTCTTAATGATGGTGATGGTAATAGAAATAGAGATGGTGATTGTGATGTTGAAGTCTGGATATGGTGGCTATGAGATAGTACTGATTCTACAATATGATGTAACATACTAGATGAATTTGGTTCATTTCTGTGTCCACGTCCACCTCCACCACGGCCACATCCTTTGGGCGCCTTCTGCTGTAAAAAATAAAACATAAAATAAAAAATAGAGATATGATGAACAAGCATGCATTTTTGAATAAAACACAACGATAGATTTCAACAAAATATTAAAAGTCTTTGATAGTTTAAATTTATAATAAAATTATAACAATTTAATTATCGGCATCATTATCATCCTCCAATGGATCTACTGATATTTGATATGATCCTAATAGAAGATCAAACTCATCTTCAGATAGAAATTGATCATCTTCAAATTCTATTGTGCCACCATTTGAGTCACATAAATTTTTTGGATCTTCATTTACATTAACAGGCACAATATTTTATATGTCATTTTCATGGAATGCCGGTGTAATTTCTAAGTCTGCACTTCTTTGTTGTGATTTTGGTACTTCAAATTTTGATTGAGCTTTGATTTTGCATATCACCCACCAATCTCTCTTATTACGAGATATACTTGAGTATGTACAATAATATACCTGAGCAATTTGAACTACCATAATAAATGGCTAATATCGATTATATATGCGTTTATGGTTAACATTTACTAGCTTATAATCTTTGTGCCCACATTTTATGTAGGATCAAACCACTCGTACTTAAATAATACAATACTGTTGTATTCAAGTCTAGGATACTCCAACTCAAAAACTTCTTTGAGTTTACCATAATAATCAATCTCATCTATATTATAACCTGAGCCTTTAATGCATACACCACTATTCATTATTATTTAGAAGAACCGTGCCCGATTGTGTGAAATTTATATCCATTAACAAAATACACAAGATAGATTGTCACATATCTAAATGGGGTTTTACTTAAATTCTGAATGAAAATAATTGAATCTCAATTTGAAGGATCAATTGCCTGTGACATAAATTAAAAAAATGATATTAACAAATAAAAGATACTAATAAATTAAATAATTCAAAAACATAAAACTTAATAATTCTCACATAATTTTTTAACCAATTTATAAATTCAGTTTCTAGCATATAATCGACATTATTGCTGGAAATTGTTGATGCATATATTTTAACTGCTCAACATAAATACTGCTCGAATATAAAAAGAGAGAAAAAATGTATCTCAATTTTTAATAATTACTATTAAAGATAAAATTAAACTATGATTAAACCTACAACCATTTTGGGTATACATACTCAATATATGGTGCAACCTCCTCACAATTAAGTATAACATAGCTCTATGTTGTTTGTACTCTTAATTTGTCATACATCTTTTCATTGCTCTTCCAAATGCTCTTCCAGGGTGCTTGAAGATAAATAATTTGTCCACAAAATCAGCTTCCACCATCACATGACCTTCATAATTTTGTGGCACATTTATATTCTTTGTATTGACATGATCCTTAAAATAATAAGAACAAAATGATGATGTTTCTTCTACTAAATATACATTACAAATTGAACCTTCCACTTTTGCATTATTTCTAACATTCAATTTCAACTTATGAAGATACCTACAACCACAATATTAGGTTTCAATTAGATTAAATTACAATATTACTTAAAGTACGAAATAATAAAACACATCTAATTATATGTATTTACCTCTCAAAAAAATACATCCACCTGAATTGCACTAGCCCTGCAATCCTTGCTTCATATGCCAAATAGACCGGCAAATACTCCTTTGAGACAAAAAAACTCGGTGTGAATATCCATTAAAGCTTATAAATAATAAGTGGAATATCATTCTCCAGCCTCACCATGTCATCTATTTTGATTGTGATTGCAGTTATCTATTTGAACAACAAATTAAGTTCTGTAAGGACCTTCCAAACACTTAGTGGAAGTAATTCACGGAATACAGTTGGTATTAATTTCTGCATAAATACATGACAGTCATGACTTTTCATTCCAAATAACTTAAGATTCATCATATCCATGCATCTACCCATATTTTTTATATATCCATCAGAGAATTTCAAATTTTTAACTCATTCACATAATATTCGTCTTGCCTTCTTATCAAGTGTGTAGCAAGCTTAAGGAAATTTTCCTATTTCCTTATTAAGTTTCAATTCAGGATGCCGACAGTAGTCATTAAGCTCTTATCTTGATTTTAACGTATCTTTTATTTTTCCATCTACATTAAGGACAATGTGGAAAATATTGTTAAAAATATTTTTTCAATACGCATTACATCTAAGTTATGACGAATCAAATTGGACTTTCAATAGGGCAAGTCCCAAAAAATACTACATTTTCTCCGGCCAAATAATTTGCCTATTGGTCCATTATTTCTAGTAGCTTCATTTTCAATTACCTTCTTCAAACACAAACTATGAGTCTTTATCATAATATCATCTCCTGAATGAACTGCTGGTGCAACTGTCATTAGAGTTTTATTTTTTCGAAATGCAGTTCTATATCTTCTAAATGAATGATTTGTATGTAGAAACTTACGATAGTTATCAAATCATGACTGTTTACCACTAAATTTGAGGGTAAATGCATCAAAATTTGTCATGCTATATGGGCATGAAAATCATCCCATAGTACTCTATCCAGACAACATTGAATATGCAAGTAAGTCACTTACCGTCCATACAAGGGCTTCCCGAATAATGAAATTTTGCTTTTTTGAGATCTCATAAATGATTTAACTCTACAATAAGAGGCTGTAAAAAATATGCAGCATGTCTTTCGGATTTTTTGGTTCTGAAACATATATTGACAAAAACATATATTGCTCATTCATATACAACCACTGAAGCATGTTATAAGGTGTCACTATCACTGACCATATTGAATACTATTATCCAGATTGCCCAAATGGCTGAAATCCATCAGTGAAGAGACCCAATCTTACATTTTGACTTTTTGCTACAAAATCTTGATGTATATAATTAAAATACTTCCAAGTAGGTAAATCTGATAGATAATGCATATAGTCACGTATCGAGGAAATAATGAAAAATAATACATCTTCTTAAAGACAACCTTTAATTTTTGTCATGTATCTACAACACGAGGTGCCTTCCTAAATCGAGGATGATCACAAAACTTACAGCTAATTATATTACTATCACCGCCTCAATATAACATGCATCCATTTAAATAACAATCTATTTTTTCCACGGGTAGACTCATTCCTCATAGTAACTTCTTAAAGTTGTTAGTGATCAAATTATTATCCGGAATAATCACCTTCATCAATTCTGTCACCTGATCAAATAATTTTTCAGACATATGATTTTCTGACTTAATGCTCATTAGTTGAGCCACAAGTGATAATTGCAAATGTGTTTTACAACCAGGCCACAATTTTTTATCCACAGCTTTAAGCATTTCTTTAAATTTCTGAGCTTCAGGATTAGGTTGTTCATCCATGTAATCCATATTGAAGTCAGCACTAGCAACTTCCGTGATCATTCTATGGTATGTGTTTGATGATTCTTTACTACAATCAAATAATTCAATACCCTCATTTTGGTCAATATTCAGAGCAATTGTACTTTTCCCATGATAAATCCAAACAAAATAATTTGGCACAAAGCCATATTTAGCCAAATGATATATTATAGTGTTTGCATCACAAATATGAATATTCTGACACTTGTGATGATTACATGGACACTTAATTTTTTCTCCATCCATCAATCATGATTTACAACATGCAAAATTGATGAAAGTTTCAAGTCCAGTCAAAAAATCTTTATTCAAAAATCTATTAATAACCCTTCTATACATCCACTGACAATCTGAGCTCATTTTGCCATGTTTTATTTACAAAAAATTATGCCCAATCATTATTTTGAATAAAATATTCTATTACTTAAAAATATACAAATAATTAAATAAAAAATACTTACAGATGAATATTTAAAAATTAAATATCATGAATATCGAGGCAATGTATTTGCAGAATCTACATTAATAGATAAAATAATTTTTAGTACGATAAAGATTAATAGATATCACAGTTATACTAGATAAAGTGTGCAAAATGCGATAATGCACAAGAAAGGAGAGCAAAAAAGAAAGACTTTTAATGTTTGAAGGAGGAGAGAGAGAGAGAGATAAGGTGGGGAGAGAGAGGCATAGAAAAATGGAGAGACGGAGAGAGAGAGAGAGAGAGAGAGAGGGAGGGAGAGAAGGAGAGAGAGAGAGAGTGGGAGATAAATGGTGAAAGGGAGAGGGGGAGAGGGAGAGAGAGGGGGGGTGGAGAGAGAACAAGCAAGAAAGAAGAGCGAGAAAAAAATTAACAAGAGAGAGTGTGTGACACATAACGAAAAAGAGGAAGAGAATGACATAAAGAATTATAGAGGGAGAGAGAGACACATAGAGAGTGCAATGTTATAATGAAGAATTATATAAAAAAATATATGTTATTCAGTACAAACCTATCAAATATTATATTTTTTGTTATACATAAGTTTATATTTGAGCCTGAGGCCCAAGGGCCGGGATTAGGTAAGAGTACAACCCTTATTTGTATGATACCATATATAAGCCTAATTAACAGACATTTTCATGCTATGTACTTACGTATTGTTGATATTATATTTTTAGCAATTTTATTTCAAGTTAGTGCAACAAAATAGTATTATCCCATATATAATTATATGTTAGGATACATATAGTAAATGTAGTTATAAATAGTTACATTTAGTTTAACATATAATTATATATAGATATATGCATACAAGTAGTTATAAGCAAATATAAATAAATGTATACAAAATTATAAACAATTATATAGATTTACATATATGTATACATATATGTATACATAATTAAAAATAAAGTTATATTTATTTATATAGAGTTTTTTATAGTTATACACATTTAGTTAAACATTATGTTGTTTGTTTATATATATATAATTATAAATATTGTTATATGTGGTTATACATATAGTTACACGTATAGTTAAACTTATATTTATACATGTATGTATATATATATTGTTTCATATAATTTCATATATTTATACATATAGTTATGTATAGTATGGATATACTAAAATACAATTTTTATACTAATATATAAAAATGTATATTAAATACATGTTAATTATATGTATAAATATAGTTATGTATAAAGTTTTTATAGTTATGCATATAGTAAGATAGAATTATTTATAGTTATATGTTATTATACATATAATATATATCGTTATAAAAATTTATATATCATTAAACATTTAGTTATATATATATATATATATATATATTCATACGAGTAGTTATATTTAGTTATACATAAATATATACAATGTTATAAATAAATATATAGATTTACATATATGTATACATATATGTATAAATAGTTAAAAATATAGTTATATTTAATTATATAAAATTTTATTTAGTTTTATAAATATTTATATATAGTTATATGCATATAATTAAACATAATATTTTATGTTTTAATACATGTAATTATAAATATAGTTACATGTGGTTATATATTTAGTTACATATATAGTTATACTTATATTTATACTTAAAATAATCAAAAACTTGTGTTATCATGATAAAGGTTTTTGAATCCAAGATTTCTAAAAAGTTACTAGTTGGAATGGTTGGTGGGTGTAAGCCCTGGGTTTAAACCTATCATTGTTCTTTGAAGAAGTATATTTTGGTAAATCCTATGAGAATCAAAAATTAATTTTTGAATTCTGAAACTATTATTTTAGATTTAAATTTTTTAAAAACTTATGTGAGATAAATAAAGTTGATGCATTTCGGTGCATCAAAAGTGGATAAAAGTTATAATGTTATAGGAAAAAATGTTAAGGGGACTCAAAATGAAAATAATTGTGTTTTATTACAATTTTTAATTTTAATATAACATTTAGGGACCCAAATCCAAAATATTTATAATTTGGGTCTTCCAAATTCGTATACTGATAATTACCTTCCTTTATTCATATGGTATGCATATACTCAAGTATGCATATGAGTTTATGCATAAACTCATTAACATATGCATATGGAGTTCATAAATACTCTGTATGCATAAACATATGCATAAACTCGTTTTTTGCAAACTGAGTAAGCTGAAACGAGTTTATGCATAATTTTTTTTTAAATTATATTGGAATAATTATGAGTATCTGAATTTAGGTACTAAAATATAACCAAAAGCATAGATATTTTTTTTTTGGATTCTATAACATAATTATCCATTATATATATGTATGTATGTGTGTGTGTGTGTGTGTGTGTAGATTAATGATGAAAATATTATGTATTATTATTATTATTAGTGTTGTGGAGGAATTTCGTTTTTTTTTTTGTAAAGTTAGATAAAAGTTAGTGTTGTTTTTGGAAGCAACAAAATATAAGAATAGTACTTTCATTGTCAAGAAAATATATTTAATAAAATTCTGAAATTGAACTAATTTAAGAAAATACTTCTCCGAGCAATATTCCTACCTTTTAGTGGTATCAATGCATATTATTAAATTGTTTTTGTTATTAAAAAAATTTGTGATTTAAGAGATGCAAGCTTAATCTTTTTTTCTATTTGAAGATTAGAATGATTTGGATTATTTTGTTATGCATGTAATTGCTACTTAAGAGCTATAAGACTACTCTATTTTCATTTTCTTTTTTCTCTCAATAATTTGGATTTTTTGGCTCCTTTGCAAGTCTAATAATTATTCTTGATCACTAATTTATTTTTGATATTTCCATAATTGCTATGTGATCAACTTGAAAACTTACAAAATACCTTTATACGACATCATAAGCAAGATCACTTTGTTCAAGTTTCTTTGTTGTGCCATCCAAAACTATAATAAAACCTTGATTTATCATTTTCATTATACATGATAAATAGTTATATACTTAGTCACTAACAAGGGATTTGAAGTTTTGAACATAATGCAGGTTGATGTGTAGGATTTAGCTTGGGTTTAGGTTGGCTCTTAAACTGTCGACTTGCATTCCTACAAACAATTTAGAAATTTTAAAAATTTAAAATATAATATATAAAAATAATAATAATATGGCATACAAATCATGTAAGTTTCTAAATCTATTTTTCAAATTAAATATATAATTTCTTTTCTTTGGTTCAAATTAGAAACGTTATCAAATTATGGTGCTAGAATGAATATTTTCAACCCTTATATGACTTATGAAATGTCATCCCTCCGGTGGCTATTAAGCTAGCATGAAATGAATATAAATCATTATAGTAGTAGGAATCATAATAAATCTTTCTTCTATGGTGCAATATAAATGGATGGACGAATTTACTTCTCAATTATTGATCATGCAATAAATACACGTGGCTCGTACAACATTAAGAAGTAATTGTTTGATATGAGTACATAATGAGTTTATAATGACTATGAATAATTTAAGGATGACATTGATGAGGGTTTATTATCACGATCCTAGGGCACTCTCATTCAATGACTGTGATGTGCTTAGTTTGATTAGTTAAATTTCATAGGATTTAAAATACTTTAAATTCTAATATTAGATGTCTTTGCATTTTTAATCATAAGTTTTTACAATTTTTATAAATTACTTATAAAGTATAGTAAAAGTTCATGCTTACTGTTTCTATAGTTATATAGATATAGTTATGTTTAAAAAGTTTAAGTAAACTATTTTTATAGTTATATATATATATAGTTATGTTTAAACACACATATATAAAACACACTTATATTTATGTATACTATTTTTGTATACAGTATGCATCTATGTATATTGAAGAAGTTATTAATTCGGCATACCTACTGTGCACCATCAAAATTCATACAATGACAATGCATTATATCACAAATGCATGAAGTATGTATACGATTAAGTATATATACGCAATCAAAGAACACCACGATGAATAAAGGAGAAGAATTTCGGAAACAATAAATAACAGAATCAATACACATAAGCTTAATCAAGATAATCGATGAAGAATAAATGTATAAAACATATCTCAGATCAAATAAAAATTAAAACTTAAACCTCAATTATATGTTGATGCGTTGATGTCAAGAGATAGATGGCCGAATGCGGAGGTTCGCTTCACTTGTTGTTGAAGATTATCACGTCTCGACGTGAATGTAAATATTAGCAAATTTTTTATATTTTTAATTATTAAAACATTAAATAAACAATATATATATATATATATAATCAAAAAGACCCATTAATTTTATTTACTATCAAAATTTTTTCAACAAAATTAATGTGCGTATAGCAAGGTACAAATGAAAAACAAACAGCTTACAATTTATTATAATATTAATTAAACAATAAATATATAAACAATTAAAAAAATATATTTAGCCTTATAAAAAATATCAAATAGGTACAAAATTAACAAACTCTATATAATAAGACATAAATGAAAAGATGATTTGTCTTCTAGTCACTTGCCTAAATGATTAAATTATTAAAATATTTTAGCTACTAAAAAATTATTAAAATATTATATTATCTATTGTAGCTATTCACTTTTTAAAGTTAACTCCAACAATACTATCTATTTTAGGTATCCACCGCAACAAACTATAACTAACTTTTATAGTTAGTTATTTTGTAACAAATATTTAAAATGTCATTTCATCACCAAAATGATTAAATTCAAAAGTTTAAATTTTGAAATTTTAAACATAAATTTTTAAAATGGTCATATTTACAACGGTCATATTTGTGTGTGCACGTGTGTGCGTGCGTGTGTGTGTGTGTATATATAGTATCTTTCATCTCTTATTCTCATACATCATCAATATATATATTCACATTACATTATTTATTGTGTTAATATTATGACTCCGCACTATCTAATGAACATGATTCTTTTTGATTCAGACTCGGATGATGAATTGGAGATTATAATAATTTGTGCTTTTGAAATGTATGAACTCAATAGTGAGGATAGCTCTAGTGTAGGTCGTGGTTTTATTAAAGGTCATTCAGTAATTAATCGAAATCGAGTTCAAGGGCATGAGAAATTATTTCGAGATTTTTTTGCTGTACCACCTATCTATCCTCCAAACTTATTTCGAAGAAGGTTTCGAATGAGTTGAACTCTTTTTCTTCGTATTTTATTGATGGTGGAAAATTATGACCAATATTTTGTTCAAAAAATTAATGTTGCTGGAATTATTGGCTTGTCTTCTCTTCAAAAGATGACAGCCGCCATAAGGATGCTTGCTTATGGAGTTGCAGCAGATGCTATTGATGATTATGTAATGATTGGCAAAAGCACCGCATAGAGAAAGCTTGAAAAGATTTGTGAGCGCGGTAGTAGCAATTTTATCGGATGAATATCCCGGGTCACCAAACAATGATGATATTGCTAGATTATTATCCATAGGTGCAAATCGTGGATTTCCTGGGATGTTGGGTAGCATTGATTGTATGCATTAGAAATGGAAGAATTGTCCAACAGCATAGAAAGGTATGTATTCTGGTCACATCAATGAACCAACGATTATTTTAGAAGCAGTCGCTTCATATGATTTGTGGATTTGGCATGCCTTTTTTGGGTTACCTAGATCTCATAATGATATCAATGTACTAGAATGTTCTTCTATTTTTGCTCTCCTTTCAAAAGGTCAAGCTCCTTCTGCTAATTTTTCAGTCAACGAAAATGATTATACAATGGGGTATTACCTTGTTGATGGAATATATCTAAAATGGGCAACATTTGTCAAAACAATTCAATGTCCAAGAGGCAATAAACAAATTCATTTTGCAAAATCTCAAGAATCGGCAAGATAAGATGTTGAGCGAGCATTTGGAGTGCTCCAAGCATGATTTTCTATTATGCGTGGACTTGCTCATTTTTGGAAACTTGATGTGCTAAAAGATATTATGAAGGCATGCATAATATTACATAACATGATTGTCGAAGATGAGAGGAACGATAATGAGTTAGACTTTACTTATAATACAATGGATGATCATCCAGCTGTCCCGGTCATACCTGAACGGAGTTCATAACTTCTTAAATTTATTAATACTCAACATTGTATTAGAGATAAAGAAATTCATTCCAAACTCCAAGAAGACCTAGTCGAACATCAATGGAATATGCTTGGAAATGACTAGGCAATACTTGAGCAAATGTTTTCATATTACTTGTACCATTATAAAAATTCAGCATACATTTATATATTTGTATATAAAAAAAATTACATCTTCTTTCCCAAGATTTCCACCTGGTGGCTTTTATAATATTCAGCTTGCAACTTTGACATGCAACTTGTATCCATTAACATTATACGATCTTCCTCTTTCATTTGCTCAAATTTCATTTTATCTATCTCATGATGTCGACGTTGCTCCTCTTGTTTTAGACATTGCTCCTCTTGTAGTAGATGTTGTTGAGCTTGAAAATAAGATTTTTCCATCATTACTAATTTCTTCTCATTGGCTACTTTTTTCTCTTCATGCATCACAACTAAAAGATTAAAAATTTTAAGTTTTTTGGTATCACCTCCGGTTTCATTGCTCTTATTTTTTCGGAGTCTCGCTTTCTTAGCTTTCCTATCCGGTGGTCTGTCTAAGGATCCATACGACCCTCCTTTAGCTCCACAATTTTCAGAGACTGATGTAGAAGGTAAAGAGCTGCGATGAGTATCATAATGTTCAATTTTTTTCTTCTTTGCTTGAGATTCCTCCATCCATTTTGGTTGATACCTTAGTTCATACCAACAATGTTCAAATGGAAAAGAAGATTTATAGAGTTCATTGTACAAGTTTTTAGCATCACATATCTAAAAAATTTGAAAAGAAGATATTCATTATAATTTAAAATAAATAAAAATAATTTTACAATTTAACTTTATTTCAAACCTTGTCTTTCTCTATTAGCCCACTTTAATTAAGTCTTTCTATCTGTGCAAAGCACCCAAAAAATTTATTGGTGGTAAGCTGAATTGTCGACCAATGATTCATCAAAGAATTTTGACTATGAATTGGGCATCCCTTTGGCTTGTATTGGTTGAAGAATTCACAAACCTTTTGCTAATATATCTTAGACTTTTGTTCATTTCTTTGTACAACATCCAAACTAATATTAAGCCACGCTAAAATTATCATAATGTCATCCTCTGTGGTAAAATTGCCACCTCTTTGTTTTTTGGTGGTGGAATCTACTTGAGGAGACTTTTAAGAAGATAAACAGATAACTTCATCGTCTAAATGTAATCTATCATTTAATAGATTGGTGAAGTATGCTCCATGCTAGAATGGATCCATTATATATGGCTAGTTTGTGCTTTCAAATAAAAAATATTATTTAGAATAATGTAAAAAAACACATTTTATAAAAATAAAGAAAAATGTTAAAAAAAATACAATAACTATTTAATCATATTAATCAAAATAATTATATAAATGAAAGACTAAAATAAAATACTTAATCTTTTAAAATAAGCAACACATAATCTCACTCACTTGTACACACATACACAATCACACACACAAGCATACAAACAAGCACACACACAAGCACACATACAATCACACACAAAAACACACTAAAAAAAACATAGACACAACACACACACACTATTGATATATACTTTAATTTAACTAGATGAAAATTTGACCTGAATCAAAAACAAAACTTTATATTTAAGAAAAATGAGATGTATTTAAAAAAAAAAACAAAAAGTTTAAACACAAATCGTGCAGCGAAAACTAGATTTCGCTGCACACAATTGGGTATTCCTTAAATTTTTTTTTCTTTGCTCGTTATCTTTTTTTTGTTGCTCATTAATATCGATTGATATGTTAAAAATATGAAGATTACCTAAATTTCGGTTTCTATTCAAAACATAGTCTCCTCGATCAATGCGTCTGGCGAGGAATGAAGACTCACTATTTCTAGCAAGTGATTTGGGCAATATTTAAAATAGCGAGATGGGTGGCGAGACTGTAAAAGATCATTTTTGGAGAAATCCTCGCTAAACTAGCTAAACGGAGGCACTTAGCGAGCCTCTTGGAGATGCTTTAAGAGTAAAAAAATATTATTAATGTTAAAAAATATATAAAAATTTATATTTTATGGTTATAAATTTTTAAGAATTCATATTAATTTTTAAGAAGATAATATGAAATAATTTTAAAGTCATAAATTTCATATTATTTGATATCATTAATAATTTTTAAAATTCAAAAAATTACCTAAAGTGAGAAGATAATTAAAATAAGTTATATTTATTATTTTAATAAAAACTTAATATTAAAAGCTAATAGCAAAAATATTACTCAATTGTTTAATTCATATAAATTTTTGTAAGAGCAAACATCTATGTATTTATTTATAAATATTAATATATTTTCTGTTAACTTTATTAGAAAAATATTTTTTTATTATATTTCAAGATTTTCAAAATTTGTATTATTTATTTAATTAAAAGTTTTCTATAATAATAATTTTTTTTTACTTCTAATAATATGTAAAATTTATACTAGTTTTTTCGTCAATTCAGATAATTTTGAATATATTTTCTATTTTTATTATAAAATGAATTAATTTACATTTATATTAGTAGAAATTTTAATGATGTTAATTTAATTTTTAAAATATAAAAAAAATTATTATACTTATTAAATTTATCATTTAATGTTACCTTAATACAAATTTTTAAGTTTCTTATTTTAAAATTTTAAAAATTTTTTTTGTATAATTTTTAAAAAATTAATACATCATAAAAATAATTAATTTAGTCCTTATTAATATATATAATTATTTTTTGTATTTTTATATTTTTTAAATTTTTTATTCATAAAATAATTTTTTTATGATTTTACAAGGAGAATGAATCCATCAAGGATTGCTCATCTATAGACAATTAACATACATTTAATAAATAAAATTAAATAAAATATTAAAACAAATAATAAATAAAAAAATTAAATAATTAAATATTGGCTAGGGAAATACTGTCGTTAATTTCATAGCTAAATTATTGATTTTATAATCTAGGAAAAATTGGTCGCTATATTACGGATTTTATTAGCTAGAAAAAATTCGTCATTAAATTGCAAATTTTATTAGCCAAGGAGATTCCGGCGCTAAATCCATCGTAAAATTAATGATTTTAATTTCTAGGGAAATTACGTCGCTAAATCAATCACTAATTTATAGATTTTTTTATCTAGGCAAATTCGGTCGCTAAATTCGTAGCTAAAATACAGATTTTATTAGCCAGAAAAAATTCATCGCTAAATTCATAGCTAAATTACAGATTTTATTAGCCAGAAAAAATTTATCGCTAAATTCATAGCTAAATTACGGATTTTATTAGCTAAGAAAAATTTGTCGCTAAATCTGTAGCTAAATTATAGATTTTATTAGCTAAAAAGAATCTGTCGCTAAATTCATAGCTAAATCAAAGATTTTATTAGCAAGAGAAAATCCAACACTAAATCCGTCACTAAATCAAGAATTTTATTAGCTAGAGAAAATCCGTCGCTAAATTAAGGATTTTATTAGCTAGGGAAAAACCATCGCTAAATCCAACACTAATTTCTAGGCTTTTATTAGCGAGAGATATTCCGTCGCTAAATCCGTCACTAAATCCATCACTAAATTCCCAACTTTTCTTGAGTGGAATTTACGAAAATTTTTCGTCGCTAAATCCCCCGCTTTTCTTGAGCAGAATTTAGGAAAAATTTTCCCTAGCTAATCCGTCCCTAATTTGTTGCTATTTTTTTTCAAAGAAAAATCATGAATCCCTTGCTATTAGCTAGCTAATCCCTTGCAATTTAGCTAGGGATTAATCCCAAGCTAAAATTTCCTAGCTAAATCGATATTTTCTTTTAGTGAAAAAGGTCTTAATTATACTTTTTGTTCACTATTTTGTAAATTACTCTCAAACTCTTTACCATTATACAAGAAAGAGTGATCTTGTTCTTCACCCTAGTGAAGGAATATAAGATCCATGTGATGAAGATCTTGGAGAAAACCAAATTCAATTTTCAAGAGAATTCTCATGTTAGATAATGCATCCTTCTTTGAGTATAATACTTGTATTGCCGAAGAAGTCTTGAACAACAAAAATAAAGATAAATAGTGTCCATGGATTTCCTCTTAATATTAGCATGTGTGAAGAAAAGGATTCAAGGAGATGAGAAGAAGAAAGTTTTTGAAGCGGAATAATTGCTACTCTGATTTGATTTTTTTTGTATATACAAGAAAAAGACTTGCAAGTGGTATTCAAACTTTTGAAAAATATAAAATTGGAGACCAATCATAGGAAAACGCACTTGAAGGTGAAGTTGAAGTCTATGCATAATTCATTAGCAGTGGAATTGTAGAGAAGAAATACCAAGTGAGATGAGTATGTGACAAGAATAAAAGCAGAGGACAAAGTTTATGAAAAGCAATTGGATGCATTATGAAAGAAGCATCTCAACTAGAATGAATGTATATTTGTATCTGCCCAAGAAAAAATTGAAGATAATATTATGAAAATATAGGAATAGATAATTAAACGAGTAGAGACCAGAATGATAAGAAGTGTTTAATTATTTGGGGAGCTCTATGAGCTTATCACAAGTGGGTGAAAAAAGAAAATAATGTGTTGAGCTCAAGAAATTGGATCTAATGTGTATTATAAAAAGAAATAATTGGTCGAAGATTTGGGAAAGTTCAATGAGAACTAAAAAACTAGTACTTTGAATTGGGCTCGTTTGACGATTCACTATACTCTATTGGAAGGAAACAAAACATGTTATATAGTATGATTGTAAATATGATGGAATTGGAAAAAAACAACAAGGGAGATTTAAAAAGACCTTCCACATCCGTGCCCCTCATTTGAGCCCTCTAGAATGATATTCCTAGTAAAGGATTTTGTTTTTCATGGATGTTCATACCATCCACCTTTTCTATACATTGATACAATGTGTATTTATTTTTCTTTATAAAAAATTATATTATATTATTCTTGTTATTATTGATGATGAGTTTAAAAATTAGAAAGTGATATTTATTCTGAGGACGAGTAATACTTTAGTGTGTGAGTTTTTGTTCGGCAATTTATGTATCAAATGTTTTGGATTATTTGGCATGGAATTCTTGATATATTTATACTTATTTGAGCTTTGAATTGATAAATTTTATTAAATGGTTGTCTTGATAGAATTTGATAAATATTAGTAAAATCGAACATATTTTGGGTGAAATTAGTGAATATTTAAAATTCTAGGTATTGAATATTTTAAGTTGTTTGGCATAAAATTGTTAATGTAATTATACTTTTTTGAGCTTTAAATAAATGAATTTAATTGGATGAGTATTTTTATTGAATTTGATGAATGTAAGTAAAATCAGGCATATTTTGGGTTGAATTGATAAACTTAGTAGAGCAATAACTTAGAGGGATGAAGAGCAATGAAAAGTCATGATATTTCTCATGTTATGAATTGCTTATACTTTTGAGTAGTATATTGAGTAGTTTTGGTATTTTTTCTAAATCATGACTTTGCAAAAAAAGTCAAGACAATTTTATATCTCACATCACTACCTCTTAGTTATTACAATCTTTTCATTATGAAATATTAACTTAACGAGTGCAATATTTTTTTGGAATTACTTCCACACTATCTCTATAATATAATGATGATTATGCTATTATTTTCATGTTGTAGTAGTCAAGTACCCCAAGAACCTCATTGTACAAGTACTCACGATATTTTTTAGTATTCTGACTTCATCAATACAAAGCCAAAAATACCATGTAATTTTAGTCATGGTAATATTTTCTACCACAACTTTATAGTTTACTATAGTTGTGGTTTTTCCATAACCACTATTTTGTGCTATAGAAAGAGAAAATCAAAGTTATGACATTCTTGTTGCCGTGACTTTGCATTCTAGAAAGTAAATGTATTATTCATGGTCATACCTAATACCATGACTTTTCATTCAAGAAAGAGAAGTGGTCATGGTCATGACATTCCTTTTAATGAGACTTTGTGCTCTAGAGAAGAATTACCTGAGGCATGATATTCATTTACTATCATGACTTCTGTACCCAAAGAAGACTCAACGATATAAGAAAGTCATGACCTCAGACTAGTGCAAAGACTTCTAGCTTAATGAATTAAATAGAACCTCATATAAAAGTAAGATTTAGAGATTTCCAAAAAAAGATAGTTGAGAAATGAGATTAAAGCCAAGAACATGAGAATCCCAAAGAAACACATCTTCCAAAGTGAATAAGAATCTATGTGAAGGCAAAATCCAAAGTGAAAGCAAGCAATAATTGGTTTGGATAAAGTTTTGAGGCTTAGATCCTCACTGGGGTTGTCATTTGAAACTCTCAATTCCACGAGATGTCACTCCAAACATATCATGAAAATTCTTTCCCGATATCAGGCTAAATAAGAATCTATGGTTATTTTATTATACTTGTGTAATGATGATTTGAATGTATAATATTTATCTGTGTGGTAATATTGTAGTTTCAATATTAATATATTTGAATACTATCGAGAACTGAAATTTAGGGTTTTCAGTATATTATAGGTTTATGCATATTAGCCGTAATGGATGATGATAGATAAGTCATGAGATACACTCATGTGATATGATATGAATGAAGTAACAATACATCTAATCTAATATGTGAGATAAACCTAAGTTAGAAAACTTCAAATTGAAATAATTTTAATTATTATGAGTATGATGCTTATGAAGCCAAAAGTACAAAGATAATTATGACCAATACACTATGCATATTCGAGAAGAATTGACTTTCAAGTGATATGAGATTTATATAGAACATCTAACCCAAGAGTTTTATCATAATGTGAAAGTCAATTGTCTTCCATGGTGGATGATGATAGGTAAGTCATGAGACACATAACATGAAATGTTTTCATATGATGGTTATAGTCCTGCTAACCATTTTCTCTTATATAATTTTCATAGTTGAGATTAATGAAAGTCATATGTTAATTAATGCAATTATAATTCTTATGATGTCAAAGGTACAAATATATGTATTATCACATCATTTTGTGTCTTTATGATATTATAGAGATTAGAGAATAGAATTGTATACTCAAAGTAGACATCAAGGATAATTGATGTACTACCTAACAAATGAGCTATGAATAGAATAATATGTCATTTTTAATGGTAAAATATAAAGTGCACAATTATGATGAGATCATCTTTGATAGCGTCAACCCAATGATGAGAGTCACCTTGTATGCCAATAGGTCATTAAAAAATTTCTACATTAATATATTTTTAGTCCGATAATTGAATATAATATTGCCCACATATTAAAGAAATCTCATCAAGAATAAGAAAGTGAGTCAATCCTAGAGCCTATTAATATTTTTAAAGCTCAAGTCCATGTACTAAATCAAGGTAATAGTGTATTCACTATTGATTAGTCAAACTACCTACATAATCTCTATGGAATTATTATCTAGACTTATATTAATTTTACTACTTATATGATCGACATACTTGTAGAACTCAATTGGATGTATCGATGACCAATGAGTTTTTAAAACTATGTCATAGACTATAAATTTTGACATTGTCACAAAGTCACAATAAATATCAATTTGATATAAAAGTCATCCCCTGTGTGAAAGCCAATACAATTATCAACCTTATAGTCTATAATATAGCTACTAGAGCAGAGGTCTTAGAATAATCTAAACTAGCTTACTTGGAGTAACCTTTAGCTACCAATCTAACTTTAAAAATGGGTTTGTTACTTTCAGAAAGATTCATAATTTTGAATATCCATTTAACTCCCATGATTTATCTATTCTCCAGTAACTAGTGTCCAAGTCCTACTTTTTAATTAGTCTATGTCACTTTCCATAGTAATTATCCATTCATGGTATTGTATAGACTTGAAAATTCCGAGGATTTATAGTAGTGAAATTACATTCCTCATATATGTCATATATTATTTTGAACTTAATTGGTATACTAGGAGAGGAAGTAAAGTTATCCAATTATTTTAGGATTGGAGAGAGTTGACTTATCTTTAGTCTAGTTTAAGTTTGTGTGTGCAGGCAAAGGCTTGAAAAATTGAGTTTAAGTTATCCAGCCCAAATCTTCATCAAATCAAATATCTCTTCTTATTTAAAACATGTTATTTTCTAGGGTATATAATCTAACCTTTTGAGTTATGATTATATCCTACCAAAAAAAACTTTTGATTTGCATTGTCCTTTTTTATTTGCTTGGGTATTTGAGAGTAGCATAGACTCCCAAATATTCTTAAATGATGTACTACCAGTCTTCTTCCACTCCATACTTTTATAGAAGTAAGCTTATGTAAGACTAAAGTTGGGCTTATATTAAGGAGATAAATAGAAGTGTTCATTTTCTTAGCCTATAAGTACTTTGGTATGTTATTCTCTATCAACTTTAATTTGGTCATCTTCACCACTACTCGGTTTTTTCACTCCATTGCACCATTTTGTTGAGAAGTATGGGTAGTTGTGAGTTGTCTTTTCATTCCCTTACTTTCATAGTAGTTGGTGAACTTCTTTGAGAGAAATTTCACTCCCCTATCACTTTTGAGTACTTTTTAACTCTCACAAATTATCTTTCAACAAGGCTCTAGAACTTCAAGAATATAAAGAAAGCATCTGATTTGAGTAAAAAGAAATATATTAATATCATTCTTGTGTGATCCAATAAATAATATAAAATATTTGTTGCTTGTAATGGATGGAATTGACATTGGACTACAAATATTAGTATAGACTAATTCAAGTATAGAAAATGATCGCCAAGCAATCCCTTTTAGGAAGGATTGTCTAGATTGTTTTCTAATTGCACACTTACCACAAACTGAAGTTGGTATTTAAACATTACAAGATAATCTATCCACCATCTTCTTTTGATTGATGAACCTAAGGATACTATATAATAGATGACTTATTATTCTATTCCAAAAATTGGATATGTTTAACTTCTTGCATCATCAAGGTAGAGTTAATTTTAGAGTTGAGATCAAGAAAAAAACTTATATTTTTGGATATCTCTACTTTCAAAAGAGTGCTTCTTGAATCTTTTTCAATTATGGTGAACTAGTTCTCTTCAAACATCAACTTATAACCCTTCTAGATTTGTAGGCCTGCACTTAGCACATTTTAATATGATTCAAGATCTAATATTACTTCATCAATAATCATCTTTCCACTTGGTGTACACTTTGACTTTATCTTTTACATTACAACAACAAGCACCCAATTTCCCATCCTTATTTATACACTTTTAGAAAAAAGTAAGTTCGCAAACAAGTTTTGTGTTCGGACATATGATTTGAGCACCTACTATCTAGGAACCAAACATTGGATATTTGATTATTTGAAGAGGTTGAGATATAGAATACCATTTGTTCAGCAAACTTATCTTCTACACAATATTGTGAATTTATTATTGTGAAAAAACTTATCATTCATAACATGATCTCAAAAGCTCATTGGATAATTATCTTTCATCTAACATAGTAAAATAGATTTAAGTTTAGATATCAATCCCATAGAGACTGTGTAGGAAGCTGATAAACTAATAGTGAACTAATTACTAATCGAGGTAAGTAGATAGACTTGAGTTTTTGGAAAGATATTTAGAATTTAGGAATGAATCACTTTCTTGTACATGAAAATATTTTTTTGGTATCTGATTAATGTTGTGTTCAATTATTGGATAAATAGTAGATTAGTGTAAAAATTTTCTCGTGCCCTATTTGTATACAAAGTGGTTATCCTCCTTCAATAGTCACTACCAAGGATTATCCACTTGTAGTTGTCCTCTCTATATTTCACCACTAAAACTACATGTATGTCCATTCAATAGTTCACACATCTACTCCTTTTATAAAATATATTAACCATTCTTGATGATTACTTTGAATATACACATTTATTCTTCAAAACCTAATATCTTAAAATGCAAGATAATGTAGTAATAAATATATTTATGTTTTCGGCTTCATAAATTCCATACTCATCTTCCCATAAATTTCACATATGAAAATCATACAAGTAGAAATGACTCGTAGAGCTATCACCACTATAAGATGCATCTTCACTTGTGTATGTACCGTAACTTACCTATCATCACTCATCACAGATGGCATACAACTATTATACTATATAAGTTTGATGTTCTACTTAACCCTCATATTACTCGAATGTTGTTTCTTTTAAAATATGTAGAATGGATTGGTCATAAATATGTTTGTACTGTTGGCTTTGCAAGTATCATACTTGCAATGATTAAACTTGTCTCAATCTTGAATTTTTACATAAGGTTTATCTCACATGTTATTAGAAGAGTTGTTGCTTCCTTTTTATCATAACATGATATTATGTCTCATGACATATATGTCACCATTTATCATGATCACATTGCATAGACCTATGATATAGTGAAAATCCAAAAATTAAGTTCTAAGTAAAATTAATATCTATCAACATTCAAAACCACAATATTCAAACACGCACAACTTTATAAAATCATATAATCATCACACACAAGTATATTACACAAACTCTAAACCTCAATTTAATTTGATATTGAATATGTTTTTCATGAAATGTTTAGATAGGCCTCTCGTACAATTGAGAGTTCCAATAATAGCCCTTATGAAAATCTAACTTTCAAAACTTAATCCCAATAATTCATGCTAATATTTTCTTTGGACTTGCTCATTATTTTGGGTTGGGATTCATGCCGCATAGGGTTTGTATGTTTTTGGCTTGATTCTGATTCACCTCTATTCCTCTCTTTAAAATTTTACTAAGTATTACTCTTAAACTATGGAGTTCTAGGCAATTCTTTAAGTTGTAAGTCATGGTATTGGCTTGAGTTCACAATTTTATTGTCTAGTTGATCTCTTCTAGAGTACAAATATCACAATACTTGAAATGACCATAACTGAGATAATTTCTCTCAAGTACAAAATATCATGGCACTAGGAATGAATGAGACTAATAGATTTCCTGTCGAAAACATCATAGTGCAACATCAAAAATGGTCATTAATTTTGAGTTTTTTTTTTCTAGACACAAAGTTGTTGCACTAAAAATGGTTACAACTAGGGTAAATACTCTTGAGTGCAAAGTTGGTGTGACTCAAAATACTTGATGTTTTGGCGTAGTATTGAATAAGTCACCATGCTAAAAATTACAATGATCAATAGTACTAGTGGAATAATTGGATGCCATAATATAAAATCAATGCTATGATCAATATATTATTTAAAATTTAGTGATGCTATGACTCTAAAAAATTCATGCCCATAAAAATTATACTGCATAGTAAAATTATTTGTTAGCTTAGTGGTAAAGTCATGAAAAACAATGATTATCATGACTTATTTTTTAGAGTCATAACTAAGCAAAGATGACAAAACTACTCAATGAGATATAGAAAGATATAACCAAGTCATGATATCAAAAATTTTTTGATTCTCCATCACTTTTCTACCCTCCAAATTATCATTCAATTAAGTTTGAGTCTACCAATTTCACCCAAAAAGTTCCGATTTCAATAATATTCATTAGATTCCTTCATTATAGATATTTAGTGAAATAAACTCATTAACAATTCCAATAAATGTAAACAAATCATCAAAAACAAGTTAAAAATATAAAATATTTAGCACATGGAGTGTCAAACACACACCTTGTTGTTGGAAACTTTTTAGTCTACCATCGTTTGATAAATGATCAATTTTTTTGTAGTTAAATATTTTGGGTTTCTCTTGTACCAACAATCATTGTCAGAATAATTATTCTTTTTAATACGTTAAAATTGTAAGAATGGTAACCCTCTATAGTAAATATGTTTTTATCTCTTGTTGATCTTCCTCTACCCAATGTCTCCCTTTTTTGAGATTTCAAAAGGACCACTAATTGATTTGTTTTTCTATCTACGTGGATTGATGTAAAGTTTAGATTGTAAGTCATCTTCAACCAAATTCTCTACTTTCCTCAATAGCCTTTGTTCAAAGGACCTCAATGAGCTTAAAAGCTTTTGCATATTGAGTTGAGTAAGATCCTTTGTATCTTCAATTACTATTATATTAGATCATACGTATTATTGAGGTTGATAATCAATTTCTTCACCAATCTCTTTTCTATAATTTATTCACCATGCATATTTAGTTGATTGACAATTTAAATGAAATTTGTGGAGAAAATACGTAATAATTATGAATCTTTCATCTTCAAGTTCTTGAGATCTTATATGAGGAATTGAAACTTGATTTCCAAAATATTTTATCTGAATGGAAATCCTCTTGTAACATGTCTCAAACCTATTTATCTTTAATTGACTCTATAATATTAGAGAAAATGTTGCTGCTTACACTTTGTTGGATAAATATTTAGTGTTCAATTTACTTAATATTCTTATATATTTTAGTGATTGATAATAATGTATAGACATATAAATGGGGCTAACATATATTGATTTCATAATTTATGCATGTTACATTTATCAAATGAAATAGTCAAATCAAATACATAGCAAAGAGTATGTATTTCAATGAAACAACATCCCAAAATATTATTATCCTTTTCGTAAAGAAACAATTAAAGTGAGCCATAGGATATTAGACAATTCTCAAGAAATATGTGAAATAATATAGTGAACTACACAAATCAAGGGGGCACTAGTTTTATTTGTCAATCATCTCGAAGCAAAGAAAGGAGGATTGTGGATGATGAGGTGCAATTTATTATAGCCAAACTTTAGAAAAAGAAGAAAGACTAAGATAAGAGAATGAGGATGCTTGAAGCGATGATTAATGAGATAAATTTGGTGATAAAGAGCATAGAATATCACATTAGTTAGTTGGCATTATCAATAGAGAGGAGAGGAATGAATGAATTGCCAAGTGATAAGAAGACAAATCCAAAGAATTATTTTTCAAAATTTCTTAGAAGTGGGAAGAAGATATAGAAACACTTTGAACAAAATTATTCTAGATATTTTGAGGGTAAAAATGAAGCAACTTTTCCAAGAGCCATGACTTTGGAGCCACAATATTACTTTTAACAAGGGGATTCTATAGTTTTTGGGGGGTTACGAGGTCATGACTTCTTCAAAAGTCGTGGTTCAACTTGAAAGTATTTAAGAAATCATGTTCCAAACTGAAGAGAACTAGAGCAATAATAACCATGAAGTCAAGGTATACAACAACGTTATGACTCAAAAAGAAGTGCAAAACCTAGTTTCACTCAAATATATAAAAAATAGAGATACAAAACCAGAGGAGAAAATTGAGCTTACTCAATACCATTATGAGAAAGAAATAGATCAGAATGAAGTCAAAGATAAGTAACCAATAAATCTTATATTTCATCAATGATTTAGGAATGTGAAATTAGATGAATAATTTGAAAAAAATCTTAATATATTCATGAAGTTAGAAGTGAACATACCATTTGCTAAAGCTCTAGCATAAATGCTGAAATATATTAAATTTATAAAAGATATAAAAAGTAAAAGAGAAAGTTGGAGATATATGAGACCATAATTATGAACGAGAAACATTGTGATTTATTTAAAGAAGTTTTCCAAGAAAATTAAAGGACCCCAAAAGCTTTATTGTACCTTACATTATTGGAGTTCATATATTTTGAAAGGTATTGTGTGAATTGGTATAAAGTATCAACTTGATGTCCATGTTCATTTCATAAATATTGAATCTTGGCAAAATTACTCGAATATCTCACACACTACAAATGGTAGATCAAACAATCAAATTTTCGCATAGAATCATTGAAAATGTATTGGTAAAAGTTTGTATTTTTATTTTTCTAGTAGATTTTATTATTTTAGACATGAAAAAATATAAATTTATAGTATTAATTTTGGAATTACTATATATGCTATAGGACAAGCCCTAATCTATATCAAGAAGGGAGAGTTCACTCTATATGTTAGTGAGGAACAATTAAAAGTTTACTCTTGCTTATGAGATCTAGATGATGATAAAACATAGTGTTGGGGAATTAATAATCTATTTCATATCACACTAAAATTCAAGGTATATTTATAGTAGAAAAAATTTGTTGAAAACCAATAGCCAGATGATGATATAAATTATTAATTTGAAAAAAAACTTTTGAGTTGTGAGAGCCACAAAGTGTACAAAATAGAAGAATAACTTAGAAATTATGAATGTGATATAGTATATGAAATAAAAGAATAAATTTGTAGTTGTGATATTGATTTTAAAAGAAGAATATGAAAAATAATATTGGATTTGCAAAAATAAGGAACATAAATGATGGCTATATGAGGTCATGATATTCTTCAAAGTCATGACCTCTAAGGAGTATTATGATGACATCTATAAGGAATAGAAGGCATTTAAAGAAATAGACAAAGCTGGGATAGAATTAATGGAAGGAAAAATCAAAAACAAAGAAGTGGCTAAGCTCAACACCATAACTTTGGTGTTTCTGAATGAAATTGGTCAAGGAGAGAGAAGAAAAAATCACAACTATGCCCAACATTATGACTTTGGTGATACAAAATAAATCAACCCATCAGAAGGCTAAATAAAAAGCCATGGATTTGGAGTTACAGAAAGAAAAAAAGTATTAGAAAGGTGCAAGACAAAGTCATGACTATGCATATCTCCATGATTTTGAAGCCACATAAAAAAAGGAAAAGAAAAACTCAAAGGCAAAGTAATGATAGTACTCAACACCATGAATTTGGGAATCCAAAATGAAGAGGGATGCAGGAGTGGAGAAGAAGAAGCCATGAAATTCACTAAAGTTATGATATCAAATGAAAAAATAACCTTAGAGGCAAGTTTTACTAAAGAAATATTGAATGAAAGACCAACAAGAAGGAAGTGAAGTAGTATACGGAAAAGATTATGTGGATATCAGAGATCTCTAATTGAGTTAAAATAGTTTTAATGGTCTAGTTATGGACGTTATACATAGTAATCCTTAGGAGTCAAATACATACTTATATCCACCATATACACAAATACACATTTCCGATCACTTACAAGAATAGTCAAAGAACTCAAACCACACCATAACTGCCAGTATGTCCACTTGAAATTGCTCCACTACTTATAAGCCATACGACACTCAAACATAGTCATAGTATTCATCATGATGATGAATGTTTTTGGAGGGAAAATTTATTGTTCGAAGATATGTAATTGATTAAATGTGTGAGCTTATTTGGTGTTCAATTTACTAAATATTCTTATATATTTTGGTAGTTGATAATGATGTGTTTATGTGAAAATTGGGCTAATAAATATTGATTTAATGATTTTTGATGTTCTGAAAAACTTTGATGAACATTCATGAAATTAATGAGATTTTAGAAGAATTTAGTAGATGAGATAGATTAGTAAATATCGCATATTTTAAGCATTCATTCTTGGCCGAAATTCTACATAAAAAGTTGAGGGCAAATCTTGTATGCTAAGATTTAGTCTATGACACTACAAGTGCACATGTCATTCAAGTAGTAAAAAATAGATATAAGCCCAGATATCATTCATATGAAGATTGACAAGAATTGAATTGCAAACTATCCAAATCACTAAAGATTCACACTATTTGTACCATTAAAAAATGATGTTTTAGTTGATAACTAAGATAATGAAAAGTAGTACTGGGGACCTAAATAAAAGGTCAAGTGAAATTCGAAAAGATAAATTTGACTAGATCAGTTCACTTGCTGAAGATGACACTGATATAAGATGCTATGATATCGCCAATTCTTTGTCTTATATATAATTGCTTGTTTCTAGAGTAAGGTAGAAATCCATGAAGCACTTTTTTCATGTAGCCCTGGATCTCTACTTGTAGCTATACCTTTCACCACTTAGACTACCATGCTTCCCTATAAGTATAGGATCTAAATGATTACTCATATTTTGAGCTGTCTTATAAGAAATGTGTATTTTTCTTTCTCAATACTATATACTCATTTCTAAGTGCTTTCCAAGATTTTTTATGACACTACGAACATGTATTTATCTATTTATACTCTCTCTACTTGCATTGTACTCTGGTATATATGCAACAATAGTAGCCTATTTAGGAAGTTTAGAGATGATCATACATTTAGTGACATGACTCTTGAGATGGAAACTAAGTACTTACAGTACTAGTCCACCATTTTATCTCTTTATTGTTTAGCTACCTGCATGGACTTTAGGGTTAAGGTGAAAGGGGTAGAGATTGTTTTGACATATATATATCCTCATGCATGAACCAAGAATACCAACCTGAATGGTTCATTCATGAAAAATTATCTGATTTATTTATATACTATGATACTAGGTATGGTGGTAGTAGTAGTCAGACTATGAGTATGGACATGGATACCATATTCAGAGATGATGACTTCTCAATTCAGTTAGCGAGGAAGAAATGATAAGGTGGATCATCGAATAGGAGTGAGCTATCTAGGTACTTAAATACCAATTACTACTTAATCATATCACATATCAATAATAAGAACATTAATATTTTATAATGGCGGAATAGTCCACCTATCATGTAATATCTAAGATGGCATGAAATCTACTGACTCCTCTATTATCGAGCATAGCATTAGAGTCTACTTTTTCTGTTATAGTGAATATTATTTTAGATAGGAAATCAAGATTATGTCTAGATATTATTGAGGCATTAGCATGCATAAAGGATAGTGAGGATTCAATCGTGGGCATCTAGCATTGTACAGTAACTATAGTAATCAGATACTTATGGGATTGATCATTGATCTAATAATTTTTGAGCTTGGATTATTATTTTGTACTTGTATCATGTTACAAATTGATTGAAATTTATAATATTTATTTTATGTTATTTTTGTGAGTTGTGACTTATGATTATAATTTTGTATTGATATTAATGATACCATCAAATGACCTGATTCTGAATGGGCTCAAAATGACACATTCCAGCACGACCCAACACAAAAACCCCAAAGCCCAGCATGAATCAACCAGAATCTAGCAGACTTAGGTTAGTTGGGCAGTATCGGGCCTGCCCTTTTTGAGTCGTGCCATTCCATGCAATGCATGGTGGCTCGAGTTGGCCACCAAAAAATAACTCATCCTAGCCCAGCATGGCTCGTTTGACACATCAAAATTTGGGACACCTGGAACTATCATAAGTGATGAATGAAGCTATTTTTCTAACAAAGATTTTGAGAAACAAATAACTAGATACGGAATTAAACACATATTAAGTTTGCTATAGCATCTTCAAACTAATGGGCAAGTAGAAATTTTTAATAGAAAAATTAAAAGGATTCTAGAAAAAACTATGTGCTCAAGTAAAAAGGATTATTCTTTAAGGCTGGATGATGCACTATGGGCTTACAGAACTACATTTAATGCTCCTATTTGAATGTCCACATATCAAATTATCTTTGAAAACCCTGTTCACCAACCTATAGAATTTGAATTCAAGGAAATGTGAGCCATCAAACAATTAAATTTTGACTTCAAGGCTACTAAAAATAAAAATTACACTATATAAATAAGCTATAAGAGCTAAGAAACAAAATCTATGAGAATGTTAGAATTTACAATGATACAATAAAGAAATGACATGATCAAAGTATTTTGAAGAGAAAATTCAAAGTAGGAGATCAAGTTCTACTTTTTAACTCCAGACTAAACCTATTTCTAGAAAAACTAAAGTCAAAATGGAGTGATCCATGTATAGTAGTAACAAGTACAACCTTTGGGGAATGCTGAAACAATTCTTAATACTCGAGGTAATAATGGGAGAATAATTTTTGATGCATAAAAATTTATTTCTATAAATTATACAAGAAGAACCAAAGCATGGACCAAAGTAATATGGTTCCCAAACTATAATTTATCTCTAAATGTGGTAAATTTAGAATCAAAGACAGCTTATTTTCTGCATCAAGAAACATGTAGTGTGAATTTTTTACTCATCCAGAATTTGTGAAGCATTTATTTTTTGAATGTGAGTTTTCTAAAGGCATATGGGAACATCTTAAAAGCATGATAGTAATGGTGAGATCCATGTACTCAATCGCTGAAATTTTCAAGAACATTAAAGAAAATTGCTCAGCCAGATCAGCCAAGAACTATGTAAGGAAAATAATTTTTGTAGCTATTGTATATTACATCTGGAAGGAAAGAAACCACATATGGTATGAAGGAAAGGCACAAGATGCAGACTCTATACTTCGAAAAATCAAAATAAAAATTTATGTTATATTCTACTAAGAATATTAGTAGTTTGAATCTTTTTTAGGTTGTATAGATTTCTATATTAAATTTTCATTACCTATCAAAAAATAGTATAATATTTGGGATAGTAATAGTGAGAACTAGTATTGAAGAAGAGTTTAAGGTGAGTGGTCAAAGATTTAAATACTACCTTAGCAAAAAGTGAGTTTAGATGAGAGGAAATGTCTATAGAGGGAATTAGTACCAAAGCAAGAAGAAGCTAGCACAGTCCAACTAGGGAATAAAAACTGAGCAGCTTATAGGAGGCAACCCATATGAATTTGATTTGAGTATTTAAATTTCTTCATTCCTCTTATTTCTTTTTTGCAGATTATAATCTTGATGAGTATTGGTAGAATTTTATAAGTTTGAGGACAAATTAGCATTGAATGAAAATTTGACCGAAAAAAAACCCATCGAACCGCAAGCAAAGATCATATTGAAAAGGAATTATTCTCTTTCCCTTAGAAGTAACATTTAAAAAGAGGCTAGACTATGAGTTGGGGGGGGGGGTGGGTGGGTAGAAAATTTAAGAAACAAAAAAAAGAGGTTATATGGACTTGAATGGGGTGTTTAATTAGAGATTGAGTTGTTTACTCAATCAACCATGAAGAGGGATATTTTTTTTATTAGTCACAATAGATTAGCATCAGTTGTGACAAGAAACTAAAAAAAAAGACAACTTTCATCACAACATAATTTCTAAGGTCACATTGATTCTTAAAAATTATAGACAAGGTAAACTCATGTCACAACACAATTCAGTCATGACACTAATTTTTGAAAGTCAAAATAGTTTAATGTCATGACAAAAATTTGTGTTCACTTGACATAGCAATTAAATTGATAGAAATGTATGTTGTGACTAGAGGTGTTAAACGAGCTAGGCATTGACGGCCCATCACTTTTTTTTGGTGGCCCAATTGGGCCATTGTGTTGTGCCCGACATGGCCTGGTACAGTAACCATGTTGTGCCCAGCATTGCACCGCTTAAGAACTACCGACCTAGCATGGCCTACCAGACTGGTTCATACCTAATTTAGAGTGGGTCGTGCCTGGACTTGTTGGGTCAAGTCAGGTTGGGCCGGGTCATGTTGGGATGTGCTGGGTCATGCCATGCAATGCTATTTTGGCCTGTTCAGAATTAGGTCATCCCAAACTTCAAATATATTTTAAAATTTGAATTTTAATACTAAATTAATTAATTAAATTAATACAATAAAAAAATAAAATTACTATCACAAGTCACGATTCATTACTAAAAACACATACAAATTATAAAATAATAGAGCAAGATTAAATTAATAAAAGATAAAAATCAATACATTAATGATAAGCTCATAAACATTAAACATCAAAACCCCATAAGTAAGTGTTAGATAAAATTAAGAACAAAATAACAATAAAAACAGCGAACTCAAATGAAAAAAATAAATAAACAAAGACAATCCAAAAATAATCAATATCATAAGTGTATGAAGGTATAACTAGCGATGGGCTGTGGGCAGTAGAGTAGGCTTAATCTCAGTCCTCATCAAAGTCTCATGAATCATCATTTGCCACCAACTGCTCAACTTGTATTGTAGTTGCAGTATGATCCCAAATACGCAAGATCAAATCCTCATTATCTTGCATACATGCTGATGCCTCAATAATATCTAGCCACAATATAGAAATTCTAAATGAAATTATATTAGTATGTGATATGATTGAGAAGTAATCGATATCTAAGTACCGAGATAGCTCACTCCTTTTCGATAGTCCATCCTATTGTTTTCCCATCACTAACTGAATAGAGAAGTCATCATCTCTGAATATGGTATCAATGTCTATACTCATAGCCTGACTACTACTACCACCATACATAGTATCATAGTATATAAATAAATCAGATAACTTTTTATGAATGAACCATTCAGGTTGATGTTCCTGGTTCATGCACTAGGATATGTATGTCAAAATAATCTTTACCCCTTCCACATTAACCTTAGGGTCCATGTAGGTAGCCAAATAATAAAAAGATAAAAAGGTGGACCAATACTTTAAATACTTGGTTTCCATCTCAATAGCCATGTCACTAAATGTGGGGTCATCTATAAACTTCCTAAACATGCTATTAATATTACACATGCACATGAGTTCAATGTAAGCTATGAAAGTTAAACTAACAAATACATATTTGTCATGTCATATAGAAATTATATAAATGAAATTTTTATATCCCAATCAATGTCATCAATAATAAGTTTGTCACTTTTACTATTGATATAGTCAAATATCACGTGTTCATATATAACACATGACTCCAACATTAGTATGCATAATTTTAACGGTGTCTACATCCAATTGGAATTTCTTCTTCTTTAAACTTGAAGTAATTAGAGACTACCAAACTTTTGTTGTCTATAAGACATAAGACAAAATTTTAATAAGTTACATATTTTATCTAAAGTAGGGGAAACAACATTCATCCTTGTTTATACTATAATGTTAATGACATGACACATGCTTCTAATGTGAAAATTTTTTCTTAGTAGCCCGTTTTTAATGGTCCTAACAAATATATCAATGGCTACTCCATTGTTAGATGCATTAATGAATGTGATACTTTATATTTTATTTTGAATATTATATTCTCTAAAGATTCTCATAATGCACTAATAAATAATCGAGGTATCATGAGGATGAAAATATATATGAAAATCCTATTCATTATTTATTTAGTATCCATTTAAAATCTATATAGTGGATGGTGAGGCATGCATAAGATGTATCATCGTAACTAGTTTGAATAACAAACATCACGGATACAATGCCACTATATTTTCTAAATTCATTAATTATTATTTTTTTTCTAACTTATAGTATTTTAGCATGTCATTCCTAGATGTGGACTTAGGAATCTTATAATATGTAGACTGAAAATAGGTCTTCATGATATTGACTACCCTTTGATCCTCTGAAAATCTAATTGAAAGACACATCATGGTGATCAATTTGGTCATATCATTCTTTTCTAACTAGTTGAGGTATATGAATGGGGTCAACATAAAGGTTTAACTAGATCCAACCTCAAGACATCACTGCTCAATTGGGTTTGCCTATGATCTAATGCATAATATTTTTTGATACATTATCCAGCATGCCTCTTAAGGTACCCAGTCCCACATGTATTCCTATAGGTTAATATTTTTTTACAATATTTGCATTGTACTAATTTTTCATCGATGCTCCTAAAATCATTATTTTATATAATTTTAATGTGAGTCCAAACTATTAATTTTTTTATAATTTTTTATTTTTTAGATGTTTGGGTCGAGGTAATGAAAGAAAACAAAGATTCAATAGCTTAGAACCTTTCTTGTATGGTTATTGTTATTCACATTAAAATTATCTATATTTATATTAATGTTAATTTTATTATCATCATTAAAATTATTATTTGTCAGCTTAAATTTTTATTAGTATAATAATTATATTCTAAATTATATTTTTTAAATTAAATATTAATTTATATTAAATTATTAATAAAAATAAAAATAAAAAAACTAAACAAAATTTAAAAAATAATACTCATAAGCATAAATCCATTAGCTTGATGGTGTGTGATGTCTAATATCTAAATCTAATGTCTACACCGTAGTCTACACCACATCCGAGTCCTAAAATGAGAGAAAGAAAGACGACATGAGAGAGAGAGAGAGAGAGATTATAGATAGAAATAGGATAGATATTAGAGAATGAGATGAGAATATTTATAGATATGAAAAAATATTTTTTAAATTTTTATTAATTTATTTAATAATATTTGTAGGTAGAAACATCAAACATGGCAGTCATCAGACTTCTGCCCTTTGCCATTGGGGGTGTATCTAATGGCTAAAGGCACGTGCATCTTTTTTATTGATCATTGGGTCATTTGACTCGATGGTTCCAAAAGCTTTGGCTTCTAGGCTCGGGGTCGAGTTAAGACCCAATGAGTCATGAGAGATAGGCAATAGGTGTCATGGGTAGTTGGGTTTGGACCGCACCCAAACCTAGGTTGAGATCTGAGGCATTATTTGGGTCATGCTTAAAAACCATGCCTTCGATATAGGTAGACAGGTCGTGCCTGGCCCAGCACTAAGCCCGGAAGACCTCAGCACAGCACATAATGATTCATGCCTCAAGGTAGCCTAGCATGGGCTCATGCAGGGTTTTGAACCATGCCGTGCTAAGCTCAATCATGCTGGTGTTAGTAATAGTGCTTTAGGCTTATCGTATGGACATGATATTTTGACTATTTGTGAGAATTAATTATTATTATGATTTTCATGTTTATTATATATAATATCCTTAAATAATATTATTAATTATTCTAAATATTCCTAATCAGTTATTGTTATGGGAATAGTAATGAATTAAGATTAGTATAAAGTTTGATTGATATTCATGGGATAAATATGTGTATGAGATACAAATTAAATTTATATCTATTTGTTGAAAACAAATATTGGGTAGACTCATCTTGAGATTAATACAAGAATTAAAGTCATAAGTTAATCTCTAATAGTTATGTTATTAAAACATTTAACCCGAGATCTCAATAGTTCTCAACATAAGAAATATTATGTTTTGATATAATCAAACATTATCTTTAATTAGATGACTATAAATGTTATATTTGAATATAATAAGAATTATATAATAAAATATGAGCGATTAAAATGGAATTTATTTCTTTTATTATAAGAGAGATATCTCTAGGTCCCCTCGAAAATTAAGACTGAGAAATGTATGCATGGCCATGCTCAAATGAATTATGGAGATCAATATCATTTATTTAGTCAGTTTAATTAGGTTTCAAGTAATCAAATATTGAATGATATAAGGTTGACTTTGTTCATGCCTTATATTCTATCATGATATCATGAGACAAAAAGATTATGTCATTAGCTATATTAAGGTTTTCTTGAATCATGAGCTTTTTATTTAACTTGGATAGTCATAATGGCTTGCTAGAGACCACTTATGACTTGTAGGATCAAAATGTGATTTAGGCCTACTACTAATGTTAATTGAACCTAAAGGGTTATACATTAAGAATGAATAATAATGATTATAATTTTTTACTCTATATAATAATTTAAAATGATGAGATTATTTTAAATCACTAATAATAATTAGTTATTATTAAATTTGAATTTAATTTTGAGAAAGTTTAAATTTGTGATTTAAATAAATAATTAATTTGTTATACTGTACTTGAGTTTTAATGAATAAATTCATTTAAAAGGAGGTTTTAAAGATTTGAATTTAAGTTGTTATTATTTAAAAGAGTTTTAAATATATAATTAAATTCATTTATGACTAAAACCCTAGTAGACTTGTGTATATATATATGGGTGTGTGTGTGACATATATGATGCAGGTAGTTATCTTTTATAAAATAGGGAGAAACCCTTTCGTTTTGAGAAGATGAATATGAAATAGTATTCAACAAGATCGTTCATTAATTGTTCATCTTTGGATACTTGTAGAGTGTGGTTTTTTTTTCAAAAAGGTAGCACCTTTGAAGATCTGAATAAATCAAGATGCACACTTTGAAGGCTTGACGAATCGATCTACAAGAGGTAAGTTTTGTTTACCCATTCTTTATATTTTAATGAAAAGCATGTGATCCTTGGAGGGTTAAGGAATAAAAATTATAAATTCCACTATGTTTATGTTCCAATTTGATTGGATATTCTAACCAAACCCTAATAACTGGGCTAGGCACGACTCAATCGGGTCATGCCTCATGTTAGCTTGAATGGACATTTCATCTATTGTGTTAACTTTTCCCATTCTTTAACATCGATCATATAACTTGACCCATTCCAAGCAATCCTTAAAGACCATAGGCCAGTAAAAACTTGATTGGAGAATATTGTGAGCTATTCTATCTCCTAAAAAATGTCTACTATATGGTGATGCATGACATCTTTTAATATGTTGCCTTATTCTTTTTCTAGTATACATATTCTAATAATCATATCAGCTCTTCTTTTAAATAACAATGGGTCAACCTACATTTAGTATATACTATTGATTTTTAGGAAGCTCTTTTGTACTCATCCCTTGTTTAGTTGCCTTTGTTTAACAGTTACAAGAACTTTTACTACTATGTTCATTCATATTCAAATTAGTTCTTGTACATTTGAAATTGGAAGTCATGAAATCAACATTAGCATCTCTAGCATAATAGAATTCATCTCATTTTTATTGATGGAAAGTGGATTATTATAATAATTTTTTAATTCATAATTATTAGGACTAGATTTTTTTTCTAACATGTTATCATGAACATCAATATCTATTTGATCAAGGTTCTTATCAGGGTTGAAATGAACTGCCTCATTTCCAACCCTAAGAGTAAGCACTTTCTTCTACACATCTATCAAGGCAGCTCCAGTAGCAAGGAATGGTCGTCCCAATAACAATGAAATTTGTGAGTCTTCCTCCATGTTCAGTATAATAAAATTTAGAGGTAAAACAAATTTTTCCCACTTTGACAAACACATTTTCCAAGATCCCTTCAAGCTTATCCATCATTTTGTTTGCCATTTGTAGGGTTACATAATAGAGAGATAGTTCCCACATACATAACTTATTAATCATAGATAAAGGCATTAGATTAATGCTAGCACCTGAGTCACAAAGAGCTTTCTTGAATTTACTTCCCCAATAATGCATTGAATGGTGACGCTTCTTGGATACTTCATTTTCTCTGGTACTCTTCTATGGATGACTACACTTCATGTGAAAGTCAAGTTTACTACTCCATCTTTAGCAAATTTTTTAAACCTAGGATATCCTTTAGAAACCTGGCATAGAGTGATACTTGAGCTACTGCCTCTAGAAAAGATAGTTTGGTTTATACTTTCTTGAAGATCTCTAGAAGCTTAGAGAACTACTCTTCTACTTTATCCCTTTTTAGTCTCTGAGAGAATGGAACTTCATCTCTTGATATCTAAGCTTTTTCATTAGGCTTCCTAGTTCCTTCTTTATCATGCTACTACTGCACCAATCTTTCAGCTTCTTCTATAGTATTCGTTGAACTGTACTTCTTATTTTCCACTTTTTAGTTGTACAACCATGTAATCTCTTGGATTCTTTTTGGTATCACATGTAAAAGCATCTTCATTTTGACCTTACAAAGTTAGAGCTAGCTACCCCTACTTGAGTTTCGAGATTTTTGAGAGAAGAACTTGTGATGGCCTAAAATATATGTGTATTTGATTCTTTTCTTTAGGCTTCCTAGGTCCTTCTTTATCATGCTACTATTGCACTGATCTTTCTGCTTCTTCTATAGTATTCTCTGAACTGTACTTTTTATTTCCCACTTCTTAGTTGTAAAATCATCTAGTCACTTGGATTCTTTTTGGTATCACTGATAAAAGCATCTTCATTTTGACCTTGCAAATTTAGGGCTAGCTACCCCTACTTGAGTCTTGAGATTTTTGAAAGAAGCACTTGTGATTGCCTAAAATATCTGTGTGTTGGATTTGAAAACTTCCAATTCAGCCAATTTATATTTATGGAGACTCAGCATCCTCTTCAAATTTAGGACAACAATATCATTTGTTCTTCAAATGATTGAGTCTTCTTTTAACCCTAATGATCAATCCTATTTTTTTTCTTTTTGCTGCTGCTACTGCTGGAACCTTGGTGAAACATACTCTTGTAGGTAATGTTGACCATACCTTGTGTCGTGTTGTTCTTTTCTACCATAAAAAAAGTTCTCATGGTTTTTTAATGCTTGTGTATAGTCTGTTGATAAATTGGGATTGGGCTTGAAATAATAATTGATTTGTTCATTCACGTAGTTTGTCTGCTTAACTACATAAAGACCTTATTGTTAATCTCAACACTACATCTATTCCCATCTCTTTCCATAGCTCTAATTTCATGACCACCATGTATTTTTCTTTATTGTTTGCCCAGACTATTCATGGATGCATTAAGCTTGGTTTTAATAGTAGTCATTCTATTCAGCTATATCCAAGGATTAAAATATCAATTTCTACGGATATATTGATACTTAGATTTTACGGATATATCAGATATATCGAAGATATATCAGATATATTGAAGATATATCGGTGAGTATTTGTACATGAGCACCAATCAAGGATAGATATATCGGTCTTAATGGATATATCGATACTTAGAATTTACGGATATATCGGAGATATATCGGTGGATATATCGGAAATTTTTATCATTGGCTGTATCATTCCACTCCCTTTTGTTCTATTATTGCTCTGAGTTGATCCAAATGGAGCCCTCATGTTGCATCTAGCAAGATCTTTAATTAGCTACATTGCTTCCACTGTACTTCTTCTTTTTAAAGCTTTACAATAGGCTGCTTTGATTATTCTTTTAAAGATATAATTTATCATGTGGTAAAATATGTTCGTTTGCATTTTTAGATCAATTCAATGCAATGGACACCTCTTCAAAAGCCTCTTATATCTTTTCCATGCAATATATAGGCTCTCCTCATCCTCTTATCTAAAGGTTGTGATCTCTCATCTTTTTTTTAGATTTGAGGGATAAGAGAAAGAACCTTCTAATATACACTTCCATTAGCTCTTTCTAAGTATTGATTGAGCCACATGATAGAGATTCAAACCATGTGGCTACTATATCTTTTAGCAAAAATGAAAACATCTATAACTTGATTACTTATGGCTTTGCACTTTTCAGCTTTATCATGGGCCATTCTCAAAAATTTGCCGAGATACTCATTAGAATCCTCTAATTGATGACCTGTAAATTGAATCTATTGGACCATCATGATCAAATTTTGGTTAAGTTCAAAGTTGTTTACTTTAATAGCATGTTGTCTCACTGATGAATATTCTTCCAAGATAATTGGTCGCCAAAAATCTTTCACAGTGTCTCGCCTTGGAGGTCTTGATGTGTGATCTTGGTCTACTATTGGAGCCATTATTTCATATGTTATTGTAATTCTAACCTTCCTTTGGCTTCTCAGTATTTAGACGAAACACATCTAATCCTTGCTTCCCATGCATAAATTATTTCATGAAATTGAAACACACTAAGATCAAAAAAGATAAGTGGCATCAAATAAAATTTTACATATATTTATCCATGAAGCTCATAAAAATTAGTGTCTTCACAAAACCCTTCTATTGATTCATATTTTTGTGATTTTTTATTATTTTTTTTCAAAACTTGTCAAACTAGTGTTTCTCTCTTTTATTTGAATATTGGCTTAACTATTTCTTTTAGTCCCCGATAATAGTACCATAAAACTTGATTGTCTATTTCTATATAGACTAATTCACTCTCATTTGAATAGAGATTATAATTAGATTTAGTCTATGATAATACAAGTACATAAGTCATTCACGTAGTAAGAAATGGATGTAAGTGCAAATAACATTCCCACTGAGATTGACAAGAATTTAATTGCTAACTATCCAAATTACTAAAGATTCATACCATTTGAACCATAAAATTGATATTTTTAGTTGCTAATTAAAAGATAATGTAAACGAAGAACTAAAACTCTAAATAACCAGTCAAATTAAATTCATAAATATAAGTTGGACTGAATCAATTCACTTGCGGAAGCTGACACTAACACAATATGTAGTAGTATAGCTAATTCTTATAGACTTATCTATCATGACTTGTTTCTAGAGAAACATAGAAATCTATCAAGCACCTCTGTCGTGTAGCCCTAGATCTCTCCTTGTAACTATAACTTTCACCACTTAAACTACCTTGCTTTCCTAGAAGTCAAGGATCTAAGTTTTTACTTGTAGTTTTTAACTATCTCATGAGAATTAGGTATTTTTTTTTCTCAATACATTATACCCATTTATAATGACTGCATGTCTATTACTTTCCATGACATGAGTATTACAAGTATCTATATATGGTTAGTGCCTCTTCTGTTAAATCCTTGAAAGTTTTCTCTTCCCTTAATTGAATCAAATCCAACATAGAGACATCAATCACTTGAAAGCAAGGATTAAAATATCAGTTTCTACGGATATATCGATACTTGGATTTTATGGATATATCGGATATATCAAAGATATATCCGTGAGTATTTGTATGTGAGCACCAATCTAGGATAGATATATCGGTCTTAATAGATATATCAATACTTAGAATTTATAGATATATCGGAGATATATCGGAAATTTTTATCATTGCTTGAAAGATTAAGGTGATGTCCATGGTGATTCATTTCAAGAATCACTCCACTTCCTCATCTCTGAGTGGAATGGGGGTTTCTCTACATGAACTGGCAAAGTTCCCTTATTTACCACTATTAGCCTCACATATCTCCCTAATAGATTGTTCACTGACCCTTTGAATATTCTCTTCTCTAAGTCACTCAGAGGGCCTCCAAAAGATAAGGGCAAGATACAATTAATTAAGGGAGTTCGATACTAACATGGGAAATAAGTAATTGAAACACATACCAATCCATTAGATCTACTTTGTGTACAAGGAACTCTTACTAATTCCCACAGAAAAGAAATTACTCAATATCCAAATCAATTTAGATTTCAGCGAATATTTTGCTTAGATTTGCAATCACCTATGGACTACATATAATGAAGAACAAAGTGATTAAATCTTGCTAAATCATTAGATTTCATGCAATTTGTTCCTGTTAAAATTTAATACAACTATTACATCATAAAAAAAATAAGCAACCATTATTCAGATTCTTGCATCTAACAAGCAAAGTTCTAGATCATAAAAAATGATTCAAATAAAAGCTATTCTACTTTAGATCTAAGCTAAAAGAAATAGAAAAATCAAGCAGTGTTTATGAAGAAAAAATCATTTTTATATGACCTATGCTGGCCCTAGCTTCTAGGGTTATTTTTGTTAAAATCCAGAATGATCAACCCAACTTCGAATTCTTTGCCGTGATCTTCAAATCATTTTTTATTTTCATTTCACTATCACGACCAAATTCTGATGTCATGACCAAATTATGATATCATGACCAATTCTGATGTCATAACCAAGTTCTGATATCATGACCAATTCTGATGTCATAACCAAGTTCTACTATCATGACCAAAGGTTGATGTCATGTCTGATTCTAATATCATGACTAAATTGGTTGTCATGACCAAATATTGATGTCACGACTAATTTTATTATCATGACCAAGTATGACGTATCGACCAAATTCTGATATAATGACCAAGTTAGTTTCATGACTAATTGTCGATGTCATGACTAATTCTGTTGTCATCACCAATCCTCCTATTACATCCAAGTATCCATTTTGAGATTCTTCTCTAAAGATCTTCTTTGTTGCAATAACATTTTTCTTGTCCTAACCTAGCCTAGATCATCCTTTCTTAGTGCCTAAAAAACATGTCACATCTAACTTTATCTTTCTTTTTTTAGATTTTTATCATAAAAGAATTAATTTTGTCAAACCACAATTGGTTTCACCAATTTCCTAGATTTATATTGCCATTTTCTATCTTCCAGCTAAAAATTTACAAAACTATGAGGAGATTAATTTTTAATCCTTTAGCCATGAAATTTATCTCCTAAACATAAAAACATGTCAGGACAATAGAATAAAATATCAATGAATTTTTGGCTCATCACAAAAATATGAAGGAATATTATCGAGAAGAATTTGAAGTATAATTTTATACATGTAAAAAATTATGATATTATGTTATTATAAAAATTATAAAAAATATAAATGGAATAACAATTTGTTGATCTCTATGAATGATACATGGAAACATATAGCTTGTGTCAGATACAATGACAAACTTGGAAAATAGAAAAAATATATAGTAAAGATGCAAAGCCAAATTATTTTTTTGAGATGTTTGGATAAAATGATGGAAATATTAGAATAGTGAAGAGTTTTAAGGCCTTGTTTCATATGGCATCACAAAATTATTGATCAGAAAAAGCAGGTATATGATTAGGACCTTCCAAACATATTGGTGGTTCCAGAATGACTTGCCGATATTCTTTAGATTTGGTAATAGTATCATTCCTATTTTATTTTAATGTTAACCCTGTGAATATAAATGGTACTAAATTAATGATAATATTACATGTACATCATTATTTATTTATTTATTTATAGGAGGTCAAGTTGAGATGTCCAACAAAATCAGTTGAGGTGTTTAAGCACATGCACATGAAGAATGATAATCATTCATAGACAAGCGACCAAATGATATTAATGTAAGTTTCTCATTTTTTACTTTCAATATGTTATGTGAATTATAATATGTTAATAAAGAAAATGTTAAAAAATAATTTTTTGGCAAACTCAAAAATTAATTTTCCATGTAAAATATCTTTTTTATTAATAGTATTAATGAGTTATTATATATGGACTCCATAACTATAATGACTCACTCCAATCTTATCTTAATATTTAGTAGACTGTTGATGGTTTGATGTGTTAGTTTCAATTTTATCTTAATATAGTATTGATAAATTATATTGTATTGTATAATTGTAATAAGTTATGGAGAATATGGTTTCCATTGCTTCTAAAGCGACACATCATTCTATGAGAACTCTAAAGATTGACATTGCATATCTTTACTTTAAGGTCGTTAGAGTAAAGTTGAAAAAATAGCCAATTTACAATCTTGGTGCCCATGCATATACAAATTTTCAGGTTCGATTTGGATCTCTTCATCTTCATCTTTAAATTACAATAATTTATTTGATGAGCAATTGTGGGAGAAATGCATGAAATTTGAGATAATTTACAAAAAAAAAAAAAGAGATACAGCACAAGAATAAAGAGATACAATACAAGATTGAAAAGATTCAAAAAAAAATGAAGATATAAAAATAAGAGAAGAAAAATAACTAAAAAAAAAGGATAAAATGTAATATAAGATTATTAAGATTTACAAAATTATGTGCAAGTTAGCAGAGGCTTCATTTATTTTTCAACATCCAAACAAAATGCATCCAAATCTCCAGAGGAGACTACTCATATTGATTATGAGTCATAGCTGGTTTTTATGTTGTTCATGACATTTTTGCAAGGAACTTTGTTGTGTTGGACTTTTTATTGTCATTTTTAAATATTTGATATTTGTTATTGGATGTTATATATTTCATTATATCTTGTGTGACATGGGTGTGTTTGAAATAGTTTCTATATGCAGTATATATGTAAAAAAAAATTGGATTAAATGGTATATTGTTTCTGTATGCATTTTTAAATGTTAAATAGCAAATAAAAATATAAATAGATGGAATATATTTCTATTGTTGAAATTAGAAATGAAAAATAGCATTTCAATTTCGAAGCTAATTTTGAAACAAAAATAGCATTTCTATTAAGTCACTATTTTAGTATGGATTATAAATGAAAATAAAGATTCTAATTCCATGATATGTTTAGAAATGTAAATGTTCAATCATACTTATTAGAAGTGCCCATAGAAATCCCGTTTCTAAAATTTAGAAAGGATACTTTTAGAAATAGAAAAATTTTATTTATAATTGCATATTATGACGGAATTAGATATAGATTTGGCCATTTCAAAATTACTTTTTTCTTGTAGCGATATATCAATGTACACACACACACATATTTATAAACATCTTTATCTATGTATATATACATCTATAAATACACACACACACACACACACATATATATATATATGTATGTATGTATGTATATATATGTATAACATATAAATACATAAATTCATTTATGCATAGTGAGTTTTTATGCATGTTTATGCATAAATCCATAAATATGCATAAAAAAAAATTATTCACAAGGAGATTATGTGTTTAGGCAAAAACTCATTTATGCATTTAGGCTTTAACTCATTTATACATTTAAGAATAAACTTTTTTATGGGTTTAGGCATAAACTTATTTTCATGCATGTTTATGCATAAAGGCAAAAATGAGGGTATGCATTAGCGCATAGACAAGTTAATGCTTAAATGCATGAACTTCTTCATGCATTGCTCGCACCTCATTTAGCATAAAAACTCATTTATGAAAAGACACTTACATGCATGAACTCAAAAAGAACCCAAAACGTAAATATTTTTTGATTTAAGTCTCCAAGCACTAAATTAAAATATTAGAGGGTCCAATAATGTAATTATTTTTGTTTTCATACCCATTTGCATAAATATCCCATTAAGTTATGCTAAAAGAACCAAATTTGAAACTCTTATATAAAAAATCCCAAATTTTTAAAATTTTAATAAGAAATGAGAATTTTTTTTTTTGCATCCTATTTAAAAGAATTTCTATAAAAGTTGTCAAAATATTAATATTAAACAAAACGTGCATGAAAACTTATAATATTTAAGTTTTTGTGCACCAAAAATTGAAAATTAAATTTTGTTCCTAAGATGACATGTGAGCATATTTTTAAAAATTTTAATTTGGGAAATCAAACAAAGGCAAACTCCAAAAGGTGTACGTATATAAGCAAAGATTAATGCTTTCAATATATACATATACATACATACAAACACACACACACACACACACATTTATGTGTGTGTGTGTGTGTGTGTGTGTATTTTTTTGTTCAATATGTTATTGGATCCGTGCAGGTGAATGGTTGGATGCCCAAGTTTAAAGTGTCAAGTCTTGTGTTCATTTTGTAGTGTGATCTTTCATAACATTTTCTTTTTGTGTGAAAGAGAAAATTATTTTTTTTTATTTTTAAAATTACTAATCCGTCATGTTGTGATCGGTTTCCTATTTTTGGTGCATGAAAATATAATTATTCTATAATTTTTATATTTTTTTAAAATATTAAAATTCTACGGAATTTTTTACAAATATTTTATAACCTGTACACTACAAATAATTATCCCTTAATTTTATGTGAAAATAATGCTTTATGGAATGGATCAAAAAAAATATTTATATTTTAGTCTAATTTTTAAATATTTAAAAAAAAAGCATACCCAAAATAACAAAATATTTATGTTTTAGTGCCAAAAACTCAAAAATCCTATGTTACCCTTGTGGTTTTTCTTTGTAAAATAAAAGTTGAACATATTTTGAATTAGTTTATAACTTTAAATTTTTTTTTTGATAAGTAAAAAAATTTCATTATTAAATTTTATGTACAAGCTACAAGAGATTCAGGCTACTACATTCTTTGCTAAAAATAATGAAAATTTCTATTTTTTTTTCATAACTAAATGTCCAGCATCTTAAGATTTCCACACAATGTTCCTTTTCCTCCAAATGTAGTATACAACTGCCGCGAAAGTAGCTTTCCACACAATATTCCTTGGGTTGTTCTTTGCATAATTGGCCTTCATGTCTTTGAAGACGAATGTTAAAGATTCTGCCTTTACTTTGACTCCCATCCAGCTTTGGAGCTCATTCCAAATTGCATTTGAGAAACAACAATTGAAAAATAGATGGTCTATAGATTCTGCACATGTGCAATATTCACAATAGATACTTTAGGACGTTAAAAATGCTTTTTCATTTGTTTTTAGCTTCCCATGTTTAGTAATTCATAAATATACAACATGTTTGGGCACCTGATTTTTCATCCATATGATTTTTGCCCAAGCTTTTTTTTTTAGTGCTTGTACCCATGAGATAATTATAAGCTTTAGTTATTAAACCATCATTTTCACCCTATTTATCCATCAACTCTTTAGCTTGGTTCTTTGAACCTATTTTCTCAATAAAGATATCCCTAACTGAAGTTAGGGCTTTCTAGTATGGGGGATCTTCCATGGAAATCCTGTAATCTCAGATATTTTGGGAATTGAGGTATACATGATAGACCCACCTAATCCAGAGTGTGTCCTCCTTTCTATTTATCATCCAAAGGATCATGATAAAAAAGGCTTTGTTCCATACAAGAATATTAAGAAGCCCGAGTCCTCCTAAAAAGGTAGAAACGCTTACATTAGCCCAAGAGACTTTGGACCTATATATTCTAATTTTGGGTCTGTCCCATAAGAATATTCTAAAAGTATTATCTATGACATTTATGATATAGTTTGACAGAAGGAATACTGAGAACAAATATCTTTCGATGCCTTGTATCACTATGCAAAGGAGCTCCAGTCTTATTGCAATTGAGAGTAATTTACTCACCCATTGGTGAATGAATGAGATTATTTTATTCAATAGGATAGTGAACTAAGAAGTTACTAAATGACTCAAGGATAGAGGGACTCCAAAGAAAACAAATGAAAGTGTGCTCTAGTTATAACCAGAAAAATCCAGAATTTCCTTCTTCAACTTTTGCCCAACTTCTCCAAAGAAGATATTCTATTTTGAGTAGTTAACCTTAAGGCCCGAAACTACCTAACTTTTTTAGTATATTGAGAATGATGCTTATTGATACAAGATCTCCCTTTGAAAAGTTGATTAAGTCATCCGTATACATTAGATGAGATATCCTCAGAGGTGCACATCTCAGATGGAATGAGAATAGTTCTGAGGATGTTGCCATGGCTAATTACCTTGAAAGATATTTCATGCATTGGGCAAAAAGATAAAAGGAGATGAGGTCCCTTTTCCTGAGGCCTCTTTACCTTTGAAAAATCTAAGGAACTGTCCATTTATGATGATAGAGAAGGATGTTGTACTAATGCATACGTAAATAATTTCAATGAATCTTTTTGGAAAATTCAGTCAATTAAAGACTTCTTTCAAGAATTCCCATTTAGCCGAATCAAATACTTTTTGCATGTCTATTTTAAGAAAATATTTTAGAGAAATCCTTTTTCTTGCATATCTTTTTATTAATTTTTGTGCAATGAGGAAATTGTCAAAAATCAATCTTTCTTATACATAAGGACCTTGAGCTAGATTTATTATGCCACCCAATACCAATTTTAGCTGAGATGCTATAAGCTTAGCAATGATCTTGTAGATCACATTGTAGCATGATATAGGCCGATAGTCTTTAACTATCGATGCATGATAAATTTTTGGTATCAATGGTATATAGGCATTGTTTACTTGTCTTAGCATTCTACCAAAGTGTAAGAAGCTATTTACCGCTTTGACCACATCACAACCATATATGACTCCAAGAAGATATGTAGAATTTTATATTATACCCATCTGGCCTGGGTGAGTTAGAGATACCCATCATGAATAGAGCTTCCTTTATCTCTTCATAAGTGAAGGATAAGGAGAGGAGTTTGTGATCTTCATCTTGAAGTATTCTACCAATTCTTAGGATTTGTTCATTTATTGTCTCAACCTTAATTGAAGTACCTAAAAGACTTTTATAGTATGAGATAAAGGTCTACACAATATCATCTTTTGATGTTGTATAACTAGTATTTGCCTATAACTAGTTTTACATTATCCTTCTTTACTATGATCATAATCTTACTTTTCAGCAATTTGGAACTCATAAAGGCATGAACATATTTTATACATCTATCTCCTTTCTAGACATAACTAGTTTTTTCCTTTTGCCTATAGAAGGATAATTCCACCTCTTCTAACTTCCTTAACTGTATTTTGATATTGACTTCCTCATCCTTTAGGGGCTGATTTGGACACTATAAAATATTTGATTGGACCTCTTGAAGGGATTTTTTGGTGAGAGCTACCCTTGTACTGATGTGTGCATAGTATTTCTCATTTAGCCTCCTCAATGGATCCTTCAAACTTTTCAATTTTTTGACAAGCTGAAACATGGGGGATTCTCAAATAGTTCCCTTCTAGCTTTTGAGTAGTGTAAGAGTAAACTCTTTGTGAGAGGATCACATATTACAAAATTTAAAGGAGGATCTTCTTTCTTTATCATCCAGTTCAGTAGTTAATAACATTAAACAATGATCTGAAATGATTACTGTGGTCAAAAACCCTAATTGACGATCCAATCACAAGATTGCCCATTCATCACTCACCATTGCCCAATCTAGCTTGTTAGACACTCTGTCATTAGTCAAAGTGAAGAAATCTCCAGATGAAGGCAAATCTTTTAGATTTAAAGTTGAAGTATATTTTAGGGCATCCTGGCACTCGTTATTTTTTACTTTTCTTCCACCCACTTTATCCAATCCAGAGAGTGAGGAATTGAAATCCCCCATAACAATCCAAAGGAAAGAATGCGTCTCTTTCTTTATTGGGTTTTCCTAGAGGACTTTTCTAGTTGAGATAGAGTGAAGGCTGTATATTATCGAGAGCTTGTAAGATATTTCTTTCTCTTTGTCATATGCTTGTAAAAATACATGTTGCAGTGTACACAAGAGAGTATTTATACTTACAATTTGGCTATCCCACAAAACCATGATTCTTCCATTCTTGTGAGTTAAAAAATTATCAAGAGCCTGAATCTCTTGAATTTATTTTCATAAGCCAAGCCTTTTTTTGACATTTAGCTTGGCTTCAATGATTGCAAAGATATCTATCCTATAGGAATTGAACAATCTAATGATTTCTCTAGTTTTAAGTGGGCAATTAAAGCTCATTATATTCCATGAAGCAATCTTCATAAATGATTCGCTTTGTTTTCTCTTCGTAAACCTCAAAAATATATATCCAGTTTGTAATTACATAACACTCATCATAGCATGCATATGAACTTCCCATTACACTCTAGAATCTAATGAAATTACAATTAGGTAATTCCATCGCATATTCCACCCTTACTTCCATGACATATGCCACCCTTACATCACATTCTCCACAGCATACACATCTTCCCTTACACATGCCCATGATTACATAACTAAAGCTATCCTTACAGTGTGTTCCTCTTCTCTCATAGTGATGCCTCACCATTAACATTGCAACATGGACACCCCACACAGGCCTAGTTTATACAAGATAAATCTAGTATAAGGATACACTTATAATGTATTCTCCATCTCTCACATGGTAATGTCTCGCCTATTACATTATACGAACACCCCGTACAAATCATGAGGTGCCTAAAATGAGTTACTCCTAGTATAGGGCTACTCTTACACTGTATTCCCCATCGCTTACAAGGTGATTCATTCTTTGTTGCACAAGGGCATCCCACATCAATCCAAAATTGCATGTAATTACCCAATGGTAGTTCTAGCACATACTCCACCATTGCATACATAGATGAAACCCAGAACCCCATGCTTTCATGCATAACCATCAGAAAATTTATGTATTTTTTAATTGTGTCGAGAACCCTTTGACACTGAGTAATCAAAAAATACATCCACATTTTCCGTGGTTATTATCCTTTAAAATTTTAAGTTTATAGAACACTTTACTATCATTCTTGATTTGGCCCAAGAATCCAAATCTCTTCTCATGGCAGTACCCATTTGATAGTTTAGTTACATATCTAGTCTCCTCCATTATATTTCTAGCATACAGCCGTGCTATGTGTACATTATACCCCATAACATATCTATCAGTTACATAATTGTCCCTTACATTGTGTTCCTTGTGTACTACAATTCATAACACTATTATAAGTTCTCTAGGGCTCCTCATGCATACATTCACATCATCAGACTATTTCCAGCCTTTTGTTTTAAAATTCAGGTAGTTTATAACGTGCTTGTTTTTCCCAATGTGTGTTTTGTTAACTAAGGAAACCCATGCCATCATTCACACAAAAAACCCACCGAGAGGTGCCCCCACCTCTCCGCAAATGCCCCTTACAAATTGTAAAAGGGAGAGCATAATCGTTCTCTCTCTATTCCACCCTCCAAGACTCCAACAGAAAAACCTCCAAACATGAAAACCAAGCTCTAGAAACTCATTTTTTAAGGGGTTGAGCTCCCCTAAATACCTTTTATGCTAGATCATATGGGGCAGAAACCCTTCACAGCTACATATTTCATCTGACCTTCGTTTCTAATGTTTAATATGGAGCTTCTCTTTGATTGGTTTGGAATCTCTTTTTCTTCCTCACTTTTACGACAAAAAAGCCTTCATTTACCTCTTTATCTGCCTCATCTCTTGGCTCTGACAGAATAGGTAATTCTTCCTCTCTTGAGAGACCTTCAAAACATTGGCCTTGCTTTAGGGGGGAGCCCTTTTATTTCTCTGCTCTATTTGGGGCTGTGAGACTTATTGGTTCTGTCTCTTGCTTCCCCTTTGTTTATAAATCACTTAAGGGATGCCCAAATATAGAATAGAATTTATAATACATGGGAACATTTTCATATATGATCGGCTGACAAATTTTTAATCCATCCTGAAAGTTTAAAAAAATTTCATTTATTAAGTCCGCATTTAAGTCAATTTCAACTAGCGCTCTTGCGAATGCTATTTTTTAAATATTTGATTTGAGCTTAAACATGTGTAGGAACTATTCGAGGTAGCTTGCTGCTTTACTCAACCCTACTAGATTCCATAGATGAATGGAAAAATTAGAAAGCTTTACCTATAATGGGATCTTAGCCATTTCCTTTAAATAATAGTGGAAATCAAGAAGGAGCGGCTTAACATAAAAAGGCAGGCCAAATACTAAGAGAGGACTAGTTTTTAAAATTTACTCCATCTCTGAGTTTTTAAATTTAAAAATAATTCAGCCACTTGGATGCTAGATAACTTGTGGGATAATTCTCCACTATTTTTTCATAAATCTTTTTACAATAGTTGCCCAGGATTTCTAATCACATAATATCTCACTAAATAATATTTTCAATGCTCTATCCCGAGGATTAAATCATGCTCTAAGACATAGGCATTTCCCAACATCTTGGGGGAGGAGGTAAGATAATTTTGTGGTGTTGGCCAAGGCTATGTTCCCTACAAATAAACTGTTCCATGGAACTTTATTCTTCCCATAGGTTTTAGGGATGGAAGCTTGGCCATTGTTGTTGCCTACATTTTGGTATTCACTCGAGACTTTGTTATCATGTATTTCTAGTTTTAGGGTTATTGGTATCCATTCAACCAAACCTCTGTTTCTAGTTAACAGGGTTTGTGGCTCATTTTTATATTGATTATTTCTTATACGAAGCACATTTTTTTCCATTAACTGAGGTTATGTTTCGGCTATTTACATGTTCATAGTGTTCTGTTGTGCTTCCAATTTCCACAGTAGGCATAACACCATCCTTTAGTAAGGAATTAGAGCAAGACACGTCATTCAGGACTCCATTGTGAAACCCATCATTCATTAAGGAGTTAGAGCAATTCAGAACTCCATTATTTTCACTCTAACAGGTGTTCGAGCTATTGGAGTTATGATGATTAAAATTATACTCTTTAGAGGTTATAAGAACACATACATTCCTTGCGCTTAGAAACTCTTGCATCATGCTCTTTAATGCCTCCAATAGCATTCGGGGAATCATTTCTTGCTTATTTTCATCTAGAAAGTTATTAAATCTCTTTATCGTCCGTTAGTATTAACATTATCACTTGATTTCTCATTAATTCCAGAATGAGATGAATTTTCGAGAGGATTATTATATACAATTTCAAATGTACTAGCATACAACTTACCGTAAGAATTTTTTTGGCTAATTCCATCATCAATAATAAGTTTCGTCGCCTCCAAATCATCCTCAATGCAAATTATCAAACTTCTACATCGAATTTGGCTCAAGTTTGCATTCAGAAGCTTTGATGGAGGCGAGACAGATGGCTTTGTCTCGAGAGAATTATCGACACAGTTTTCTTTGGTTTTAGAATATCAGGATAGCTCGGGCGGTCCCGTGAAATCCATGTTAATATATTAAAAACTTAACGCAAAAATTTTCTAAGTTACAGAAACCTAGAATCACCATTCCTTTATCACATCCAAGCCTTCCTAAGCTGGATTTTTACAAGAATGTGAGGGAGATAAGATTTTTGCGAGGAATTCGTGGAAGAGGAGAGAGGGAGAATAGAAAAGTGCCAACGAGCATCAACTCTAGTTATAACTTTAAATTTAATCATTTAATGTTGTGGTGAGATTTGAACCAAAGATCTAGAAGTTTTTTTTTACTCTTAAAACCATTTAACTACCAACACCAAATTATTTCTTAAGTGATACAAAAGTAATAATTATATATACATAAGTGTGTGTGTGTGTGTCCATATATTTATATATTCAAATACATTTATGTATATATATACTTATTATTTTCTTTTAAAAAATGATTTGATATTTAGGTTAGAATCTCATAATTGCATTTAATTCAACATTTAAGGCCCGCGGCTAGTCCACGGGCATGACGGGCCAGATGACGGGCCAGTCGGGCCCATAGTGACAGGCCTGATGTGCCCAGAGTGGCGGGCCTGATAGGCAAGGAATGGAAGGCCCGACAGGCCTAGAGTGGCAGACCCCCCTCCCCCCATGCAACGGTCACATGACCGTTGCATACCCCTTTTTTTCCCTTATTTTTTCTCTATAAATACATCACATATTCTCTTAATTTTTCATCAACTATCTCTTAAGTTTTCATACTCTCTCCAAATTTACTTCATTTTCACAATTTGCTCTCATATTCTTTAATATTTCATTTTCTTCAATTGTTCATTTGTTCTTCATATTACATGATATTATTAGTGGTGCAGATCAAGTATTGGTGACTCCACTAGTTCAGATTTTAAAGAATTTCGGCTTCGATCTTCCAATTGAGTAATATTTCTCCACTTCTACTTTTTATTATTTGTTTCATTTTATTCTGATTCATTATTTTATTTTTTTAGTATACTATTTTATTAATAATTTTAATACGGATAGTGCATGTGCATCTTCTTCTAGTCCATGTACATCATTAAGTAAAAAACTTTGTTCAAATATATGGAATTTTTTTGATAGAATAGAAATAATTTTAGAAAATAATAAAAAAGAAATAAAAGAAAAATGTAAAATTTGTAGCAAACTTCTTAGTGGTGGATTGAATTCGGGCATATTTAAATAAAAGAATAAAAGAATAATTTCATTTAAAACAAAAAATACTCCACATAATGGTACAAATATATCAACTTTAATAAATGATGAAATTATAGATTTAGGTATTCATGATAAAATATTTACAATAACATTAGATAATGCTTCAAATAATAATGTAGTAATACAAAGATTAAAAAGATTTAGGCAAATAAATGATGATCATGCAAAATTATTTCAAGTACGTTGTTGTGCACATATTTTAAATTTGATTGTAAAAGAAGGATTAAAACAAGTTGATATCACATTACAAAAAATTAGAGACATTGCATATAATATTAATAATTCTCAAGCAAAACATGAATTATTTTTTGATTATTGCAAAATTGCAAATATGAAAAGAAAAAATATAAGTTTAGACATACCAACTAGATGGAATTCTACTTATAAGCTTTTATAAAATATAAAAAAGTAGTACAATTATACGAAATACAATTATCTAAGAAAAATAATAATAATGTAGATGTTGATTTATTAAATATTATGATTGGCACACTGCGGACCTTTAACGAGATTTGTTAGAAATTTTTGATACTTCAATAAATATTTGTTGTGACGTGTATTATTCAACTTCACATCGGGTCATTATGCAAATAACTAGTATTTATGTGGTACTTCAAAATTATTTAAGTTATACGATTTTTAATGATACAATTTTTGCAATGATAGAAAAAATTTAAAAAATATTGGGGAGAAATATCTTTAATTTATCATATTGGTTTAATTGTGAACCCTGGATTAAAATTTGATGCTTTAAATGAATGATTGTCAGTTATTTGCAATGAAGATCAAATAAAAATTGAAGAAATTAAAAAGGAAGTAAATTCGTTATTATATATTTTATATAGTACTTATAAAGAAAAATATGGTAATAATATTAGTTTGATAAAATCATCATCCACGACAAGCTCTTCATCTTTTTATAAAAGCCATTTAGAAATGTTTAAAAGTTAAAAAAAAAGGCAACAACTAGTTCTCCAAATAATACAACAGATAAAGATAGATATCTCAGCGTAGAAACAATTCTATTTGATGATAATGAAAATTTTGATATTTTAGAATGGTGGAAAAAACAACAAATTAAATACCCGGTGTTATCTATTATTGAACGTGATGTATTATCTGTGCTTGTGAGCACAGTCGCATCGTAAGCTGCTTTTAGTGCAGGTGGAAGAATGGTTAGCAAAAAAAAAAATAATTTGTCACATCAAGCAATCGAAGCAGTAGTATATTTAAAAGATTGGAGTTTAGCAAACAAGATATTACATTTTTTATTTTGAATTGTTTAATTTGTTTTTAAGGTTATTTTTTGTTTATCATTTGAATACGATTTAAATAAAAAACCTATGTGAAGGGGTTGGGCTTTTAGGTGGGCTTTTAAATGTGCTTTAGACGGGACTATAAACGGGCTTTAGGCGAGTTTCTAAACAGACTTCTAAGGCAGGCCTATGTGCGGGCTTTTGGATGGGCATAAAAGCCCATGATTCAGGCCAGCCCACGTGGCCGGGACGGCCCTGAAAAGAAGCTCGCGGCCTAGCCCACACTTAACGGGCTTGGGCAGGGGTTTGGGCTTTGGGGGCTTCGCCTGGGCTAAAGCCCATCTGGCTTAGCCTTGGCCCAAAAGTGGGCATCGGGCCCGGTACTTTTGGAGATCACTATTTTATAGTATATTTTTAAAGAAAAATATTAAAAAATAGATTAAAAAGTACATATTTTTTTTTTTTGCTAAGATTAAACAACATATTTCTCCTTATTTTTATTGTAAAACAACAACAAAAACAAAGTTAAAGTTAAAAGTAATGATTATCATTTTATTCCCTTAACAAAAATTTGACTTTTGAGTAGAAAACAGCTATATATATACATATATTGTATACATAGCATTCATTTTGCAATATAAGTTTAACCCACGAGTACTTTTAGAGATTCTTTGATGATGGAAGATGATATTTTGAAATTAATGAAACATATAAAGATGGAAGTTGATTTTGTGTATTGGTTATTAGTTGTCCTCTTGATTTTATTATTTGTCTTGCTATCTGCAAGAATTTGTTATCTGTCAATAGTCAAGTCCCTGTCTGGGCCTGCTTAATAAGATTTATCATTCTCAATTTCTCCTCTATTTTTAAAATCTTTCCATAAATTATGTATGGACATATTTGTGTGTCTCTCTGTCTCTGTGTGTTTGTATGTAGAAAAAATTACTAAATTATATATATATATATATATATTTATATATATATTTAGTATGTATTTAGCACAGATACTAAATAATTAGTTTTTTTTTAAATCTTTCCATAAATTATATATCCAAAAATCTGTTTAGTGTATATTTAGTACACATACTAAATATCTAGTATTTTTCAAAAATCTTTCTATAAATTACATGTGCTAAATAATATATATGCAAAATTTCAAATGTAATATGGGAATTAAGAAACCCATTTATATACATGTTTATGTATAATTTGTATATATAATATATATAGTAAATCTCAACTCTGCCTTAACCATCCAACCATTATCTTAAAATAACAATAAGTGGTATATATATGTAATATATATATATATATTACCAGTGTACATATATATACATGTAATTTATATACATATACACATGTAATTATATATATGCATACAAACACGTGATATATGTGCGCACACACACGTGATATATGTACACACACACTATAAACTATATCTATACATGTTTTAATATCAAGGGTATATTTGTAACATCAAATATATATATATATATATATATATATATGTTATGACATCGATATATGTAAATAAATCGATGTCATTTTTTCTCATGTATACAGTATACATATTTATATTTATGTTATATAAATATTTAATATCTATTAAAAGCTATATCTATACATATAATTAATGATTTCTATAAAAAAACAATATATGTGTGTGGATATCATGATTATTTTTAATGTTATATATATATGCTGTTATATAGTAATAGATGTAAAGTATATTAGAAACTATATCTATGCATGTAATGATATCTATTAAAAACTCAATCAATATGTAATATATAATATGCCAACATATAACAATAAATAAATAAATAAATAAAATATATATTGTGTGTGGGTGAATGTGTTTCCATATCATTTTTTTTTTCCTTTTATCTACAAGCATGCACAATGTGAACAGTGTTTTTTGGGAACACCATGCATCTTATTAAAAATATATATATATTATTTTTTTAAATAATATATGTTGTGACATTTTAATTAAAACTTTTAAAAATGGGGACAAACAAAAATATTTTAGATTTACCAATATATAAATTTTTATTACAGCTTTACATGATTTTCCTTAAAGTATTACTTTCTAGGGGTCATTAAAACAAAATTTTATTTTACTCTCTCATACCCCAATTTATTAAAGAAATGTAGTTTAGATTTAGAAAAAAAAATGAGGTCAACTTTTATAGTCTTTTTTTTATTATTTTTTTGGAGTTTAATGCATTAAAATATCTCAGTATAATTTTTGTATCGTTCTTGTTCATTAAATTCCAATTGAAAAAAAATATATTTTTTATAATCATATAAATAATGATCTTTGTTTATAAATATTAATGTTTGTTATTAAGTAGTTCAAATCTTTTTTGTAAATACCCTAAAACAATTTTATAATCACAAAAAAAATACAATCATAAACTTTCATTAATAAATGTATTTATTTATTAATTAAAATCTTTTTTATAATTCTTTTCTAAAAAAATACAATCATAAATAATCTTAGTTTTAAATATATTTACGAGCAACATCACATTTTAAAGATGCCACGTCAAATTTTTAAGATGAATTTTAAAATATTAATAATTAAAGTATAAATCAATCTATAGATGCTCAAGAGATTAATGTTGCTCATATTTACCTTCAGGTTATTGGAGTAGAGCTAGAAAAATTAAAGAGTATACTATATTGGTAACCATGCAATTACATTTTACCGAGGTCTTATTTGGAGCTCATCATTTGATTCTTCCAATTAGAATAATTTTTTTTAATAATTTGCTCATAAAAAAATGGAATTTTACCATATTATAATGAAGAGATGTAAGAACAAATTAAAAGAGACGAAAAAATGAAAATAAGAGTAAAAAGAGTAATTTGATTCCCTCACTATATTTAGAAATGAAAATGATATGTCATACAAATTTGAAATGGACATGCAAATTCTATTTATAAAATTTAGAAAAGAATATTTTAGAAATGAAAAAATTCCATTTCTAATTTTGTGGTTAATTAAAAATAGTGACGGAATTAGGAATGGAATTGACCATTTCTAATTTGCTTCTTTCTTATAGTGGTTATATGCTATTATACATATTGTTATACAAATAGGTTTACACATAACTATTTACACATATATAATAGTTATACATATAGTGAAAATACAATTATATACTTTTAAATATTTAATTTCATATAGTTATGTATTGTTAAATAATTGGTTATACACATAGTTACATATAGTCATATAAAATTATATATAGGTATAAATAGTTATATAACATATAGTTACATATATATAGTTATAAATATAGTTACTAAATACTAATAAGATTGACTCGTACTTCAAAAGGTTACAATTGAAGTTCAAAGTTGTGACATGAAATATAATGTTGCATAATGAATTGAGTTGCAACGATGTTAATGCTGCCGTGACTAAAATACTAAAGAAGTTGGAAGAATTCAAGTTAGGACCATGTTCTATATTGTCTCGCTATAAATCAAGTGGAAATGTAAGTATTAAAGTCATGCCTCTATTCTGCGGTGTAATGACATGACTTAATTGAATAATACTTAAGGATTCTCATAGCAATCCTATTCTTTGGTGTCCAACATGACTTTACTTGAAACTTAAGTATTCAAGTAATGACTATGTTTTGTTGTGTCGCAACATGAATGAAATTACAACACTATTATGTGTTATTGTGACTTAGAACTTAGGTTGAGAAATTTTTTTGATTTACTATTTATGAACTTTTATAAATAAATGTAGAGTGTGTAAAAATGAAAAGTCGTTGAATAGAAATTGCTTCTTCTCTTCTCTCTTGCATGCTCACTATTCTCTCCCCCATATTCTCTCTCTCTCTCTCTCTCTCTCTCTATCAAATCTATTATTCTCCCTATCAAAACCCTAAACCAGCATCGTAGCATCCCTACAATGATTCGTAGAATGATATTTGGAGAGATATCTCGCCATAAATCCTAAGATTCCCTCTTGCATAGGGGGTTGTTGTGCATTAGTACAATTTAATCTCTTGATTTTCACATCAGCAAGGTATTAAATCATATCATAGAAATACCTAAAATCTTAAAATTTGGTAATAATGATCTAGGTTTCCTAAAATTCGATATGAAGGTGTAGTCTTTAGTGCTGCTGAATCTTAACATCTGGTATCAAAGCCACATTTCTGAACTTTCAAGACTTGATTGAAGAGTATGGTTTGGCATGAGATCTATGAAAGGCAAATTTGAGAATGGATAATTCAAAATCTAAGCTTGAGATTTATACGTTCACACGAAAGGGCTTCACATTATGAAAATTCAAGATAATAGGCTTGCTTGTTGATCAGGATTGCTAGTCTGTAATCAAATAACCTAAGTTCATTGTTAGTGACCAGAAATTAGAGACCTTTTATATGGTCAATTGGGACAAGTTAGATACTAAGGTTAAGGTTTGATCTGACTGTATCTTGTATACGAGGTGTTTTTGAATGATTTTGTGAGAAGTCAATGAAGGATTTGTGGAAGTAGCCACATAAGGTTTACCGAAGCAAATTCTGGGTGAATAAGTTGTATAAATTGTGCATGGGGCAACTGGATAATTTTGCCTCCCATCTATGTCACTCAAACCCTATGCATTAAGGTTTTCTCATAAGATAATAGTTGTAGCTTTATTATCCGATGATGACATAAAGAGGAAGAACAAAAAAAAATATGGATCAGCTAAAGGTTGAGGTGCTAAAAATATCATTTAGTTGAACATTTAAAGAGTAACTGTCGAAGAATCCGATAAGTCATAATATGTAAATTGAGTGTCTGACTCAAGAAAGTGTTGGCTCAAAAGATGGGAAGCCGTCCATTGGTAGCGACTATGAAAAATAGCTCATGTTAATGGCTATATCACTCATGTTAATGGGCACGCTTAGTTTATTGATATTGATATATAATGTCATGTGAATCCTCATCAAAATTCATGCTTTCAGCATGTGCCATGTGATGAAGGATACATGTTTATGAAAAATAGCTCAGTGGTGAAAATAGCTGGCCTTGTAAAGGTGAAGGTGAAGCTGCATGATGAGACCTTCAAGTTCATTCTAAGTGTGATGAACATTCTAAATCTGAGCAGAAATTTAATATTCGCGAGTTTCATGATAAAATGATATTGCAGGTTTTGATTGTGGCGAGGAGCAATGATAGACGCATATCCTTATACAAGTTGTATTCGAGCACCATTAAACTTTTAGTCAGATGCTTCATTTATAACAGATGGGGATGTTTGTAAAATAACTTGATGTCACCACATGAGTCCAAATTAGCCAGGGGGAATTTGGAGATATAATAGGTAAATTTGAGGTCATGATATGAATCAAAATTGGCAATGAAAATTTTGAGTCAAAGAAAATGCTTTCTAAGTAGAGGTGTCAAACGGGCCGGCCCAGCACGGCACGGCCCGTAGGCACGGCACGGCCCGTAGGCACGACAAGGCCGTGCCGTGCCGGGCCCGCTCGAGCACGCCTTGCCAAACACGGTCGTGACTCGTGTTTGGCAAACACGGTCGGACTCGTGAGTCACGACTCACGACTCACGTCACGCCTCGGCACACGTGACACGCCGCCAGTGCCACCCGTGCCTGCGTGAACCGGCATGGGATGGACCCGTGCCGGCGTGCCGTGCCAAGGCACGGGTCGTTCTTAACCCGGGCACGGTTTAAGAACGTGCCGGGCCGGCCCAGGCACGGCCGAACCGTGCCGTGCCTCGTGCTGGGCCGGGCCGGCTCGGCACATTTGACACCTCTATTTCTAAGTGATGTATGTTAACCATCACTTTTTGATATTGTAATTTGAAAATTACATATATCTAGAGGTATATATATAACAAAATTATATTTGAAAAAAAAAGAAAATCACTTTTTGAATTTGAAAATTAGTATTATAATTCTAAAATTGCCGAATAAAAATAAAACTTGTTAGCGTTGGGCAAAACTATATTTTTTATTCTAAGTTAGATAAAATAGATATATTTCACGTGTTTTGTTGATTTTTTTTTAATTTTGAAAAAAATTAGTTATATTTTGTAAATATTTTATTAATAATCTCGTAAAACATAAATTTTATTTTTTATTAAAATTTTCAAATTCTTGGAACGTTTGTAAAATAGTCTGGTGTTGGGAAATATTATATCAGCATAATTTCAGCATAAAACATTATAAAAAATTAAAGTTAAAAAAGTAAACATAATCTCATTCCAACTTTAAAAAAAAGTGTAATACAGCTACCACGTGAAAATAATAATAAAAAAAATAAAAAACCAGAGAGAATAAATTACATGTTCTCTCTCTCTCTCTATCCCTCTCTCTCCATCTCCCACTCTTTCTCTCTATCTCCCACTCTCTCTCTCTCCATCTCCCACTCTTTCTATCTCTCTCTCTATCTATCTCTCTCTTAATCTATCTATCTCTCTCTATCTCTCTATCTCTCTCAATCTATCTTTCTCTCTCTATCTCTCTCAATCTATCTTTCTCTCTCTATCTCTCTCAATCTATCTTTCTCTCTCTATCTCTCTCAATCTATCTATCTTTCTCTATCTCTATCTCTCTCTATCTCGATTTCTCTCTATCTCTATCTATCTATCTCTCACTCTCTTTCTATTTATCTCTCTCTCAATCTATCTCTCTCTCAATCTATCTCTCTCTATCTCTCTCTCTATCTCTATATATATATCTCTCTCTCTATCTATCTCTCACTATATATATATATATATATATATGTCTCTCTCCCTATCTTTCTCACTCTCTATATATATACTTATATCGCAAGCATAGCATGCGTCTGGAAATATAGCTGTGTCCAAAAATAACAACCCAGGGGTCCTCTTTCGTCATAATGGAAGATGAGCTGATTAAGTTGTTGAAAGACACAAAGAAGGAAGTTAATATTTTGTTTTGGATCCTACTTGTATGCGTAATTTTTCATGCTTTGCAAATTGTAGTTGATAAATTTAAGTCTATACGTAACACACCATAAATTTCTCATTTCCAATTTTGCCCCTCCCATTTTTGAAATCTTTAACCATACTCTGCTTTAAAGTTGACCAGATTATTTGGGTAAGTAATTAATTTTTGGGCAAACTGTATTTTACCCAAATTCAAATATTTAGTATATGCACACACACACACACGCACGCACATTTATATCTATTTGAATGTAGTTAGTGTGTATTGTATGTGTGTGAATAAATATATATATATATATATATATATATATATCTGAATGTAGTTTGTGTGTGTGTGAATGTAGTTTGTGTATTGTGCGTGCGTGTAAATAAAAATTTGATTTATATCTTTTTTTTTATAGTATTTCAAAAATAATTATTCTCTGTTACTATAATTTAGTTTTTATTTTTATTCTTTCAATTTTATGGGTTAAGTATGGGTTGTCTTGAATAGTTGAATTGTGTTTTATGTTTATTTTTAAAAATTTTAATAAAGCATGAATTTATGTAATATTAAAATGACAATTAAATAATTGATAGTTATTTAATTTTTTTTTTCTTCCATTGAAATTTATTCACATTTAATGGAGTAAAATGTTCTTTTTTTATTTTTTTGAAAATAAATATTGGCTTATATTGTTTACTATGTATTTTAATTAGTAATAGAATTATGTGAAACTAAATTGAAAGAAAATATTTAATTAAATCCATATTCTTAGATTTATAAAAGTGCATCAAAATAAAAAAAGAATTATATTTAGTTTATAATTTGAAAAATATTTAAAAAAATATAACTAATTAATAATATTTAGTGAAATAAACTTAATTTTTAATTTTATGAAAAAAATTCTCACTTGTAGGACAAGTACAACTTAATAAAAATAGATACTTATTAAACAACATTAATTCTAAAATATATAAAATTTTATTTTATTTAAACTGATTATTCTAAATGATATAATTGACATAGTCAGCCCAGTCATATATTTACATAATGATTTAATTTCCCAAAAAATATGTTTCTGATTCATTCAAGGATTTAGCAGTTTAAGCTGTTTGGTTCTTACCATGCCAAGTGTTAGAATGATTTTAATATTTTCATCATTAATTTTGTTGTTTCGTTCCTTATTTCTTGTAAATTCCACGGTAAAAGCTTGTATTTAAGTGATTCACCATGCCACTCTATCTGCTAAGGCCCAGTATGGCTATTGTGTCTGGCCCGACATGAGTCCATGCAGAATTGGGCTGGTATGAATTAGGCTGTGCTGTGATGCGTTGGGTCTTGCCTATAGTTGGGTATGGGCAATATTTGTTTTTGATTTTAATATTTGTATATTATTTACGTAAAATATCATTTCTAATTTATAAATTTGCAATGCAAAATATATGAAAAAATATAATTGTATGCGTATGTTGCATGTCAATTCATATTTACATGAAATAAAAAAAATATCCATATTCTATAATGATTAATGAATCATTAAAAATGATTAAAAAAATAATAATAAAAAAACAAATAATTTATCCAATAATAAAATTATAATCATCAAGGTCAATCTCAATACCAATCAAATATGTGAATCATCATCATTGTGTAAATATCAGATGATATTACTATTGTGAGCTCAAAATTCTTCAAGTCCCATGAGTCATTTGTTAAAAACTCCTATGCTCTTTTTACATCTCGATTCTAGATGCTCAACCTTGAATTTTACTAATTCTTTATTTATGCATGTAAATAACTCAATAATATCGAATTACAGTCTTGATCTCCTATCCGAAATGATATTAGCTATAACAAAAAAGATAGACTCCAATATTTTGCTTGACAATGAAGCAGTTAGTAGATTTTGTGCAATTTCAAATAGCATGGAATAGGTGAAATCATATGATTTTAACCATTGCAAAATATTATAGTTTTTATTATCGTTGTGATAATATTGAATAGTAATTGATATCTAAGTGTCGAAACAGTTTGTTCCTATTTGACAGATCGCCCTATCATTTCTCTCTCGCCAACTAATGTAAAAGTTATACCTCTAAATACGGTGTCTATGTTCGTACTTGAAACTTGACTACTATCATACCTAGTATCGTAGTATGTAAATAAAAATACCTAAGTCAATTTTTAAATTTCTTTATATATATATATATATATATATATATATTTGAATTTTTAAGTGGGCAAAAACTCGACAATAATCGAATTTCTTCCATAGCCGTTGGAAATATATCCAATGGCTAGGATCATTTATTACATAAAAAAATTTATTTTTTTTTGGGTTTTGATCATTAGGGTTGGGATTGTGGGTGTAGGTTGGGTTCGGATCTTAGGTGCTCGAGTGCTGTGCGAGTAGGTAGTGCGCCCGCTGCCCAAGCCACACACGAGCCTTGGGCTGAGACATGACTAAGTCGGTCTCCACTTATGGTAAGCTGAGCCCTGCCTTGTCGCACGGTAGCGTCGCCATGGCCAGCACCACTCGGCCCAACGTCGATAGGTGATGAAATCGGGGTCGAGGGCGGCATCGAGGGACTTAGCTTTCCATTTCAAATTTCAAATTCATATATTTAACTTATAAAACTATAAAACCCACATGGTGGGTTTCATTAATAACACCCACCATGTGGCGATCTGTTTTCAGTAATAGTTTATTATTACAGAGAAGCGGGTAGGTTGGGTGCCGATTTCCCGATAACTAGTAACCCATTGGGTTACTCCTTGTAAGCCAGTGAACTGTGCCAATAAGCTAGGCATATGGGTTATGCCTGACTGGCAAGAGGCTCAGCTGCCTCGTGCCTACCACAACATGAGATATAGCTACCTTGTGCCCACCACCACATGAGCCATGCCTTGGGCTGGTCTGATCCAAGTCCAGGCAAGATTCTGGAGCATGCCATGTTGGGCCTAGCACATCTCGATTGAGCTAGAGCCGTGCCTTATGATGCCCAACCCACTTGACACCTCTAATAATGATACATATAATAGAGTAATAATTCTTGATTTCTTCTCCACTTGATTTCTTCATGGTGTCAGAGGAGGTTCTTTGAATTTTTCATTACTTCTCTCTCCGAGTGTTAGAACACTTGGTAAACAATTTTTTTTTTATTTTCCGGCAACTATCAGTCAGCATTGTCCCATTTTTAGGCAATTCACAGTTTCCTCTTATTACATATCTTCATAAGCTTTAAACTTAAGTTTTAGGCCACCTAGAGGTGACTGTCATTGAGACAAACATGCCAATGTGCTACCTGTCACATTTGGGATTAATTAATTACATCTAATTCGGTGCATTCTAATTCTACTAATGCCATATTGATTTATGTTCACCATAAAAAAGGATAACTATTTCATTTTCTAATGAAACTCTGTGATGAGTTTGAATCAATAAGAAATCATATTCTCCATGAAGATCCATTATCGACAATATCTCAAGCCATTCATAAGTTAGTTGATGATGAGACATGCTTTCAGATCAATCATATTTCTATTCAACCTATGATTCTTGCTACTCCATCCATTGTTTCCCAGCTTGTCACACCCTATATTTTCAAAGGCAAATGAAATACTATCCGACGACATAACAATAAGAAAACTATTCTTATTTGTAGTTTCAGTAAGAACAAAGATCATTATATTGAATGATGCTACACTCATCAATATATTCTTAGAACACTTTTGCCTTAACTAAATATGAATTATTTGATACGAAACCTCACTCCTAGTTTGGTCATGCTTTGTCTCTTACTATCATAGATCTACATACTATGGTCAATCAAGTTCATCTTCAATCTTCCATTACATCCAACACAGTTCTTTCTAGAATACCAGGTAATTCTCATCCATGGCTTCTAGACTCTGCTTATTGTAATCATATGATTTCTTTTCCTGATATTATCTCTTCACACACGACCACTTCTCTTCCTACCATATATACTTCAAATGGTTCTCCTATGCAAGTATCTCATATTGGTAATATCTCTACACCCTAGTTGTATATTTCAAATGTTTATCATATTTCCCAACTTACTCATAATTTTTTTTTTCAATTGGGTAACTTATTGAGCTTGGTTTTTCTTTATCCTTTTCTTCTATTGGTGTAGTTGTCTAGGATTCTCAGATGGGACAGATCATTGGGATCACTCTTAAGGTAAGAAGGCTATTTGAGCTAATCTATCTGTATCTACCATCCTGATCTTATCTCTCTGCTTTATCCATGTCAAGAACAAGTACTTGTTCCCTTGTTTTATTGCATTCTCGCCTTGGTCATGCTTCTATCTATAGGGTTAAACAACTAGTTTCTTGTGGATTGTTAAAAATTTGATATGGAACCTCACTCCCAGTCTAGTCATGCTTCATCCCTTTTGATTTTATTCATTCTAATATATGGGAACCATTTCTCATTCATACTCAGGGTGAGTCACATTATTTTATTATTTTTTTGATAATTTTTCTCGATATACTTAGATTTATCTATTAAAAAATTATTTTGAACATTGACAAAAAGATTGAAACATAATTTTCTAAAGTGTTCAAAGTATTCAAATCTGATAATGCCAAAGAATATATTACTAATAAATTTACTGTTATTCTTCATCAATTTAGTATTATTCCTTAATCTTCTTGTACTAACGCTTCTAAATAAAATGGCATTGTTAAGCACAAACTTCGTTATATTATTGATGTCATTTATACGACTACTATTGTTGCTTCTATTCCTTCTCAATTTTAGGGAGAAGCTGCTCTTACTATTGTATATAGCATAAATCGGTGTCCTCCCACTGTACAGAATCATACTTTATATGATCTGTTATTTGATTCTTCCCCCTCATATGATTTAAAGTCTTTAGATGTGTCTGTTTTGTTATTATTCAAGATACTAAAAGAAATAAACTTCAGTCGTGTTCTTGCTTGTGTTGTTTTCTTGGAATTGAAATTGAACAAAAAAGTTATAGGTATTATGATCCTATTAACAACCATCTTTGCGTTTCTCAGCATGTGGTCTTTTTGGAACACCACATATTTTACAAACTATTCCAAATTCATATTTTTTCCATCTCTTCTATCAATCCTCTCATTGATCTTGTTCTTCAAGAGTCTCTCCATTCTATTACTATTGTACCTTTTCACGTAGTTGATAAGCCTCTAGCATCGATCATTGATGTACCCACTCATACTTCTACAACTATAGATCCTGTGGGTTCTTCTAACTTTCATGTATTTCATCATTCACATCGGTAATTACTTTTCCTTCTCATCTTTGTGACTTCCAATACTTTTTTACCTTTGCCTCACTTCAGGAATCTTAGATTCTTTGTGAGGCTTCCTCTAACATTATATGGAAATAAGCTATTAAAAAAAGTTAAATGCATTACACATGACTGGAACATGGGATCTAGTTGATTTTCCCTCTATAAATTCTGTTATCAGTTATAAATGGGTTTATAATATCAAGACTTAGTCAGATGACACAGTTGATCACTACAAGGCTTGCCTCATTGATAGCAGCTTTACTTAGAAGAATGAGATTGATTATTAAGAAACTTTTACTTCCGGTGCTTATCTTTCTTCTTTCAAGACTTTTATTCTATTTCTATTGCTCACAAATGGCCTCTCTTTTAGATGGATATTAAAAATATTTTTACTAATGGTGAACTTTTCAAGGAAATCTACACGAAGCTTCCCCTTGGTTATTCTCATCCTTATGGGTCCCCTCACAGATATGTTAATCCTGGTAGGCACTTTATGGTCTTAAATAGATTAGTAGAGCATGATTTGCAAAGTTCAATTCAACTATCTCTTAGTTTGGTTTTTCAGAAAGTTCTTTGATATAGTTTTTTTTCTAAGATGATATGATCATGGTATTATAATTCTACTTATATATGTTGATGATATGTTTATTATAGGTGATGATATATAATGTATTCAAGAACCAAAATACTTTCTTGGTCATCAATTTGAAATCAAATATCTTGGTTCTCTCAAATATTTTCTTGGTCTAGAAGTTTCTTCCTCTATAGATAGTTATTATTTTATTCAGGCCAAATATACTTTCGATCTGATTTTGCAAGCTAGTATCAATGAAAATATGATAGTCGACACACTCATTCAGTATACCTGTCACCTCAACTCTCATGAAAGTAAAGCTCTATCTAATACAACTCAATACAGACTACTTGTTAGGAGTCTAATATATCTCATAATTACTCATCATGATATTTCCTATACAACACAAGTTGTCAGTCAATTTATGGTTGCCCTTTGATCTCCTCATTATGCTACTATTCTAAGAATTATTCAATATCTGAAAGGCACCTTATTTGATTATTTTCATTACACCTTTCATCTGTCATTAATTCTTCAGGCATATTCAGATGCAAATTTGGCAGGTGATCCCAGTGATCATCGATCAACTACTGGATATTACTTTCTTATAGGTGATTCTCTTATCTTTTGAAGAAGCAAAAAACAAATAGTTGTTGCTCATTTCAGCATTAAACCTGAATATAGAGTACTGATAGATACTATAGCTAAACTCATTTGGTTACATTAGTTACTACAAGATCTTTGGGTTAATTGTTCCACTACAATTCAACTTCACTGTGATAATAAAAGTGCTATTCAAATTGCTCATAATGATGTATTCCAAAAATGTACCAAGCATATTGAGATTGATTGTCACTTTATTCTTCAATATTTGCTTCAGGGTACACTCATACTTAAGTCTATTTCCTCTCAGGATCGGCGAGATGATATCTTCACCTTACCTCTTCCTTTAAGACCCTTTCAAGCTTTAGCTTCCAAGCTCAAAATAATTTCTATTAAACCACCATGAGTTTGAGGGGTGATGTTCGAATGCTTTCCATGTTGTCCTCCTTAAATTTCTCTCCTTGTTCCCCCTCTCTATTTTTTATAAATTCTACTGTAAAAGTCTTCTATGGAATTCTATTTAGAGCTTATCTCTTGTACATTCATAATGATATAAATAATAGAAAAATAATTCTTGATTTTTCTTCACTTGATTTCTTCACTAAGAATTGATCCGAAGAGAGAGCACAAGTTCAATTTTAGATAACCTTAGTCAATTCACATTTTTTATTTTGTTTGATGATGCTTCTATGGAAACCTAGGTTTAAGGAAAGAACGATTATAATTTAGTTTGGAATTTGTATGAATGTTCCACGAAGATGGATATTGATATAGACAAAGCAATTAAAAATGCAAAGTAATTATTATTGATGTAATTAAAAGTTTGGTTTGTTAATGACAAATGCATTTTCAATTTCTCATCATAAGATAGCATTAATTCATTATTATTTTAATTGTGTACCTTTTTTTGTATAAATAGTTGTAATAGTTCATTGGTGGTCAACAATATTCCTTGTCATTTCTGAAAGTTAAGATATGATTTTAATAATTTTTTTTGAATATATATTCTTTCAATTTAGGATTATTTTGTGATTTTATTATTAGCACTATGAATGTAATTAGACATGTCTTACTTTAAGGTATTAATAAGATTTCTGATTTTTTTTTAGGAAATATGTTTATTGAATAAGATGCGTGTTGCATCTGTCATGGATACCTTTGGTATTTTGCTTCTCAATGCTCTATCAATCTCAGTATTTAGACAAAACAGATCTAATTCTTGTTTCTATGCATAAATTATTTCATGAAATTGAAACACATTAAGATCAAAAAAGATCATCGACATTAAAAAAAATTCTACTTATATTTTTCCATAAAGCTCATAAAGATTAGTGTCTTCATAAAACCATTCTATTGATTCATATTTTTGTGATTTTTCATAATTTTTTTTTTCAAAACTTGTTCAAACTAGTGTTTCTCTCTTTTACTTGAATATTGGCTTAATAATTTCTTTCAGTCCCCGACAATAGTGTCATAAAAATTGATTGTCCTTTTCTATATATACTAATTCACTCTCATTTGAGTATAGATTATAATTAGATTTAGTATATGATACTACAAGTACACAAGTCATTCACATAGTAAAAAATAAATGTAAGACTAGATATTATTCCCATAGAGTTTGACAAGAATTTAATTGCTAACTATCTAAATTACTAATGATTCACATTATTTGAACACTTTAAAAATGATGTTTTCAGTTGCTAATTAAAAGATAACGTAAAGCAAGTACTAAAACTCTAAACAAATAGTCAAATGAAATTCAAAAATATAAATTGGACTAAATCAGTTCACTTGCTGAAGCTGACACTAACACAAGATGCGGTAGTATAGCCAATTCTTATAGACTTATCTATCATGGCTTGTTTCTAGAGTAACATAGAAATCTATCAAGAACAGGTCTTGTTTATTGCAATAATAATTTTATTGTCCCACCCTTGCCTAGATCATCATTTCTTAGTCCCTAAAAAATATGTCACAACTAACTTTATCTTTCTTTTTTTAAGAATTTTGTCATAATAGAATTGATTATGTCATAACTCAATTAGCTTTACCATTTCCTGGATTTCTACTGTCATCTTCCATCTTCTAGCTGAAAATCTACAAAACTATGAGAAGATTAATTTTCTATCCTTTAGTCATTAAATTTATCTCATAAACATAAAAAACATGTCAGAAAAATAGAATAAAATATCAATGAATTTTTGGCTCATTACAGAGTACGCTTAAATTTGAAGAAATATTATCGGGAAGACTTTGAAGTACAATTTTGTACATCTAAAAAATTGTGAAATTATTTTATTATAAAAAACTATAAAAAAATTCATCACAATATATTATTCATTTTTTTTGTTTTTTATAAAAAAAATATAAATGGAATAATATTTTGTTGATTTCAATGAATGATACATGAAAATATATAACTAGTGTCAGATACAATGACAAATTTGAAAAATAAAAAAAAAGTATAGTAAAGATACAAAGCCAAATAATATTCTTTGAGATGTATGGATAAAATGGTGGAAATATTGGAATATTGAAGAGTTTAAGACATTGTTTCATATGGCATCATAAAATTATTGATCAGAGAAAGCATATAAAAGATTAAGACCCTCCAAACATATTGGTGGTTCCAAAATGACTTATTAATATTCTTTAGATTTGGTAATAATATTATTCCTATTTTATTTTAATGTTGATTTTGGGAATGCAAACGATACTACATTAATGATACTATTTCATATATATCATTTTTTCATATTATTTATTTTTAGGTAGCCGAGTTGAGATGTCCAACAAAATCATTTGAGGTGTATAAGAATATGCATATGAAGAAAGATAGATCATTTATAGACAAGCGATTAAATGATCATTCAAGTTATATGTATATAAGCAAAGACTAATGCTTTCAACAAACACACACACACATGTGTGTGTGTGCGCGTGTGCGTATTTTTGTTCAATATGTTATTGGATCCATGTAGGTGAATGGTTGGATGCCCTAGTTTAAAGTGTTAAATATTGTGTTCAATTTGCAGTGTGATATTTCATAACTTTTTTTATGTGACAGAGAAAATTAAAATTTTTTATTATTTTTTATTATTTTTATATCTACACTAACCTATCATGATGTGACCAAAATTGGGTTTCCTATTTTTGGTGCATGAAAATATAATTATTCTACATTATATATATATATATTTTTTAATATTAAAGTTCTATGGAATATTTTAAAAATTTTTATAACCGGTTCACTACAAATAATTATCCCTTAATTTTATGTGAAAATAATATTTTTTGGAATTGAACAAAAAATAAATAAATATGTTTTGGTCTCATTTAATTTTTTTTAAAAAAAATTCTATTTTACCCTTGTGTTTTTCCGTTGTAAAATAAAAGTGAGCATATTTCGAATTAGTTTATAACTTTATAATTAATGTTGTGGTGAGATTTGAGCCAAAGATTTAGAGTATTTTTTCACTCTTAAAACCATTATTTCTTAATTGATACAAAAGTAATAATTATTTATATATATAAATGTGTGTGTGTGTGTGTGTTCAAATACGTTTATGTATATATATACTTATTATTTTATCTTAAAAAAAGATTTGATATTTAGGGTATATTTTTTAAAAGAATATTAAAAAATAGATTAAAAAGAACATATTTTTTTGTTTTAGGGTACATATTTGTCCTTATTTTTATTATAAAACAAAAAAAATATTATAAAGTTAAAGTTAAAAGTAAAAATTATTATTTTATTACCTTTACCAAAATTTAACTTTTGAGTTGAAAACAGCTATATACATATATATTGTATATATAGCATTCAATTTGCAACACAAGTGTAACCCGCGAGCAGTTGTGTAGCCTCTTTGAAGATGAAAGATTTGATCTGGAATTTGATGAACCTTATGCAGCAGCAAGTTTATTTTATATATTGGTTTTTTTTTGTCTTCTTGATTTTGTATATTGGTTATTTATTATCTTCTTGATTTTATTTCTTTTGCAATGTGTCAATAATCAACTATCTGTCTGCGTCTGCTTATAAATATTTATCTTTTTCAATTTCTTTTCTGTTTTTTTCATCTTTCCATAAATTATAAATGCAAGAATTTGTCACTGTGTCTGTGTGTATCTGTATTTAGTATGTATTTTGTACAAAGTAAATATCTATTATTTTTGAATCTTTACATAAATTATATGTTATGATTTGTCTTTGTATCTGTGTGCGTGTGTGTGTGTATATATATATATATATTATAATTATCCTCTTATATTTTGGCTAGTGATTTACTGTATATTTATAAATATATTATTTAAAAAAATTATATATATAGATATGCAAACTCTTATGTAATTTTAGAATCAAGAACCATTTTATTTATTTATACAATAAAGCTAATTTTTTTTATTATTTACTTAACAAGTGACTAAAGTATATTTATTATTTAACTTCAGTTTTTATCATTTTTATTTAACTTAGCAAGTGACTAAAGTTAATTTTATTTAACTTAACAAGTGACTAAAATATAGTGTCTTTATCCTTTTTCTTTTATCTTGATTTGGCAACACCATATATCTTGATTTTCAAAAAAAAACTTTATTATTAAAAATTAACTTCGGTTTTTAACATAAAAATGTGCTAGAATGTACCTTTTCTATATCTTGTTTCTTTTTTATTAAAATTTTAAAAAATACATTATAAATATTTTAGATTTATTAATGCATAAATTTTTATTGCAACTTAGCATAATTTTGGTTTTTAGGATCCTATGACAAAATCTTGCTTTACTCTTTATTCTACTCCAATTTGTTTATGTTATATAGTTTAGAATTTGGAAAAAAAAAGAGCTCATCATTAAAATCTCATTATAATTCTTGCATGGTTAATTTAATTCAATTCCAATTGAAAATTTATTTTTTTATAATCTTATAAATAACAATCTTTGTTTTTATCAATATAAATATTTATGAAAGTTTATTAAGTAGTTCAAATCTTTTTGGTAAATACTCTGAACAATTTTTATAATCACAAAAAAAAATTAATGTTAGACTTTCATTAATAAATGCATTTATTTTTTAATTATTCTGTTTTATAAATCTTTTTTAAAAAATTACTATCATACACAATCTTAGTTTTTTAATAAATATATATACAGCCAACGTCACATTTTAAAGATGCCACATCATATTTAAAGAATTTATAATTATTAAAATAATAAGTGTGCTATCTTGGTACCCCCCCATGCATCTATATTTTTTTGAGGTTCTATTTGGAGCTTATCAACTACTTCTTTCAATTATAATAATTTATTTGATAAGCTGTTGAATGGGGAGATATGAGAAATATAAGATAATTTGCAAATATAAAAAATAAAAGATATAATATTATATTGAAGAGATATAAAAACAAATTAAAGAGATCAAAAAAATGAAATAAGACTAAAAAGAGAATAAAATACAATATATGATTTTCAAGATAGAAAAAATTATTAGTAAAATAACAATAGCTTCATCTAATCTTTAATATTCAGAAGAAAATTCATCTAGATCTCCATAGTACAATACTCAATGGTTTTGAGGGAAACCTTTTCTTTTTTTTTATTGTTTTCAGAATTTTTGCAATCAACTTTATTGTGTTGGAATTTTTTGTGTGCTATTCCAATTTATGTATGTAATATATACGCAATATGAATTATTGAAGTCTATTGTATGTCATTGGAATTTATATATTTCACGTCAACATAAGTAATATGGGTATATTAGAAATGATTTTTGTATCAAATACATATGTAAAAAAAATGTAACTGAATGAAATAATATTTCTGTATGCAATTATAAAAATATAATTGTATACAAAAACAAAAATAGGTGAATTATATTTTGATTGCTAGATATTTAAATGAAAAATGACGTTTCAATTCTAAAGCAAAATTTGAAATAGAAATAGTATTTCTATTCCGTTACTATCTTAGTATCGGATTAAAATCAAAAAGAGTATTTGATTCTATTGCATATTTAGAAATGAAAATGATCCATCATACAAATTTGAAATGCCCACGCAAATTCTATCTATAAAATTTAGAAAAGAGCATTTTAGAAACGAAAAAATTTCATTTCTAATTCCATGGTTAATTAGAAATAGCGATAGAATTAGAATTGTAATTGGCCATTTCTAATTTCCTTCTTTCTTATAGTAGTTATATGCTATTATACATATTATAAAATAAATAAGTATATATATAAATATTTACACATATATAGTTATACATAGTGAAAATTCAATTATATACTTTTAAATATTATTTTACATATATTGCATATAGTTATTAATATAGTTTCATATAGTTACATAAAATTATACATAGTTATATATTGTTAAATAATTAGTTATACCCATCGTTAAATATAGTCATATATAATTATATATAGGTATAAATAGCTATATAACATATAGTTATATATATACACACACACACACACACACACACACACAGTTATAAATATAGTTACTAAATACTAAATGGAGTGACTCATGCTTCAAAAGGTTACAATTGAAGTTCAAAGTTGTGACATGAAATATAATTTTGCATCATGAATTGAGCTGCAACATTGTTCATGCCATCGTGACTAAAAGACTGAAGAAGTTAGAAGAATTCAAGTTGGGACCATGTTCTATATTGTCTAGCTATGAATCAAGTTGAAATGTAAGTATTCAAGTCACAACTCTATTTTGTGGCGTGATGACATGACTTGAATGAAAACTTAAGAATTCTTATAGCAACCATATTCTTTAGTGTCCAACATGACATTACTTGAAACTTAAGTAATCAAGTAATGACCATATTTTGTTGTGTGGCAACATGAATGAAATTACAACACTTTTATGTGTTCTTGCGACTTAGAACTTAGGTTGAGAAACTTTTTGATTTACTATTTAAGAACTTTAATAATTAAACGTAGTGTGTGTAAAAATGAATTGTCAATGAATAGAAATTGTTTCTTCTCATCTCTCTAGCATTCTCTCTATTCTCTCCCCCTTATTCCCTCTCATGTGAGGGTGTGCTTCTATTACAGATCTATTATTCCCCTCATTGAAACCTTAAACCAGCATCATAGAATCCCTGCAATGATTCTTATTTTGATATTTGGAACGATATATCGCCATAAATCCTAAGATTCCCTTTTGCATTAGTACATTTCAATCTCTTGATTTTCACATCAGTAAGGTATTGAATCATATTATCTAAATACCAAAAATCTTAATATTTGGTATTAATGATTTACGTTTCCAAACATTTGATATGAAGGTCTAGTTATTGGTACTACTGAATCTTAACATTTGGTATCAAAGCCACCTTTTTGAACATCCAAGACTTAGATTGAAGAGTATGGTTTGGCGTGAGATCGATGAAAGGTGAATTTGAGAATGGATAATTCAAAATCTAAGGTTGAGATTTATAAGTTCACACCGAAGGGCTTCAAATTATTAAAATTTAAGATAAAAGGTTACTTGTTGATCATGATTGCTAGTCTGTAATCATAGAACCTAAGTTGATTGTTAATGACCAGAAATTAGAGACCTTTTATATGGTCAATTGGGACAAGTTAGATAAGAAAGGTTAAGGTTTGATCTGATTGTATCTTGTAAATGAGGTGTTTGTAAAAGATTCTGTGAGAAGTCCATGATGGATTTGTGGAAGAAGCCACATAAGATTTACCGAAGCAAATCTTTGGTGAATAAGTTGTATAAATTGTGCATGGAACAGTTGGATAATTTTGCCTCCCATCTATGTCACTTAAACCCTATACATCAAGGTTATCTCATGAGATAATAGTTGTAGCTTTATTATTCGATGATGACATAAAGAGGAAGAACAAAAAATATGGATAAGCTAAAGGTTGAGGTGCTAAAAATATCATTTATTTGAACATTTAAATAGTGACTGCCGAAGAAGACGATAAGTCATAATATGTAAATTGAGTGTCGTGACTCAAGAAAGTGTTGGCTCGAAGATGTGAATTCATCCACTGGTAGCGACTTACATATTTCTAAGGCCTATATCACTAATGTTATTGAGCACACTTAGTTTATTGATATTGATATATAATGTCATGAATCCTCATCAAAATAGTTCTTTCAGTATGTGTCATGTGATGAAGGATACATGACTATGAAAAATAGCTTAATGGTGAAGATAGTTGGCATTGTAAAGGTGAAGGTGAAACTGCATGATGAGATCTTCAAGTTCATTCTAAGTGTGATGAACTTTCTAGATTTGAGTAGAAATTTAATATTGTGAGTTTCATGATAAATCACAGCGTAGGTTTTGATTGTGATGACAATACATGTAAAATAATGCTAGAAGCAATGATAATTGCTTTAAAAAGTTGTATTCCAGCACCATTAAACTTTTAGTCAGATGCTTCATTTATTACAGATGGGGATGCTTGTAAAATAACTTGACGTCACTACATGAGTTCAAATTAGCCAAGGGAATTTGGAGATATAATAGGTAAATTTGAGATCATGATAGGAGTCAAAATTGGCAATGAAAATTGAGTCAAGACAAAAATTCGTGGCCGTGGAAAGAATTAGGAGATCAACAAGCATGAAAACCAACCATGAGGGATTCGTGGTTGCAACTAGGAAATATAAACTCATGATAGGATAACAAGCATCCCATGAGGAATTAGGAGTCACAACATAGTTATATCTTATTGATAAGAAATCTAAACACACACACACACACACACGCACACACACACATATTTATAGGTTAATATAGGTACCTACATATGCTATGTAGGTTTATATATATGTATATATATATATAAACATTTCTATATATACATGTATCTATAAATATACATATATATAGCCTATAAAAAAATAAAAAAATAAAAAATATATATATATATATATCTATCTATCTATCTAGAGGTATATATATAACAAATTTATATTTAAAAAAAATTACTTTTTGAATTTGAAAATCAATTTTTAAATTTTAAAATTGCTGAATAAAAAAAAAACTTAAGTGTTTGCATGGGGAAAACCCATATTTCTTATTCAAAGTTAAATAAAATAGAAATATTTTACGTGTTTTGTTGATTTTTTTAAAATTTTGAAAAAAATTGGCTATTTTTTGTAAATATTTTATTAATAATCTAGTAAAACATAAATTTTCTTTTTTATTAAAATTTTCAAAGTCGTGGAACATTTATAATATAGTTTGGAGTTGGGAAATATTATATTAGCATAATTTTATAGTTTTGTACAGAAATAATATAATTTACATAACAAATCTAAAATATAATGCTAGTTTAAAAATTATTACCAAACTAGTGAGCTTGTAAACAGTGTGACAATGGCTCTCGTTGTGAATGACAGCCATTGAATTTTAAAAATTTTCAAATGCCGGCATTGGGAACGATGACTATTTAATTAAATTAATGGTCATTGTTCTCAACGTCGGCTATTGAAAATAAAAAATTTTCATATGTCAATATTGGGAACAACGACTATTTTATTAAACTAATGGTCATCATTCACAATACCGGCTATTGAATGATCTCTTCCCTCATTTTTCTGTTCTTCATTTTTTCCTAACCCCCTGCGTTTCTTCAGTAATTTGTTCCACCATAGCACCCTCTCCACCAAATTTTGCAGCTGCAAAAAATTCAGCATTTGCATAATATATGTAAATTTAATCATCATCTCCCATACAGTCACATGAAACGTGTGTCTCGGGCCGCCATCTCTCGACGAGTGAGGTGATAAGTGGCCAATTGATCGCAATGTGGCCCAAATGGTATATATCATAAAATCTAGCCCTAATCACGTATGGCTAAATCTGAATATCCATCCTCTATATAGTCATTAAGGCTCTCATCTACTGTCGAGGGCGGATGATCTCTTAAAGCCGTAAGCAATGAAACAACCAATTTTAAAAGTGATTATGTATAAATTACATGTTAAAACTACTAAAAATAATTGCTAATTAACAAATTATGTATCAGTTCTATATCTACTAAGTATGATCGGTATTTGTCTTGCAATACCAAGCCGGATGTATCCGATAGATCCGCATCATGAAACCCCCTAGTTGTGTCTATAAGATATAACAAATCCAGAATAATTATTATATATGGTTGTCAATATTAATCACAATGACAATTTACAATACACACGTATAATAAGAAAGTTTCATTCAATTGAATAAGTCTGATATAAGACAACAACAAAATATTCGAGGTCTCATTTACAAGAAATAAATGCTTGTACATAAGTCTTATATAGAACACCAATAATAAAAGTGAGGCCTCATTTACAAACAAACAACTCAACTTGATTTCTATTCTTAAAAGACTATCGATTGTGACCCTCTTGTTTACACAACACATATTTTATATTGGGTTTTCCCTCCCTAACATCTATTTCATTATGCAAACAGGTTGATTTAGGATGGCCATTGACTTGTCATTTCATTGACCCAGGAGCTACGATCATTGGACCATCATAAAGAGGCTACTTGTCTTCATTGAATATGGGATAAAATAAGCATGCCCAAGTGTTATAGTAGGACTGTGTAGTGTAGTAGTTTTGAACAAATAAGCGAAAATCAACACATCGATGCTGACATGCTGCTATGATATGGCTACATGGAAATCTATATACCAGTGTCTTACCATATGTACATTTTTTGTCATTTAAGTTGAAGTGATGAATGCGACCACTCCTGGACATTACGTGAAATATGCATTGTATGTGATCATAATGAATAATTTCCATTGATTCATCCTTAGCCATATGACCTTGAATCTAAGTATCAACATATGGTGTGAACTGCTCATCGGATGCTAATCTATCAGCACCTTGTTCCCTTCATACAACAAAGTAACTATTAAGGCGGGAAAATATCAACTGAACTAATACAGTGATTGGTAAGCTACGAGCTCCTTTAAGAACACTGTTAAATATCTCTGATATATTGGTTGTCATTATCCCATATCTTCGACCTCCATCATGTGAAAGTACCCATAACAGAAGAGTGATCACTTCTAACCATTTTCATGTTTCGAGATTAATTCTTTCAATTGTAGCCATATGCCTATTCATCTTTCGTGGTGTTGTCACAATAGATGATCTACAGACTAAATTCTTCAAGAGTTTATCTTTGAAGTGTGTTATAAAATTTCTTGCAAGATGATGCATGTAGATCATGTGATAGGCATATGGTGCATCCCAACGAAGATGAGGATCACTCATAGCTACCATAATACCTGTATGTCTATTAGATATAATACAAATCCCCGTCCGTTGAGTTACTCTATTTTTGATACATACCAAGAACCATCCCCTACTATCAATACTCACACCTTTTGTAATAGTAAATGCCAATGGGAACAACTGATTATTTATGTCACATCCCATAGCAATCATTAATGTCCTTTTATACTTCCCATACAAATGTGTGCCATCAATATTTAGTACAGGATGATAATTTTTGAACCCTTCAATAGATGGCTTAAATGACTAGAACACGTGCTGAAATGTCTCATTATTTGGCACAGATGGTTTTCTAAATAACAACACATCCAGGATTGGCTTGTTTTATGACCAAGAACAAACATGGGAGATCTGTATATGATTGGGAAAAATCACCAAATAAGTGTTTAAATGTCATATGCTTCCCATTCAAGGCTTTTTTATATAAAATTTCATATCCCCATTTCTCCATCATGATTGCTTGAATAACAACATGAGACAATGTAAATTCTACCTTAATTATTGATTCTATATGAGCAGCAATCAACTTTGAGTCCATTTGATAATGGTCTCGGTTCAAACACAGATTTACACAAATATGCGGCCCAATATATTTGTTGATCACAAATAAATTAGTATCTTTCATAACCATGTCGCGTAGCTTCTATTGACATTGATATTCTTCGGCCTTCTTAAAACAAGTAATTTTTTTGAGGAGGCAACTATAATAAACTCATGGTGTGCTCTAATTGAGCAAATCTTTGCAGTCTCTTGCAATTCAGATTTAGAATTAAAAACTTGCCCAACTACAAATTCATGACTCGCATAACTAGCTATTTTTTGCCCCCATAGAGTTTAATCACTTGAAATAGTAATATATATATTTTCAACATATTCAAAACAAAGTGTTGGTGTTAGGTGAAACTCAATAGGAGCCGAATCATCAGGTTCCTCATCATCGTCTATGATATTCGATACATCACAAGATAATGCATGTGCAGAGACAAATATCCCTCGCTTATTCTTCAAAACTTGATTTATAGTCTGGAATGATGAAACATGTCCATAAGCTTGAACATGTAAGTCATCATCATATTCAATATCATCTACATTAGATTCATCATTACCTTCTTCATAAGCGTAAGCATCATCATCTCCATATGCCCCAGTATCTCGTACTGGACCACTGCTAGGCCCACAACCATAGTCAATTATTGTAACATTCTCAATTTCTACAACACCAATAAATTGATTCGTTTGTCGATGTATTTGAACGACCTCAATAAATAATTTAATTTACTCAATGATAGTTGTGTTAACCATGTTCGACATTAGGTGCACATAACTGTCATTTTCTGTTGTAAGAGGTTGGAACCTATTTCTACTTTTTAGAGGATACTTACACTTGAGGACTAAGCTGACTTTTTGTTTGTAAATAGGTGTGCTTAAATATACGATATCACCCAATTGTTCAAATGTGCAGTCAATTAGTATTTCCAAAGGCACAATCAAAGCTTTGTTTCCATCATATTTCACATCATTATGAGTCCTCACTATATGTTCATTGTAATAACACATTACGGGAATAGAGGAAATAGACATAATTGACCTGTTTCAAAAAAAGAAAAAAAAATTAAATAATATGAGAGATGATTATCGAATTGGCTATTTTTTACAGAATTATTTCTAGAATGCTATATAATTTTGTACAAATTGCTTAGCCAAATTTCTCCATTTTAACAAAATTACATGCTTAAATGGAATAAAATGGGACAAATAGAAAGTCCTATAAATAACTATAAGGTTTAGCATTCTTTATCTAAAATAATGTAGATATATATAAATATAAGAATGACCCAAATATTGATGTGTATACATGATAATAAGCATTAATAGTTAACTAGAATTGTAGATACAAATGGAAATATTATATTTGTGGAGAAAATTTCTCTAGATATTAATTAGAGTTTCATCAAGTACCTCAAAAGGTAGAAGTGTATTCAAATGCATTAGAGAAAACTCTATGTTTTAAGGATCATATAAGTTTTTGAAAGATTTATTTGTATTTAATATGCATAGGAACCTACTTGGGATGTGTTTTATTTCTTTTACAAACATGAAATATTTGTCTAGCTAGTTTATATATCATTTTTTTTATTATTAATAAATATATATATATTTCCAATATTTTTGTAGTGTTGCATTTGGTCATAAGAAAAATATTATCAATGTCAATTTTAAATATTATATTATTTTAAACAATATTGAATGATGTTTTATAACTATTGGGAAATATATATAAGTGAGTACCATATTGAAAATTTTATAATTTAAAAATTGATTATCATTTAAATTTTACTTGAAAGAAAATTTTGAATTGTGAGTTTTTTTAATTAAAATATAAATATTCTTTTTAAAGTTTATATAGCCTTGATATATCTATGTATAAATTATGGAAAATATTTTGATACAATTTATTTTTATTATAAGAGGACAATAAACATCTACCAAAATGTTGCGTACTAGATAAATAATTTTAGAATATAATTAATAATGTTATTCCAATTCAAGATTTAGGTTCAACATGCTTATGAGTATTGATCTATTTTTGTTCTATAAAATATTATTAGTGATACAAAAAATTTTTAGAATATAATTTGATTAAGTAATTGTATAAATAATGATTTATATTTGAATAATAATGACAACAATCATTTATTTAGGTTTCAATGTGAGGAGAAAAAAAATCTTTTTAAAAGTAATATATTAAAATTCTTTTTCTAAGTTCAAATTTTAATTTGGCCAAAAATTATATATATTTTTGTTTTATGAAAGTTTGTATAAATAAGGTCTTGCAAGCATTCCATCTGTCATAAATTATAAATGTCATTAAAAGTTCAAAATGCTATCTTATGAAGCTTTCATAATTATTTTTGAAAAGGTTTGCTATCAGATAAGCAATGAAATAACATTTATTATGTTATTTAATTACGAACATGTTAGCATAACTATATTAGAAAAATAAAATCACACGAATAACTTTATGCTGATAACTTTAAAAATTGTAGCAAGAACAAAACCCATAAAACCATATGATTATGTCAGCACTGTTAGATCCTTGTTATATGTTAAAATATGTGAAATCCTAAATTAAACCCTAACACCCCTAAAGCTGATCACAAGAAAATAAGACAGATAACAAACCTCAAAAGGAGAACTGTTGAATGCTTGTGCAATGCAACATTGCCATTACCGAGGTGGGGTCTGGTGGAGAAGGGCTGTGGGGTTTAGTGGAGAATAGGAGACCAATGGTGGGATAAATGGCTGAAAAAATTCAGAGGTTAGGTGAAAATGGAGAAGAGAAAAATGGGGGAAGGGAGAAGAAGATTTGTCAAGAATATATTATTCAATAGCCGACATTGAGAACGACGGCCATTAGTTTAATTAAATAGACCTCGTTCCCAATACCAGCATTTGAAAATATTTAAAATTCAATATCTAGCTTTCACAACCCTAGCCTCTGATTTTTAAAATTCAACAGTATGGCAATTGCCGCCATTCACAATGACGACCATTGACATGTTGTTTCCAGACACATTAGTTTGGTAATATTTTTCAAACTAACATTATATTTTAGATTTTTTATTTAAAATGTATTATTTTCGTACTAAACTCATAATTTTATCATAAAACATTATAAAAAATTAAAATTTAAAAAGTAAATATAGTCTTATTCCTACTTTAAATAGAGTCTAACTGTATGTGAGTGTAATACAACTACCACATGAAAATAATAAAAAAAACTAAAAAAACCAAAGAGTGAATAAATTACATAATTTTCTCTCTCTCTATATATATATATATATATATATACACACACACACACACATCTATCTATCTATATATATCTCTCTTTATCTCGTTGTCTATCTCTCTCTCTCTCCTCTACACAGTACACACACACACACACACACACATACTTGTATCACAGGCATAACATACATTTAGAAATATAATAGTGTCCTACAAGAACAACCCAAGGGTCCTCTTTCGTCATGATGGAAGATGAGATGATTAAGTTGTTGAAAGACACAAAGAAAGAAGTTAATATTTTGTTTTGGATCCTACTTGTATGTGTAGTTTTTCTTGCTTTGCAAATTGTAGTTGATAAATTTAAGTCTATCTAAAATCCTCCATAAAATTTCTCATTTCCAATTTTGCCCCTTTCATTTTTGAAATCTATAACCATACTCTGCTTTGAAGTTGACAGATTAATTGGGTAAGTAATTATATATTGGGTAAACTATCTTTATCCAATGTCAAATATTTAGCATATGCACATGCGTGCACAAACACACATACACACATGTATGTAGTTTGTGTGTATTGTGTGTGTATATATATGTGTGTGTGTGTGTGTTTTGTCCACATATAATAAATGGTGTGTATGTAAATTTTCTATTTGTATGCTAATTTATATATGTATATTAAATGACAGAAATTTTAAAATTTTGATTTAAATCTATTTTTCATATTATAGTATTTCAAAAGAAATATTTATTAGGCTGGTTTACTAAAAAATTATAGTTTTTTATTTCAATTTTTTCAATTTTATGTGTTAAGTTTGGGTTGACTTGAATAGTTGAATTGTGTTTATGTAAATTTTTAAAAATTTTAGAAAGGCATAAATTTATTTAATATTAAATTAACAAAAAAATGATTGATAGTTATTTAATTTTTTATTCTTACATTGAAATTTTATTCACATTTAATGGAGAGTAAAAAATGTTTTTTTGAAAATAAATATAGGCTTATATTGTTGACTACGTATTATAATTATTAAATACAAATTATGTGAAACTAACTTGAATGAAAATATTTAAAAAAATCCATTTTCTTATATTTATAAAATAGTGCATCAAAAAAAAAAATTATATTTAGTTTTTTATCATTTGAAAAATATTTACAAAAAAATACATCTGTTTTTTAAAATTTAGTGAAAAATAAACTTAATTTTTAATATTTATAAAAAAAATATACTTAGTTGTTGCACATCCATTTCAAGAATTAGTATGTTATAATTTTTGTTTTATTTTGATGTGGTTGTTTTTGAATAACAACAAATGATAAAAAAAATAGAAGTACAACTTAATAAAAATAGATAACATACTTATCAAATTTAATAAATCACGGATTTTGTAGTCATCCCAATCAAATTTAATTTTATTTAAATTGATTTTCTTAATGATCTAATTGACATAGTCAGTCCAATCATATATTTACATAATGATTTAATTGCCCAAATAATATGTTTCTGATTCAATCACGGATTTTGTAGTTTAAGCTGCTTGGTTCTTGCCATGCTAAGCGTTAGAATGCCTTCTTTGTTTTCCTCATTAATTTTCTCTCTCATTCCTAATTTTTTGTAAAATCCACTATAAAAGCCTTTACAGAGCTCTATTTAAATCTAAGTGTTAGAGTATTTTCTTCTACATTCATAATGATTAGAGGTATTAAATGGGTCATGCTACATGCACTGCCGGTATTTAGGTAGCCCACTTAGGCAACTTTGATGGGCACTGCTCGGTATGGTTGTCGTGTAGTGCCCAGCAAGGCATGACTTATGTTTTGTTTGGCCCGATCGACATGAGTCCAAGCAGAATCGTGTTGGGATGTGTTGGGCTGTGCTGAGTCGTGCCGGGTCTTGCCCAGAGTTGGGTATGGGCAGTGTTAGTTTTTGATTTTAATTTTTATATATTATGTATGTAAAATATAATTTGCAATTTTTAAATTTGCAATGTAGAATATATAAAAAAAATATAATCTTACGCGTATGTTGCCTGTCATAATTCATATTTATATGAATTGAAAAAAACTTTCATATTCTATAATGAGTAATGACATCATTAAAAATGATTAACAAAAATAACAATAATAAAAAAAAGAAAAAAAAATCCATCATCTAAGAATAAAATAATAATCGTCAAGGTCAATCTTAATACCAATTGATGTATGTATCCGAATCATCATCATCATTGAGTATGAATCTGATGGTGTCATTTTTTGTGAGCTCAAAATCATTCAAGTCCAATGAGTCATCATCTTTCAGTAATTTTTATACTTTTTTTCCCGCTCGATTCTGGATGTCTAATCTTGAATCATCTTAAATATTTATTCATGCAAGTGCCTCAATGATATCTACCTACTGTCTCAATCTCTTATTCGAAATGATATTAACTATGATAAAAAAAATTGACTTCTATGACCTATACTATACTTGATAACAGAATAGTTAGTAGATCTCATGTAATCTTAGATAACACAGAATAGGTAGAATTATACAATTTTTACTATTATAAAATATCAAGGTTCTAATTATCATTACGTAATAATATTATAATAATTGATATCTAAGTGCCGAGACAGCTTGTTCCTACCCAACGAACCACCCCATTATTTCTTTCTAACTAACTGAATGGAAAAGTTATCATATCTGTCTAAATATACTGCCTATGCCCATTCTCGAAGCTTGGTTATAACTACTATCATGCCTAGTGTAGTAGTATATAAATAACAATAACTCGGTCAATTTTTTAATTTGTTTTTATTTTATTTTTTTTGAATTTTCAAGTGGGCAAAAACCTGACATCCATCGGATTTCTTCACTAGGAGTTGGAAATAAATCCAAAGCCACTAGTTGAATTTTTTAATTTGTTTTTATTTTTTGAATTTTCAAGTGGGCAAAAACTTGACTATTGGGGTTGGGATTACTGGTGCGGGTTGGGTTCGGATCTTAGGTGCTTGAGTGTGATGCGGGTAGGCAGTGCCACTTGGCCTGGCGCCGATAAGCAATGATGTCGGGGTCGAGGGTGGCATCGAGGGACTTGGGTTTGCATTTCAAAAATCAATTACATATATTTAATTTATAAAACTATAAAGCCCACATGGTGGGTTTCATTAATAACACCCACCATGTGGCGATGTGTCCTCAATAATAGTTTATAATTACAGGAGAAGCAGACAGGTTGGGCACCTATTTTCTGGTAACTAGTAACTCATTGAGTTACTACTTGCGAGCTAGTGGACTGTGTCAATAAGTTAGGCATATGGGTCATTCCTAATTGGCATGAGGCACAACTGCCTCATGCTTGCCACAACATGAGCCACAGCTACCTTGTGCTCCCCACCGCATGAACCATGCCTTGGGCTGGCCCGAACCAAGTCCATGCATGATTTTGGACCTTGCCATGTCGGGCCTGGCATGTCTCAATCGAGCTCAAGCGGTGCCTCATGATGCCCACAATATCCAGGCCACTTGACACCTCTAATAATGATATAGATAATAGAGTAATAATTTTTGATTTCTTCTTCATTTGATTTCTTCATGGTATCAGAGGAGGTTCTTTGAATTTTTTGTTGCTTCTCTCTTCGTGTGTTACAACACTTGATAAACAATTTTTTTTTAATTTTCCAGTAACTATCAGTCAGCACTGTCCCATTTTAGGCGATTCGCATTTCGCTCTTATTACATATTTTCATAAGCTTTAAACTAAAGTTTTAGGCCACCCAAAGGTGACTCTCATCGAGACGAACATGCCGGTGTGCTACCAGTCACATTTGGGATTAATTAATTACATATAATTCGGTGCTTTCCAATTCACTGATGCCATATTGATTTATATTCACCATAAACAAGGATGACTATTTCATTTTCTAATGGAACTCTAGGATGAGTTTGAATCAGCAAGAAATCATATTCTCCATGAAGATCCATTACCGACAGTATCTCAAGACATTCATAAGTTAGCTGATGATGAAACACACTTTCAGATCGATCACATTTCTATTCAGCCTATGGTTCTTGCTACTCCATTCATTGTTTCCAAGCCTGTTAGACCATATGTTTCCAAAGGCAATTGAAATACTGTCCGACGACATAATAATAATAAAATTATTCTTAGTCATAGTTTCTATAAGAACAAAGATCATTATATTGAACGCTACTACACTCATCAACATATTCTTAGAACACTTTTGCCTTGACTAAATATGAATTATTTGATATGGAATCTCACTCCCAGTCTGATCATGCTTTATCCCTCACTGTCTTAGATCTACAGAATATGATCAATCATGTTCATCTTCCATCTTCTAATGCATACAATACTGTTCTTTATACAATACTAAGTAATTCTTATTCATGGCTTCTTGACTCTGCTTATTATCTCTTGATATTAGCAATCATATGACTCTGCTTATGTCCGATGACATAAGCAATCATATGGTTTCTTCTCTTGATACTATCTCTTCACACACCACCACTTCTCTCCCTACCATATATACTTCAAATGGTTCTCCTATGCAAGTATCTCATCTTGGTAATATCTCTACACCCTAGTTGTATGTTTCGAATGTTTATCATATTTACCAACTTACTCATAATTTGATATCTGTAGGGAAACTTACCGAGCTTGGTTTTTTTTATCATTTTCTTCTCTTGGTGTTGTCCAAGATTCTCAGAAGGGACAGATCATTGGGACCACTCGTAAGGTTAGAAGGCTATTTGATCTCATCTCTTTTCATCTACCATCCTCTTATCTCTCTACTTCATCCATGTCGGGGACTAGTATCTCTTCCCTTGCTCTATGGCATTCTTGCCTTGGTCATGCTTCTATCTCTAGGGTCAAACAACTAGTTTCTGGAGGATTGTTGATAATTTAATATGAAACCTCACTCCAAGTCTGGTCATGCTTCATCCCTTTCGATTTTATTCATTCTAATGTATGGGAACCTTTTCCCATTACCACTCAGGGCGAGTCACATTATTTTATTATTTTTATTGATAATTTTTCCTGATATATAAGGATTTATCTAAACTGTTCAAAGGTTTCAAATCTAATAATTCCGAAGAATATATGACCAATAAATTTATTGCTATTCTTCATCAATTTAGTATTATTCCTCTCTTCTTGTGCTGACACTTCTTAGCAAAATGATATGGTTGAGCACAAACTCGTTATATTCTTGATGTCGTTCATACAACTACTATGTTGCTTCGATTCCTTCTCAATTTTGGGGTGAAGTTGCTCTTACTATTGTATACAGCATACATTAGCATCCTTCTAGCACTATATAAAATCAAACTCCATATGATATGTTATTTGGTTCTTCCCCCTCTTATGATTTAAAGTTTTTGGATGTGTTTGTTTTGTCCATATTCAAGATTCTTAAAGAAACAAAATTCAGTTGTGTTCTTGCCTATGTTGTTTTCTTGGATATGAAATTGAACAAAAAATTTATAGGTGTTACGATCCTATTAACAAACATCTTCGTGTTTCTAAGCATGTGGTCTTTTTGAAACACCATATATTTTACAAACTATTCCAAATTCATGCTTTCTCTTTCTCTTCCATCGATCCTCTCCTTAATCTTTTTCTTTATGAGTCTTCCCATTTTATTACTATTGTACCTTCTCATGCAGCTAATAAGCCTTTAGCACCGGTCATCGACGTGCCAACTCATACTTCTACAACTATAGATCCTGTGGGTTCTTCTGACTCTCATGCATTTCATCATTCACATTGGGTAATTACTTTTCCTTCTCATCTTCGTGACTTCCAATACTTTTTTGCCTTTGCCTCACTTCAAGAATCTTAGAATTTTTGTGAAGCTTCCTCTAACCCTATATGGAAACAAGCTACTAAAAAAAAGTTAAATGCATTACATAAGATTGAAACATGGGATTTGGTTGATCTTCTCACTAAAAAATCTGCTATCAATTATAAATGGGTTTATAATATCAAGATTTAGTCAAATGACACAATTGATTGCTATAAGGCTCGCCTCATTGCTAGGAGCTTTACTTAGAAGTATGAGATTGATTATGAGGAAACTTTTATTTAGGTGCTTGTCATTCTTCGATCAAGACATTTATTGCCATTTCTATTGCTCACAAATGGCCTCTCTTTCAGATGGATGTTTAAAATATTTTTTTCACTGGTGAACTTTTCAAGGAAGTCTATATGAAGCTTCCCCTTGGTTATTCTCATGCTTATGGGTTCCCTCATAGAGTATGTTAACTAAGATAGGCACTTTATGGTCTTAAATAGGCTAGTCAAGCATGATTTGCAAAGTTCAATTCAACTATCTCCTAGTATGGTTTTTCATGTAGTTCTTTTGATACAATTCTTTTTTTTTTTGAGATGATATGATCATGGTATTACAATTATACTTATGTATGTTGATGATATGATTATTAAAGGTGATGATATATAGGGTATTCAAGAACCAAAATACTTTATTAGTCATCAATTTGAAATGAAAGATCTTGGTCCTCTCAAATATTTTCTTGGTCTATAAGTTTCTTCCTCTATAAATAGTTATTATCTTATTCAGGTCAAATATACTTTTGATCTAATTTTGCAAGCTATTATCAATCATAACAAGATAGTTGACACACTCATTGAGTATACATGTCACCTTAACTTTCATGAAGGTGAAACTCTATCTAATACTATATAGACTACTTGTTGCGAGTCTAATATATCTCACAACTACTCATCCTAATATTTCCTATACAGTACAAGTTGTCAGTCAATTTATGGCTGCCCCTCGATCTCCTCATTATGCTACTATTCTAAGAATTATTCAATATTTGAAAGGCATCATATTTGATTGTCTTCATTTCACCTTTCATCCTTCATTAATTCTTCAAGCATACTTAGATGCAAATTTGGCAGGTGATCCCATTGATCTTCGATCAACTACTAGATATTATTTTCTTATAGGCGATTCTCTTATAATATAGAGCACTATTAGATACTATAGCTGAATTCATTTGTTACATTAGTTACTACAAGATCTTGGGGTTAATTGTCCCATTACAACTCAAATTCATTATGATAATTTAAATGATATTCAAATTGCTCATAATGATGTATTCTATAAATGTACTAAGCATATTGAGATCGATTTTTACTTCATTCATCAACATTTGCTTTAGGGTACACTTATACTTAAGTCTATTTCCTCTCAGGATCAACGAGATAATATATTCACCAAACCTGTTCCTCTAGGACCCTTACGAGTTTTAGCATCCAAGCTCAAAATGATTTCTATTAAATTACCTTGAGTTTGAGGGGGGATGTTAGAATGCTTTCCATATTTTCCTCCTTAATTTTCTCTCCATGTTCCCCTTCCTAATTTCTATAAATTCTACTATAAAAGTCTTTTATGGAGCTCTATTTAAAGCTCATCTCTTTAATTTGTCAATAACTCCTAGAGTCCATGCTTATTTTTCCATATAGTTTTTAATTTTCTTTATTCTTTTATTTTCCATGTTGTCTAGCAATACTCTATAGAAGACCATCTCAATGATAATTTTCACATAGATCATTGATATTGAGTGCTTAAATCTCTTGAAGGCTCCCAAATCTAAAATTTTCATAGCTTAATGCATTTTGAAAATTGAACCGATTCAACTCACCAATAGGTATGAGATAAAATTTACTACTTGGTGAGAAATAAGATTCATCATATTGATATGCTAGTCTATGCACTTTTATCTTCTTCCCTCAGAGTTCTATCTTTTTTTATTTTTTGCTCACTTTCTAGGTCCTGATGTGTAAGCTCAATATCATAATTTCGCACTATTGATCAAGGCTAAAAAATAAAAAATACTAAACCAAAGATATAAACCTGTAACATAGGACAAGCAATATAAATCGAGGCATAAAATTAAGATATTATTATTCACACATCTAAAAATAAAACAATTTTTTTTCAAGGATAGTTATGTCATCTAACCAAACTAAATAATATATAGCAACAACATCATAAACTTGTGACTTTATTATGATGCCCATTTGTATGAATAGATAAAGTCCAAAAACCTTGTTGTGCAAAGGCCTCTCATCATATGAGTCCCATAAATTTACGAGTCAGTCATATAAGTAGTAAAGTAGACTTTCATCAAGATATTAATCTTATAGGAAATGTGTAGGCAGTTTGATCAACTAACTTTCAGTCAAGTAGTACTCTAGTTGAAAGGATAAAATTAAGTTTTTAGTAAGACTCTTAAATTCTAGGGTTGGTGTATTTCATTATACATGATGGTCTATCTAAATTATTTATTTTTTATTATGCTTGGTTATGAATGAAAATAGATTATTGTGAAAATGCTCTAGTGCCTATTTAGCATACAAGGTGGTTATTAATTATTAAGCCCCATCTAATGATGGTCCCCTCATTGCCACCCCTTCAGTACTTTACTACTAAAATTAAAAACTACTTCTACTAGATGATTATTCATAAGTCTATCTTTTAGACATCTCTTTAATTATCCTTGATGATTATTTCATATATATATTTTTATTCTCTTATCTTATGTGTCATATAGATGTGAATTGATGTGATAGTAAAAATATTTATACTTTCAGCTTCATAAGCATAATATTTGCACAATTAACATATGTCTTTTCTCAAATTTCACCTATAGGAGTAATATGACAGAAAATAACTTATAGGATTGTCATCACATTATGAATTAACTTCACTCATGCTTATCTTATAGTTTACCTATCACCATCTACCATGATGACACAAGACTCTCATACTAAAGGTGAAACTCTTAGGAAAATATTCTATAAAATGACAATATCAATTAAGGGTTAGTTCTTCTAAGACATGTATAATAGATTGACTTATAAAAATATTCATGCTTTCGACTTCGTAAGTACCATGCTCACATGATTAATTATCTCAACAATGGATTTTGATGTATAGCTTTATCTCATACATCATGGTCATATGGGTTGTCACTTCCATCTTAGCATTATGTAAGAGAGAGCTTTGTGACTTACCTATCACTATTCACCATAAAAACATGCATAAACCTGCTAATAGTAAAATCCTAATTTTAGTTTTGTATAAACACCATGTCCATCAATAACTAAATCATAATACAAGCTAAACATAAAAATTATTAATCAAGCATCCATCACACGAAATAAATTATACTAATTCTAGACCTCAATTCAGACTAATATTATGGAGAAATTCACATGAGATAATTCAAAATACATCTCATATAATTTTGAGTTTCCAATGATAGCCATTAAGAGTATCAAGGAATAAAACCCTAAATCCATAATATTCATTCATGCACCTCACATTTTTTTCTAGGTGGAATCAAAATTCATGTCCCTCCTTAAAAATTTATATTTGTGTCTTGCATTGCCCCTTTTCTCGTAGATCTCATATTGGTTTGACTAAAATCGTGCTATATAAACTCTAGCTTTTGGCCTTTTTCTTGTGCCCTATGATTTTTTTATTGAAAATCTCTCATTTTGCATCTCTATAATAGAACCAATGGGTATGAATTTCAATTCAAAAATTGTGACCTTTAAGAATGTCATGGCTTTGTCTTTTGGTCTTTATAACACAAAGTAATGAATTTAGGAATGAGGTGTGAATTTGATTTCTTTCTTACTTTAGATTGTCATAGTACTACAAATGACCATGATTGTATATTTTATTTTCATACCATAAAGTTGTGGTACTAGGATTGAGCTAAAACTTTAGTCTCTCTCTTGCATCAGAAGGATGTGATACTAGGAATGACTATGATTGTATATTTTATCTTTGTAATACTAAGTCATGACTTTGAGAATGACTATGATTTTTATTTTTCACCTATATAACATAAAGTCATAACACTAGAAAATGACCATGACTCGAGTAAATGCTATCTAGAATTCTTTGTAGTTAAAATACAAAGTGCTTTTAAAGCATCATGCCTTTTGTCTTAGCCTTGGTGACTCTGTAATTAAAAAGTCATGGTGCTTTAGTGTGTTGCATCTTTTAGCACTAGTGAAATACATAGTTTTTGTGAGATAAAATTAATATTATAATCATAAAAAATATTATGAGCTAGTATAGCATTGACTCTAATAAAGTTTCAAAACTACAAAGAATATATTCTGCAATGAAATAATTGTGTCGATGAGGTGGTTTAGTTATGACATATGAAGATTGTCAAGATTATTTTTATAGAGATTCGGTCAGGAATGGATGCTAAAACTATCACATAAGCTGAATGAGATATAACCAAAGTTATAATGCAAAGAATGCTAAGACTTCACAAAACTTTTTGTTCCTCTCCTTCTCAATAAATAATCAAGTCTCACATTTTATCTAAAAATCATGGAATTTTACTACTATTTATCATAATTTGTTAAAAGCCATAATTTTATGAAATTGTTCTATTTAAAGCCCTTTTAAAATGCAAATACATCATAAATAATCACAAAATAACTAGTATTATCTGGTATTTGGCATTTTGAATATTCTTATAATTCTAAGTTCATTATATAAAATTATGTCTACTTTATTACTTATATTACTTGTATACTTGTAGAGTTATAATGACTGAGAGATCATTGCTCAAATATGTTTTGTGATCGTGTTAAATATTTTTAGTTTTGGAACCCTCGCAATGTTACAATGGTGGGCACAAGTTGTGATAGAATAACCATCATGACTCTTCATTGTTTCTCTCCCCTCCAAGCTGTTGCTCCTCTAAGTTTACCCAATTTGTCTAATATTATTATAATTTCACTAATATTTATCAACAACTTTCAAAATAAGAATTTAATAAAATTTCTACTATAACTACTATAATAAGTGAAAACACATCAAGATATAATCACTAAATCATCCAAAAATGTTAATATATGGAGTATCAAACAAACTCTCATACTAAAAGAATAACTCATCCTCAAAAAATAAATCTTCCTCCAAACATCCAACTAAAAGAAGAAATATACATCTATGATAATCACAACTAGATTTGATTATCATGGTGGGCTTATATTTTAAAAATGAGATCTAAAATTTTGTGATTTGTTAGAAATTAGTCTTGGTGTGGATGTATTTATTAATCAAGCTATGCAAAAACATTTCTTAGGTTGCCTCCTAAGTGATATTATGTTTAACATTTATACTTGACTTAATTTTTAGGTTGGATTTCATCATTGTCAATCTCAAATGTCTATGTTACTTTTTAAGTATAATTTTCACTCCTTTTGCCGTGTACTCTATATGCTGATCAATGATGCTAAATAGGTGTCCAAACTTCCTTTCTTTATATGGGTAGTGATGAAAAAAATTTCATGGCTCTTTCAACATTTTCCTAACTTTGTTCACACAGGTTTAGTGATGATAGTTATACTTTTTTTAGATGTTGCAACTATTTGATGTACTTCAACCTCAACTTTATCATGTTTTCATTCATTCTCCTTGTTCACCTCATTTTTTCATGTCTTCCTCATATATTATTACAACTTTGGGTGTCCAATATGAATATTATAGTTGTAGTGGTTATTCTGGACACCTATATAATAAACCTTCATGACTTTGAATGTAAGGATGATAATACATATAGAAATAATTGTTTGGTTTGAAATGCCACCCATTGCTTTGAAATGAATTCAATTTTTGGTCTCTAAATTTCTAGGTCCATAGGTTTTAACTCAGTCATAGAAGTTTTTCTCAGGCAAGTTACGTTGAGAAATACTTTTTTGGTACCATTATAAATAGAAAAGCACAAAACTCAATATAAATATAATATAAACATTAATTAATAATTACATCCACACAATTAAAAGCATAAATATCTTTTTACAAGGATATTTATGTCAACTTACGTTGTGTAATCAAACTATAATAAAATAATTAATAATGGTACCAAAAACTTATTGTGACTTTGTGAGGACATCAAAAACATCATTAATTGACATGATCATAAAATCTTTTTAGGCAAGAGTCTCTAGTCTAATATAGTTCTACAAGTATATTGATCATATAAGTAATAAAGTATAAAAGTCCAAATATCAATCTCATAGGAATTATATATATAGTTTAATTAACAACTAGTGAACAAATTATTGATCAAGTTGAATAGATATATTTGGTTTTTGAAAAGATACTTAGACTCTAAGGTTGAGTCATGTCCTTTTGCCTAATGATATTTCTCTTATGTTTGATCAATAACATGTCTAGTTATTGGATGAAGGATAGATTAGTATGAAAATACTAGTGTGCCCTCTTGGTATACAAGGTGACCATCATCCTTATAGTGTTAATACAAAGGATGATCCTCTTGTAGTTATCCCTTTGATATTTAAACACCAAAGCTACATATTATTCTATGCAAGGGTAATTCACATATATAATCTTTTTAGGCTATATGTCAACTACCCTTGACAATTGCTTTGAGGATGCACTTCTATTCTCTCACCTTTAATTCTCTTAAATATTTCAAATAATATGGTAATAAATATGTTTCCACTTTCGACTTTGTAAATACTATACTAATGATAATTAATATATGACTTCCTATGAATCTCACTTATATAAGTCATCCATGAAGAAATGACTTGTAAGGCCATTACCACCATACTAATATCACTTATACATGACTCACATTCTTTATTATAACTCATAAGTTAGACTTCTACTTAACCCCCAGCACATTACTTAAAGATTAGTTATTCTATATAGTATATAATTGACTGGTCTTAAAAACATTTATATTTTTGACTTTGCAAGCATCATACTCACAATAATTAAACTAATCTTAGTTTCAAGTCTTTACACACTAATTTATCTTAGGTATTAATATTAGAAACATTTTCACATCCTTCTTATCATATCATGTGAGTGTGTTTCATGACTTACACATTACCACCTACCATGACTTATATGCATAAATCTATGTATTCATTAAAACCATAAGTTTCAATTCTAATTTTCATCAATATCTATCAACATCCAAACAACAACATAAATATAAACTTAAACTTATATAATCATTAATTTATCACAATATAAGTACATTCACTAATCATAAATTTCAATTTAGTATGATATTGGGGAAGAAATCATATAAAATGTATTGAGGAGCATCTCATGGATTTGAGGGTTCCTAATGAATACCCAAGTGAAAATCTAAGTATAAAATCCTAATTCCAATTAAAAATTACTTGTGTTCACCTTGGATTTTTTTAAATAGTAGTTAGAATATTAAATAATAGGGTTCTTTGCATGCATGATTCATATTTTATATATTTTTTTATTTATAAGCTTTGTTTTTATACTTAGTGGATCCATATGATATTTTAAATTGGAAGTCATAATATAGTTTTAATGTCATAACTTTATTATTTTTCAGATCTTTTTTAGAGCATTGATGACATTGTAGGAATGGATATCATTACTTAAGTAATCATTCTCTGAAGCTCTCAATAACATAAAATCATGGCACTAAAATTAGCCATGGCCCTGGACTTTCCTTTCTAATAAAAGTGTTGTAGTGCTAGGAATGTTAAGAATCATGCCTTTAATTTCTAAAAAAAAAGTCAACCCATTGGAATTAGCCATGACTTTGGTCTTGGATTTATAAGCAATGAGTCATAGCACTATGATTTTAATGATTGAGATAATTACTCTATGTAACACAGAGGTGCTGTGCTGAACAATGCTTTGAATTTGATATTTTTTCTCTAGAGTACAAAGTTGAAACATTGTAATTAGCTATAAACAGAATAAATACTCTCTAGAATGAAAGACATGGCAAAAAATAATGTTATGATTGAAAACACATGGTTTTTTTCTTATATATTAAATACATTAACACTCTAGAAATTACTATGACTATTTATACTAGTGAGATACTTGGTGTCATGACAATAAAATTATATAACAACTATTAAATATTTTAGAGATAGTGCGACAATATATTTTAGAAAATATCTTGGTAATCACAATTGTGTTACATAATGAAATATTTCTGTAACTTGGTCATAAAATCGTGATATACAAAGAAAGCCATGAATATTTTTTAAAAAGTTATGACCAACAAGGGATACCATAACTACTTAAGAATAAGTGTGGAAGGTGTACCCAAGTCATTATAAAAAAATTCTCATGACTCTCCATTGTTTCTCTCATCTCTAAGCTTTTAGTCCACAAAGTTTATCAGTTTTACCCAAAATAACTACTATTTCACTAATATTTGTCAACTTCTTTCAAAATAAGAATTTAGTAAAATCTTTATCAATTTTACACAACAATATGTATTCAACAAATGACCTAAAAAAGTTAGTATGTGGAGTACCAAAAAAACTCTTACACTAAAGGAATTACTAGTCCTCGAGTTATGAATTTTTTTCCAAATATTCACCCTAAAAGAAAAATTTTATGTCTAAGATAATCATGACTAGGTTTGGGTATAGTAGTGGACTATGACATTCCTTGTTGTTGTTGATAGCTAGACTTATTTAATTGAAATTGGGTATACTTTCCACAATGATTTGTTATAAATGGGATGTGACATAATGTGTTTTTTCATCAAACTATGCAAAAAAATCATGATTATGTTTAATGCCTATAGATAGACTTATTTTTTGGGTCAAATTTTCTCATTGTCAGTCTCAAATATCCATGCTATTTTTTAAAGATATTTTTTTCTCTTCTTTGACCTTGTACTCTGTGTCAATCAATGATGTCGAGTAAAATATATCCTAACTTCCTTATTTTATTTGGGTATCTATTTAAAAAAAATTCAAAGCTCTTTCAACTTTAGCCACAACTTTGTTCCCCATAGGACTAGTGATGATAGTCATAATTTTTTCAAATGTCATGACTTTTTGTTGAAATACAACCTCAATCTTGTCATTATTTTTTTATCCTAGTTGTTTACCTTATTTTCATTCATGTCTTCCTCATAGATTATTATAGACTTCTAAAATCATGCCCATATTTTCAAGCTTTGCTTCTATCCATCTTATTTAATCTTCTTTGTATCATTACTTTTCTTTGTCTCCATCAACAATGCCAAAATATTATATTCAAATGAAGGTTATCTATCTAGTATGGATATTTGTATTGTGGTAGTTGTTCTAAGCTCTCATATAGTATACTTTCATTATGTTCAATGTAAGTATGATAGTATGGATGTAAATTTTTGTTCAATCTAATAAAATAATACTTGCTTCTTTGAAATAAATTTATTTCCTTGGTCTCTAAATTTTAGGATCCAAAAGTTTAACTCAGTCCCAAAACTTCCTTTTAGGTAAGTTGTGGTGGCTAAAAAAAAGTCAAAAAGGAAAGTATAAATCAAGGTTGTGATAGCTCTTGTAAGTTGTTTTTCCTCATATGGTTCTCACCGAATAAACTTAAGGGAGGCATATATTAATTATGCGAGTATGATACTTACAAAACTAAAAGTATAAATATTTATAAACTATAACAATTACTAGTCTTTATAACACTTGAGACTGAAAAATAAGAATGTATATATGAAATAAACATTAAGAACTATTGACAAATTTTCCTAAAAGATAGAAATTGTTAATAATTCTTGAATGAATATAATTTATTATTTTGGTGATGATATACCAAGATGATAACTATGAGAAGATTACCATTGGGAAGGGTTCATTGGTTACAAATACCTTGTATATCACTAGGATATAATGAATCATTGCACAATGCCCTATATTTCATTCTATGTCCGGGCGTGATGTAAGTTGAACTAATTAAAACACATATCATATAGATTGAATAAACAAACTCATGGATCTAAGATTGTTCATAATCTAAATATCTATTTTACTAGAAAAGTTATCTTGTTGTTGTCTACCAGAATTACTTATATAATCTCTATGGGATTGACACACACACATGAAAGTTCTCTTTAATACTTGTATAATCCGTGCACTTGCAGATTTCTATTGATGAAATATTCTCACTAACAAACTTTTTAGACATTACTTAAACTAATAAAATTATATGGTATAACAAAGTTACAATGCATAATGCCTTCCAAAATATGTGGTCCCCAATTGTAAAAGGTATAATAAAACATATATGATCCTTAATTTTCCTAATAAGTATTTTTTGAATAAATGCACTATACTTTTCAATCAAATTCATGGTTTCATATATCTTTAACTTACTCTTACTAATCATGATATCTTTCATAAACTTTGCATGATTTAGTATTTGTGCTGGAGTTTTGGAAAATAACATGTTCACTTCTAGTTTTTTAAATATGTTAAGAAACTTTTTCAAGTTTTCATCAACTTCCTCTTTCTTAAAATGTTATAGAAATAGAAGATTTATCATAAACTTACCCTTAGCTTCATTTTATTTCATTTCTTTATTTCCATAGATTTGGGTAACCTCTATTTTATCCTTTGACTCTACTCTCCCTAAATTCATATTTTGGATGAGAGTTGGGCTTGCACTTGTACTAGGGTCTCAGCTTTGTGTCGTGCCATGACACAATTACATTTTTCCATAAAAATATTTTTAGTAGGAACTATGACTTTTAAGAAATTATTAGTGGGAGCCTTAACTTAGAAAGTCACATCATTATAAATCTTTTCTACTTCAAAGCAATATAGATAAGAACTTCTTTAGATTTGCCTCAATATTAGTTGATAATACTAATTATTTAATTTGACCCTCTATGCTCTCCATTATCGAACTCATGTGATCTAATTTCTCTTCAAGTCTTCCCATCCAAGGGTTTTGGTTATCATTTCTCTTTATCAATTTTTTTAATATGAAATCAAAAATTTCTTCTAGTGATGACTTTTCTTTTCTTCTTTGATGTTGATAATTCAAGTTTTCTCCTTAATTATTTTAACTTACTGAATTATTCCCAAAGATTCTCAGAGCTTGTCTTTATAGTCCACTCCCATGGTCTTCATATGAAAAATTTCATGATTTCTCACATTTACATAGTAATATATTTGGACATTATTATTATGTCAAAATACATTCTTTTTGCTTTGAAATCTATTGGCTTCCATCATTTGGTATACATGATCTAAGTTCACCATTTCATATGGTTGCAAAATGATCGTTTTCCCTGATCCTCTTCTCTTTTCCTATTGAGTTTCAAGCTTCCTTAGAAAAAAAATCATTTTTGCTTCAAGTACAATGAATCGATCCGATACTCCAACTTATATATCCTTCAAAGGAATGACTGGTTGGAGTTTGATAGTTTTTCTTTGCTATGTACTCAAACAAGTAATATGCCTACTCCAGTAATTTATAATTAATTAAACCTCTAATGGTTACACCAATCATGCACCTCATCATTTAATTCAGCCTATTGTAAAAAATTCAGGCTTAGACCATAACTCAAACTCATATTGAGGTCACTTCCTCAACAACTCCTTAAAATGGTCCAAAGTATCATATAAAGACTTTAACTCATCCTACTGAAATAAGCTTATCTTGCTTCATAACTGAGAAGTGATTTAATATGAAAAAAACTTTATGAGAAATGGCCCCCACGCGTTCAACCCAATTCTCAATGGAGTCATGCGATAAATATTAGAACTAACTTTGTACCTTATCCATTAATGCTAATGAGAATAGATATAACTATATTGTATCAAGGCTAACTCTAATCATCATTAATATGTCACATAGCTCCAAAAATATCATAACATATCTATTATGATCCTTTGATATCCTTCCATTATACTGGTGATGTTGAACCATTACTATCAGACTTGGCTTCAACTTAAAATACTTTACTTCCACTAGTGCATTCAAATACCTAAGTGACTATCCATCATCACATAATGGGATGTTGGATAGTTTTCCTATTATTTCCATGGGACTCTCTATAACAATAGTTTCCTCTAGTTATTTTAATGCTCTTTATTTTGAAATTGCACTTTTAATGCTCTCCATTTCTATGTTTAGAGGGTTTAATTCAGTCATAGAGCTTCAATTCATAAAAGGTGGCTAAAAAAATAAGAAAAGAGATAAACAAAACATAATAATAATCTACTTTTCAAATAAGATAACATGACTTGCTATTTGATCCGGAAAAATTTATCAAAATTAATGCTATCAAAATTAATGCTATCAAAATTACTAAAATAGTATTTTTCTTTCTCAAGGATAATTACTTCAAGTCATGATGAATAATCAAACTAAACAATCCTCGATAATAGTACCAAAAACTTATTATGACTTTATTATGCTGACAAATTTTTTTGATTAGATAGTATCCTAAAAGCTGATTGGCGAGGGCATGTCATCAACAAAGATCGAAAAGTATATAAGCCTAAGTCCTATAAGTAGTAAAGAAGAATTTTATCCATATATCAATCACATATCGATTATATTATAATTTAGTTAACTAACAAAGAGACAATACAATTTTAGTACATGAGATAATTAGGAATTTTGATGTGACTCTTAGATCTTAGTGTTTGTATACTTAATTTATGTGATTCATATTCAAATAATTCGAATTATGTCTAGTTTGAATACATAATGAAGGTTGTGTTATTATGTAATGATGCCTTTTCATAATTGTATATAAAGTGGTTATCACTATTAAGCTCATCCTAATGATAGTACCCTCATATCTATTCCCTCAGTACTTTACCAACAAGATAATAATTCATGTTTGCTCGAAAGTTATTCACAATCTCATATCTTTTAGGCAACTAGCCAACTACTACTGATAGTTACATCATATATTTATTCTTATTCTCTGGCCTAAAGTATCATAAAGACTAAGAACTAATATAGTTAAATATTTACACTTTCAGCTTTGTAAACACTATACTCACATAATTAATATATCTTTCTCTCAAGTTTCATCAGTAATAACCATATGAGTGAAATCAATACAAAAAGCTATTATTCCTTGCGAGTCACAATATGCTCATGCATATCATGTGTATTATCTATTACCATCATCCATGGTCATAATGCAGTTCACATACTAAATGTAAAATCCTTAGTAAAAAGTTGTATAAAATATCCAACCATTAGGAAAAGATTGTATTAAACATCCAACCCTAATGAGTACAAGTTCTTATAAGACACATATAATAAATTGATATGTAAAACTATTTCTACTTTTGACTTTATAAGTATCATACATATAATATTTAACATACCCAAATTTTTAGGTTTAATTTATAAGTTCATCTCAAGTATCATCATCAAAAGGGCCATCACTTCCTTCCTACCATATGCATGAGTGAGCCCTATGGTTTATATATCACTGTACACCATGATAAATCGTTCAAATTTACCAATAGTTAAATCCCTAATTCAAGTTGTATTTAATTACTATATCCATCAATTTTCTCCACAACATAATTCAAACTATTTTATACATCACATAAACAAAATTATATAAATCCCAGAGCTCAATTCCATATGATATTAGGAAGAGAATCATGAGACACATGAGAAAAAGTCTTATGAACTTGGATTCCTAATGACAGCCCTCATAAGAATGTAAGATGCAAACCCTAATCCCATGTAATTTTGAATGATTTCCCCAAATATATACTAGAGATGAGGGTTTTGATAGTCGCACCCCACAACTCTAGAGTCTAGCTTATGTTTTATATCCATTGCTTGTTTTTGTATTCCATGTATAAGTATGGTCGTGAGTTTATGATTATATCATAGCTACAAAAAATTTATTGCATAGTTAAAATTATTATGTAATAAAGGTGGTAGAGTCACGATGTCTAAATATTGCTATGACTAATTGAGTTTTGGCCAAGAATGAATATTAAAACTATTCGATAATGTATGAATTACCAAGTAGCCAAAACCCTAAAAAACCTATTAACTTCGTTATTATTCATCAAAATATATCAAAACTCCAAAATCATGAAATCAATCCAATTATATCTTATTTTCATGCTTATACATCATCTAATAGCATTAAAATACTCAAGAATATTAGGTAATTTGAATAACAAACATACACTCACAATACAAATATAATATAATAATAAACAAAATCACATCCACACAACTTAAAATAGAACTATTCTTTCCCAAGGATAGTTATATCAACTTCAGTTAATAAATTGAATTAGTGTAAGAAAATCATTAGCAGTGGTGTAAAAAACTTATTGCAACTTTATGAGAGTTCTAAAACTCATAGTTATTTGTCATGATCACAAAACCTAGTTGAACGAGGATCTATCAACCAACATAACTCTATAAATATATGAGTCATATAAGTAATAAATTAAATGTAACTCTAAATATGGATCACATAAAGATTATTTGATATATATGTTGATTAATAATGAATTAATGATTATACAAGTTGAATAAATCTACTTGTTATTAGGAAATATACTTAGGTTCTACTATTGGCACTTGTACTAATACATTATTATATTTCTTTGTATTTGGTTCATATCATGTTTGATTATTGGGTGAATCATAAATTAATATGAAAATACTTATGTGCCTTCTTGACATATAAGGTAGCCATCATTTATAAGATTGTCACTATCTAGGGCAATCCTCTCATAGTTGTCGTCTTGATATTTTAATACCAAAATAATATATCAATCCGTGCAAGGGTCATTATTATATCTACTCATTTTAAATAATATATACCCTTGATGATTACTTCGAGTATATATTTCAATTCTTAAATCTCTAATTATCACAATGACTTAACATAATGTCTCAAATATCCTTGATGATTACTTCGAATATGTCAAATACTCTTCGATTATGTTTCTTAGTATTTGGTTCACATCATGTTTGATTATTGGATGAATAATAGATTAATATGAAAATACTTGTACATCCTTGGCATATAAGGTGGCTATCATCCATTGGACTATCACTACCAATGTTGATCCCCTCATAGTTATCCCCTTGATATTCTAATACTAAAACAAAATGTTGATTTTCCAATGAGCATTATCATGTCTACTCATTTTAGATAATATATCAATACTCTTGATGATTACTTTGAGTATGTAATTCTATTTTCTAATCTCTAATTATCTCAATGACTTGACATAATGTTGTACTAACTTTATTTGTATGTTCAACTTCATGAGCATCATATTCATGATAATGAAAGATATGTCTTCTCAAAAAATTTACAAATAACTATCATACAAATAGAAATAATTCATAGGGCTATCATTACTATATGAATCTTCCCCACTTGTCTATGCCTCGTGACATACCTATCACTCAGTTATACTTGAAACATGTCTCACACTATATGATGAAACTTCTAGGTAAGAAATTATACTTAGCCCCCACTTTACTTCAAGATTAGTTCTTCTAGATAGTATAAATAAAGTAGTCTTTAATATATTTATACTTTTAGCTTCATGAGTATTACACTCACTATGATTAACATACTTTAATTTATGATTTTCATACTTTGGCTTATCTCATGCATTAAGATTAGAAGGGTTATCACCTTTTTCTATTCAAATTACATAAGTATCTCTCGTAACATACTTGTTATCATCCGCTTTGACCAACACACAAACACTAACATATTTTAGAAAATCCTAATATTTGTTTCCCAAATGGATCCACATCCACCAATATCCAAATAAATTATAAACCAAACATAAACTCATTAATACAATTATCCATCACAAGACAATTACATAACCAATCATAAAACTTAATTTAGCGATATATTAGAGAAAAGATCACACGAGATGTGTGAAAAGTCATCTCATGGGTTTGATAGTTCCCAATGAACTCCCAAACTATTTTACAAGATAAACTCCCAATTCTAATAGATTTTGCTTATTTTTCACATTTGATTTTATCCTCATTGAGAGTAATGTCTCAGTACCTAGGCTTGGAATACAACATTTTCTTCTTTTGCTCCTCTCCTTGCTCTCTCTTCTTACAAGTTTTCTCTAAGTGTAGCTTTAATATTTTAAGATTCTGTGTAATATTTTAAGCTGGATGTCATGACACAAAGTTGAGATCATGACTTTATCATCTCTTCAGATCCTATCTAGAACATAATTATCATAGTAATATGAATGACTATGACTAATACTAATCTCCCTGTAAAACAATTCATGGTGCTGGTAATTAGTTGTGGGTTTGGTATTGACTTTATTAGCTAAATATCATAGTGTTAGGATTACTTAGACTAAGTTAATTCTTTCTATAATACAAAGTCAGAATGTTAGAAATTTAGTTGTAGCTCTGTTGTTGGATTTATTAGAAAAGTGTCACATCAATATTAATGCTTCAACTGAGTCATTGCTCTTTGTAAAAAAATTCATGGTGAAAAATGATAATGTGACTTACAATCTATTGATGTTATGGTCCTACCACAACAAGTCAACTCTAGAATGTGTTGTGACTACTTTTATCAATGAGATACTTGATTACCATGACATGAAATAATATTGTGCCCTTAAAATTGTTTAGAGTTAGTATAGCTATGACTACATGAAATTTTCATGGTCATGATGATTATTTTATATAGTGAAAAATAAATGATTATGTCAACTCGATAATAGAGTCATGGTATACATAGAATACTATGAATATTATAGTAGCATTATATTGAAGAAAGGACATGCAACTACTTAAGGCAAATAAGTAATGGGTATATAAGTCATGTCAAGAGAATTGACATAAATCTTCATTTCTTACAAGTCTTCTTCACCGAGTCCACCAATTTCACTCAAATTCTCTTCAATTTCACTAATACTCACAACTTCATCTTCAAAATAAAGTTTTAGTGAAATCTCTTTGATATCTACTATTATCTATGTAGACACTCTACATCATACTCTCCAATTGGTACCATTTATTTCGTATATTGTGTAGAAAACATACATCTTACATATTTATTCTAGAGTAGCTGCAACATCATACCATGACCATAACTTTACAAAAAATAGTCACAACTTTCTTTGTATACTATAACTCCACCATCGAGTTGGACACAAGTATTTCATTGTGAAATACAATCATCATGGCCAAAATATTTTCTTATAGAAATAACCACACCATTTCTAAAAGATTTAATGATTGCGACATTATTTTCCTATCATGATAACCAAGTATCTCATAACCAAAATATCAAGTACTATGAGTCACAATATTATTTTTTTCCATATCTTTTCATTCTAGAGAGTATTTACACTGATCATAACTAATTGTAATGCCAATAACTCATGTGTTCCAAAGAGAAAATACCAAAATTATGGCTTTATTCAATATTATGACTTTGTGTTATAAAGAGTCATTGTCTTTGCTGTGACTTTCCCAATACTATGATATTTTGCTTAAAAAGGCAAGATCAAAGCTATGATTAATTATAGTGCTACTATTTTGTGTCATAGAGAACTCCACTGTAAAGTTAATTGAGTCGTGATATCTATTTACACTATGACATTAGTGCTCCAGAAAAGATCTTAATAGATAATACAATCACAACCTCAAGTCTATAACATGACTTCGAACTTAAAATATCACATGAATTCTCAAAGTATAAAAGTAATACTTAGAAAGAAAAAAAAAAGGAAGAAATTACAAACTACACTTGCCAATAACCCAAGGCGATGCTATTTTGACCCCCATTTAGGATAAATCCAAGGTGAACGCAAACAATTCTTAGTTGGAATTTGGATTATATACATAGATTTTCACTTTGGTATTAATTAGAAATTCTCAAATCTAAGACATATTTCTCAACACATCTCATACAATTCTCTCTCTAATGTCCAACTAACTTGAAATCTAAGGTTAATAAATGAATATGTAGGTTTATACAAATTATAATCAAAACTTAGGATTTTTATAAATATGTAGGTTTATACATGTAGACAATGACAAATAGTGATATATGGGTTACATGATAGACTCACATAATATGATAAGAAGGAAGTGACAACTCTTTTAATCTTAATGTATAAGATAAACTAATATGTAAAGAACTAAAATTGAGATAAGTTTAATCATTGTAAGAATGATAATTACAAAGACAAAAGCACAAATAAATTTAAGACTAATATATTATGTACTATCTAGAAGAGCCATCATTCAAATAATGTGATGATTAAATAGAATATATGACTGAAGCATTTTACCATAGTGTGGGAGTCATGTGTTAGATGTAGTGGATGGTGACATGTATGTTATGAGACATTCAAGTGGGGAAACTAGTATGGTAGTGACAGACTTGCAAGTCATTCTCTCTTGTATGACTTCTATATGTGAGATTCGTATGAATACATATGTTAAATATTGTGAGTATGACATTACGACATTGAAAGTAGAAATATATTTAGGACCATATTTTTTGTATATTTAAGATAATTCGAGGTTGGAGAATAGAAGTGCATACTTAACGAAAATATTAATGACAGTGTTGTATTGCCTAAAATGAGTAAATGCACAAATGACCCTTACATTGAATAATACATGACTTCGGTGTTGAAATTATAAGGGGACAATAATGAGGGGATCATCCTTGGTAGTGACAATCCAAGAATAATGGTCATCTTGCATCCCAAGAAGATACTATCATTTTTATACTAATATATCATTCGTCAAATAATCAAACACGACATCATCCAAACACATGAGAAACATCATTATGCACAAGGATATGTATCAATTCTAGAGTCTAAATATCTTCAAACCAAGAATAAATTTTCAAATTGAGTAGTAGTTAGTTCATTATTAATTGATCAAACTACCAACATAATTATTATGAGATTGATATTTGAATTTACACCTATATACTTATTAAGTTATGTTGAATGATAGACCATCACCCACTGAGATTTTGTGATCATGTCAATTGATGATAATTTTGATACTCTCACAATGTCACAACAAATGAGAAACTAGTTAGAATCCCATAAAACATATACATTATGGAAGTTAAATGATTATTTAAAATTTAAAATTTATCCAACAATAACAAACCCATTTTTGAAGCTCAATTGGTAGCTGAGGGCTCCTTATAACAATCTAGTTCAAATTATTCTAAGAGCAAGAGTTTAGAGAGTAAAATTTTGTCTAAACATTAGGGAGATCCATGAGCAAATGGGTGATGCAAGACACAAGCATAAACCCTAAGGGAGACATGAATTTTGACCTACCCCAAGAGAGACATGAATTTTGACCTACCCCAAGAGACATGAATTTTGACCTACCCCAAAAGAGACATGAATTTTGACATACCCTAAGGGAGACATGAATTTTGACCTAACCCAAGAGAGACATGAATTTTGACCTACCCTAAGAAAAAGATAGGGCACATGACGAAGTACCATGGATTTAGAATTTAATTTCTAGATACTCTTGAGGGATGTCATTGAGAATTCAAAATTCTTGAAATATATCTCTAATTATCTCATATGAATTCTTTCCCAATATTAATCTAAATTAAAGTCTATGATTAGTGTATTTGATTTCTTGTGATATATGCTTATTGAATGTTTTTTATATATAGATTATGTTGTAGTTTGGATTTTGAATGATGTTGTATTTATGTAAAACTAAAATTAGAATTTTACTAATGGGTTTGTGTATACTAACATGATGAATAGTGATAAGTAAGTCATAAGAAGACTCACATATAATTGTAGAAAAAAAGTGATCACCATTTTGATCATGATATATGAGACAAACCTATATGTTAAAATATGACATTGAGGTATGTTAAATATATGAGTATGGTTCTTACAAAGCTAAAAGTGTGAATACTTTTATAATACAATATATTTTGTATGTCTTAGTAGAACTAATCCTCAATTCATGTAGGCATTTTATAAAAGAATTTTTTAAGAGTTTTAAATAGTGACAAGTATTAGTGGGATTAGTAGAACTATTCATCATGTCATTAGTAGAACTAATCGCATGTCATTATAATAGTGACAAGTAATTGCATGTCATTAGTAGAACTATTCATCATGACATGCGATTAGTAGAACTAATCTCATGTCATTATAATAAATAGTGACAAGTAAGCCACGAGGCAAGAGCAATTAGAGGTAACTTGTATCGCGGTGATAGTCTTGCAAATTACTTTTTGTTGTATGAATACTATTAGTAGGATTTAAAAGAAAGTATATATTAATTGTGGGAGTATGATACTTATGAAGCTAAAAGTATAAATATTTTTACTACCATTTTAATTTATATTTATATGATACATGAGATTAAAGTATAAGAATGCACATACAAAGAAACTATCAATGATAGTTAATGAGTTGCCCAGAAAGTACTGACTTGTGAATGATCTTTGATGAGGGATGATTTGCCAATTTGGTAGTGAAGTGTCAAGGGGAAAGATGTGATTATACCATCATTGAGAAGAACCCAAAATTGATAACCACCTTGTATGCTAATTAAACAATAGGATATTTCTACAATAATCATAAATTTGTTATATAACTAAGCATAATAATATTCAATCTATTTAAATAAGTCATCATGAGTATTAAATGTACAAACACTAGAATTTAAGAATCTTACTAAAAACCTAATCCTTTCAAATAAAGTAGTAGTTGACTGATAATTTGTTGACTAAACTATATACATAATTTTTGTGGGATCGATATCTAGATAAAAAATTTACTTTATTACTTGTATGACTCATATACTTATAAGACTTATTGGATGAGATATCCTTGTGCATCAAGATTTTAAGATTTTTATCTAATCCCAAAAATTGAGCATCATAACAAAGTCATGTCTATTCTCCTTGCCCAACATGTTTATCATTACACTATCAAAGCTTCTGCTTACTGCGAACTTGCATCCCTATTCTCAATTTTTTACATATATATTCTTCTTCTAATATAGGAACAATATCTTTGAAGACTAGATACTTGGTAAAGATATCATTCATCAAATTTATGATGAGTTAATTATGAGCATTCTCTGGCAAAGGAATAGAATGACTTTATTATTCTCTTTTTCTTAAAAAAACAAGCACCCAAATGACTTTTCTAGTAACACGAAAAATAGGAAAATGAAAACAGAAAAATATCAAACCAAACACCTTGATTTTTTCAAAAATTTAGTTGTGGCAAAGTTGTCAGTTTGTTGGGATTTTACATTTGTGTTTTTGGCTATCAAACATAATAATTAGTTTAGAAAAATAATTTTAATAGCTTGGCATAAAATCAATAATTATTATGTCTTGATAAATTAAAATAAAATATAATCTAAGAGTTCTTTAGTTTGAAAGCCAAAACATTATTTTGGGAATTTGGAATTTTTTTTTTTATTTTTACAATATTTTCAATGTGCTCCGTTTAATGACAAACAAAACCACTCCATAATATATTTATATATGATTATATCTTGATACATGTTTTTATATTTTATATCTGTTTATATAGGTGTGTGTGTGTGTGTGTATTATATCTTTAATACATGTTTATATAGTTTTATATATATTTATTAAAGTATATATATTATATGTGTGTGTGTGTGTGTGTGTGTGTGTGTGTATAATTCTAATTCCTCACCATACAAAATGATGCTAAATATTGAAATGTGTTTGAGGTTCAAATGAAAGCAGAACTAATTATTCTTTTATCTATTTATATCACACGCGCACGCGCGTACACACATATAATACATATAGAAGCCATATAAATAAAATGAAAGAAGAATTAACTTTAATCAAGAAATAAAATAGAGATGCAATGCTTAAAGAAAATTGAGGATGTCCTACGGTGGTAGGTCTTGGGGGTCCCACACCAGCATGCACAAATAGTTAAGAGAAGAAACCGTTGAAGTGGAGAAGAGTCCAGAACCCAGAAAGGCCAAATTCCTTGTACTTGGGCGAGGAGAGATAACAAACATGCAGTTCATTCAACCCCACCTCGAATTTCTCTCTGAGGGACAAAACCTGCAAAAAACAGCCACGCATGACGCGCTCCACCAAAGAGTTGATGCAATGGCTTAAATGCGAATCCAGAGAAAACATACAAACATGACCCCTCCACCACGAAGACCTCAAACCTAAAATTTAAATACCTAAATCCTGAACCTAAATTTTAAATCCATAACCTAAAACCCTAAACCTAAATCTTAAATCCAAAACCTAAAACCCTAAATCTAAATCTGAAATCCAAAACCTAAATCTCTAAACCCTAAATCTAAATCTTAAATCCAAAACCTAAATCTCTAAACCCTAAATCTAAATCTTAAATCCAAAACCTAAATCTCTAAACCCTAAACCTACATTTTAAATCCAAAACCTAAAATCCTAAACCCTAAACCTAAATTTTAAATTCAAAACCTAAATCCCTAAAACCTAAACCTAAATTTTAAACCAAAACCTAAATCCCTAAACCCTAAACCTAAATTTTAAATCAAAAACCTAAATCCCTAAACCCTATACCTAAATTTTAAATCCAAAACCTAAATCCCTAAACCCTAAACCTAAATTTTAAATCCAAAACCTAAATCCTAAAGCCTAAACCTAAATTTTAAATCCAAAACCCAAAACCCTTGGCACCTATCCAAAGTCACATTCTTTTCTTGTTTATAGGTTAGGTTTGTTCTTTGTGAATTATGAGAGTTGGACCACTTCATCATTTATGATTGGAGCACTTGACCATTGGCGCACTTAATCATTGTTTGGTGCACATCTTCCAAGTAATACAAGTATCATGTTTCTCAACATCATGCATGTGTAGTGTAGCAGGTTGGAAGTGGAAGGAAGAAGCACCTGGGACACATCAAGGCCATCTGCGTTGCCAAACGGAGCGCCTTGATCAAGTTCCACATTCAAAAATCTGCCACAGATAAGAGACCTAAAGTCCAAAGCACATTGCAGAAGTTTGCTGATGACGCCGTGCATTGCTCGTGTCTCATCAGAGAGAAAACACCTGCAGAAAGTGAGCCAAAACAAACCATATGGTGCATTAGCTATTCAACATGGTGTCAGAGCTAAAACTCCTATGAAAAATAAAACCCAAGGCGAGTAGTGGGTTACAAACTCTAGGGAGAGAAAATTACATGTACTGTACCAACATAGTGCACTTGTATGTGCCTATGGTACACCCTAATTGCTCAAGGAGCACTGTCACGCACACTCACTGTATGTGATAAGCATTGCCGGCCACTATGTTGACGCTACAGAAGGAGGTTCCGAATAGGGTTTCGATTGCGCCAAAACCCCAATTGTTCGCAATTCGACACTATAGTAGTAGTACACCCTGACAGCTGAAGGAGAGGAAAAAAAATTATGTTTCAAAACCCTAATTATAATTTGGAGCAAAATCACATTTTAAGGATTTTGGCCTCCTGAAATCTTAATTTAAAGTTGGATTTTTAAAATTGTGAGGTGGCACCGATGTACATGCAAGAGATACAAGTCGTGAATTACCATGCACATGCATGTCTGCACATTGATGCGTGCACTACCACGTGCACTATGCTGACACATTACAAGCGTTCTCTTTTTGCAAACACCATGGCTTGTACCTCTAAGGATTTTGGCTCTAATATCATGAAGAAATACAAGCCCAAAAATAAAATATCAAAATTATAAAATAAAAAACATATATAAACAAATACTAATTTGGAATTGTAAGTATGTTAATCAAAACAAAAATAAATTTCATTATAAAAATAATTCTAAAAATAAATAAATAAAATCACACTCATAATAAAATTCATACATTAAATACACTTATATATATATATAATGGATAAAAATAATTGTGGCACTCCGCAAGTCAAGTGCTCATATTAAAACTAATGCATACAAGTTCACCACACTAAGTTTGGAAGACATAAATATAAGCTGAGATATTTTACAGGTCTTCGTCAAGATGTCTATTGTATACTTTATTATTTGAATGTATATTATAATAATTATCACATCACATTAACTGTCGCTATTGCTCTGAGCTTTATCGCTAGAAATGATCTCAAAATAAGGGTTCATCTCTTATTTTTCTAATAAAAAAGATTGCCTTCTATAAAAGTGCAAAGCTCTATCACAAACATCGTCTAAGTGCATGCTAGTGCTTAACTAGAATTTGAATACCAAACAAACTAAAAGTATATTTCTGTTTATTTTGATAATCTATTTTACCTGTAGTATATAGTTTATTTTGATAATTTATTTTTATAACCAAATATTTCTGTTTTAATATTTTCATGTAAGTGCAGGAAATAAAATATTAAAAGGCCAAGAATGTAGCAGCAGCACAATAATGAGTGTCCCACTGATTATTTTCGGGTTAATTGATCCGACCCACTCCAATTAATTGAACCGAGAGTTTTAATATAAAATATTTTGTATATTATTTTTCGGATTTTATTTTCGTGATCTGGAATTGTTTTTCTTCTCTCTCTCTCTTTCTCTCTCTGCGCGATTTATCACTACTGTTTCTACGCTGCACATACTCTAAGATTTCGGATTTGGTTTAATTTGTAATGCATAAGTATTTTCTGGTGGATGTAACTAGTCGTACTGAGCGACTAGTGAACCATGTTATTTCGTGCATTTCTATTATTTTAATCTTGTTTTTGATTCTGCCGTAGTTATATTGTGAATTGAATATATATCATTTGTTGTTTTTGTTATTTTTTCTTCTTTGAAAAATTAAAATCATAATTATGAAAGTGCAATTGCCCAGTACATAAATGAAATCAAAAGTGTTGGATACTTCTCTGGATACCAAACAAAGAGTTGCGTCAATGTGAACTTGTCTATAAAAATCTAGACAATGACTAATCCTACTAATTGTGCATGCTATATCTGATTTTATCATAGTCGTATAGTTAATTTTTTCTATGATTTTTTGATAAATAACCGAGTCAATTGGATGGGTCACAACAAAAATAAAATTAATATTTAGATCAAAAGTATCTGCTGGAGTACAATCAAAGTGATCATTATCTATAGAAGTATAAAGTAGATATCTCATTCGTGGCAAGATGATATCTCCTCGTGGAATAAGCTACCACTGTGCTACTAAAATATCCGAGTATCATAAGGTATTTTATCTGAAATTATTCTTGAATATACTCCTCAATCTTTTTGAGTTTCAGCTCATCTCTCATAATCAGAATGTCATCAATATATACAATCAACAAAAACAACCATCCAGCAAGACTCATTTGAAAGAATAAATAAAAATCAATAATATATTATAGAACCCATAGAAAATGAGTATAGATGAAAATTTCATAAACTATATGCTACAAAAAAAATAAAAATTTATATTAATCTAGATAATTGAACAATAAGTATCCTAGCAATCAACACCAAATATCTGGATGAACCCATTTGATACAAGTCTCGTATTAAAGAAATTTACTTTCTCACATGAACATATTTTCATAATGAACAATCACATACGACTAATAATAGACCTTTCCGAATATCATACTACTAGTTCCCATGTACCACTCGACTAGAAGACATAAATCTATCTTATCAAGGCCTAATAATATCCTAAATGAGATAATATTTCATAATAAAATTTAGATTTCCGAATATAATAAAAAAAATATTAAAAAAATAAAAGAATACATAATACAAAAGTAAGACAAAATTTATGAATAAATACAACACCTCTATCACTTCTAGATAACAATCAAAATATCAAGATTAGAAAAATTAGCTATAGAATCATATGGCTCCTCACTAGGCTCGTGATAATCTAAGATTGCTGGGTATATCTCTATTTTTCTTAGAATAAACTCTAAGTCATGAATAATCAAGTAACCTAGTACCAACTTAATATGAGTTTGTACTTATGAAGACTCGTAGATTACCACATCATTTAAGTCAAAAGGAAATCTCCATATCAAAAAAACCACACTCTCCAAACAAAACACATCAGAATTTATTGCTAGATATGATAACTTAATGAGAATCATACCATAATGAATACCAATACGCTCATATATAATTCATGAATAACTATCTCTACTAACTAGTAGATCAAGTAAAACTAGATGTAAAAAATGAAGAGTAATAAATTCAAAGCACAATTAACATATATACTTTTCTTAACCTCATTAAAAAATAATTCCTAATTAAAAAACATAATATCAGAACTTACTAAAATTCTATCAATTTTTAATAAAATAATACTTATATAATTTTGGGTGCTGAAGTATCCAAAAAAAAAAAAACACATATCAATCCTCTAGATGTCAATATGTTCCATCATGATAGACTGATGATAGTGATCTAAGATAATTTTGAAAATAAGCTAAATAATTTTTTTTCATGATATATAATTTACAAAGATTTATATTAAAATATTACAAAAGATGACATCTAATTGAAATGATAAGTTATATTTTAAAATCATATATACGTAAAAATATTTTGGAACACTCATTCCACATATGAGTGTACAAGATACTTAAAATAAAAATTTATTTTTTATTTCAACAATATAATTTTATTAGGGTGTGTCAGTGCAAGAAATCTAATATATCATCTCATGATCTTATAGAAAGTACCAAATCAGTCTGACAAATATTCTAATAAATTATTATTTCTTATTTTTTAATATTTTTGTTAAAATAATTTTTTATTAATTTAAATAAGTAAATCTCTCTATGATTATCTACTAAATTCCTTTACGTCTGAATATATCATATCACATGAATTATTATTCAAGTCATACAGATGTGTAGGATATGAACTCTGATAAATTTTTCTAATTAACATGACACACATTCTAATCAAAATCCCATAACACTAAGATATAGTATTATCGACTTAGTCAATGATGAGTAATCATACTAAGAATACACAAATAAAGATTCTAACTAACATATAATTAATCATGTTGAATTCCCCAAACGAAATATTCCTTAAATTCTCTCAATCATAAATAAAAAATATCAAAAAAATAAATAAAATCACAATTAAATTACCTGAAATGATAAATCACACATAATAAACAAACAAGATAATTAGTTTTATTTTATAACACAATATCATAGCTAACTTAGAAAAAAATTAATTTTAAATTTGTGAATAGTAGTTGTTTGCTTGTCAAAAGGCAGTGTAGTTCATAAATTATATTATGATCCCAACTCAAGGTTTATTTATGAATGGGAGATTAGATCATTCAAGACTTAAAGTCTATATTAGAATAATGTGGCATGCACAATATGTTCAACTCTGGGTAGAATCTCTCGAGCAGCTACATAATCTGGAAGTTGACTTCTTTGATATAAATTTATCAATTATTTTTTGAAAGAAATATAAGATTTATATTTTAATTTCTATTTCACATATATTAATGAACTCACATCACTTTCTTTTTTTAGATTCTTTTATTATATCTCTTGTTGATGTTAAGGTATTAAGTTTTCTTCAAAGTTATTATCTCACATAAAATGATATCAGAAAAAGAAAATTAATACTTTGACTTGATGGAAAATCTATTATCAGTTGCATACAAATATTTACTCTTAAGATTGGTTCATGTGAGAAGATAGATCTTCTTAATGCAAGAGTTATCGATAAATAACTTACTCAAATGTTTAATGTGAATTATCCAAATATTTTAAAGATATGTCCTTCGAAGACTTGATACAAGAGAAAGTACCTTCAACATTATCGTAATAAACCCATTTATATATTTACTTATTATTCCCTATGATGAAGTATGGTTGATCATGCTCATATGTCTACACCTAATATAACTAGTACAATTGATTTTGATGAGAATAGTAATATATAGCCTAGAGTAATATGCCGAGAAATATGTGGAATGAGAGACTTGATGATGGTCTAAATATATATATACAAACTAGATACATCCATAATCTTTTCTACACAAGTCTTCTCTCATATCAGCTAATCCATTTCAAAGTAAAGATTTGGACATTCTGATTATATCAAAGATGAAATTAAGAATATGTTCTACTTAGTACCCTTTATCTTGAGTATTTTCTTACTTTTATTTTGATACTATATATTCTAATTTATTATCCTTTCTTGATAATTATAAACTATGTTGCACGGACACGGGGATACGACACAGTAAGATACGGGGACACGGCAAATTCTAAAAAACTAGGATACGGATACGGCTAGGATACGTCATGATAAAAAAAAAAATTAAAAAAAAATTATTAATTATAAATATTAGGTATTTTAAAATAATTAAAAATACTGTATTTTAAAATAATTTAAAATTCTGTATTTTAAAATAATTTAAAATTCTGTATTTTAAAATAATGTAAAAAAAATTTAAACCCTCTAACACCCTCCCCCTCCCGAACCTTTTCCCCCCCTCCCGAAACCCCCCCCCCCCCTACCGAAAACCCCTCCCGAAAACTCGATCAAATGAGTCGGATATGTTTTTATATACAATGAATTAATGTATAATCTTCTAGAAACTTAAGCAGAAGAAACATAACAACCAACCTAATAATATCTTATCTTACACACTTGTCATGATAAATAAAACCATAAGTTGATAAAAATTCAACGACACCACCAACAAGCTAGGTTTGGTTAGGATAAAATATACTATATATTTGTGATACATTTATGCAAATATTTTTTGATTTTTCTAATATTTTTAATTATATTAATGTGAGCCCAAATTATAGAGATTTGTTTATTAAATATATGTTTTTAAGTGTTTGAGCCAACCTATAACTAAGAGACAAATCACTGTTAAACTTTTTGATCGAGTTGTCATTACATATATCAAATTCATCTATATTATTAATTTCTATTTTTCATTAAAACCATTATTTTTTTATTTTTATAATAATTAATTATCTAATATTATTTAGTTTAGGGATATAAAGCTTAAAATAGAAATTTTATTAATTATAATATATTCTTATTTAGTATATATCTTGTTTTCTAATAAATAAAATAATAAAAAAAGAATAGTGAACTTATACCTTGCAAAATTATAGACCCATAACTATAATATTTTGGACTGTGATTCATTGAAGAAGACACACTACATTACTAATTAAAAAAATAATATTATTAATACAAAAAAAAAAAAAAAACTCAAAACAAAACTATAAAAATATTACCTTATAACAATTTGAAAAAATTAGCGAGGATCATAGAGAATAAAATATAAGACAATATAATGTGAATATGAAAACAATATAAATTTAATTTATTTATTTATATAAATTTAGAATTTTTAAATATTATTTTTTTGTTTATTTAAAAGAATAGGAGAGAATCATTATTTCTTTTGGATTTATACAAGACTATTGGAAACGAAATCCAATAGCCAAAGGGGAAGGACATGAAACACAAACAACCCTATAGGAAAAGGTATAAAATTTAAGGTGCACTAGGTACCCTCACTAAGTCAAATTGGGCTCTACTCGATTAGAAACCATGACATGGGCATGACCTTAATCATTTTGTAAGCAATGTCGGATTTAGCATCCACAGGGCAAGCTCTTGGGTCATGCCGTGCTCAACTATATTTGTCGGATGTGCCAAACCACTCGCTCGATAAAACACAAATCATGGCATGTGCAAGCTCATGCCTATGTTAGGCACAAGTTTGTGTGTATCATGTCATGGATGAATTGCAAATGGATCATGCCAAAAGACAGCACGGGCTGGCCATCCCATTGTCCACCTCCTTTTTGAAGTATTCATGAAAATATATTATAAATTCTCAAATATCTAAATATATGTTATAGCAATAATCATATTTTGGATATTATCCCTAATAAAGAAATATACTACCTCTATTTGTTTTGCTTATTTATAAAATACTAGATTAAAAAGAATGCATCTAGTTGTATGGCTGTCATTATAAAGAGAAGTAGAGAAAACACTAACATTCAATCTTCTCGAATATATGTCACAACTAAAATATCTCATAGATAACTATTATTATCACATTTGACTATGCCTCTATATATCATAAGATCCCAAGTCACAGAGACTTCTTCATACATCTTAGTGTACAAATGAGTGTATCAAGATGAACTTGTCAAGAAAAATTTTAAAAATAACTAATTATAATGATTGTATGTGTTATATATGTAGTAGTCATAGTCATATAATTAATATTTCATATAATTCTCCTGTAAGAATATTTGTTAAAAATAAAATCAATAATTATAACCATCAAAAATAAAATCAATATTTAAATCAATAAAATTATAAGTTATAATACAACCCAAAATTCTAACCTCCGTAAGAATATTAAATATATATCTCATCCGTGATAAGATGATATAACTCTTAAAATTAATCAACTATATACCAAAAATATATATGAGCCTTCAAAATCCTTCAACTGGAAATGTGACCGGAGGTACTTCTTTAACAGAATGATTTCTAACTCTTTAGCTCTCATAATTAGAAGTGTCAACCGGGCCGGGCCGGCCTGGTCAGTCATGAGGCACGGCATGATTCGGACGTGCCTGGGCCGGCCCGGCACGAAAATTTCTTGTGCCCTGGCTCGTGCCGTGCCTGGCCCGGTACCGTGGCCCAGTGGCATGGTACCGTGCCGAAACTAATTTTTTTTTAAATTAGGATTTCGGGCGTGCCCAAATCCTAATTTTTTTTAAAATTAGGGTTTCGAGCGAGCCAAAATCCATATTCTTTTTAAATCAGGATTTCGAGCGTACCGAAACCCTAATTTTTTAAAATTAGAAGTTCGACACGACAGTACGCGCCGAAATCGTGCCAAGGCCCGTGCCAGGCTGAACTCCACAAAACCGTGCCGAGCCAGGCACGGCACGGTACAGTAACCGTGTCGTGCCTGGTCCGGCACGAAAGTATGGTCAGGCCTGAAAAAAATGGTCCGGGCCAACCTGGCACGTCCCGTTTGACACCTCTACTCATATTCATAAAATTATCTAAGCATTTAGAATCATCATGATGTCAAAGCTCCTCTGAAAAATAAAGAGATGATTATAATACACCTATGTATCCCGAACAAGAAAATTACATGTAAAAATTTTATAAACGAAGCTCTAGGTGTCTACTTCAGGCAGTACAACATCTTATGCAATCTGTGATTAATCGTGTTACTCGAAACCTAAGAATTCGTAAACAAATCAACTTGACCACAAGTGAAATAAGATTATTCATACATCTTTTGCAATCAAACTGGTGTATCCGTTATCAGTGAGAAACTACAAGTGAAATAAGAATTCATAATGAGAATAACTTGATCACACAAATAAAAAATCAAGATAATGCATACCAAACATTTGAGTGAATCTCCTAGTCTTTCCATCTAGACTTATCTTCATAATAACTTGATGGTATCCTACGTTAGATAATATATTAGTAAGAAATTTTGTCATCATAATACTGCCAATGAATGAAATAATGAAGGCAATAAAAAACAAGACAAAAATATGATAAAATCTATAAAATCAAGTACTAACTAGAATTTTCTCCCTATTGAAGAGCCATCGAAAGATACAAATAAGATAGATTAATTATGAGATCATCTAACTCCTGGGTAGATTTACCTTTGGCCTAAACAAGTAGGGTGCATTCTCTTTACCTAATATAGACTCTAAGTCATTTGTGGTCATCTCTCAATTTTTAGCCCAACATGAGTTTGTATAAAGAAAAATTTATAGGCTATTATGACATCTAGACCTAACAAAATTTCACTTCCTAAGAAGCCTTTCTATGATTATGAAATGCCATGAAATGATTAAAAAATGATTAAGGTAAAAACATCTTTCCTAAGGACTAAGTAGGGCTCATACATACCCCTCTCATAGGGAGCTTAGCTGGTTAAGACTATTAGCAATGTTCAGAAGATCATGAGTTCAAGTCTTATCAGTGGAGGATATTGGAGATATTTCTTACCAGCTCAGTTCTCCGGGGGCCCAATGGGATTCAGGGGTTCACGTAAGTGAACCCTAAAGCCCTTGGTTCTAAAAAAAAAAGATCTATATTTTTTGGTAGATAAAACGATTCTATGTGAGTAGTATCATATTGTAAACTAATAAATTTAATTGTTGCAAATGAATGATTCTCGCTACGAATTGATTAAGTGATACTACAAATGAAAGAGAAAATATGAAGGGTTCAAATGTAGCTTCTAGAATCACTCTTGGTATGCTCATTAAAGAATAAAACTTGTTCAAAAAAGATAATATAAAAACTTATTAAATCATACCAAAATCTATGAAAAATGTTGATAGCCTTTTTAATAATGTGAGTATTTAATAAAGACATATCTAAAGGCCTTAAATGCAAACTTATCTTGTCTTAGACAGAGAGAAGGAGAGGGAGAGGTAAAGAAAGAAAACAAAGCAATATCTTAAAACTCTATAAAAGGGGTTAAACAATCTCCCTCCATAATATAATACCATGAAGGATATAAACTGAAAAATGATAAAAAAGAGGATACTTGGTCGGTTGTGATGCAGATTATATCTCTACAAATATATTTCATGATATATCATAAAATTGAGAAAAAATAAAAGAAGATACCTAATAAATTTTGATGCAAATTGCATCTCCACAATAATATTTTAGAAAATATTTTAAGTAGGAGTATAAGAGTTATCTTTAACAAATATTTATTTTTTATTTTGAAAAACTTACTCTGTAAGAATATCTCTGCATTGAAGGTCTGACTATCATTCCATTATCCAGACAATGTGTTATATTTGTCTTATGTGTATTAAAATATAATGTCACTCTTTTTTTAATATTTTTATTATGTTATGAAATATTTAAAAAATAGAAATCACATGTGCACTATCAAGAAAAAAATACTCATGTATACAATGAGTAGTTATCAATAAAAATGATTAACTATTAAAATCATTTTATGATTGTATTTGTACTAGATCCTCATATGTTTGAGTATATCAGATCGAATGAATTCTTAAGTATCCCTTACTAGCATAAAAAAGAGGAAGCTCTAATATAATTTGCTAACTGATACGTTTTATACTCTAGGATAGAAATATTATTACGCAAGGATAAAATATTTTCAACTTGACAAATAATAATTAATCAAACTAAGAATTCACAAAGAAATAATCTTACAGACTCAAACATACAAAAAGAAAACACATCATAAAAGAAAAAGAAATATAATTTATCATGTTTAATCCCAAATGAAAACTTTTAGAGTCTTCCTTTACTACAAAAATTCAACTTTAAAAATGAAAATAAAATTATAACTAAGTTGCTCAGAATTACAACTCACTGAAAATAAAATAATAGGATAATCAAGAATAAATATGATACGGTAAAAAAATAAATAAAAAAAAATGAAAATTATGATATTCAATAACTTTAGAGAATTTATCATTTATTACAATAATATTTTTAGTACCAAAAAAATAATAATAAATAATAAATAATTACTAATAATATAAGCATGGAGTCTTATATAAATAATATAGGCATTTAAAGTATGAGTATGCATGACATAGCTAATAATACCTAAAAGAAAAAATTTTATATATTTTTTTCTAGTAAGTATAAGTCTTATGGTGAAAGAAATTATTGATAATTTTTCAACAACTCTGGTAGTTAAATTGTTTCTCTCAATACAATATAAAATTTAGTCCCTTTTTAGAAATAATACATGATAGTTGTCTCTAATATGACTCAACCACTTACAATATATAACTTGAATTGAGGCTCTCTTAACTCAACTATGATTAAGTTTGATTGCTTTCTCCATAAGCATATTGTCCAAAAGTACCCAAAAATTATTATTCTTTTTTAATTTGAAACAAGTGGGGCTTTGGAAGAGACCATAAAATCCCATCATTGAGTAGGGATATGTTGCACACTGCCGAAACACCCAATAAGTTATACTATCACTACTTTTAATTTCTTCAGAATTTCGACAATCTTACAACCCTACAGAAGAGAAAACAAACAAACAAAAAAAAAAAAAAAATCGGCCAACACAATTGTCCCATTGTTCCTTTTTGTCACCACCTATCACATAATGGGTTGCCGCATAATGTGTGCCACTCTCTAGGGTTTGTAACTCCCACTCACACACACCCTGTAATATATTTTTCTTTGTATTATATATTCATGAGTTATTAAAGAAACATTTAATCTTGACATAATTTTAATTAACATTCTTTTTAAGGACACTTGAGACAAACGCCTAGCTTTTGTGTTTCAGCTATTCCATCAGAAAACAGTGCCAGAACAGAAATTGTCTGCACTTACACGTGAAGTGCATTCTTTATATAAGCCATGTGAACCGCCTCCAAATCCATTATATCTTTGACCTAAAAACCCAGAAAAGAAAAAAAAAAGCATTGAGAAAACCCAAAAAAAAAAAAAAAAAAAAAAACTCAATATTGTTTCAATAATACCATATCAAGCTTAAAAAGGAGCCCACCAGTGACTAGTTAACGAATGATCAGAAAATCATAGTTACTTACCAAATTGGTTAAATTATTTTTTGACCCGTTAAATTGCATTAAGGATGCATGTATTTCAATTTTTTACCAGGGATTATAATAGTCTTAAGATAATTAATTCAATTAAAACATTAATTGAATAACTCCAAAAATATAGTGATATTATTTATGACATGCATGAATTCAAAATCTTAACATGATTAATTTAAAGGACCACTTCAAAGCAAATTTTCGTTCTTTGGTCAAAGAAAGTCAATTTACCAAAAACTCCCTCAAGCATCACCTCTTGCGGGGGCAGAGGATCTCAACGAGACTACAATTGACCAACAAAAGCTATCTACAAATATGATACTAAATTTCAATTTATACATTTAAATTTCTTAATTACTAAACTAATTTAAAACAAGTTTGCAGTGCCAGCATGACAATAAATCCTCACGTTATAATTACGAAGTAATTCGACAAAGTCTTCGCTCACATGCAAGTCAGAATAGATGATTTTATGATGATTCATAATGAATCTATGACATTTCAAAGGAAAACTAATGAATACCTAGCCAAGCTACAACAAGATTGTCAATCTCATCAGAATGAATTTGATTTTGTTTATGAGTAACAATCTTATCATTCATATTCTCCTTACTGAGAGTCACCATGATGATATTAGGGTTGAGGCTCTTATTTTTGATGAGCAGCTCAACTCCTAAATTTGTTTCTTGTCTAATATAAGGATATGGATCACTATTTTAAATGATGCATCCTTTCAGAAGAACGCATTATAAATTTTGTACACATGAAATTAACCAAAATATTTAGTCAATACTAGTCTAGTGTTAAAGAATTAAGTGACAAAAAAGATGAGTTATCCATTTGTACATCGACAAAAAAAAAAAAAAATCAAAACCCCAAAGAAAATGAAATTAAAGAAGATTTTTTAAGATTTGTCCACATTGTAAGTGTTTTCGTTGTCAATGACATGAGCGTATTGATGCCAATTACTCCAATCTAGAGGTGTCAACCGTGCCTGCCCGGCCCGGCCCGGCACGAGGCACGGCACGATACAGTAACCGTGCCGTGCCCGGCCCAGCACGGAAGCACGATCGTGCTGGTTAAAAACGGGCCGTGCCGTGCCGGGCCGGCCCATTTGACACATCTACTCCAATCCTTATTAAGTGAATGCAATTAAGAAACTCATTCACTATAAACTTGGGGAGTACCCATCACTCAAGATCATGATGGTGTATCGTGCAGTTTACCAACCTCGAACCATTGAGGATTAGAGATGGACTACCATATTTTATATTTTTACAAAATATAAAATATGTTGACTATAAGGAAATTTGTATGCAATTACCTCCATTACTAGATATTTAGTATGCAATTGACTTTGTACTAGGACCCAATTTCTTAAACCAACCTTACTATCACATGAGCCCTGCTATTGGTTGTGTTCACATATCAATTATAGGGGCTTCACATTAGTTTTCTCTCTCTCTTTCTCTCTCTCAAACTAAAAAGTAGAATAATTTGTGCACCGAGCACATGAGAGAGAGAAGAAAATTAAGGAAGGATTTAGTTTTATTTTTTTTTCTTTTTGTGATTTGCTATACTCTATATATTAGAGTACTTTGAGTACATGAGCAAGCTACATTCGACTTTTTTTTTTTTTTAAGTTTTATATATTTAGAATTATGCTACTTTACATGTATGAATAAATATAATAATATTTTCCCATATTAATATGCAATATTTTAACAACATTAATTCTCCAAAAAAAAAAAAAAAACAAGAACAAATTTGCCAAAAAAAACTCACGAGCAAAAAGAAAGTAAAGCAACTTGGTTTCTTACTTCAAACATCAATGATTGAAGAAGTCTTCTCCATGAAACATCAGATAGCTGTGAATGCACATAATGCTCCAGCGTTGATATGAAATGATTTAATTGATGCCTGCCAAAAGAAGATGAAAAAAATATCAACCATATTTAGAGGAAGTACAATCCATACCTAACATTTATGAGAGAGATTTCACACGCAAGTATAAAAATTACCATTTTGAACACTAGATGTTTGATTCAACATAAATATAGATGAACAATTATCTATGGAAAAGCATCGACAAAATTTAATAAAATAAATACAGAAATAATAGAAAATCACAAATCATACCTCAATTTCATTAACATATTAATGTGCATCAGATCTGCTGCAGAAGAATGGCTGCTGCCAGTAGTCATTCGCATCAAACCCTGGAGCAAAAATGTGACATTTAAGCATGGGAATTCTAAAAAAAAAAAAATGACAAAAAAACACTTATCACATTGTTACTGAATAAAACAAATAAAAATTAATTCCGGACATGATCAAGTTCCACTATACACATTTTAATTCACCAAATAACATTGTGATGTCTCACACTCTTCCTAAGATCAAGTTCCACTATACTATTGCATGTATCTTATCATTACCTTTACCTAAGTTTTTAATATATATTTTTTTTTCTTAATTCTGTATAACACACACACACACACACAGAAAGAAAGACAGACACACAAATTAGCTATATAGTGACATATGTGTGTGTGTATTTTCTAATATTTTAATTTTTATATATATATATATATATGATGTCATAATCTAATAATTTATATAAATATATATGTATAACATCAATATACATACATACATATATATATATATATATATATATATGTATGTATGTATATATATTTATATATATATTTCTAATAAATTTATTTTATTTCATTCTCTACAAGTTTTCTCTTCCAACCATCTTGACACACACACACACACACACATATATGATGTCATTATTTTAAGTGCATCTCTAGCTTTAATAAATCAATATCATAAATCATAAAATATATTTGATCATACCTTGACACTATATATATATATATATATATATTTTTCACATTACTCTATTATGCGACTTTCAAATTTCTGATTTTAATTATTCTTTTATTTATGAGATGACTTTCTATTAACTTCAATTGAAATTGCTAATTTATTTTATTTTTTAGTATTTTATGTTGCTTCATAAAATGAAATGGTAAGAGCATATGAAAGTGTTTTGAGTCAATTCTTTGGTGATTTCATGCATATTTATTTTTGAGATAAAACAGTTTTTTCACAAATATCTCAAAGATGTCTTATTGAACATATCGATTATCTAGAATAAAACATTCTTCCATTCTTCACTGATATTTGTGAACAATTGAGTGAATTATATAAAATGATAATTTCTAACAAATTATTAAAATTATAATTTCTTAAAGACTGAACAATAATAAAGTCACAATCTACATAAATAAAAATTCTTCATTTGTCAAAGACCAAATTTGGGGTAGAATATCTTAATGCTTGATTGTTGCAGTGGAGTGTAGCGGAAAGAAACAAGAAATTCAATCTTGCCAAACAAATGTCCGATTCCAAAATAATTTCAAACTTTAATATAGCCATTGTACTATCCTTTACTTTTGGATTTTAACTAGAACTATGAATCTTATTTTGCCGAGAAATAAAATCATTTTAAAAAAATATTAAAAAACACTTAGTTTATATGTTTATTTCTATTTTTTATCTTTTTTATTTTATTTTATTATATTTCTTTAGCATGCTATTGACGAGAACCCCAAGTATGTATACTACTACAATACGAATAGCCTAATACATGATATCAGATTATTTTTCAAATTATTATTCAATTAAATTGAGTTGTTTTCATTTGTCTAGCTTAGAATTCAACATGATATTAAGCCAAAATTCTAGGAGAATTAAATCCTAGGATCTGTAAGAATAGTAAACTTTAGAGAGAGGATGCATGCAGTGTACCAGCATAGTGCATGCGTGTCCACTTCAAAGAGGGAGGAGGAACATTGTTACAATGTGCCACCACTTTTAGTTGTCGCACAATCACTATGTATGATAAGTTTTTTATTTCATTCCTATGCACACTGAAATCCTATGCACCCTTGAACGGACAAGGTCAGGTTAGCCTGTTTAACCAGTCGGGAAGACACTGAACAACAAGAGCCGTCATACCGGGCCATGAAGTGTCATTTCTCCTATGTTAGAATCTTTGATCAGACATGGCCCAAGTTGTGCTGTGGGCAGGCCCACATCACGTCTAAGCATGAATTCGAACTGGGTTGTATAATGCCTAAAATGGCTGAGTCGTGTAGTGCCCAGACCACCTAACCCAGTTAACACCTCTAGATGAACATCAATGCCCATTGCATCAACATTTTGGAGAATGTGTGGTGTCACAATCACAACACCCACATAGTAGTGATTTTGATGTGTAGTATGATGTTTTAGTGTGTCATGGGCCTGAAAGAGCACCTTCAACATTGTGCTATTTGAATTTTGGGAGCAATAGAATTTTTCTAAACCTATATTTGGCTCCTTAATTTGAAGATGATTTTATCTCAAATTAGTGTTTTGTCTCCTAGCGGAGTTTTTTTACTTACAGTGATTTCATTTCGAGTATTTATTGATTTAGTATGAAAAAAAATAAAATTCTAATTACTTTTACTTGGAAGAACGAGAATATGAATTATTTACAGTGAATTACAAGAATTTGAATATGATTCATTAATCAAAAAATATTAGACCACTTAATAGAAGAACCACTTAATGATACATCAAGAGAAAAGTGACTATTAATAGAGTCTTCATTTTTCATTGCGATGTGATAGTCCACAAGGTAGAGTGGCCTTCAAAGCTTTTTCATCTTGCACGACATGCAAGATTCTATGAAAATTCGTTACATCATTATACTCATCTCAGAAGACATGGATATACTATGTAGTTGTTCTTCTTTTTCAACTAAGATGTGACTGTGAGAGAATTAGTGAGTTTGAGCAAGTTACTACTTACTATACACAATTCACTTATTTGACTACACAAATCTTAAATATTTTTCTAGCAAAGATTAAAGTTACAGAGAGAGTGAAATTGTTAGCGATACTTGTAAGGAAAATATTTGTTGCCCAAGAATGTTAAGCATTCCACCAGGCCATGGGTGATATTGAGTATCCTTCTAAACCATTATACACCATAAAGTCATTCAATTTGTATGAGACAAATAGTAAAATATTGTAGTGACATCTTTTATTATACTTGCTAGCAATCATGAGAATACTAGTTGCTATATATATAACTTGTTTTGATAATCTATTTATATAACCAAATATTTTTATTTTAATATTTTCATGTAAGTATAGGAAAGAAAATATTAAGAGTCTTAGGATACAGCAGTTACACAATAACGGAGGCCCGCTCCAGTTAATTGAACCGAGAGTTTTTATTATAAATATTTTTGTATTTTTATTTTCGAGTTGCTGTTTTTTGGACCTGGGAACTGTTCATCGTCTTCTCTCTCTCTCTCTGCGTGATTTATCGCGAACGTCTCTGTGCTGCACATATTGTAAGCAAATTTTGATTTAATCTGTAACGCATAAGTATTTTCTGGTAGATGTAGCCAGTCGTACTGAACGACTAGATTTCTGGTATTCTATTTTTTATTTTTTTGATTCTGCCATGGTTGGATTGTGGATTGGATATATATTGTTTGTTGTTCTGTGTTCTTGTTGCCTTCTATATCTTAAAATCACCACCGTTGAAACGCAATTGCCCAACACTAGTCATAGTAGCAGCAAAGGCAGAGACACAAGAGTATCTGTTTAGTGTACAAATGCAGAATGTTAGGTCACACTAAAGATAATTTTTAGGTATTATTTTGAAAAATGATACTGAAAGTATAACAGGCCATTGAAAAAGACTAATGACAACTTCTATTTTTATCATGTATATTGACAACAATACCCTTCAAAGGACACACACATGAAGTTTCAAAAACCTAAGAGAGCATATGTGGAGGTCACAATAAAAATCCATATTATATGAAAGATATGTTTATTATTTTATATTTTTATTTTATTTTGTATAGGTTAACCGAATGTTACTATTTGGTATACCAAAAATGTTTTTTTCAGTTGCTTTGTTGTCGTTACCCCCCTTCCCCATTTTATCATCTAGACTGTATAAAAGAGGACTCTTAATAATATGTTCGATCGCTATGGTAATAATTATTATAAAAACAAATCAAATTGTCCGACCAACATAGAAAGGCTTGTCATTATGACATCCAACTCCTCAATGTGATATGACAAAGACTTTGCTCATATTGATACTAGATTAGACGAGTCTAAGGAACTATATAACTTCACAATATTTCAAAAAGTAACCAATGTACACCTAGTAAAGTTAGAATGTACTTTACAACAAAATGAGTTTGATTATCAATGGCAGACTCGTCATTCGTACTCTCTTTATCAAGAATCACTAAGGAGATATGGTCACAGTCACAAATTTGGAATATTGGGTTTAAAAAAATATTTAGGTTAATGCTCATACTTTCGATAGACAACTCAACTCTTAATATTTTCTCAACTGGTTAAAAGGGAAAAACTATTATTTTAAGTAGTAAACTATTTTGTAAAACATATTGTGAATTTTGCATCTATGAATTTAAAGAAAAATACTAGTCAATATAATTTAATATTGAATAATTAATAGAGATGAAAGGTTAGTTACATGTTGGTACCTGAACTGAATTCAAAAATCAATTAAAAGATAAATATTTTCCTCTGTCATGTTGTCTTCGATTGTTGGATCAATGAAATTTGTTACGACAAGGTAACTCCTTAGCAACTAAGCATGTTGCCAAGTTTGACAAGTTTTTAAAATGAAGTGCACCCTTTACGCCAAGACACATGCCGAATCTTCCATGATTTCGAGCAAACCTCGATTCTTTTCCCAATAGCAAGACAATTTGGAAGACTTATGTTTTAGTATAGAACTTAGATGAGATTCATCACCTTCCCCATGATTGAAATGCTTTGGAAGCGATTTAATACAATCATGCCCAGCACGATGACATTTGTGGCTGCCGTGAAAAATCTCACGCGAATAAATAAAAACTAATAAACTTTTGTTGTCTGCTACACATCCTAAGTTATATTAATAAATTTTATATTTTTTTTAAATGCGGGATAAACAACTTCATTCCAGTATGTACTATCAGGCCAATAAATTAAAAAATCTCACATAATGATTCATCATTAATGATCCTAACAAATATATTTATAGTTATTCCATTATTAGAAGTATTATCGAAAGTAATATTAAATACTTTATTCTGAATGTCATATTTTTTAATAATCAACATCATATACTTATATATGACAGGGTCATCATGAGAATAAAAAAATTTAAAAAATTCTATAATTTTTTTATTAAATTTTCATTTTAAATATATATAGTAGGCAGTAACGTAAGTGAATAATGCATCATCATGACTAATTTAGATATCGGATGCCACATATATTATTTCACTATATTTCCTATATTTGTTAATTATTATTATTATTTTTTAATTTATAATATTTTATTATGTCATTCTTACTTATTGACCTAGGAATCTTACAATAAGTAAATTGAAAGTAGGTTTGTATAACATTGACTATTCTGATCATTCATAAATCTAATCAAAAAGATTAATGATCATAATTAATTTTATCATATCTTCCCTCTCAAAATCATTATGATATATAAAAATGATCAATGAAACTAAACCTAAACTAAATCCAACTTGAAAAACACATGCATTCAATTGAGTTTACATGAGATTTAATACATCATATTTTTTGATTATCTACCACAGCATGACCTTTGAACCAAGACCCACCAATGCCCATTCACGGGTCACCAAGTCGGCAAACCATCCCATTGGGCATATGACCGGGGTCATGTTTGGTTTGGCACGAAGCACGACCACCTCCAGCCTAGTATGACAATGTTGAAATATTTCTTGGACCAATGCAGTCTAGGACCAAGCACAATGTTGAAATATGCCGTGTCGGGCCTAGAACGACCAAATCAAGCAATTCCATGTGTCGTACCTGACCCACTTGACACATCTACCCTTAAGTATACTCAATTATTTCCCAAGGCTCATTCTAACTTTCTTAGTTGGACAACAAAAAAAAAAGAATTGAGCATAACTTTTGCAAGGTAGGGTCACATTCTAAGTATTTTCGTTGTCATGAATATAATCACATAGTTGATAATTGCTTTAATTCTTACAAAGAAAGTGTTATCAAAATAATTTTGGTTGATCTGGAAAAGGAAATCTTGACTCATCAGATCAACAACAGTTATAAATTCCTTGATGATTTTATAATCGTGTTATCAAAAAATAGGAACAAACTTCAACGTGATTATAGATGGTAGTAGTTGCATCAATATCGTTTATGCATTTTCAATTGTAGCCTTAAAGCAATTTTACAACCAAATCCCCACAAGGTCACTTGGATTAATAAAATGACACTTAATATCTATTAACGTTGTCACGTACCTTTGTAGTTCTTCATTTATCAAAATGAGGTATTGTGCGATGTTTTGGATATGGATGTTGAACATATTATCTTAGGACGTTCCAGACTATATGACCATGACATTGATATATTTGAATAACCAAAAAGACCCCCCCCCGAATCCCGACCCGTACGGACATGCAAGCCCGAGCGGGCCAGGCAAGGCACGGCACGGTGGGCCGTGCCTGCGGGCCGTGCTGGGCCCGGCTATTTTAAACCGTGCCTGGCCCGGCCCGGCCCGGCGGCATGCTCGTGCTCAAAAAATTCGGGCTGGCCCGGCCCGGCCCGTTTGACACCTCTATAACCAAACATACTAGGATTTGCACATCAGAATCAAAAAGTCAAAATCTCACCCACAAAACCAAAAAGTCACCAACCATACTATATGAAACTACTTGTAAAGATGAGTTTTATTAACTACAAAAAAATTGACCATATAATAACTTTGGATTATCTGGTTATCTTGCTAATAACTCAAAAATCATTGAGCGAAACAAATATTTCAAATCTCATTAAAATTATACCATAATTAAGAGAATATAATAGTATATTATATAAAAGTTTTGCATATAGTTTGATTGATGACATTGATATTATTATAAATATAAGATTTATTCCTACCAAAAATAATTTTGTTTACTAGCATATGGTTTGATAAAGTAAATGTCCCGAGATGAATAATAGTTGAATTTCACAAAATATGATATAGTGGATCAATCCAAACCTTTTAAAATTGTGAAGGCAATTCATCTGCTTGTGTAACAAATGCATGAACCCTTTCACATGGAGAGAATGACGAGAACATTTGTCTTTCACATGTATATTAATGAGGAAAACCTCCAGATGACACCCCACATGAAGTTCTGAAACCCATGAGAGCCTATATAAAGATTATGAAAAAAACTCATATTATGTCAGAGATATTTTTATGATATTTGTTTTTTTTATTTTATTTTGTATGGGTCAACCTGATATTACTATTCGGTTGACCAAAATCTCTTTTTTTTTCTATTTTTGTGTTGTTGTTGCCCCCTCCATTTTTTCTTTATGTTTCATTGTTGTCATTGCCCCTTCGCCGCTTCTTTTTTTTTTTCTATTTCTTTTTTGGTGTTGCACCCATTTTTTATCATTTTTTATCATTTGGGTTGTATAAAAGTAAATTAAAATATTTGTGCTTTTTCTCGACCCCGATTTTGCTCGTGGAAATTCGATATGCATTAGATGTGTGTGAAGCTCAACGCCATTATTTAATTTATATTTTTTTGGAAAATTCTTGGTGGGAAAGAGCATCCATTCAGGCGGATTCCATGGTTGGGAGTATGAAGCTCCCTTATCATTTTTTTCAAAACCTGAATACCCCATTTCAATTGAAATACCATCGCCAACCAAGAATCCTCAAGATTAAGTGAAAAAACATACCCAACTCAATCGAAACCTTAATCCTTAAGTGAAAGTATGTTTCCAAATTCAATTCCAATAATTCAAACCAATTTGATTAAATCCCTAAATTCACAAAAACTTAATTTAGAAAATTGATTTTTTTTGAATTTAATTCACTAAATGCAACCTAATTTAACCAAATCCTCAATTTTCTGAAATCCTAATTAGGAGAAATTGAGTTTCCAAAGGTGATTCCTTAAATTAGACTCAATTTAACTTTAATTCTAAAATTCTAGAACTTTAATTTTAAAATTTTAGTTTTCGAATTTAATTCCTTAAATTAAACTTAATTTTATCGAAATTACCAAATTCCCAAAACCTTAATTTAGATCTAAAATTCATTATCGGCTTTTCTTTGGTTCTCACTAGATTACCACTTTTTAACTTTAAAATCTCATAGAAAACCATTGCCGGTAAAACCAAATTTCATAAACATTTTAAACTCACACTCAATTTTAAATTTCCAAATTAGAATAAATAAGTAAAAAATTGATCCAGTAGAATCTCACAAGTACCACAACTTGCTGACGAAAGGAACATTCACACCCAAATCATGAAAACTATCTACGAATATGATATGAAGTTCTAATTTGTATATTTTAATTTTTCTTATTAACTTGAATTTGTTAAAATGAACACAAAAGGCATAATATTCTAATCAAAGACTAATCAACTACTAGATCCATCAACGAGTTCTCACAGAAACATCCCATTGTAATCCCTACTAAAATGATAATTTCATGATTCCTTTCAGTCAAGGCACTAGTAAGTTATTCTCAACCTTCAAATATTTTTTCTACTTCATATTTATCAATTACTAACTCAAGAGTCAATATCCATGTTATAGGTAATCAATCTCTAGAAAAAATAAAGAAATTGTACTCATCACTCTATTTCATATATATATTTTCTTCCTAATATTACTACTTTTAGCAGTATTTTTGATAATATTGAATGCTCAGAAATCATTTTAAAATATTATCTTATTTAAGATGGTGTTAAGTCACTATGAAATAAATAAAATATCTTCCAATCTAGTGAGTTTTAAAAACTAACACTATAACCTTCAAGAAGGTGAATTATTGATTGCAATTATGTGTTTTTTTAAAGATATGTCTAAATAAGAATATAGATTATCATAGAATAAATATTATAACTAGAGGGTTCACTCAAATATTTGATATCTATTACCAGAATATTTCTCTCTAATTACCAATATGGTATGGTATCTATATAAATTTTTATATTACCATCAGTATCTCACTAATGAAAGATACATCAATTAAAAAATGAAGAATAATTTTTTTTATGATCTTGAAGATGAGATGCATATGAAGCTATCACATTGCTTTCGAGTAGCATGATTAGATATAATTTCTAAATTACATAAAATATTGAATAACATATACAATCATTAAAAATCTAATTTATAAGATTTTCATAAGTAGTCAAGTCACCTCATTTACTTTACACATAATTCTGTATGTGTATATAATATTCTAGTTACGGAATATAATGAGTTGAAAATTATACAGCTCAAAAAATAAATTGTCACAATTTCAAATAAATAATATTTAGAGACTAAAATATTTTCTTGAAATAAAAATAACATACTCAATGAGAAATATTATTTTGTCATAAATCAATTTTATAGTTGATACTCTTATAGAGGTTAGACTCACATGTTGTGTTACAGTAAAGATTCCTATTGATTCAAATATTGATTTAATATCTGATATGATTCTTCCAATTGACTCTATGACTAACAAAAAAATCATAATAAATATTAACTATTTTATTATTATTAATTTATATATAACTTATGCAAATAGTAAAGTTATATCTTCTTCAATTTGAGAAAAAAATCTTCAAGAGATATTTAAATTTTAGTTGAACATCATCTTGTACTATGAGGCGTTCGATAGATTTTTATATTTTTCTTTTAAATAATATTATCTCATAAAAAAAATAAGAGAAATATAATTATTTTAATATTCAATGCAAAGATAGAGTTCAAGATATTAACAATAGTCATCTGCAATAATCTATGGAACTGACACCCACCTTAACAAATTGAGTATCCACTTTCTTCTCTTACAATTATTTATTATAATATTTAGGTTGTGAGACACATAATCTTCAATCTAATATTTCATAAGCAAAAAATATATATAAAGAAAAATAAATTTTTAATCATAAAAAAAATATGATAAGAATATCACTACACAATATATCTAGATAACATAATAACTAACAAATATTTTCACAAATATTTTAAAAATATTTCATCTTACTTTTTTGTCCTATAAGCTTGATATTCTTGACTTTTATCCATCAACAAGAGGTGGAGTGTTGCAATTTATAATCATATTTCAATTTTTTATCTTTTATTTTATTATTTTATTGTGTTAAAGATGAGAGCATCCAATATGTAGGCTACCACAATAGAATTGACTTTGTATATAAAAGTCTCTCCTAAACACATATTATTCTTCACTTGTCAAAGATCAAATTTTATATGATTCCAAACAAATATAGCAGAATATTATTTGTTTGACTATTACGATAGAGTGTAACAAAAAAAAACAAAAAAAAAATCAACCTTGTCAAGCAAATGTTTGATTCCAAAAAAAAGTTTCAAACATTAATATAGTTATCACATTATACTTGTTAACTACATCTAGAAATAAGAATCTTATTTTTTCAAAAAATAGAATGATCTTGTAAATATATATTAAAAAAAACTAATATTGATCTCTATTTTATTCAAGTAAATGTTCGACTAGAAACTTAATAGTTTATTAACTTTATGTGACCATAATCTCTAGAATAAATGTCATACTCAAAGAACCAAAGGCCTTGGTTGACTAATTGATGAGATATTGAATGTGCACCTCTATGAGGTTGCGAGTTTGATCCCTACTAGCTACTAAGTACTACTTGGACAGGATACCATGTCTCATGAGATTCTAGAAATGTCATGCCTCAGATTATATTTTTCATGCTAGCATTGGCAAATTGAAAAGTGTGACATTGAGACAATTATAGAAATTATTTTTCCAAAAATAACTAGTAACACTCATCCTCAAATTAAAGCTATGGTCTTTTCAGCAACAAAGCAACCTACGAAACTTTTTAAATGTAATTCTCAATAATGTATGAGGATTGAACTATTTATATCATAAAAATAAGTAGCCATTACTTATGAGTAAATTAATGAAATCATGATGATTACCACAAATTTAATTGTGATTAGCAAGATAATTTTCAAAACTTCAAATTCAAGCCTATTTATGAATATTCCATTCATCATGTTAGAAAAAAAATATAAAATAATAAAGATAAAAAAAAATTCACAATAATATATGTACTGGGTTTCTAGCATTAGATACAAATATAGAAAATGAACTTTGGATTAGGGCAGTACTCCAATTGGATACTCACATTCACAAAGTATAAATAAATAAAAAGAAACTAACAACAATGATAAATCATAACACATCTCTCAAGCTAGTACGTAAATATTTATAAACACAAAACTTAGTGGAGAAAATAATGAATTGAGACTTTCTTCAGGTATTCAAGAAAATATCAGCTAATTAATCTATTATTCAAATAAATGATGTAACAATAAATTCATCATAAATCTTTTTTTTTTTTTAAGTAATTCAATAATTTATGGCTTTTAGACAAAAACATGATTCTTAAATTTTTTTATTATATATACTTATATATAACATAATATTGCATAAATTAATTCAATAACTTCTTAAAGAAAAATGGAAGTATTCCACTTAACTAAAATTCATGCCTATGGTGTGCCTTGCTCCACATGATAAAAGGGTCATTTTCATCTTCGTGTATATAGAGTGTAAAACAAATTTTATTATATTATATATACTTATATATAACATCACTGCGGCACTTCTCTGAATATGCAACATACTCAAATCATAACAAATCCCACGAGACCATGCATATAATGGAGCAAAACTCTGTCCAGTGAAATGAAAGAGAAAAGTAGCTGAAAGTAAATACCTTTAAGGAGAGCCAAATATCAGTCAGAGAGAACTTGGCAAGCTTCAGTTGTATTAAAAAACTGAATATCTCAGCATATAATTTCATCGCAATGGGTGTCAGAATAACACTCACGGGCCAGTCTATATGGTAGCCCAATCCCAAAAAATCAAAAGAATGGAGCCCTAATGCATTTGCAAGTGTCAAGACATGCTCACACAATTAAGCACAGTTTCATACAAAAAATATGAAGGCCCAAGTTCAAAAGAAATTGAATAACAGAATTAATTTTGTTTATGACCAACTAGACAGAGTGACAGCCTAGGATTTTGTTTTTCAGATGTTCAAGCTCACTTGCAATAACAGAATGTAATTATTAGCCAAAAGTTAAATCCCAAGAATTCAGAGTCATTTTATAATTATTCAGTTCATTGTTATTATAGTGTTAATGCTTTGAGAATAAGGGCGTTACAATCTGCTTTTTTTTTTTTTGTATTTTTATATTTTCATTTGCATCATTCATTCATACTAATTAGGACTATAGTAGTGCACGTTGTAGTGCATGCTACAGTGCACGCACGTGCAACTAAAATAGGGTAGTAGTGTGTAAAGGAGATCCCAAAACCCTATTTGTATAAATTTCAAGATCAGCATAATTTTATGAACCCTAATTTAGAATTCCTAATTTGAGCAGAAAACTTAACCCCCAAAAAATAGAAATTTGATTTTGGAAAGGTAGTTTTTACTTGGGTTGATTTCTTTATCAATTAGTTTGTTGTTTAATATGGAAATAATTAAAATTCTAATTATTATCCTTTTTTAGTTTGGGAACCATAATTACTCATCGTGGGCTACAAGAGTAAGATCGTGGTTCTTTGGCAAGGGAATACTAGATCACCAAAAAAAAAAGAAGCACTCAGCAATAAGTCAATGGAGAAGAGACTACAAATAGACTTATGACTCTTGATTACAATGTGAAAGTCTATCAAAATAGAGTTCTATATAATATGTAAAATTCTATTAGAGTTTACCTATGTTGCACGGACACGGACACGGAGATACGACACGGCATGATGCAGGGACACGACAAATTCTAAAAAACTAGGATACGGATACGACTAGGATACGTCATGATAAAAAAAATAAAATTAAAAATAAAAATTATTAATTATAAATATTAGGTATCTTAAAATAATTTAAAATTCTGTATTTTAAAATAATTTAAAATTCCGTATTTTAAAATAATGTAAAAAAAATTTAAACCCTCTAACACCCCCCCCCCCTCCCCCCCACCACCCTCCCTTTACAGTTTCGATTTTCGAACTCTCCCCCCTCCCTTTACAGTTTCGATTTTCGAACTCTCCCCCCTCCAGATACAAATTCCAAGACCCCCCCTTCCCTTTATAGAATTAGGTTACCTTAGGTATTGTCGGCGCCTCGGCGGTGTGCTCCTCCCCTCCCCGTTTGACGCAATGACAATTGACAATTATTTCTCGCAATCGGCTTGTCGGCGGTGTGCTCCTCAATTTGTTGGAGATGTAGGAGTAATAGTTAATATATAGTGTATTTCCGATGCGTTAGAATCGTTAAAACGCGTCAGTTGGTAAACGACGTGTCTGTAGATAAATGACATGTTTGTTGTTAACGACGACTATTTCCGAACAACGCGTCGGATATGTCTCTGACGCGTATCCGATACGCCACGTTGCGTATCAGACACGTATCCGACCCGTGTCGCCGTGTCCACTTGTCGGACACGGCGACACGGCAGTTCCTAGGCGTATCCGTGCAACATAGGAGTTTACAACACTATTATACTTATCTCAGACAACAAATATACGATGTTGTTGTTCAACTTCTTAGATTGAAACTACAAATGAAATACTAACTCAGGACAAGTTTAGAGGTGTCAAACATGACGTGTTGGACATGCACAACCACATTTTTTGTGAACCACATGGACCATAATGTAGGATCATGCTGGCCCAGTTTGGAAACCAAGTCATGCTAGCCCAATATGGCTCGACAACCCACTAGCAACCAATGTCATGTCGAGTAATGTGGTTCACAAATTTGATACAAATCGGACCACGCAATTAAAGAAAAAAATTGGCAAACCTCTTTTTCATAGGTATAGTAATGCCTCGTCCTTTCTATAAGCAACGTGGGCAAGCATGCCTTCACCTCAAATTTGATGGGATCGCTTTCAAAAAAAAAAAAAATGCTCCCATTAATTTATGGATTGGGGCATTTGCCCACATCACTCAAACAAAATGAGTACGAGTTGTAATGTCTATAAAAGAAAACTATCATATATTTTTTATTATTTTCTTTTCTTGGGATTGGATTCATTATGGGTTGTCCAACTTCTAAGCCCGAATTAACCTGAATTTATTTTCTTCGCAACCCATGGTTGTGTTTCATCAGCAAAACCAAACTAGTACTAAATGGGCCGTCATATCAAGTAGTGCCGCATGTATTGTAGCACATGGTCCGATTTCATGACCTGACTCTTTTTCCACCTCTTGGCAAGTTACTACCTACTATACAAAGTTCACTCATGTGGTTATGTAGTTCCAAAAAAAATTTCTAGCTGAGATTGAAGTTATAGTGAGAGAGTAAAATAGACAAGCTTCGAGAGATAATATTCATATATTCATTGTCAAATAATTATTCAACATTACACAATCAAGTTTTGGGTGATAGGAAGTTTCCCATCAAACTAGAGTTACACTATCGAGTAATTCAATTGATATGAGACAGAATAAAAAAATACTAAAGAGATATCTCTAGAGGTGTCAAACGGGCCGGGCCGGCCCGACCCTTTTTTTTTGAGCACGAGCGTGCCTTCGTGCCTGGCCCAGCACGGTTTAAAATTGCCGGGCCCGACAGGGCCCGCCGTGCCTGCGGGCCGTGCCGTGCCTTGCCTGACCCGCTCGGGCTGGCCTGTCCGTACGGTTCGGGATTTGGGGGACCTCGGGTCGGGTCGAATCAGACCCGACCCGTGGTCTTTTTTGCGGGAGTGGCCATCGCGGGGTCGGGCTCAAGGGACACCCGACACGGGACAAACCCGTGCCGGTGTGCCGTGCCACGGGCCGAACCGTGGCGGGTCAGGCACGGCAAGGGCCAAGCACGGCTCGTGCCTGGCCCGGGCTGGGCCGGCCTAGCCCGGTTGACACCTCTAGATATATCTTGTCATAACTCCTAACAATTAAGAGTAATAGTCATAAAAGACAGTCTTCGATGAGCACACTACAAAAGAATGTCACATAAAAATAATTATTAAATATTATTCTAGAGAAAAGGCAAAAAATACAACAAATAGTTAAAAGAGATAGGTCGACTATTGAAACTATTATGGAGTATTCACATAATCATCCCAATGTAGCCCATCCTAAAGGGGGGGTTTTGAGACTATCTCAACAGGGAGGAGTAGCAGATCCTTCCTAACCTTCAAATAATATAGCTCTTACGACTTAACCTTCTACTTCACACTCATAAATTAATTACTCAGAAGTTAACACTCAACTCATATAACAAATAATTACTCTCTTTACATCTTTCTTAACATGTTCATTGAATATTATTATAGCCAAAATCATCTTTCAGAGTTCATTGGATATGATATCATTTAATTGTCCCTAATTTCTTTAACATGTTTTGTTTATCTCAGAGTATCTTGTCAATCTTCTTTTCATGAATTATATATCCAGATAACTCAATTCTGATATTATTTTAACTGATATTTATTTGTATAATCAAAAAATTCAAAAAAAAATTTCCTTTATGACTAAGCATGATAGATTATTTATTTATTTTTCTTTTATGATATGATCTACTATCAAGTGTTTGAGTGTGAAATTATTTGCTTGTACATTCTAAATTGAATCAACTATCACCAGTTAACTTGAGATTTCTTTATTCTAGTCAAAAAGATATTTCTATCCTGTAAAGTAAGTTATGTAAGTTAAAAAAATATAAAAAAAATTACATATCACGCCCTTCATACTAGTGTGAGTAAAGACTTATATGATCTAATATACACAAGCATATGAAATCTATTAGAGATATCACTCGAGATGAATATAGATATCTTATTATTGTTATTAATAATTATTCTCAATTTACTTAAACATTCTTTTTCAAATATTTTATAAAATAATAAAAAAATTAAGTCTAGTTCAAAAAATTCAGTTACTCCCATATGGTAAGAGAGTACCAGAATGTTCTTAAGGTGATTGTGATATTAACTAATATCTCATCAATTGGATGTCACCAATTAAATGTGATATTAACTGACATGACATGTACAAATTAGAGAAAGAACAAATTGACTACCCCAAGAAAAAGTAGAAACTAAACTAATTAAAACTTAACCTGGCTAACATGATTACAGGTGCCAAACCAGCCATTTCAGGCCAACAAAGCCTATTTTTTTAGGCCAACCGACTCACCATGCCTTGCTGGGCATAGCAAGTTCCATCCCACTGTCGTGCCTAGCCAGCATGTCGACCAAGTCGGATTGGGTTCGACCAGTGTATACCCACCCTACGAATAACCCATGCAACCTGGGTTAGTCATCACAGAACATAGGAGCACAACCCACATAGGCCAGCACAATAGTGCTAGCCTAGCCTATTGGCTAATGTTGACTTGCCTGTCCTAAGACCTAGACTAGTAGAGCTAACCTATCAGTACAATAAAATATTCATCAATGCATCACATGTAACATAATGTCACTCTATTTGGTTTAGAGCATCAAAACTCTAAGTCACATTATCATCATTTTAATATAGATTATCATTCACTTGTAGCTCTGTGAATTTATTTTTAAGACTCATTCGCATATCATCTTCATTTTTAAATAATAAAAAATTTCAAAAATATTTTATTATAGTGTGTTCCTCAAATCTGAAATCACATTCACAACTACAAAAAAATAAACTTCAATTAAAAAGACACGATTGAGTTCAATAGATTATGTGTCATTTTATATAGCATGAAAAAAATGAATTAGTATAATTTCTAATAATTCAATATGTTAAAATTTTTTATATCATTATAAGACAAGATGGATTAGTGATCGATATTTAAGCATCTCGACAACTCATTCATATTCATCAAACTTCAACATAAATAATTCTAGTTAATTGAAGAAAAAAATAATCTCTAAATATGATTTCAATCTTTATACTCGAACTTTTAATAAAATTATAAAACTTATTTGCATAATTTTTAAATAAGTTATCTAATTATTTAAAATTTTTATCATCTAGTTCCAATGATTGATCCATACAAATGGATATAAATTTTATAGTATTTGTACTCATTTCACCTTAACTATAAGATCCATATATATAACTAAATAATAAAGAAATAAAATATAAGATCAATATGTTAAATATTTTTTTTATCTCAATAGTTATGATACTAAAATATAAATGTTCTCTATATTAGTTAAAAGATATTACTAATATTACATATATATATATATATATATATAATCTAAGTGGTGAAAGTATATAATAATGAACACATATCTATCGTATCATAAAAATATTTTATAAATTTTAGAAAAGATAAATCATGTATTAATTTGATTCATTAATTATTATTTCACAAATTTTACTATTAATATAATTGCATATCACATATTGGTAGCCAACACATGAATATTCTATCATATATGTTGAATTTCAAGAGTATCTAACAACCAAATAGAATTTATAAGTCTACTGACATACATAGAGAATAAAAGTTTTGTAGTTTACTAGATATCCTAATATATTATAATGTATTATGAATTTATTCTAAAGAGAAGGAGATTATTTTTAAACCAACTTGCACTATTATATTTATAATATGACACACACAACTAACATAAAAATCTTAACTAAGAAATCCTCTATAATTATTCTTATAAAAGTATTTATTATGATACTATTATTTAAAGTATTATCACATATCATATTAAATATTTTATCATATAACTTATTTGTGTATCCCCTAATAACTTTCCAAAGATAGCTATCATTAGGATGAAAAATCTCTTAAAACCCTAATATTTTTATATTTAAAGTCTACTTAGAATCAATAAAGTAGACAATAATGTATATCAATGTTTTGTCATCATGATTACTCCATTCTATTTGCTAAATTTATTAATTACTAAATATTTTTTTATTTTATAATTTTATAAAGGTCATTCATATGATATACATGCTGAAATTATTTCTGAATACAATAAATTAGTCTAGTATAATCTATAAATTTAGGCAGAAAACCAATACTAGCAATGAACCAAGTCGTATCTCCCTTCGCAAACTAATGATCATAAATAAAAAAAATCATTAAATATAAAATTGATCAAATTTGATGATTTCACAATTTAATTGAATTTTTTATAATCTAATGTATCATATTTTTTGTATATTATTTGACACGTCTCTTAAGGTGTCCAATCTCACCATTACTATTACAAATAAATATTTTTTTTATCATATATATTATGTCGAATCTTCTTTATTATTGTTATAATATTTATTTTTAATAATCTTTCATTTGATTCATATTGAAGATCTTCATTCATTATTAAATTTTTTAGGTAAAATGACTGAGACTAACCTCTTACTAGAAAATAACTCAATCTAAAATCTTTAAGTCGAGATATTATTATCTAAATTAATGTATATATCATTGTCATAACAACCATTTTTTAAAAAAAAAATAATTTTGAGAGATTAATTTAATTATAAAAATTATCTAGAAAAAGAATAATTATATACCTTGTCAAAACTCATAAATGAATCCAAAATCAAGAAACTACAAGTAAACGACCACAAGTTTTGCCCGCTAATACTAATTTATATGATTATATAATTTTACAATAATAAAAAAAATTACAATATCATAAGTTTAAAAATTTGAAAGAACTAAAAATTAAAGATAAAATACATTACAATTTAAATATAAAAAACTATAAATATTAATTTCCAATTTATAGAATATTTATAAAATTAAAATATTAAATTTTTATTATTTTTTATAAATTTTTTTATTTTTTTAAGCAGAAACCCAACTAAAATTGGTTTTCCTGTCCAGGTTCATCGAGCAAAAATTTAATGACTAAGATTCATTGAATAATTTAAAAAATTATTTATTATGTTATATCATGATGTAAATTTAAAATTGATAACGATGTGTTTCGATGTCACTATCGTTTCGTCGATAATTGCAAAGATAAAAACAAAATAGTATATTTTTTGAAATGGGACACCTACACACCACACACTCCATTTAAAAATATGTTAAATAATAGTCAAGTGGATTTCATGCATCTAGTTTTCAATTTCAAGCATGAATAGGCATGTGAAGTTCATCCGCCATGCATATTCATGTTGGTCATGCCGAAGGCATCAAATCGTGTCTTGCTTAGGCAAGTAGCCGATTTTTCTAGGTTTGGCATGGCATGCGCCATGCAATGGGCTGGACCATGCACAATGCATGCACAACTCATACATGTGCCATGTCATGTTTGGCATGTTTTTGTTGAGTTGTGTCATGGGTCATACACAAGACATGCGAATCATACTAGGGACGTGTGGTTGTGCTGGAACCACCTGACCCATTTGACACTTCTAAATCAAATCAAGTTGCCGCAACACAAAATGCACGAGACCATTATCGAATAGAGTCTCACTAATGCTATTATTTCTTCAAAAATACAAACTAGCCCTAGATATGAGTGTCTCGTTAGGCACCTAACTAAAAATATAGACAAACTTCTTGTATATGCCTTCAAAACCCATCACATAAGTGTCAAGATGATCATATGATGTCAATAGAGAATGGCACGTACTAGATATGAGTTGCAATGGCCAATCACTTGTATTTTTCTACCCACACGCTAGATGTTTGTTTTGTTTTGTATGAAAGTTATTGTACAATTTTTACACACAGTGCATTTGTTATTTGTAATTTTAACATTAATATTTGTTACAAACATACAAATCAATCTCCTACTGAAATGTGTGATGTCACATAATTTGATCATAAATGGAAAAGAAACAATAAATTAATATTTTGATATACTATATATTTTTTTAATATTTTTTCCATTTCACTTATCTTGTACTTGATATGAATCAGCTTGTGTTTGGAGAATTTGGAGTGTATAGAGAGTGTTCTAGGATAAGGATTCTCCAAGAATTTCATTTACACTCTCTATATTCATGATTCGTGATTAACAAAACATACATGGTATTTTATTTAAATATTTTTAATTATAATAAAATGAAATTAAGAAATAATAATAAATAGTATCCTACAACCATCGTACAAAACAATAACTACATTCGACTAAAATTTAATCAGCTCTAGTGATAACCAAAAAAAAAAAAAAAAAAAAAAGAAGTATTCAATAATGTTAGACAAATGTTTTGTCGCTTTACAATGATAGAAAGACAGACATATAGACAGATAAATTTGAACTATAATTTATAAAGTTTAATTAATTATCAAGGTTGATTAATGACAATTACCAAAAAGCTGTGAAATCACAATATAGTTTAATACTTGTAATTTAAACTATTATTTAAAATAATAGTTTAATTATTTAAAACTCATCTTTTCAACAAGATAAATTTGAGCTATAATTTATAAATTTTGATTAAGTAAAGCAGATTTACAATTTCCGAACATCTATGAAAGATCATAAAATATATATAGAAATTACTAAAATCAGCTTCCACCACAATTTTGAACAAAAAAATATACAACTTTTTTTTGTCTCAATAATAATTATCTGCCACATAATTTGGACAAAATATTTAAAAGAAATACTCGACTAGTATGTCAACTTAATATATCAATTATATTTATCTTTTCAAATTGTATGTGTTACATTTAGTATGATTCTGATTGTATTATGCAGAAACTCAAACTAAAAGAAAGATCACATAATGAAATCATTCTTATCAAAATATATACAAGCTTGCGCATATATAAGTGACTAGTCAAATTGAGACATCACCCAAGTTGGATGCTCGCATCCATATTCTAGAAATCAAAAATAAATATAATAAAATAAAAAATTACGACACCTGCCATTGTACGAATAGAGATTGTACAAATAATTTCATCGTGTATTTTTTCTTTGAGGAATACCCAATTTATATCTATGTGTTTGATATACTCGTAAAACACTAAATTAGATATTTCATGAACTATTCATCGCTATGAAGTATTCATAGTGATGAATAGTTCATAGTTATCGCGCAACTAATAGTTATCATCACTATGAACTATTCGTGTATACTTAAGCTTGAAAGAAACTATTTATTTCTTAATTATTCATTAAATAAGATTATCTCAAAAAAAAAAAAAAACTAAAAATTATCATAAACTTTTTCTTGCTACAAGTTCATGCTCAACTTAAATCTAATTGTCAAACTAGCTTCAAATACTTGTGATTCATGAAAAAGATATTGAGTCATGGAGATTAATTTCATAAACCTTGGTATCTAAAGAGCCCCATCCATGAAAATCTACCAAAAAGAATCTAAGAAATGACTAAATATAATAAATACATAAGTTAAATCTAGTCATATCAGATGAAAAATTGTGTCTAGTGTGAATCCATAGAAGTGTTGCTTGATCACAATCCAAGAGATCAATCATTATAAAATTATCGACCGCATACATCATTTGTGACATGACAATTCCTCTTTTGGAATAAATTATCTTTATATCAAGAAAGTATTTATGTCTACCAAAGTCAGATTGAAACTATGACTATATGAGCTCATCGATTTGAGTGATTTTCAACTCGTCATCTCTCATAATCAGAATATTATTCAGATACAAAAGAAATAAAATCATCTTATCATGAGAACTCATTTAGAAAAAAAAAAATAACACATATTTTTAACCAGAAAGAAGTAATTATCTAAGCAAAACTCACAAATCAAACACTTAGTAATTATTTTAAATTATAAAATATCTTTTATAATTTACATATTATATCTAAATGTGATATTCAAAATTAAATTAACTATTACATATACATCTCTTTCACAAGATCATTACAAAAAAATCATTCATTATGTATAGTTAGTAGATTCTTCATTTATCATATTCCATCAATGAAATAAGATCCGTATGGGTATTATTTTTATCATTAAAGAGAAGATATCCCTGTAATATTAATTAAATGCTACACAAAATTTCTAGCTATACTTTTCTTTATGAGATGATCTACATTCTCATTTATACATGTCTTCACAGTAATGGCATATTTACAACCAACAACAGACATTTCCCTAGGTCATTATAGAGATTCTTCATTTATACATGTTGGGCCGGGCCAGGTTACTGTGTCACCAGATCAAGCACACAGGCCACGCATGGCCCGACACAATGCACGAAGTATGCCGGCCCGGCATGGCACGAACCATGCCAAGGGTCGGCCTGGCCGATGACATGATTTCAAACCATGTCGTGCCAGACCGGGTACGACTGAAATGGGCCGAGTCTCGAGTCGTGCCCTGACCGTCCAACCCATTTGACAACTCTAGCTCATTATACTAGTTACCAAGTCGTGTTCGAATGGTAGGCATATATCTTATCCAACATAATTTGGCATCATTCTAAATGTGACTTAGATATCCTAATAATATCAAGAGAAACAAAATATAATAATAAATAAAAAAGATAGGTGTATAATAATACTGGCGAGATCATGTACTGAGTACACCCCAAGTATCTCTTTCAGAAAAAATTTGTAAGGTCAAAGACTAGAATAATGAACTATATAATCATCTAACTTCTCAGTAGACTCTTATATGGTCTAAGCATGTTGTCGGTTGCTCCAAATATAAATTTTATTTCCTATGTGGTTAAGTCTTCACTCTCCAACTAATTATGACCCTAAATAAGAGTAGACTTTAAACTGTTACTAATACATGATCTCCTTGATTAAATATTAGATTCAAAGTATCTAATAATAGTTACTAATACTTTAAACTATCTCTGCATCAAATCTCAAAATAATTGTCTAACTTTTTGTTTTATAAGAAATAAAATTTCTTTCAAAAAAATATAAAATTATGTCGTAAATTTCATCTTAATGCAAGCTAATGGACTCGAATCTGAATATTTGATAAACTACAAATATTTATGATAACTAAAAGATATATCAAGTCATGAAGACTTCTTTACATACCTCAGTATTAAAAAGTAATATTTATTTGAAATTGATAAGGAGAATATAGGAAACAAATAATTATATTCACTATATATGCAAAATATAATCGAATAACAATCAAATAATTAATTTTTTATGATTCTCCCATGAGTGGTTGAGTCTGCCACAAAAATCATATCGAAAATAAAATTTATATATGGATTACTAGTAATATCTACTCCGGGACAACTCAAAAGCCCAACTTATATAATAATATCAAACATTTATCTCCACTTTGACAAAATGATATTTCTCTTTAAATAAATAACTTCTATACTAATAAAATATCCGAATCTCCCAAGATGTTTCATCTAGAACCGTGATTAAAAATACTCTTCGAATTTTATAATTCCCAACTCAGAATCACACATAATCAGAATATCATTCACAATATCACATACATAATTATTAAAATTATTCTATCATCAGATCTTTTAAGAAAAAATAAAAAATATATATAATACATATGTATAAACTAAATGAGGTGACTACCTATAAAATTCTCATAAAACTAAGTTCAAGGTGAATGCTTTAAACCATTTAGTGTCTTCCACCATCTATAAATTTGTCAGAATATATTGTGCTAAACCTAAGTGGCTGCTTGAAGTACACCACAAAATTAATATGAAGAAAGATATTCTTCATGTCTAACTAATATATCCTTCAATTATAAGATACTGCCAAAAAATAAGAACTCATAAGGAGATCATCTTAGTCACTAAAGAGAATATCATGATGATCTACATCAAATGTCTGAATGAATCACATTATTACAAGTCTCACATTAAGATAATAAATCTTCCCATCTAGACTTGTCTTTATAGTAAATACCCCGATACAACCAACAACGCATTTTTTCATGAGATAATACCTCAAATATAGATTTTGTAGCTGATCATTTGATTCTTTAGTGGACTCATCTCTTATCTAAACAGGATGTTTATGTCTCCTCCTTGAATAGGTCCTAAGTCATGGTGGTCAATCTCACTTTCTTATAATCATCATGACTATGAATTCAAGTAGACTTATGAGCTATAGCATCATTTGAACTCAAAAAAGATTCACTCCAGACAAACCTCACTCTCTCCAAAGTCGCAAAGATTTGCAAAATAATAAATAATATCATCATAATATGAACCATCAAATTCAAAAATAGCAAATAAATTACATTTTATCCATGTTGGAAGTCCAGGTAAAACAAAGAATAAAAAAAAGTAATAGATCTAAACATAACTTCTTAACTAATAATCTTCCCAAGTTCACTAAAAAATAATTTATACTCAAAAAATATAACATTGGTATACATAAAAATCTATCAGTCTTAGATAAAAAATATATGTACCCTCTTTTGATATTAGAGTATCCAAAAAAAAAATACATCTTACAGTTCTTGGTATCAATTTATCTCATTTTGAGAAGAAATTATAAAGAAAATAAGTATTCTCAAAAACTTTATCAGATAAACTAAATAATCTCTCTATGGTATAGAATAGGTAGTTAAAATTACATCTCCCCAAAATTACTTCTTTCAAAAAAGTATTCAAGTTATTTCAATCAAATATCTTTTATTTATTTTTGTCACCCTATTTTATGAGAATGTGTCTGCACAAGAAGAAAGGTATATAATTCCATAATTTATATAGTAAATATTAAATCTGTCTGATATATATTTTAATATATTTTTACTTATTTTATTAATATTTTTATCAAATTAATTTTTTATTATTATATCAAATATCTGAAAAATAATAACATTTGTGATCTATTACAAAAAAAAATATTCATATGCATTATAAATAGTCATCAATAAAAGTGACCAATACTCAAAATACTCTCTAATTGCATCGCTCTTATATCCACATATAATTAAGTGCATCAGATGAAATGGATCCCAAATTACAACGGATTGGTGGGCAAGATAGGAAACTCATGTATGATTTTCCAACTAACATAACTCACACTATAAGATATAAATATCATTAAGACAAGGATATAATATTTTCAATTTGGCCATTGATAAATGACCAAGTTGAGAATATATATATAAATTATCTAACACACTCAAACATCTAGAAGTAAATCTTACTATATGAAAAAAAAATATAATCTACTCTGATAAATCTCAAATAAAATCTTTCATATAGTCTTCTAATCCTACAAATAAATAATAGTGGTCAAAAAAATAAAGTCAGAGAATAAATTGCATAAAAAATGCTAACTCACAATATAATAATGAGATAATCAAGAATAAATATAATATGATCAAGAAATACAGAATTAACCTGAATATTAACATATCAAATAATTTTAGGAAATTTATTATTAGTTACTCAATATTTTTAGAACATGAAAAAATAATAACGAATAAATTATGATTACATCTGAAGTATGTATTAGATAATGAATAAATAATATTGGAGTCTGAATAATGAGTATAATAACAAGACTAATAATACTAATGAATGAGAATTGTCTATTGACTATTGCTGCCTTAAAGAAAAAACTTTATAAGAGCATCTCCAATCATACTCAACAAAATAACTAATAAAAAATTATTTAAATAATCAATTCAATATTTTAGCTAGCAAATCTTCAAAATTTACTCCAAACACGCTCAGCAAAATAGCTTAATATTTCAACTAACTTTAACTAATTTTCAAAAATATAATTAAAAAATATCATAATTTAAAACAGTAAAATTATCTTAATGAATATGTGCAGTGTCATGACATAAAATTTAAAACAGTGAAATAAAAAAAAATAAATCCAAACATTCATTCATAAATTTAATCTAGATTATAACACAAGTTATAAGTCGGTGAATACGGAAAAACTATATTTTCTTTGCCATGATTTCCATCTGGAGACGCTTAAAATATTCAGCTTGAATCAGATGAATGATACTCGTATCGATACACATTATTTTTTGTTCATCATTCATTTTCTCGAGTTATACCTTGTCTTGTTCAATAACTAATTTCTCTTGTTCGACAGCCACCATTTTTTCCATGAAAGTTATTTTCTTCTCCGCCATCTTATTTTTCTCTTCCTTCATTTCTTCAAACAATTTAATAAAATAAGATGAACTTGAATTATTATCTTCAGATAGTTTGCTCTTTGGTTTTTTTTACTCACTTTTTCGTAGTCTTCCTTCCAATTGGCCTCTCCAAGCCCGCACTATCATCTTCTATGTTTACTGATTCTGGCGTTGAAGGATTAGAGCTTCTAGGAGTTGCACCACTTTTTGTTTTTTGTTTCTTTGAGTAAGAATCCTCCATCCATTTTGGGGTATACCACAACTCATTCTAACAATGTTCAAATAAAAAAAATGATTTATAACGTTTCTTGTACACTTTCTTTGTATCATGGACCTGAAAATGATACATTATGGTGCATATCTAAAATAAAAATTGTACAATTATATTATGTATCATAATAATATTATCACACTTGTAATTAAAATACATTCATACATTGTCTTTCTCAGTTAGTCCACTTTGATTCAACCTTTCAATTTGATCAAAATAGCCACAAAATTTATTAGTGGTCAGTTGAATTGAAGACCAACGATTCATCAAAGAAACTTGATTTCGATTACAATCTGACTCAGGTTTATATTTGTTGAAGTACTTCCAAACCATTTACCAATACCGTTTAGATTTTTGCTCATTCCCATTCACGGCATTCACACTAGTATTCAGCTAGCCCGAGATTAAAACTAAGTCCTCAATTGAAAAGTTGCCGCCTCGATATTTTTTGGTGGTTGATTCTTTTTGAGGTGATATTGGTGAAGACTGAGTTATTTGTTCTACATATTGAGTGTTAAACTCACCTATGTTTGTTATCTCATTCAATAGATTGGTAAAGTAATATCCATGTTCATCCATCAAAGATCTTACATTGTTGAAGAACAAAGATGAATTGGAATTAACCATATAAAAGTAATATTTATTTACATGAATAGAAAGAATTAATATCAAAACCAACATGGAGGCTTAAAATAATAAACTTAAATTTATCAAACAAAAAACATAATTTATCAAAATATTTAATCAACTTTGAATCAAAGAATTTATTATCCATCATTCTAAATATCCAAGAACACCAAAAACACTGAATTTATCAAAACAGAATATATCAATAAATCATTTCTATGCACAATTATGAATCCAAGAACTTAAAATACATTTTTATTGCATTACATGTAATCAAATCATCATCTACCAAGAAGTTTATGCAACTAGTTACTTGATAATTTTTAACTAGTTTTAGCACTAAAAACATAAATTATCAACTTGTATTTGTAAAAAAATTGGATGAAAATTCTGTAAACATTCTGTAATGGAGAAGAATGACGCCGAAAAATTGAAAATCATGATTCTAACACGATTCTGTAATGGAGAAGAATGAGAATTGGTTCAATGGGGCTTTCCTCCTTTTTTTTACAGAATGAGGATTGGTTAGGCACAATTCTGTAATGGTTCAACGCCGAAGAATTGTCAACTAGTTTTACCAAGAAATTTATGTAAACATTCTGAAAATATTTTTATAGAATCAAACACGATTCTGTAATGGAGAAGAATGACGCCGAAGAATTGAAAATCAAGACATGATTCTGTAAATATTTTTACAAAATAAGAATTGGTTCAACGGGGCTTTCCTCCTTTTTTTCGGTATTGACAATAGCTACTGCAACAACAAAGATGTTGATTGATGCCGATGAACCAGCACCTACCACCGACGCTAATTAGGAGGCTATTCTTCCCCAATAGCTCACGCAAAAGCAGTTGAAAGTCAATATAATTGACGCTGAAGAAAGAAGCTGAAATTTGGTGAAGTTTTCGAACGTTTATCGAACATTTTCAATAAAGGGAGCTGAAGTTTGTTGATGTTTTCGAGAAGTGGATGGGGCAAAATTTTGCAGCTGATGAAGGGAGCTGAAGTTTTCGATAAACGTTTATCAAACGTTTATCGAAGCGGTAAGCCGATGAAGGGAGCTGAAGCTTTCAAACTTTTATCGAACGTTCAGTAATATTTTGCAGCTGATGAATAGTATTGGTGAGCAATAAATACTCGCTATATTTGTTGAGCAATAAGTAGATGGGGCAAAAATGCAAGTGAAATAGCGAGCGTGTTGGAGCCCTATTTTTATAAGCACACTCAATAAAATATCAATATTCATATTTTTAGCAAGCCCGTTAGAGATGCTCTAAGAAGCTCTGAATGACTTTGATAATCAGCTCGTCCCTATAAAGAACTCTATACCTCCTTTACAAATTACTCACAATAATTATATATAATATGAATCATTATTATGCTGTGCATATATTGAATTAAAATGAAACTCTTCTCTATCTATCTATATTATGATAGAGGTGTCAAACAGGTTGTGCCGGTATGGCAAGACCCATTTTTTGGTGGCCCGATCAGGCCACCAAGTAGTGCTAGGCACGACCTGGTACAATAATCGTGTCGTGCCAGCAACAGTAATTTTTTTGAAGCCATAATTTAGGTAAGATAACAAAAAATTAAATTTTTTTACAAAATCACAATTTGGGTGGCCCTTATTCTCTACTGATTTAATATATGGGGTATCCAAATAGCAGAAACTACCAAAAAATTTGGATTTTGGAAGATCAAATCAATTTTTCCAAAACTTCAACCTTCACACCACCATCACACTACCATCGAACCACTAACACCACCATATGCACACGACATCAATGTGGTAAGCATCGACACACAACAATGCATGATTCATGCACAATTCATACACAATTCGTGCACAGTAATCATGCATAGTAATTATGCAGGAATTCTCTCTTCTAGTAGGTACATGTAATGTGCTAGTACAATATATGCATTTCTCACTTTGGAGCATGTAACCCTTCAATCCTTTTCCGATACCATGTAAAATTCAAGAACATAAAACCAAAAATAGTAACAAAATATGAAAAACACACAAAGCAAAATTCTTGTATAATGAGTAATCCTTTTGGGTCACCCATAGCTTGGGTGCTCCCATCAATATAATATTAAAAGAAATATATAAACTAAAAACTACAATAATATAACAATTATACCTAAAGATAAGTATAAAAAACTATCCTCCAGGTCCATTTTAGATTGTTCCCGCCCTTTAACTTTTAGATTGAAATCGAAAAGTCAACTAAAGGATCCCAAGTGAAAAACCCACACAAAATGATTCTTTATCCAAATTTGACAATAGACCCATTAAAATGTATTGCTCAAACTACAAATACTCAACTTATGACAAAATCTCAATAGAATTTTCTAGAGGCAACTTATATCAAATTTTTTAATAAAAAGAATTTTTGATCACACTAATATTTATGAGAAAGTATATGCTAAGCAACAACCTTCTAGGATGTCTAATGCAACATATTTTAGGCAGAAATTAAAAAAGATCACTGAATTAGTGGCCATCTTCTTTAAGATAAGTTTCAAGTAGGATATATTTTTCACTTTTCCACAATAACCATATTTGCATTGACAAGGAAGACTTTCCTTGTAATAAATTGCAATCCTTTTTTAGACCAATTCTACAACAATGTCCACCTTGCACCTAAGAATCGTTGGACATCTGCTGTTAATCTAAGCGCTCCTATGATGTTGTTCTCATGCTGTTCTCAATCCTAAAACAAATATCAAGATCAACAAATTACCAATTATAGCAGCTGAAAGAGGCATTTTGTGGTTCTGTTTTATGTATACAAACAATCGATCCTTATACACATCATGTTCACAACAAGATTTTTGAATTGATGACACAAGGAATCTTTGAATTGCTGAAACTCCTCTTTCTGCCTCTGGAACACACCACTTCTGTTCCTTTACAAGGGAATAAAATGGCGGAATCAAAAAATAAAAATAAAAACATCAAGATGACAAATGCAAATAGTAATATATTATCCAAAAGAAGATATTTATTTTGTTTTGCATTCAATAACATACCAAGAGATAGAGGTGTCAACCAGGCCAGGCAGCCCAGGCATGGTCGGGGCACGACATGGTTCAGCCGTTCCTAGCCCCGCACGGCATGATATGGAACAGTGCCTGTTCCTGGACCATGCCGCCCCATGGCATAGTTGGTGTTATTCTAAGCCGGCATGAATCGTGCCTCATGTCAAGCTAGGCACGACATATGTGCCTGGCCTAGTGGCAAGATATAGCTACCCGGGGACCTGGGAGCAGCTATGGGTTCTGACTAAAAGACATTGTTAGATTTATAAAAAAAAATTCAACCACATAAGTCAGATCTTGCTTACGTGCATGTGTGCAATTGGCCGACCACGTAAGCAGGCCACCCGTGATATTTTAATGTAATCATAGTTTTAAAAGCGCAAGGCGCACCAAGGCACAAAGATTTCTTGGAGCCTTGAGACGCAAGGCACACCTAAGACGTGAGCTTTTGTGAAGTGAAATGTGACTTTAGATGTACATAAATTTTTATTAAATATGATTCTATTGATAAAAAAAATAAATGTTTCTAATATTTAAATAAATTTTGATAAAAAAAAAATAAATGAAATTATATAAATTTTAATATATAATAATAAATTTTGAGAATAAATATATTTTTTTATAAAACTATGGTATATAAGGCACGCCTCTTCAGTAAGACACATGCCTTAGAAGGCGATGTGCTATAGCTAGGGAGTAGTTGTGCCTTGAGCCTAGGCACGCCTTAAGCGCGCCTTTCACAACTATGGATGTAATAGATTCTGACAATGATGGTCCGGAAAGGTCCGACACAGCACTACACTCGTCCGTGCCACCGTACCATGCTGAGCTAGAGAGTTAGTTCTCATACCGTGCATGGCACGACACAAGAATCATATCATGATATGTCTGGCACGGCAAGGTGGCATGGTCATACCTCGTTCAAATGGATCATGCGGGAATGGTATGACCCATTTGACACTTCTACCAAGGGCGGTAAGTATTGGGTTAAAAGTTATGTCATGGTACAATAGCAAATGTCTTCATGCAATAGCAGTGAGTCTAGGGATCAAAATTCATCAGACATAGTCTCTCTAACTTTTAAGGATAAGATTATTAAAATATTAATCTCTCTCAAACTTTGTGCTAAAATGAGATCTTCGTAGCACGACCTTCATTCCGCAGCAGGCCAAGATAACTTGCACAACTCAGAGAAAATTTGACTCACTGAATATCCAGGATGAGCTTTTTCTGCTCTCCTTGCAAGCAAGTATTTTTTAATTCTGGTAAAGCATTTTTTTCCCAAAAAAATTCAGTCAGATCGAGCCAAACTAAAGAATAAAAAAATAGGCAATTGAACCCATTAAGTCGCACTACCTAAATTTAAAAAACAAAATCATACTCAAAGCACAATGCTCCCGACCAACAGTGTTTGGGATAAATAAATATCTTGGAAACTTTTAAGTTCAATAAATTAGAAAAGTTGTGTCTAAAATGTGTTGAACTCAATAAATATCGCACATATTGGCCTATATGATTTTTCCTATTAATCATCTACATGCAAGCTCAGTAAATATCCATAAAAACATACATTATGCCAGATTGATAGGATAAACAATTCGGCCCAGTCTGATGACTCCATGAAGAAGTAGCGTCGCAATGCTAACAAATGCTCGTGGCAATGAAATACTTCAAGCAGTTTAATAGCCAATGAGCTGATATACTTATACCTAGAACTGCTAAAGGAAAACATAATGGCCAATGATGACTTTATTGAACATAAACTAAACCCAATGTTAGTTCTAATGAGTTTGCCCAATTTAGGGATGATCCTTCCTTTACAATGTATTATTGTGATTTCACAAAAGACTACTTACTCTAGAATCAAAAAGGAAGAGGCAAAACAAAACCAACAGACTTATTTTCACTGCAGAAAAACAAAACATGATAAATTAAAATGATGAGATTTATATCTTAGAAATCTGCAAACTTTTGAAAATAAAACATATCAAAGTGAGATAATAGTAGTTACTTCCAAAGATGAGACCAAGAACACTGCAATATATTGAGAGAGACATATCAACTATTGGATTTATCCAACGGTCATCATAGGGCTGCCTTATCGCACAAAGTACACCAAGAGCTTAAGGAGCACATAAAACAGGCTTTAATAAAGTGAGGTGCACTCATATATATATATATGTGTGTGTGTATGTATGTATATGTATATGTGTGTGTGTGTTATATATATATATGTGTGTGTGTGTGTGTGTATCTGTATGTATGTATATATATGTGTGTGTGTATATATGTATGTATGTATGTATATATATATGTGTGTGTGTGTGTGTGTGTGTGTGTGTGTGTGTGTATGTATATATATAAAATATAACATCATCAAATATTATTCAGAGGTTTCAACCAATGAACAAAAAATTAAAAAATAAAAAACTTCAAGTATAAAAACTAAATATTATGAGTACTAATACATATCCAAATCCAAAATTTTCAAAATAAAATATTATATTATTAACACTCGAACATGCAAATTCAAAATATTTATAAAAAAAATCTTAGATAATAAATTATTTATAATAATTAAATTTTATTCATGACTCATCATCAAAATCTTCAAAATTATTATTATTTTCAACATTATATTTGTAGCCTTCACAATCTTTCATTATTGTTTAGTCAATTATTTATTCATCTTAATCTATTAATAAAAAGAAATGTCTCATTTTAGAGCTCATAGTTATTCAGCTTGACCATGGTGTTGGAATTATAGTTGAGTTTAATCTAGCTCCAGTATTAAACTTAGGCTCTCAGATTTGTTAGACTGAGTAAAATCACTCATGTTAAATTAGCATCATCAAATACAAAATTATTTTGTGCACTTACATGATAAACTTTTTCTTTTATTCTTCTAATTAACAATTCATTACTATCATATATATTTTCCATAAAAATTTAATTTAATGATATTATATTTATTATATTTTCTCTTCTAATCTTGATTATACTAAATATAGAAGAAATCACTCCAACACTAATTGTCTAAGTTGAATCTCATCTTACTATGAATTTATATAAATTTAGAAATATAATCTCAAACATATCCTAAATTTTAAGCATGTAAGTTACATTCAAAATTTTATTATTTATAATTATTTTAATAAATTAAATTTTTAAATATATTCTAATTTCACTCACAACCCAACTAGCTACATGTTTAGTTGAGGAAATCTATTATAAATCTTTGCAAATGTAGAACGGAATCTCTGTATTCAGCCCATCATTCACATGGAATTAAAAGAATAATTATTTTGTGAATTATTTAACTTATTTTAGTAAGATATGTGTGTGTGAGTGTGTGTAAAATTAATAAACTAAACAAAACTAAAATTAATTTGGTGGTCTAGTTTTCCTTATTTAAACAAGTCCTTAGATAGTTGTGCATAAATTTATAATAGTGTCTTTTGTTAGCTTCAGAATATATTTATATAGATTACAGATAATATTTATATCATACTTTATTTTTGATTTATCATAGAAGAATTCATGATTCAAAAAATAATTAATAGCATGCATAGGCCAACAAAGCTTAATCTCACACTTTTTATCAATAATTTTAATGGTTTTTTTGTACTTCTCTTCATTCTTATTGAAATTTCTCATAATTATGTCTTTTGATCTGTCCATTACCTCATAAAGATAGCTCATAGAAGCCTTTTTTTTCAATTGACCAATCAAAATACATGAATAAGTGGGTCTAACACCTTTAAAATGAAAACATTATAACTATGTTACCTATAGTTTTCCCAGCATGCACTTTTGCCTATTTATTATCCGACCAATCTAAACTTTTAAATAACTTATTCAAATTATTTGTAAATTCATACAAACAAGATAATGTGATAGGAGATGACTATCTACAGTAACAAACCAAGTATAATCAGACATAGGCAATTCCATTTATCCAATAAACTATCTCATAATGTTGACTAGTGTCGATCAATTATAAATATAACTATCTAGTGATATGACTATCTCCAATATTTTCTTCATGTTTGGTAATTTTCCAATATTATTCAAAAACATATCAAGACAAAATGCAATGCATGAATTATAATACAAATATCATCATTTTAACTCCAATAACCTCTTTATATAACATCAAACATAATGATTTATAAAAGTTTATCACTAATAAACATAGTATGGATATGATTGATCACATAAAAAATTTTTGTGTTGCATGTATATATTGAAAGTCATTTTCTAGTACTAACAAGTACATTCGTCCAAGGACAATATATTTCAGGTTCAAGACTTATGAGAGAAAGAATCTTCAACTTTCGGAGGTATGGCTATAAAGATATTAATCTCTCCCAGATCAAATGCTAAAAGTAAAAGCTATGTGCACTTTGTACAATCTCAACCACCTAACCTCCATAACTTATGAGCATAAATAATTTAAATTTAATTATTAAATAAAAATTTAACAAATAGTATTTTTTAGTTACCTATCACTATATGACTTATCATTATTTGTCATCATTTGAATAAAATTTTTTCTTTAAAATTATTTTAATCAATTATCAAAAAATTTAAAAAAATCAACCATTTTAAAAAATGATATGCTCATCCAAATGAACATTTTTTGACCGTTCAGAACCCTAACATTGACAGCAACATTAATAAAGAGATAATTTTGGATCATAAATTTTGAGTTAACAAATGCTTCGAACGGCTCATTGGCAAAAATAGCACAGTTGTTGAGCTTCTACCATAAATAATATTAAAAAAATAAAAAATCTTTTTTTTAATCAAAAAAGATATATTTTTGTAAACTATTGTGATGTTTAGACACTACTACCAAAGAAAAGTGTCTTAGTCTGAACCAAATATCTATTCTTTTTTTCTTCAAACTTATTATTCGAAAGTATGCTAGCAAAGTAAATCTAATATATGATCTCATGATTAGTTCATTAAGAGCAGAAATTACCTAACATTAATTACATTGCAGTGTCACTCTTAAAAATCAACTACATAATTCTCATCGAATCATCAATAAACATCATAAAATATCAGTGTTGAAATCTAAACTCCTAATAAAATGAAATATAATATCACTCAATATTAAACACATTATAAATGTCATACGAAGAGGAACAAATCAAAGAACATAGCACATACTCTAGGATCAAAATATTATTAAAACTAGGTTCAAATATAATCAAATTGGTCATTGATAAATGACCAAACAGAATATACACAAATAATAGATTCAAAATAATCAAATATATAAAAAAAGATTTTACCATTAAAGAGAGAATTTATGATCTAGACTGCTCAATACAAAATAGAATAATACTCAATATCTCTTGATCATGCAAACAAATGTTGATAGAAGAAAAAATAAAATTAAAACAAAATTATATGAAAAACTAATTCATAAATAATAAGCTAACTGGATAATCAAAAATAAACAAGACACAAGAAAATAACAACGAATAAAATTGAATAATATTATATCTAATGACTTTCAAATAGTTGTCATATGCAATAATAATATTTTTAGAACAAAAAATATATAAAAATAAAATATAATTACTAGTGATGTAAAAATTTATTCATATATTATTGATTCATAAGTCTGAAATAAGAGTACAAAATAAACAACCAATAATATTTAAAAAAGGAATAATCTAATACTACTCTTTAAAGATCCTTCAATGATTCCAATAGTCATTTTGTACATCTCACTACTGTATGATGCTCTCGATCTCTTTTTCAAAAATAATATTTAATAATTATTTTTGATATAATTTTTCTTTTTGCAATGAATACGTTAGATTATAACTTTTATCTTGCTACCTATGTTGTGATGATACATCATAGTATGTAACAAAAATACAAAAAAAAAAAAAAATAACTGCACTCCATTCTTTTTTTAATAAAATAAATATGTTAGAATCCTATTTAAGGTTTTTGCCTGAAACTATAAAGGGTTTCTACCAAAAACTCATTCATGCATCATTGTTTACCTTTCTGCACCATTATCCATCATCAATTGCCGACATGTGGCATCATGCCAACATGCTACATAGGGTTTGCTAATCAAGAATACTATCATGCATTACATGCCACCACCACGTGTTTTTCTCCACCATCACGTGCCTTTTCCCAATGTGTATCTTTTGCCACCATCACTCAATATCAATAACATAATATATGTCACCCTTATACAATAGGCAAAAAAATTGAGATAACTCACAGGCAACATGCTCCTATCAAAAAAAATAAAAGAAAATATAAAAATTAAATAGAAATATAACAATCTAAAAATTCTTAAGGTCTCATCTATACTAGATCAACAGACGTCTAAATATATTAGATCAAATAGGTTATTATTCACATCAATCATCCTAATTTAAAACAAACTCTGATATATTTTTTAAACTAACATATCTTACACTTTAATATATAGATACCTCTAATAATAGAATATAATATTCTCAACTTGGCTAATAATGGGAGACCAAGTTGAGAATGTTTAAGAATCATACTCAAATATCTAATAATCCCCTATCATGATAAAAAAAATATCCGGGCTACATTTCTCAATCCTAAAGAAATTTTTTCCAAACATTCTGATTCTACAAATAAATATCAAAAAAATAAAAAATGAAATAAGAATTGAATTACAAGAAAAAAATAACTTACACAAAATAGATTAATAAAACAATCAACAATAAATAGAAGTAAAAAAAATAAATTATCAACATAAATCCTTTTAAGATATTATCATTGGCTACCACAATACGCAAATAACATTAAAAAATATTAATAAAAAAGGAACAATTATATTCTTGACTTCCTCCATAAAACAATTTGACAAATCATGAAGCAAACCAAGCCAAAACACTGCTCACATGCATTACCTCAAGATGCACCAACATTGTATGATCCAGACACATAGTACACAACACTGTGAACCTTGATTATACATGGCACATGGTGCACCTATTGTGAACCATGGACTTTCATACAGTGAGCGACAATATCAACCACGCACGAAGGTGTGCAATATGTGTCTACCATCACTCATTCCTCGGCTTCTTCACGAACACATGCACACATACACTATGTTGTTACGATGCACACCACCTCTTAGCAAATCCTAGCATTTAGCTCCAATATCATATGAATTTTGTATCATTCAAGTAATAAACAAACTTGAACAATAAAACTCATGAAATATAGTGTATAAAGATAAACTCTCATATAATAGGCTAGATGGATTATAAGAACTCATATATTAGGTACTACCATTTATAATAAAATAAAAACAAGATAGGCAATGATTAACTAAAAACTATAACATATACAAAAGAATTCCTAATCCTAATTATTGAGAATTAAATTAAGACATCACATAAGTAGGATATCCTCATCATAAGCATAAAATAAATAAAATTAATATTGTAACACGTACACAAGTTTTTTTCATTTATATTGTAATTTTTTTTAGGCGACTTCCGCTCCATACAAGTGACTAGAAATACCTTTCTCAGCACATATAACAGGCTCCCTAATCCTTCCACTTTCAGCCACATTGCTCTTCAAACTGAGAAAAAAGATGGTGTGCACCTATTATTCAAAAGACATCGAGAGACTCATATCTATCCAACTTTAGAATCACCCCTAGCAAAAGCAAATTAAAAATAGTGCCTTTTCTTTTTGGTTGAGTAATTCTAAATTTAAAAAAAAAAAAGTAAAAATGGATAAAAATGAATAACAGCTCTCATTAACATCATAAACTAGGAACAGTACCTATATAACAAAAATAATAAGAAACAATACAGCTCTCAACACCATTAAATCCTTATAAATGGGTGGACAAAAGGCAAAACCCAAGCAATACTCTCAGCAAGCATAATGAAGAAACAGACATCAGCAAACAAGCAAGCATTGAGAACCTTTTTAACAAGAAAAAAGCACACAATAAATGGATACTGCAGCAAGATTTCCAGCAGCAGCAACTTTTGAATAACCAAATCAAGTGGCATATCAAGGGCAGTCAACAAGATCTCCTTATGATCCTCGTCATTTTCGTGTTTAATAGAGATATAACCAGCCAATAAGCTTTCCCAGCTACTCCCACCATTAACATTTAATGAAACAGATGCAGCTCTACCATCTTCCTTCAAGCCCAAATCTGAGAGACCATCGTCCACATTCGCATCAACAATCAGCCTATCATCCCCGCCAATACCTCGTCCATCTTCATCAAGACTCTGACCACTAACATCTTGAGAAATCATGGGTGTTGAATTCAAAGACTTGATATCATCCCCCACAGCCACAGAATGAAACTTTTCCAGAAACATCTGGTGGGGGTCTTGTACAGTTGAGAAGTCAAAAAAATGCAAATGGTTGCTTTTATCATCATCATTGCATGCTAAGCAAAACACAGAATTTTTTCTTGAAAGAGGTTTTGCACTTAGAAAATCAGAGTTGTAATTAACTTTCCCTTGTTTGGATAAAAAAACTTCTAACATTGAAACATCTTTTTTTATCAAATCCCTACGTAAAGGTGATATGCCACCATTTGAGCATTCAGTATTAGATCTGTGCATACCCTGGAAGGATTTGTAATCTTCTGCACCACATGAAGCATGATCTGATGATATTAGGTATTCAAGAAAATGTGTTTCTTTTTGACTTGGGTTTTCCAATTTAACTGATGTTTGGAGTGGATCATTAATAGAGTTGCTCATAAAAAACTTCAATGAAGATAAACAATTTTCTTCATTCTTAACCATATGGCATGAAGAATTAGATATGCTAATTCCAGTCATCTGTTCCTCCATATGCTCTTCATAAGTCTCCGAAGAACGTTCATCCGATTCAGACGTACATGGAGAATTATCATGATCGCTAAATAAGAAAAACACATAATTAGCTGATAAGATAAGCTAAATCATAAGAAAAAGAAGATAAAAGTATGGGTTATCTCCCATAATTTGTTCAAATTCCAACGGGGCCGCTTGGACTTGAAAACCACAACATGTTTGCATAACCAAACACAATCTAAATTGGTTTAGAATGATATTTTCGATATAATGCATGGACAGAACATATGTGCATTCAAGAATACTACAAATACAAGAAAAATGAAAGAGTACCGTTCATTGGAAGTCATTTTAATGGTCACTAAATGGTCAACTCTTTCCTCTACTATAAATGAACCGACGGGATTTGAACTCCTTCCACAATTGTCAAGTCTTTGACAAAAGGCAGAGGGAACAACCTGCAGAGTGGCAGCTTTAAGACCCGATGTGAACAAGTAGTACAGAATTTGAAACAGACAAACAAATGATTATATGCCATCTTGGAATAAGTCACCTAAGCATCAGAAGAAAGCAAAATAGAAATAAGTTTCAAACTATGATATACATTTACCACAAATGCTAAGGTGGCATTCATTTTTAATTAGTGAAATATTTGAAATTGTTCTCATTTCTCTCCTAATTTTCTCTTATTTGCTCAATATAGTATTAAAAATATTTGAAATATTTTTAATTAGTAAAAATAAGTCAATATAGCATTAGAGATTTGTAAATGCCACTCTTATGGCAAACAATAAACTCAATTGGATTACTGTCACACATCAGAGTTACTATCCACCCCCAAGTGGCTAAATGAAAAGATTTACCTTGGAATGTCAAAACGTGTGTTAGAATTTGAAAAAAAAAAAATCAGCATCATGTGTAATCCTGTTGGTAAAGAGGTTTGATGCTCTTTTCTTGGGGTCAAGAGTTTGATCCCCGGGAATGCCAACTGTACTACCCAGAGTGTCAGTTCTCTCTATTATGATGTTGGGACGAGGGTCTCACCTGCTCCAAACTTGGGGCACGGATGGTTGCCGGTTCAACCAAGATGGTGGCACAGGCATAGCCCGTGGCAAAGCACGGCTCAACAGTGCCTAGCCCGACACAGCAAGGTCCGGAACCATGCCTAATCTTGGACTGTGCCGCTCCATGGCATGGTTCATGCAAAGTTGCTTCGGAGGGAGGCGTGCCTCATTCCGGGCTAGGAACAACCCATGTGACGGGCTCGGTTGTACAGTCCACCAGCCCACGGAACTGGACCCAACTTTGGGTCACAGGTCAAATCTCATAGGATGACTGCCAACGAGATGAATTATTTAAAAAAAAATTCGGCCACATAAGTCATGTCTTGCTTAATTGGCTAATTATAATTGACCGATCACGTAAACCGGTAACCCATTGCACTTTCATGCAACGAGTTCAAACAGAGATAGCTGGCACGGTCCGGCATGACCTTACCCTCGAAGGTTCCATCGTTCCGTGACTAGCGGGTCAGTTGGTTCCCATGTCGTGCTTGGCATCATGGAAATCACACCATATTGTATCTAGAAAGATACGGTGGCATGGCCATGCCTCGCTCAAACATGTAATGCAGCACGACAAGGCCCATTTGATACATCTAGTTTGGAGAGAATGTTAGGAAAAGAAATAAAAAAAAAGTAAGAATTTAAGAAATGCAATTATATATGTGATAAATACTTAATGAACAAATGCTAATGGTCAATATTATTGATTATCATAAATAAACAAGTAGGCAAACATACACTATTATCAAACAAAGGTAACACACACACACCCACATATGTGTGTGTGTGTGTGTGTGATTGATATTAAAAGTGATAGAACTAAATACATTATTAAAAAATAAAATTGATATGCAACAAATATACTTAATTATATAGTATTTGTGTTATAGACTATTTAAAATAAACAATATAATAAAAATTATAGTGTAGACCATGTGGACCATGTGAAAAGGTAGACCAAGCCATCGTGTTGTGCCAAATATCTCAAATTAGATGGCTCTACACGACATAAATAAAGTCGTGACTCAAGACTATGGTGGCAGTTGTAAAAAGTATAATGTCAGTGAGATTTTCATCTTCTCCCTCTAGTGGCTTTTCTCATCCCTTTCTCTTATGTATTGTATGATTCATTTATGAGAATTATCTTCTCCATTTCAGAAATCCTAAATCACCATCATGATTTCTAACATTTGATATCTGAAGTAGGTTATGCCACATATCTCAAATTCCAACATGGGATCCTAATTGTTAGTATCAAATGCAAGATTGCACAAATATAAGATTTGTACATTCGGAATTGAGGCGAGTTTGTAATCTATACAATTTAGTATAAGAGCCAAGGTTCAATTGCATAGCCTAGTTAGCATTAAATATAGGATTTACAAAATCTATGAAAGTAACACAAAATACTCTATCAAAGCATATCACTGATAAACAAAATATTTCTGAGAAAAAAAATTATGCAATTTACACATTGAAGAGTCAAATTCCTTTTCTTGACATCAATATGCATTTTATATAATGATCATTCAATTTTCATCTCTTGGCTGTGAGATCAGTGATAATGACAAAATTATAATTTTCTTCTATTTTATTATCAAATTCATGGAATAACATAATTATTAATATTGATAATTATAAGAAAGATGATTAAAGAAAGAAGTATACAATCTAAAAACAAATCAAAAACAAAAAGAAAATCAAATAGTATAGATAAACCAAAATTAAAATGTTAAAAGTATGAAAAAGATTGACACTTCAAGTGTGACTATCAAAAAAGTAAAAACAAGCCAGCTCTAAGTCGCGAAGTCTTTTCCACTCACAACCCAAGTGAGAGCTAGCTCAGTGGATAGGAATTATCCACTGGGGACTTACACTTTATAGAAGCATGTGTCACTCATATTGTTGAGAACACCTTGTTCATTGACATAGGCATTTCATATCACATGATTTTTTTTATTAGAACTAATTTAGCCAGTATAAGCCTTATGATGGAAGAGATGTGACTATAAGAAATAATTCTATGATAAAGATAATTGATTGTGAGAATGTAGAAATGAATATGCATGATAAAATTTCAATTTCTTTCTTTGTGTCATGCATATTCAAAACTTAAGCTTAAATTTGATTTCTGAACGATATGATTGATTCTAATAAATGATTTATTATGATGATAAACATTACAAGATCACTCGTAAAGCAATTATAATTGCTCTTGGAACAATGTATGAAATCTTGTACAAGTTGTTGGTAATAACTATCAAGTTTTCAAAGAGTAACTCCATTTCTAAGAACAAAAGCATGTAAAATAAGCAAATCATAGAAAACAAGCAGTTCATATAGAAAAATAAATTAAAGTCACTATATGAAAATATGATGTCTTGACCCAATATAGTGTCATTACTAAAAATAGAGTCATGACATGAGAACATAATATCAGAATTCAATTCAGTGTTGCAACATGGAACTATGTTGTGACATCAAACATTAGGAAACATCAATGAGAAAAGCTTGGCAATTATATCTCATACAAAATAGTGATAGGACTACTAGATTATTCAAAAATATTAAATTTTTGCGAGGATTTATTATATGAAAAGCAAAAATAGATAAAATTCAAATCTATAACTACTAGATCAAAGCTAAAGCTGGATTTGATGATCAATGATAAATCAAAATATTATATCACATTTATTGATGATTTCTCCAGACATATATATGTTTACTTCATTCATATGAAAATTGAGGTGTTGAAAAATTTTTAGAGATTCAAAGAGCTAATAGAGAAATAATTCAATAAAGAAAAAAATATTTTGCATAGAAATAATGGTATAGAATACTTTCTAGTTAATCGATTAAGTGTTAAGCAAAATATTATCATCCAGAATAAAATTAGGATGATACTGAAACAAAACAAAATAGCTAAAAGACTAAACAAAATATTAATGAAGAATGCAAGGTATATGAGAAGTTGGATAGATATAGAGCGAAATTTTTGAGGTAAAGTAATTGTCACAAAGTATTACCTAAAGAACTGCACTCATACATCAAAAATGAAAGAGTAGACGCCATTTGAGGTGTTGCATGCAAAGAAATCAAGAGTAGCTCACTTTCAAATCTTTGTATGTGATGCATATATTTATATACAAAAAAAAAAGAGGAATAAGTTGAACTTAAAGTCTAAGAAATACATGTCTAAAAAATACAAGCTTTAAAAACCAAAGACAAGAACAATGATCTTCAATAGAAATACCATATTCACGGAGTGCACGAGTGGAGAAGTCTTAGCAAATCAAGCATGGGTTAACTTACAAAAAGAAAAAAATTCATGACATCTTCCAATTACAACATTATAAATCATATCATGACTCTATTCCATTGGTGACATGATGCTCGTGATGAATTAGTAAAAGCAAAATTTAAAGATTATGTTGGAAAAAAAGTTATGAAGATAGCATTTGCTTTTGCATTGAGAATGCCTACACTAGTTTGAAATCCCTTGTAAAGTATATTGAAAATGCATATTATACTCTTCAAATCATAAGAGATGAGATAAATATTGTGATTAAAGCATGTCTCCACGGAGTTAAATCAATGAGAGTATATCATGAAAAAGGATATGCAATCACTGGAGAAGAATAATACTTAGACGCTTGTAAATTTTTTTCTAGGATTGGAAAGTAATAGATACAAATGGGTGTTTAAACAGAAAACAAACCCAATAAAAAGATTAAAAATATAAAAGATAAAATTGATAACTAAATGGTATTTAGATTGAAGACATTGACTACAATGAGATCTTCTCACCAATAGCAAAAATATTATCCATCCAAGTGATGTAGGTTATTGCAGTTAGGTATGATCTATAGATTAAACAGTTAAATGTGAACATGAATTTTCTAAATGAAAACTTGGAGAAAGAGATCTATATATAGTAGTTGATCAAATTCTAAGAAAAAAACAAAGAAAACTTAGTGTACAAACTACAAAAATCATTGTATGAGCTGAAATAATCTTTGCAAATGCTATATTAAAAGTTTGATTCATATGCCTTATAACTAAAATTAAATAGATGTGATACTGACCATTGTGTGCGCACAAAAAGATTAGGTAATAATTATATTATTCTAATTTTTTATATTGATAATATGTTATTAGATAAAGATAACAAGAAGATGATCAATGCAGTGAAAGAATTAGTAACTAAAAAGTTTGATGGGATATATCTCAAGACAACAAACTTAATACTTAGCATATTTATTCAATGAGAGAGAGAAAATGATATGTATTGGGCAGCAGAAACATATTGAAAGAATACTTCATAAGTACAATATATTTGATTTCAAGCTAATGAAAACTACTATGATAACTAAGATGAAGTTGACAATAAAGCAGTGTCCTACTACTCAGCAAGAGAAAAAAGAGAGAACTCTTATTCCGCATGCTAGTGTTGTTAGACACTTGATGTATACTATGCTAGTGTTGTAAAAGTATTGAGCATGTACATGTGTAATACACCCAAATATGTAAGATACTTAAGTATCTTTGGGGCAATGTTGATTTTATGTTACAGTTTAGTGATAGTAACAACGAGAATTTTGAAGTTAGTGGAATTGTTGATCCTGACTAGCATAAAAATAAGAATATCATAAGATCAACAAACAGGTTTGTGTCCAACCTAGTGCTACAACTTACACTATGAGTATCAAAGAAAATCCTTTCAGGTTTGAAAGGCTATAAGACAAAATGTTTTACTTATTAAGGAACCTTCACAAAGTACACCCACAAAGTCAGTTATTATCTCCAAGGGGAGTACCAAAAAAAACTACACTTCTCAACTAGTATAGGCACACCTATAATTCTAGGTACTAGTGCTCTCTCCATAATCAAACATGATCTAGACTCTTTGATTATAAACTCAAGAGTCAACACTCACATCAAAGATTATCACACTTTGTTTTATCTCCTTTTTCAAAATTAAAGTAATCATTGTTAAAGTAGCCAAGAGTATCATTGTACAAGTCAAGAAACTTTGTAATATAAATGTTGACCGTGTAGATGCAGCATCAACTCATATTCAACATTATTAATTGCAATGATATTTTCATTATTGGATTTTAAGTATGAGTAGTTAGGCAAAATAACTTAATTGCAATGATATTTTTTTCTCCATTTGATAATTATGTTTGGGATCAACCTTCAAAAATGACTTTTTTAGAGATTACAAAATGACAATTTGTATATGTTTTGTTCTACTCTCATAAGATTTTCTAGATTCCTAGTTGCCATTGAATCTAATAGTCCTACTCAATTAGATCAATCTTCAATAGCCAAATTCAAATTAATGATATCAAATATGCAAACTATACTAATTGTTAATCACGCTTGCTAGGTAAGCATACATGACTTTCAATCCAACACATCAAGAAGATATCACTCGGAATTTATTTCAACTTATACATTTAAATATTCAGAAATTTTGTTTAACTATTATTTAGGATGGAATTAAAAAAATTAACATTCAAAAATCATGCCTTGGGTCGATTGCAAGTACATTCATCTAATATCAAAACCACCATATAAAGTCAATCCAATTTTTAAGGGTAAGAAAGTCAAAATATTAAACACAAATTTCACGCTAGGTGAGAGGCTTATGCAGTAGATGTGGCCTTTTAATTAAAAAATTTTAACATTAAATGATAATTTTTCATATTTTATTTGAAACTTTTTAATTAAAAAAACTTTAATTTTTCTATGTTTATAGTTTCCTATAAAATAATTAATACTCAATACAAATATAAAATAGGAACAATAGAAAAAAGTGTATATAACATATTACACATTAATTGGTTGCCTTTTTGAGCATCATGAGTGCAATTGAACAACTAAGACATATGTGGAAAAGAGATGCAACCAAGCATTTTTGGAAAAATACTATTATGATTTTAAATCATTTAATGAATCAAATGGTTAAAAAAATATATCTTTGAATATATTTGGTTTGGATGATTGAGTTATCAAATGTACAACCTTTGGGTATTCTACTATTGAAAAGGACTATATATATTGTGTAGAATAACACATTTGGTTTCTTAAAATTATAAGATATAAAAAACATTTTGAATATATTGTGTATAAACTTGTTACCTTTTTTAGTAGCAAATATATGTGCTAGGATTGGCTCATACTTTTGAAATTACAATATGTATTTCATGTCGTGATGCAAGTTATAGTGTCACAAGTCACGACATGAATAAAGTTCTAACTTATTCTATGTTATTACAACCAGAAAGTCTTAAAGATTCAAGTTGCGATCTTATTTTATAGTGTCGCGATATTAATAAAGTCATAACTTATTTTATGTTATTGTGACAAAATATTAAAGATTTCGGTCATGATATTTTTTTATATCACAACTCAAATGAATAAAAATATAGAGGTGTAAACCGGGCCGGCACGGCACGGGAATTTCCCATGCTCGGGCTCGTGTTGTGCCCGATCACGGCACAATCGTGCCGCGCCGTGCCGAGGCCAACCGGGCCTCGTGTCGTGCCTGACCCGACATGGTACCTTGCCGAAATCAATTTTTTTTAAATTAGGGTTACAGGAACGCCGAAACCCTAATTTTTTTTTTAAATTAGGGTTTTGGGCGCGCCCAATTCCTAATTTTTTTTAAAATTGGGGTTTCGGGCGCGCTCAATTCCTTATTTTTTAAAAATTAGGGTTTCGGGCGCGCCAAAATCCTAATTTTTTTTAAATCAGGGTTTCAGACACGCCAAAACCCTGATTTTTTTTAATTTAGGGTTCGGCCCGCTTGGGCCGAACCCGGCGAATCTTGTTGCGGGCCCATGTCGGGCTGAACCCCCACAAAACCATGTTTGGCCCGGCACGAAAGCACGGTCGGACCTGAAAAAAATGGGCCGGGCCAGCCCGGCACGTCCCGTTTGACACCTCTATAAAGTTACAATATGGATGTTAAGTCATGACTCAGGATAATGACTTAACATCCTTTCTCTTGTACAATGAGTATTTCATCTATGATAGTTCTCTTCTCTCTCCCTAAAACCCGAAATTATCATCATGAATTCTAACATTTGGTATTGGAGATATGTTATGCTAAATATCTCAAATTTCTACATGGAATCCTAATAGTTGGTATCAAAAATATTTGGTATCAAGGTGAAATTGCAATCTCTAGAATTTTATCAAAGACAGAGTTCAATTTTAGAGCAAGGTTTGGCATCAAATCTAAGATTTAGAAAATCTATGGAGTGTAAATCTAAGAATAGTGAGTTTGGTGATATCTATTTTGAGATTGATACATTTTCAAAGAATAGTTTTGAACCTTAGAAACTGAAGATTGATGATCTACTTGTTAATAAAAAAATACAAGTCCACAATCGAAGATTAGAAACCAACAACAAGTGATCAGAAATTAGAGATGGCATATGCCGAGATTGTCAAATGAAAGACATTGAATTAGAGAGCGTAAGGCTTAATTCGATTGTTTTCAACAAATAAAATCTTAGTGAATATTTATTGTGAGAAATTGGTGAATGATCTGTGAAAAAAAATTAAAATACTCTATCAAAGTAAGTCAATGATCAACAAACTATTTCTAAAGAAGAAATTATATAATTGTTAGATAGGACATGTTCTACATTTCTTTCGTATAGTAATCAAATGTTTCAAGTTACTATTATTAAACAAATCATCTAATTTTACAAGAGAATTATCAAAAAAATATTATATATAAATTTGTCTAATATATGCCTTTAGGCTATGATCAAATTTTTTAATCATTCTCCCCTTTAAAAAATACTCACATTTTGTATTCAGTAGAACACATACATAAGGCTAATCTTCCTGTCACAGTGCTCTGAGAAAAGTCTCCCTATTGCTAGGAAGATGAATCTTACTATTCTTCTCAAAATCAATTATGTCGGTCATATCAAGTGCAGAAGCAAGAGTAGGAAAAGCACATTCTACAAGGAATAACAACTAAACAAAGAAATAATTGTATCAATATAATATTTAAATGTGCAATCTCATGCATTTAATCTTTCAGACTCATAACTCTTATGAGTTATGACCTACTGTGAAAAGATTTTATACACAAAGAATATTAGATTCAAACTCATAAAAATTCTTCTGACCTATTGTGAATTGTACTTATAACTCTTGTGAGTATTAAATTACCCAAAAAAAATAAGTACTTGATGACATGAGTAGTCATATTTTCTCTACCTGAAAAAAAGATCTTTAAGATAAGTATACTCAAAAATATAAGATAAAAAATAAAAAAAAATTTCTCTTCGATATAAAGATAGTATGTGATATGATCTAAAAAAATAAAAAATAATATTCAATTGATTAAGAAATTAGCAAGTTATACAATATTACAAATAAATATAAAAATTAAATAAAAGTAATGAAAAAATAACTCAACACAACGTAAAATAATATAACTCAAGACTTCATTTTAAATTTACATACATAAAGGCCCCTTATATAATAAGTGGTAAAATAATTGGAGCAGCCCACAAGTTAAGTATTCTCAATTTCTCATAAAAGCATCAAAGTAAAAAAATAAAGAGAAAATAACAAACTCCAACAATAAAAACAACAAATTAACACTCATCAAACTATTGCGAGAAAGATGATAGAAAATAATAGATTTGTGTTACATAATAAAGATGAGATTAATGAGGAAGAGAATGAGGGCAGTTTAAGGTTCACTTAAAAAAACTTAGGAGATCAAAAGAATATCATAGGCTTCCCAATCAAAAAAAAAACTTTAGCATAGGCTTGAGAGTATGGATTTTACTATTCCATCACTTAAAAGAGGTTTCATTAAAACATTTAAGTCGTATGTTGCATTCTGTGTGGCATAATAACCCATTGCTTTCAGTCAGGCTTTAGCAGCATTTACTTTGGAATAAACATTTTTCTTCCATAATTCTCTTATTTGATAAGAAAATGCAATTCAAAAGACATTATTTGTCGTAAATTGGATTCTTCAAAAAGATGCCCAGAATTGTTGGTAACAAGGACCATGAGTACATAAGGGCATCAGCAATCCTATCTAAGAAAATCAACCCCTCCACCTCAAAGGCTCAAACTGTCGAGATTTCTGCTTGATCAAATTGATCAAGCAGACTGTGCCGACTGTGTGGCATAATAACCCATTCCACCAGCCCAACACAGCATTGTGGGCATGGTTGTGCCGACTGTGCCGAGCGTTAAAAAAATGACACATGGCCGACCAATTAAAATCAGCAAGATGACCACATTTTAAAAAAAAAATGAACTGCCCTATGATAGGTGGTCGAAATAAAAAAAAAAACTAAACGGATTAAATAACTATGTGACGGGGATCCCCTAGGTCGAACACTGGGGCTGGTTTACCGTGTCATCAGGCCAAGCGCACGGGTCATGCCTGGACTAGCACGAGAGACGGTTCGTGCCAGCCCAGCATGGCACGAACCATGCCAAGGGACTGCCAGGCCGCCCAAAGGCACGATTCCAGACTGTGCCGTGCCGTGCCAGGCACTGTTGAACTGGGACGGGCCCAGGCCTCTCTGCCCGTTTGACACCTCAAGTTTGATCATTGGTAAAATTATCTGACTATCAAAATTCAAAGCTCAAACATGCACTGACAGTGTGCTGCTTCAGAATAGGGAAGAGCCCCACGTCAACCCAAGACAAATTACCTGGGCCAACATAAAGATGAAGAAGACCTAAAGATGTCTCAGGCCCCATTGCATCGAGAGCAGACCCAAAGCTTTCATGCAACTGCTTCCTACAAAGAAAATCATCATCTGAAAAACTCTGCGTATCTACTAGGATTTCTCCCATACGATCTGAATAGTAATTTTCTAGGGAGTCAAACAGTTTAGATTCTACTTGGAATACCAAGTGCCAGCCAAAATTGTAGTGATAGTCAAGTGTGCTTTAGATAACTGCGTACCATCTTTCTATCACAGTTGGACAGAGACTTGACACAGCTTCCAAGACAAAAACAAGAACCTGCAACTTATTATGACCAGCAAGAACAGCAGCATTTGAAATTCCAAAAGAATCAATGGCAGCAGCAAGAGTCCTATTGATTTCTGGAGAAATTCGGGTATGTATATGTTTGTGCAACCAGTGCTCGCAACAGGATCAGTTGCTTGATAATTTGGTAAACCCTCAGGTGAAAAGGAAGCAGGCTGCCTCACCACTAGAGTTGGCGTGTGACCACATTGCACAAGACATACAGAGTGCAACTGATCATTTTTTTTGCACTTTCGGTGACATATTAACCACTTTCGAAGTAGAAATCGTGATCTGCTGTCGCTGCATGTTACTCAGAACTATGATCTGCTGGTGCTGTGTATGTTACAGGTAACTGTGATCAGCTTCTTCAAATTGCAAAAAAAATGGATTGAGAAATCAAATGTTGCGACCCCAACCATTGTTCTAGATTCTTCTACAAGATCGCCAACTACTTGATTGATTGAACTTTATGCAGCATCAGATGCACCGATTTGCATAGCGAACATAATTACATCAATACCCCCCTGCTGGCTAATCGCAATAAGAACTTCAACCTCATATTCTTTAATTTTTGGAATGGCTTACTCATCTTCCTCTTCGATTTACATTATACTTCATTCAAGTCTTCTAGTTTCTTTTCATGTTCTTTCGCATCAATAAGTTTGGCTCCAACATTATCATGATAAATTAAAGAAATTGTATTATTCACAAAAAAATCATAAGACCTAGGATACTTCCTCATCTAACTTCAATGTATAGGTAATTCACCCCCAATGTAGATATTGTTTTATTCACATCAATAAGTTAAATATTATTATTTCCTTTTAGATTAAGTAACATAATTGTCTCTTTTAAGACAAAACCTTATTTTAAATAATACTCTCTTATATCATTTAGAAAATATTACAATATTTCAATATACAATCAATAGATCAATAGTAGCTAAACAAACTGAAAGATTTAAGTAAATGAATAAATGAATATATATATATATATATATATATATATATAATCGATCTTGCTAAATACCTAAGAAAATTATTTGCTTAGTCCATCATCCATCAATCCTACACAGAAACACTAGAATACAAAAAAAATAATATCACAATTCAATTGCTTGGCAAATTAACTAACCAGAAATAAATTATGATAAAACTTTATAAAAATAAAATGCTGGTAAAAAATAAGTCTAACATTAATATTATCATGTCTCCTAGCCCATACAACAAGGTTTTTAGTCACAATAATATCAAAAGTTCTAGACTCAAAAAAATAAAAAACATCTGATAGCATAGGAAATGGATATTGGCTCTTTGGTTTATGATCTAAGAGTTTGAAATGAGATGGTAAAAAAAAAACAACATAAGTGAATTCAATAGCATGTTGATTAGTCTCTGAACAATGAAACATCCTCCATGACTCAAAATGAAATTTATAAAACATCTTTTAAGTGTGTCCCAACCTCATACAAAAAGAACATGTCTTCGTTGGTTTCCTCCATCCCAAAGCATCTTTGTCAGCCCTCTCATTGTCATTGTGTGGTGAAGCCACCAAGGTGGTCTGACAGATCATTCCAACTCCACTCAATCTAGGTATAGTTGTAATCATTTGAATTATTATCTAATAAATCTCTGAGATGACTCTGAGTGATTTCTCACATAGGTTTTGGGTTTGCAAAACAATGTATCGCTTTGCTTTCTCAATGCAAACAAGGGCATAATATTATGAATGTAATCATCCAAACTCTTCAATACAATTTGATATGTCAATTAAAATATTATCTCATCAAACTTCTTTCACAATTATATCTAAGCCACATGGTGAGTTATCTCATCCTGCACAGTCAGTCTGCATGCTAGCAGCTAAGTAATATTAAAATAGAGATGAAATAAATTTATAGTAAAGTCTCAAATATTTTTGCTCGTATAAAAATAAACATGTATATTGGACACATTCTAGTTAATCAACTATCATAAATAAACTAATAAGAACGCATTGATCAACATCCACTTATCTGACTTGGCATGAGGTGACTTATTTAGTTATTGTCTCACGTATCATTAGCACACAAACCAAATTATTAAGAATGAGTCCCATGAGGAATATATATGTATCTTCAATTTCACTAAGTAATTCTCAGTGATGTCACACTTATTCTGATCATCCTTATTATTTTGTAAAAGTAACAAAAAAAATTATAAAAATACCAAATAGACATAAAATACCACAAAACACCATTGTTTCACACCAACTTCCTATAGATACCCCACCCTAGTTTAAGCACCAAAAACAACATTATACTAAATCTAAATTAGTACCACCATACAAACCACCATAGCTACTATCACTAGACCACAATCACCTACTGGACCACCATAAGCTTGTCATCACACATCTCACAGCCATAATTAACTCTCTCCATAATGTAATGACAAAACCATTATTGATGTTTGATGCCAATGCACATTGTCGCCAACACTGACAAAACATGCGCCACAACAAACACAGCTAAGTGCCACCCCTTCAATCATCGGATAGCTTTGATACTATCTAGTTGCTAGTTTTTGAAAATCTTATGGTTCACAATCAACCTAGCAAAAAAGGTAGAAGAAAGAGATATATATATATATATATATATATATATATATATATATATATATATATAGGGTAAGTGAGATGTGTGTGTGTGTGTGTGTGTGTGTGTAAAAGAGAGAAAATGAAAAAGAAAATAAACAAAAAAATACTTCAACAACTAATATTAATAAAAATAGATTATTAATAATAAGCACAAATATATGATTGGGGCAGCCTACATATCAGGCACTCCCATACGAGGTAACAAAAAAGAAAATAAACAAAAAAAATCACACTGAACTAAGCCTCAACACTTGATATAGCCATGTCTATTCCAAAAAATAAATTATGTTATGCTAGAGAATATATGCAATTGATATTCACACAAAGGATAACCTTCAAGTTGTGCTCCTACAAATACTTCAATTAAACTATGTACTAATTTTCTATTTTATGTTGGCTTTTTAGTTAATTTTATAATATATATGATAATTATAAAAAAGATTAATTATCTAACTATCAAATATAATTTACACAGTTAGTATTAGTTAACTATTTTCTAAATTATTCAAAAAATATTCACTTAGATATGATTCTTCACATAGTGAGTTAGGGACACCTACAACTATCTAAGTAATTAAATTTGAATTAGATATCAACATTAGCATTTCCATGATCAAAGACACCTACACTTACAACTAGCCAAGAATATCAATTGAAAAAATATATCAATAATATGAACAAATATCGAACATCAAAAGTTTTATGAGCATTTCAGTTTAGAATAAAGTCACAAGACCTAGGAGAATGAGACATTACTTAGTACATTAGCATCTCACTTCAGCATAGGATCTGAAAGAGATTAACATCACAATAAACTTATCTCTAAAAGTCAAAATAATTATGTCTGATAAGTCTCGGACTCAAGACCTACCACCATTGAACAAGAATATTTTTCATTGCACCCATACCATGACTTACAATGAATAGATACCACCCAAGAAGTCTCAAGATGTTAATCGAGACCTATAAGAGATTAACATCTCAACAAATTTACATAACATGTGTTATTTAACTTCAGAATTCTTATAAGATCATGTATATTAGCATTTGTGTAAGAGCACATAAAATCACAAAACCTATACATCCATAAATTATTCAAGTAATATTATCGAGTTGTATTCCTCTTATTTCGATACAAGCATGCATTAATGAAGCTAACTTAACATTAAAAGTTGCACAATAATTTGATGAAGCTAACAAACTCAAAAAACCACCCAAACAACAAATGAAGATGAAGAAAGACAAAAGCAGGAAAAGAATAAACAGAGTTCTGGCCTCATTATATCTCAACTTCAACTTTGGTAAAAGATTTTCCAGCTTTTCCTGCATTTTTTGGTAATAGTTGTTCCTCGACACGACCAAGGAATCTAAATCTCCATTGGACAAAGTTAACAGAGAAGAAAAACATAAATTATTCCCAACAAAACCACTCAAGCTTGGAAGAAATTCATCCCAAGTATGGTCACGAGGAAAAACAAAACTGTGTGATTCGAACAAATTTTTCACAACTTGAAGCTGCTGACCAGCTCTCAAAATTGGAATCTCAACATCCTTCAGAAAACATGGAAGAACAAAACCATCCTGCTCAAAAGAAATGAAAAATTCAAGACCACTAAGGAGAATACTTGGAAAAAAAAGAAAAAGCAAAGAGATTGAAATTAAGAGCTGAAAGGTTCCTTTGCAACATCAGTGAGCATTACCCTAATACCTCCTAGCAATAAGTCAACAGGCATCACCCCAATTGAAGATGGAAGAGGAAGAACGGGGTTAGAATATTCCAATATGAACTCATGGAAAGGGTCATTAATCTCAGCATTAAAAATCCATGATCTTATAAATCCATAATAAGGTTCGCAAGAACGAAAGAACAGGAATTTCAGTAGAGCATGGTGAGCAGGGTCAGCAACCTGCAGAAAAAACAATCTCCACAACAGTTGAGCAGCTAATCTCATGACCTAATGAATTTTGGGATAAGAAACAAGGCTAAACTCTAAAAAGAATTGATCATATATATGTTTTTTTTATTTTTTTTTTGAATTTATCAATTTTTGACAGGAAACTGCACAGAATTTTAGCCAAATATATTATAATATTTCACGTGAAAATCCAACAAAATTTTTGCAAATGACCCCCTCATGTTGCAACTCATTGAATCCAAATTATTGATCATGATATTATTTGATAAGCATCAGGATCAGGCTGGTAAAGAACTTACTTTGTGCACATTATCAATATTCATGTATGATAAATAAGTCATCTGGACCCACAGCAAGGAGAGAGCATAATAAGTATGTTATTATGATAGCTAGCATATATGTCAAGATACAACTAGAGGTGTCAACCGGGCGGGGCCGGGCCGGCCCGGCACGGCGGCATACTCGTGCCCAAAAAATTCGGGCCGGGCCGGCCCCGCCCGTTTGACACCTCTAGATATGACAAACGGAGAAGATTAATACATGAATATATAAAGATTAGTCACATGAGTATGAGAGACAGAAAAGAGTAATCTTGTTGAAGTGAAAATATAAAAAATGATAATAAATGTTCAAGAATTCACGGGTCCAACATAAATTCCGTGGAGCCATTTAGCAACAATAATTAATAAAAAGTAAAAAAAAAAATCTTGTACTTCAAATGCAAAAAAATTATTTTGGTTCATAATAAAGAACTTAGAAAAAAGATACACATAAAAGATTTGCAAAATAAAAAAAATTATTTTTGTTAAAGTTAGATAAAAAAATTGAAAATAAATTCAAAGAATAATTTTTTTCATATTTAAAACATAATAAATATATTATATTATAAATATAGTTGAAAACAAAAATTTTACCAACACTATAGTTTACGACCACATAACACATGAATTATCATATAAACTCAATTAACATAAACTAACATATAATACTACTTTCAAACAAATGCATATATATCTCAGATAATAAGCTTAAAATAAAAAAAAAATTAGGTATTTTAATTGCCTTCATGAACATTTCTAATAGTTGATCTCTAGAGAGCATAGAGAAAATAATAATCAAATCACCATTAAATTTTTAAATAATAGTATCTCAATATATTTTATATGATGGTAAAAAACTAAATTAAAAATGTTATATTATCTAGCTATTTGAAATAGATGTCGATAATCTCAACTATGTAAACTCAAACTACTATCACAAATATTTGACCTACATAAGCTCAGAGTTAGAAGATGTCATGGTATTATACCATGTCTTAAAAATTTATACTAAATTTGAAAATCATAATATATAATTCTTATTTTTTTCAAGAGATTTGATTCGCTACTAAAATAGAAAAAAAAAACCCAACAAAAAAAAAGTATCCATCATTATGCCCAACTTGAATTAGAAAAAGTACATATGCGTTTATGTTTATTTTTAAAAATAAATCCAAGTCTAAGAATGTTTTTATATATCTAAAAATATAAATTATCTTATGAGATTAATTCAAGTCATATAATATATTTTATAATCTATAAATCATCCTTGCACATCATAAAATAGAAGAATTTGAACGCATTGTCATAAATACCTCAAGATCTTAATGAAAAAAAATATGTGTCATATATAACTAATTTACAATCTATTAGTGAAAAGTAACAAGAAAAAATAACAATCTAACTATTATTGTCTTACAATAAAAGATAAGTGTCCTAGTGATCAATTGCTTGGATATGAATGAACCTTGATGTGACAAATGAGCACATCGGCCCAGCCAGTCCCATGGCCTGTCAAGGCTGAAAGGTCAGCTTTACTGAGCCAAATTTGGATCTGTTCCCAATTCATGCTCGAGTCATGTTTAGGTTGTGCCTAGGGAAAGGTTAGACACGTGAAAAATGTTCGGCCCATGATAATCACATGCCAAATTTTTTAAAAAAAAAAAACTGTTGCTGGGATCAAGCAGGAAGGGTGTGACATACGTGCAGGCCTGTTCAACCTGACATGCATTCTTTTTGCAAAATGTCTATTACAATTGTTGCATCAAGGTCAGCCTTAGAAGTCACTCTTAGCTGATGCTCACAAAGACCAACTGTTGGATAGAATTCGACTGAGCTGGATTTTTCATCACATTCTAGGTGTCCAAATGGGCCGAACATGTTCTTTCGTTCGGAGTTTAATAATTGTTCTTTCATATTTCTTCAAATTGAAAATGAGTATGCTTGGATGATTTGTTCATGAAAGAACCATCTAAAGCTATATTAATTATGCACCTAATCATGTAATTCAAACTATTATAAAATATATGAGTTAGAAACCAAAATTAAATTCTATATTATTGACACCGCCTCAATAGATCCTTGAATCGGTCTAAAATATTATATAATTTCTCATATTCTTCTTATCTAACTTATCTCTCACTTTAGTTATGCAATTTGAGATGAAAATAACTTTATTAAAAAATTTTATACAAATTCATCACAATTCTTAATGAAACCTTAAGAGAAACTCAGAAATATTAGACTCAGCTTTTGCTTTGTTTCTAAAATAAAAAAAAATCTCAATTGTAGCATATTCATGCTGACTTTATTAATCTTCATGGTATCACACAACTCCAAGAAAATTACAACGTAACTATTCAGGTCTTCTGAAAATCATCTATCATACTGATATTATTGCATCATGACTATAAGACTATGTTACAACTCAAAATAATTTATATATATTGATTGTATCTGAATCACAGAATACATGTCCATCAATATTTGCCTCTAATAATCACTAAATGTCCGGTGAAGAATGAATCATTAAATAATTTGTTCTACATCCACTTAGTTATACCTAGAGGTGTCAAACGGGTCGTGTCGGGCCGGCCCGCCACATTTTTTCCAGGCCCAACCGAGCTTTCGTGCCGGGCCAAGCACGACACGGAATAGTAACCGTGCCGTGCCTGTCCCGGCACGGTTTTTTGGGGGTTCAGCCCGGCACGGGCCCCCGGCACGATTCGCCGGGTTCGGCCCGGTCGGGCCGAACACTAAATTAAAAGAAAAATTAGGGTTTTGGCGCGGGCCGTCGCGGCGAACCTTAATTTTAAAAAAAAAACTAGGATTTCGCCGCGCCCAAAACCCTAATTCTAAAAAAATTAGGAATTGGGCGCGCCCGAAACCCTAATTTTAAAAAAAATTAGGGTTTCGGCGCCCAGTAACCCTAATTTTTAAAAAAAAAAATTCACCACGGTACCGTGCCGGGCCAAGCACGGCACGAGGCCCGGTTGGCCTCGGCACGGCACGAGGCCCGGTTGGCCTCGGCACGGCACGAGGCCCGGTTGGCCTCGCCACGGCACGAGCCCGAGACACAGGAAATTTCCCTGCCGGGCCGGCCCAAGCACGACTGAACCGTGACGTGCCTCGTGCCGGGCCGGCCCGGCCCGGTTGACATCTCTAGTTATACCCATTGTTGCCATTAGTCTCTGTGTTGGCTCTCTTAACTCTCGGTCTTAATGTGTTTGTAGCACAATACCAAAAGTTGTACTCATTGTTGGACGTATTATTATCATTATCTTCTTATTCTCTCTATTTTTAGACCTAGAAAAGTTGACTCAATCTCAAATATTCAGTTCATAAATTATCATAGCTGCAAAAAAAACAAAACAAAATATAAACACAAAGCAAATATTCAACATAAATAATTATCTATCCAATTAAAAATAAAATTAAAATTTTTTAAAGATTATTATATCAACTCAAATAAACCAATCAAAAAAATAATAATAATCTCTGTCAATAATACTAAAAATTTATTGTAATTTTATTATAGTGTTAAAACTTATTGTTTATAGTTAGCACTAAAATCTTATTAGACAATTTGATACGTCAAACATAAATCTATAAGTATATAAGTCGTATAAATAATAAAATCAACATATGTTCAGATATCAATCTTATAGAAATTATATGAACAACTTGATTAACCAAGATTTAATTAATTGTTGCTTGAATTGAAAAGATGAACTTGAGTATCAAATTAATACTCATACTCTATGATTAGTTTACTTCCTTGTGTACAATGAATTTTCAAACTATTGAACCAATGTTATGCTTCATTATTGAATTAATGATAGGATGATATTGATTTCACTTTTTGCACATTGGTATACAAGGTAATTATCAATCTTAGATTATCACTACCAAGAATTATTCTCATATAATTGTACCTTCAATATTTTTTCATTTAAATCATACTTACTCTGTTCACAGATCATTCACATTTCTATTCTTTTTATGTAATACGTCAAATTCTTTTAACGATTACTTCAATTATATATTTTTATTCTCAAACCTAAGTTGTCATATAAGATGCAAAATAATTTAATAGTAATTATGTTTTAGCTTTTAACTTTGTAATCATCATACTCATATCAATTAACATATATATTTCTAATAATTTTACTTATGAAAGTCATATAAAAATAATAATAGAGATATCATCACCTTTCAAAGCACATCCTCTTGAAAGTGTCTCATGACTTATTTGTCGCACTCACCACAATCAACACACGACTCTCACACTATGATGAAATCCTAGAATAGACGTTCTATATAACTCTCACATCATTTGAAGGTCAGTTGCTCTAGAATATATATATATATATTGAAAGAGTCATAGATTCATTTGTATTTTCAACTTCGTGATCATCATACTCGCATTTAATAAACTTACATAAATTAAAAATTTTCACATATAAATATATCTCTCAAGATAAAAATAGAATGGTTGTCACTTCTTTTATATTCAATCTCATGAGAGTCCCATGACTATGTTATCAATCTGTCATAGCCAACATTCATAAATAAATTTAGTGTGAAATTGAAAACCTAAAGCTTAGTTCTAAATAATATTCATAACCATCAATATTCAAAATATAACAATTATACAATTATATATTATAAATAAAAATTATCATACACATATATAAATCAATCCTAGTTCCCTAATTAGCTTGACAATGAAAAATATTTCGTACGAGAAAATTAAAATATTATTTTATCGAATCAAAGATTCCTAATGATAACCAATATTAGGATCTAAGTGTCGAGTCCAATTTTTAATATATCATTACTTGCATTCAACTTAAAGTTGCCCCTGGTTGAAAGTTTAAGTTCATGTCATTTTAGATTTAGCATGTTCTTAGCCTCAAATTTTGAATCTCCCATGCGCCTTTCGAAAATTCATAAGTCACTTTTTTATATTATCAAGATTCCATCAAGTTGCAATTAGGATCTTTAAATTAAAAGGCACGACTTTAGGTTGAGATCATGAGTCTAGATATTTTATGAATCACATCTAGAGCACAAAATCATGACAGAAAAAAAATAATACGACCAAGATAATTTTTCACTAGAACATAGTCGAGGCTAAAAGAATAGTCGTGACGAAGAAAATACCTCTCTAAAACACATGGTTGCGAACAGCAAAAATACTATGATTGAGATGGTTTACTCTATGTAACACAAAATTAATATGGCAGAGAATGTCATGAATGATATAATTCCTTATTATAATACAAAGTTATGGCATAAATATTTATGATGACTAAAAATCACTTAGTATTATGTGAATTTTGATAATGTAACAAATTTGTTACGACATTATAAAATATTTTGATTTCTTGTATCAATTTGATATTTGATTATCATGACATAAAATTAATATCACAACTAAATTTATATTTTAGAAGTAATGTAATCGTGACTCTAAAATAATATCATGGTCACAAAAAATATATTATACAGTAAAACATTGTAACAACCCAATGATTGAGTCACAACATGCAAAAATTATAGTGACTTATTTGAAGAGTCAAGGCCAATAAAAATTATCGACTTCTCAACAGGCAAATACTATAATAAATAAGTCATGATATTTGAAATATCATGACTAATCTCTTGTTTTATCTTCTATTTTAGCTTTCCACAAAATTCACCATTTATATTTAATTTATCTTTAATTCCATTAACATTCATTCATTTCCACTAAAAATATCATACAAAGAAATTCTTATATATAAAACTCAAATTCAATACAATTATATCATAAAAAATAATATAAAACAACCACAAAAAGATGATACTTAGAATGTTGAACAATTATGTCATTTCTTTTTAAATATAATTTTAAGATCCATTGCATCTAGGTGCATTTCAATATCCAAAACCCAAGATTAATAATTTTTGCCCGAAATATTGATGACAATAAACACAAGTTTCATCAAGTTTAACATTATTTCAAAATATACATGCAATAATTTAATTAAAAATATATCAACTTATCAAAATAAAATAATTTATCAATATTTCATTAAGTAAATAATAATTAATAAAAATAAATAAATAAAGAACTTAGTAATTTATTCTATTTTCATATCAATTATAAATATGATGAAAAAAATATATATGAGAAACAACATATAAATTAAATGCTAATATTTTTTTTATATTATATTATAGATGGGAGCTAAGATTATTTTTTTTTCAAAAAAAATACACAAATTTAAACAAAGTTTCAAGCTATGTAATATTTATTTTATTACTTCTAGCTATACAATATTATTTTATATAAGTTTTAATTATATGATATAATTAAAATGAACTAGTGATGGTATGCATGATTTTTAGCTATGCATTTATAATTTTATAATTTTATCTCAAGACCTCTAATTATGAGTATGCATTACATCTAATTATGTATCTGTATTTTTATCACATAATGTCAGGTTATGAATATGGGAAATTTCTAGCTATGAATTTATATTTTTATCTCAAAATTTCTCATAACTTCTAATTATGAGAAGTGACATTTTTTTTTAAATAATTTTTGACTAGAAACAAATCTTAATCATATTTTCATATGTATATGCAGTCATTTAAAATAAATAAAATAAAAAAATTAAAATATAAAATAAAAATATAAGTTCATTACTTATATCAAAAACAAATCATATTGAAGCATTTAAAAAAAATAGAGAAACAAAACTAAAATTAGTTCTAAATTCATTTTCATTGATTTGAATCTCTTATTTATATGAGTATGAAAATTTCAAAAGTAAATATAATATTTAACTATGTATAAAGAAACATCAAAATTAAAAATAATATTTTATCCATAGATAACTGTAAGTTCTTCATGAATAACTGATAAATCATTCATAATTATCCATATTATTTATAATAATTTTTATATTTTTAAAATTTTAATTTTATATCAACCACAACTAATGGGTGACAACGTATAACTCCAATGAATAATAAAACTACAATAGTGCTATATTAATTGTGGTGTTATTTTGCAAAAGTCCAAATTTTTTTATTTTATATAATGGAGATTTAAATAAAGTAAAAAATTAGGTGTATTATTACTAATTTTTTTAGTTTAAAAAAATTAGTTAATTTAATAAAAAATTTAATATTTTAGATAATTTTAATTTAAATAACCAAACAGAAAAATCCAAAACTAGTTTAATAAATTTTTTTTGGTTTAAAAATAAATTTGAGTTAATTTCATAAAAAGATTAATATTTTAGATAATTTTGATTTTAGTAACCCAACATAAAGGTCCAAAACTAGTTTATCTTTTAATTTTAGGTTTCCTCATACACAATACACCTACAAAACTTAGATTTAATAAGTGATATTTTATAGTATAGAATATAGGTATATTTTAATATAATTAACAATACAAATTTAAATAATTAGGAGCCAAAAAATTTTACCTAAAATAAGTACGTAAAAAGGATAAAATTATAAAATTAATTATTAGGTTAAATACTTAAAAAAGACATACTGAATAATGCAACAAAGTATATGATATATTAAATCCTAAGAAAACCTAAATGCAACATAACATCATTGAATTTTGATCTACACAAATTCAACAATACTTTTTACTTACAACCACGAGTTTATAAGAGAATGAATGATTAGATTTATTGCTAATATATCTTATAGTTAAATTTGTGAAAGATCCTAAAAACCTATATATTATACAAAAATATGTACAACTCACATATTATAAAATCTATAAATTAACGTGTAGAAATAATATAATAAAATATTATAAATTTAATAATAACATAAAAATTTAAAATCTTAAAAAATATTTAATAGTATTGATGATAACTGATATATAAATAATCCAAAGTAATATCTTTCATATATCTTGTTATCCATGAAATTGATTCTACCTAAAACCTAACTAAATAATTATTAAGATTTTATTAAATATTATAATCATACTATATTTTTGTCATATATTTATATGTGATGATTATCTTCAACAAATATAAAATTCAAAATAAAATATTTAATTTTATTCGTAAGAATTACTAAAGAAGATCTCCTAGCTAAAATATTTTATGTTAATTATAAAATTAGTTTTAGTTTTTAAAATATATTCATAATTTTATAAAATTTATTAATATGTCTAGCTATAGTTATCAAATCTAGACTATCCTAAGTTGATCACTTAGGTGAAATCAACCTGAATAAGTCAACGTGTCAGGACTAAAATGTTGGAGCATTTGTAGAATGCAAGCTAGTACCCCATCCAAGCATGCTCCAAGTCATGCTAGTGACTAGCCCACATTTGTTCTAGGCACAATTCCACCATGTCAAGACCAAAAATCCAAACTTCACAAATCAAGTCAAGGGTCAAACCAAAGCTGCCCAGTTCATTTGTAACTTCTACATCTAATAAATTTTAAGAATTTAATTGATTATATAAGTAATTAAGCCCAAAATGATTAAAATTTGATGTTCAATAATATTAAAATTAAACATACTTAATATCAAAATCATACATTTACTACCAACACATTATATCAAATTTCATAAATAATAAAATTGATGAAATCTTAATAATTGATTATAATTGAGAGATATATTTTTTATTTTTAAAATTCTTGAAAAATTATCATAATACAACGAACATACGTTGAGCTAAATATACTCCTACAACTTATATTGTCCTTAAGTGTATATACAGCATCGATAATATACTTAAAAAAAATAAAAAATATATTTTTTTTAATGAAATAACTATTAAAATAAAAAAATATTTAATATATTAACCAATTATTCTACCATTTTATTATTTAAATGTTTATATAAACCTAAAAATTAAAATTGAAATAGTCAAAAATATCATAAAAATCATATGTAATTGTATGAACCGACTATAAGAACAATTGAAAAATATTTATGAACAAATATGTGACTTATATAAATATTATAAAATTAATATAATTATGATAGCATACCTCCTAGTACGGTGAGTGAAATCATATTCGGAGATAATAAAAATTTTCATTTAATTGGTCAAGAGTAGACAACGAGTTCGTTCGACAAATAAGTATGATATTAATATATTTAGATATCAAATACTATTCATCTTATTCTCTGATATATCTAAAAAAAATTAAATATTTTAAGTTTATAAAAATTATACAAATTCACATATCTTATTTATATAAAATAGCTTATGATATACTAACTCCTTTGATATTCACTATAATATATGAGTCATCTTTTTATGTCATTGTGAATATAATTACAAATAAGAGAACATGCTTCATACATAATTCAAGACTAGCTGCCAACAATATAAATCTAAAAAATTAAATTTAATTGTATTTTTTAAAACTATATCATTATAAATATATTTTTCATTTTTTTTATATTTTTAAAGAATATTCATACATTAAAAATTATTGTATAGTTTTAAAATAAAAAATATTTTTTTTGTTATTTAATTTTTATTTTTTTTAATATTAGTATGTTGTATAAGTTTTATAACACAACTTGTACAAAAATCTAAGCTCATACCAAGGACTAGGACAAGAACGAGACAAGGCCAATTGCTAGTTTATAACCTAAACAAAGCCCTAAGCTAGACTAACCTAAGCCTGCACATGCCCTAATGGTATAATTTGATGGTTGGCAAGCAACCACCAAACACAGACCCAAGTCCTACCATTGCCCCTAGCTAGCCAATAGCTACCAAGCACAAACCTAACATGGGCAAGGCCTAATGGGCAAGAGAAATGGACATACATTGTGCCTTGACTAAGCCCTAGCTAGCTAGGGGAGCATGTCATGCCAAGGTATGGCTTGAGTTGGATTAGTCGATGACCCAGCCCACCTCGACTTGGCATAATGGCCTAACTTTGCCACAAAAAATTAGTCACATCAACCCAGCATAGCCCATTTAACATCTCGGTGAAGATTCTCACAATAAATCTTGCTTTAAAATAATATACTTTTCAATCATTATCAATCTTAATGGAATATACATGCTTATATCTTTCAAGTTTTCCTTTACCTTTTGGTACAACTCTAATTTTGTAATACATAATTATACTAGGATAATAACATGACTTGTTATCATCATAGATGATGAAATACCTAAACAATAATATTTGAAATCTTATAACTATCAAGAAAGAACAATAAATTATGCATCAGTAGGTATTGCATGTCCTAGACTCATGCATTGGCGTTGCTCATGCCTATATCCATGTCTTTCTAACCCGACTTAACATGATGTCCTGCAAGCCAATTTTGCAATGTCAGGCCACCTCTTTTGCGATGTGTAGCTTGGGCTTGGGAACTACTTAAATCCCAAACAAAGAAATGCCCAAAAATGTATTACATCTCATTTAGAGAAAAAAATAGGTCATGCTGGACCTACATGAGCCATTTTACCTCTATGATTGCGCAAATAAATTAAAAAAAAAAATCAACAAAACATATGTACAAAGACTGATAATATAAATAAAAATATAATAGACTTTAAGAACAAGTATTTTGGTGATAAAATTTTAAAAAAAAAAAGTAATTTTCTATAACATATCTAGTGGTAGTAATTGAGAGAGGATGAGTGATATAATATAATCTGCAAAGTATTAAGGTTTAGTTTATTTTTTTTTATTTTTTACTTGTTTTTCAATATTTGAGAGTATCCTACTTATGGGCTGTCTCAAACCATATATATAAGATTATGAGTATTCAAAAAATTATTTTTTATTTTTAATAAGATTTATTTTTATTTTACTTTTTATCTCTTTTGTCTCTCATATTTTGCTCGTATCCAACAAAAAATACTAGGTTGGATTTAATGAATTTTAACATGGTGTCAAAGGTTGGTTTCCAACAAAGTAGTATTGGTTTCAGGGTGCACGAGTGACAATGCTCCATTTGACAAGAGATGTCAAACGGGCGATATCTGAACTAGTCATGAAGATACATCTGATACATATCTCACAACCTACTATGTAGATTCTAAATGCACACTTAATAAAAAAATTATTAGAATTCTGAGAGATTCATTATCCTCGTGATAGCTCGATCATTTATGAATGCATAATGAAAATTTTTAGTGAATATAATATTTAAAATTATATAGATAGTATCACATTAAATAATACATCTAACAATGAAGTAACCATTAATATATTTATTAAAACTATTAGAGATGAGCCATTAAAAGATATTTTTCACGTCAGATGCATGTATCACATCATTAACCTCATAGTACAAGCGAGGATGAATGTTATTTTTCATATTTTAAAAATATACGTAACTGACTAAAATTTCTTTGTATGTCTCACAGACAACAGAAGTTAGGTACTATCTATTTGTCTGTAGGTCTAAAAAAGATGAATTTTAATAGGATGTGAGACACCATTTAAATTACACATACCTTATGTATGAGTTATGTTTTAGATATGAATACGTAATATCTGACATCATTAATAAGAGTAATAAACTTATCATTGATAACCTAAGAAGCACAGACACGAAAAATACGGTAAATTTTAATAAACTAGGATATGAATATGACTAGGATACGGCATGATAAATTAATAAAAATAAAAATTATTTTCTTTATAAATATAAGATATTTTATAAAATAAAATAAAATATTTTATTTTATAAAATAAATATATTTTTAATTTTATAAAATAAATTATTTTATAAAATAATATTTTATAATTATCTTATATAATAAAAAATATATTTTTTTTTATTTTATAAAATAAAAATATTTTATTTTATTTTATCAAAATCATTCCCCCCTCAGCCTGCAGAATCACGCCCCCCCCCCCACCCCGCAGAATCATGCCACCCCCCCCCCCACCCCGCCCCACAGAATCATGCCCCTACCTCCCCACAAAATCATGCCTACCCCCACCGCCCACAAAATTAGCCATTCGGCATCGTGGGCGACATCGGCCACTCGACGTCGTCGGACGTCTGCCACTCAGTATTTTCAGCATGAATATGGCATCCAAAGCATCCGTCTGATATGTCACGTGGCATATCAGACACGAATTGGTCAACGATACGCCACATGGCATATCGGACACATATCCGTGCCATGTCCATACCGTATCCACGTGTCTGACTCATGGACATGACTATAAGAAGCCGTATCCATGCTTTCTTGTTGATAATACTAATTGAGCAATAAGAATTTTATTTATAAAATTCTTAAAGATTTTTTATGACACAACGAACATATATTTATCAATTTATACTCTCACAACTTGCATTCCACTCAGGTACATATATAATATTAATAACATATTTAAAAAATTTAGAGATGATCCGACATTTAACGATATGTTTGTAGAGATAAAAACCAAATACTTAAAGTACCAATCAACCATTGCATCTCATTATTGTTAGGCTACTTATATTGACCCTTGAGTTAAGATGAAAAAGAAAAAGAATATTTTGACATTCATATCCTCGTGCATAAACCAGGAAGACTAACTTGAAGAGTTCATTCACAAGAAGTTAACTAAGCTCTTTACATAATACGATGCTAAGTATGATAAGTAATTGTGAGCCTCCGAGCATGGAAATAAATACCATATTCAAAGATGATGACTTTTTCATTCAGATAACGAATAAAAAATGACGAAATAGACCATCGAAATAGAAGCGAGCTGTATCGGTATTTAGATACCAATTACTGCTCAATCCTATCACATGCCGATAATAAAATTTTAATATTTTATAGTAGTGAAAATCATATGATTCCACCTATCTCGTGTTGTCTAAGATGACCCAAAATCTACTAACTCCTCCGATGTCAAGCATAACATTGAAGCCTATTTTTTCTATTGTAATGAATATGATTTCAGATAAGAGATCAAGATTACAACCAGATATTCTTGAAGCATTAGCATGCATGAAAAATTAAAAGAATTCAAACATGAGCATCTAGGATCATGCTGGGACTATAGCAAAAATGAAAGAGGTGACTGCTGATGATGATTTGTGGGATATTAATAACTGATATGAGATTGAGATATTGATGATTAAGCTAAGCATCTAAGCTTACTTTACTACTTATGGCCTACTATTATTAATACACTGATACTAATATCATCATTGATTATACACTGACAAAATTTATCATGTTCGCTAATTATTTTTAGATTATCCTTGTTTATTTTTTTATTGTCATTTTACTTTGAGACTTGATTCAGTCACTTATATTTTTGTGATTAACATTAGATTGGATTCATATTTTATATTTATAAGTTTATCTTTTGATGTATTATTTTTTATCTTTTAATTATTCAATTTTGGTCTCACTTTGTTAATTATTATTTTGTACTATTTATAAGTTTTTAGTTGTGAGTTGTGAGTTGTTAGTTGTTAAAACTTAAATGTTACTTGTTAGTTTTAAAATTTTAGTTGTTTATGTTTTATTAATATAATTAATTAAAAATTAATTAATTAATTAATTAATTAATTTAAGAATTAAAATTTAAATTTTTTAATAATTTTTATTTAAGATTACCAATTTTTTAAACGGCCAAAACATCCAACCCAGCCCAAATGGGCCCGATCCGATAAATCCAAGAATAACCCAGCCCAAAAAAGTTACAACTTAGACTAATGGGCCTTACTGGGCCGGCTCTACTGAAGCCATGCCAGTTTGACACTTATAAATTTGACAGTGCCGATGACAACAAGACAAGTAGTTTGAGATAGTGACAGCAGTGTCATAGTTCTATAGCTGCAAAATACCCAAGTATAGTGGATATTTTGGTTTATTTAATTATATTTAAAAGCCATTGAACATTCGATGTCATATTTTTGGTTGAGTAGAAGCATTTTTTCACCCACAGTGGTAGACCCCATGGCAAACAACATAGAGGCACTGGTACAAAAACCTTGCTGAGATTTCTAGCCATAAGAAAGTGCTAGTATATTTTTTTTATTTTTTGAAATTTCACATAAAATAATAGTAGTTTTTGCAGCTTATTATTTACAATTGATATTTGTCACATATGAGATAAAGAAAGAATAGTAGGAATCAATGCAAAACCACTAAAAATAACACAATAAAAACTAAAAGTGAGGACTTCAATATAGAGAGACAATGAGAGAGCTGGGATAGGTACACTTGGAGACAAATAATAGTGACCTATTTTTTTGTAAGAGATTGAAACATACTCAAGTTCATACTTTTATGACCACATCAATTATTCGTGTTACACTAATACTTTCCAAGGATGAGTACTTCAGTCTTTACTTATTTTATAAAGTCTATAACATCTAATATTATTGTAGACACTAACAACAATATATGAGTCAAAGGGCAATACAATAACAATGTCGATTCATTTTTTTTTTTTTTGACATATATATTATATATACCAGAATTCCATCATAATTTATTTTATATTAGTTATTTTATAAATTAACAAGATTGTGATACTATTGTTTTCTTCTTATAGTATTTTTATAGGGGATCATCACACCAGAGAGAACTTTTCTAGAGATTGAGCGAGATGAATTATATATATTTGTCTCAGCTCACAACTTAGTATGTATTGATACAACTAAAAAACTTGAATGAAGTCATTACATATGTTCAGAGTTCGACCTGAATTATAATGTCATGACTTGAACGAAGTCAATATCAATCTTGTGCCATTGAGAATAGAATACTTTAAAGAATTCAAGTATCGACCATGTTCTTTAATGACAAGACATGAATGAATAAAGTTACAACAATAATTTGATATAGCGACATAAGTCTTAAGTTTTAAAAGATTTTTTATTTACTATATATAATAATTTGTAAATGTAACATAAAGAGAACATAGAAAAATGCAGTATAGTGGTGTATGTAGATGAAATTTTAAAATTAGTAAAATTTTCCTCTTACTTTCCTCCTATTCTCTTTTCTCTTCTCTCTCTCCTTTTGTGTACTATGTACTTAATCTATGAGAATTCTCTTCCATCTTTTTAAAAACCTAAATCACCATATGATTCCTAGTAATTGATATCCAAAAAATTATGCCATAGAGCGAAGTAATTGCCTTGATATCTTGGGTCCCTACCATTTGGTATTAGAGTCACAATTTGACTTTGATATCAAAAAAACTTAGTTTGATATCAAAGCTATAGTTGGTATCAAGATGAGAATACGATTCTCTAACATTTATTATCGGAGGAAATATTCAGTTGTAGAGCCTGACTAATTTGACATCAAATCTAAGGTTAGTAGATTTGTGAAATATGAATCTGAGAATAGCGAGTTCAGCAATTTCAAAGATTGAGATAGAGAAGTTTTCAAAAATGAATTTTAATCTTTGAAAATTAAATGGGACGGGCGGCCCGGGCACGACACAGTTTGGAACCGTACCTCGGATTGGACCGACCACCCCTTGGCATGCTTCATGTCGTATTGGGCCAACATGAACCATGCCTCGTACCCAGCCAGGCACGGCCCATGTGCATGGCCCAATAGCATGGTAAACTAGCTCAGGTACCAATAGCTGGATTTTTAAAAATAAGTTGAAGACCCCATGTACGACCCAGCCTGATCCAGCCCAACCTGGCAAGTCCAGGCACTATCCGGCACGAACCAGGTACTAGTCGGGCCAGCAATTCTCAAGCCATGCGATGCTTAGCACTACATTATTACTGTACCAGGCCGTGTCTGGCACGGCATGATAGCCTGATTGGGCCACCAAAATGGGTCGGGCCGGTACAACCCAGCTCGTTTGGCACCTCAAGATATAGAATCAATAGTAAATGATCAGAAAGCAAAAACATTACTTGTTAAGATTGTCAAATAAGACAAATCGGATAAAAAAGTGCAAGGCTTAATCAAACTACATCATAAAATACCAAATTAATTAACTTAATAATAATATATGTACTAATGACCAATAAATAATTATTAAAAATATATATTTCATATTAAATAATTAAAATTTAAAAAAATTATTTGTGAATAAACATGTACCTAGCACCCTAGGTGCACCTTGGACACCACCAAGACTTGGCACCTAGGTGCACCTTATATTGTGGATAATCATAATTATTTTTTTTTATATCATGTTGAAGCCATGGGCCACATTGGGCCCAAAGTAAACCACTTAAGCCCCAAGGAAGGTAGGTTTGCTCCATCCCAATGATAAGAGGTAGCTGGTGAGAATTGAACTTGCAACCCTTTGGTTGTGCATCCAGAACCCCACCATCCAAACTATCATACCGTTGGTTTTCACAACCATAAGTTTATGTGAAAATGTAAACATTAAATTTGGTGAAATCAAAGAACAAAAAATATTGATTTTTTTTTGTTGATATATTGTTGCTTATCGTTACAAACCAATAAAATACATATATATCGATTGTCTCCTAATAATAGGCTGAAACATTCTCAAGTCTATTATTTCTTACTGATGTCATGTCTTGCTAACGAATAAACAAAATAAATATCCATTACACAAGCACATTCACACACTCAGACACATATATTCATATATTTAATAGGCCCAAATATGTTAATGAAATAAAATTGCAGAAAAAAAAATTATATTTAATCAAAAGTAAGAAATTGATATTATTGGAGTTGTCCAAACTTTCAATAAAAAAATTACATTTAATCAAAAGTATGAAATCGATATTATTGGAGAGTTGTCCAAACAAAAAAAATACTTAGCCATTCACAATTATAGACATTAATTGAATGAGGTAAATAATTATGTTAATGCAAGTACTAATGTTAACTATAATATATTTTTTGCATACTTAGTCATTTAAAAAGATTGTTAGGAGGTTCTATTATGTGAAAGTTGCCAAAACAAATATAATATATGATATCTATAATGTAGATGGTTTACTAGAGACTAGAATCTACACTAAAATACATATGAACATTATTTTTTGCATAATTTAAAAAATAAAAAATATTTAAAATATGATATTTTTCTCAGAAAAAATGATCATGCAGAATTGACTGATTACTCAGATTTGAATTGGTCACTAATTTGAATATATGAAGGTGTACTAATTTTTTTATAAAAATCATATAAAAAAATAAAAAATAGATTATTATTTCTAGATCTAGTATAGAGGGTATATATCTATGATTATCATAACGTATATGCTTTTTTGAAAGATTATCGTGAAAAGATTAGAATTTTTATTTCTCATCATGTTACACTTAATGCAACATTCAGATACTGAAACATTCCTCTCAATTTAACCTTTTATGAGAAAATAAAACATATGAAAACTACACAAGATAAATCAATTGTTATTAGTACTATTTATATAAAACATCAACCATCAAAGATCCCCTCATTCCCTAAAAAAGTCTCGAATCTCATTTCTTTTTTTCATACTTATTGTTAGTATTATTTGCACATCAACTTGAATATATAGTTTAGATGCGTTTAAATTATCACCAATACACTAGATCCCATAAGAACTCCAAAGTTAAATGTACTTGATAGCGATTACTACTGAGACGATTGACCAGCATAAAAATTTATCGTATAAATCTATCCTAAGATTGATAAAGAGGAATTGGAAAAAAGGTGGGAAAAAAAAAAAATTTAAAACTTAAAAATATAGTATTGAGATGATAATATTAAGTTTATTTCATTTGTTGTTTAGATTGACTTTGTGTTTAATACAGATAAAAGTGTACCCATAATACATTACATACATATTCCAATTATTTTTGTATTCCATATATTTATAGAATGTGATGAATAAATATTAATTCGTTATATTCACTAATTCAATAAACATATTATCAATTTATCAAATAAAAATTAAATCAAACACTAATGCCCATGATAACCAAGATTATATCACTCGCAAGAGCATCTTCATGTGTACAATATACACATATACAATCTTCCACATAAGTTCTAATTGATTGGTTTTGGATTCTCCAATTGTGTGTATTTGTTTTTTTTTTTTTTTTTTTGTAATATATCGTGTGTAGGTGTGTACAACATAACATATTTTATATTTTTCTTTTGCCTATTATCAAAAATACAGTTAATTCAAAAGAAAAGGAATATTTTAAAGCATGGAGAATAACAAAAAAAAACAAAAACAAAAAAAAAAACTTTTCTTTAAAGCCAATTCACCTGTAGTTGTTTATATAAATTACTAAGAAGATCCGCTCCTCTGAAGAAATTTGAAATTTCCAAGGCTCCCTTCGCAATAAGATCCTCTAGAGGCAATGCTGAAAAACTAAAAGCTAAATCATGTAGGTTGCATATGTTTCCCAGAGTTTCAATTTGGGAGCTCAATTGTCTTGTATGTAAATACACTTCTAAAAGAGTAGCTTCAAAATGCACTATACTAGTGAGGCATGATAACTTATCAGAAGAACTTATACTCTTCGAAGAACGTCTGAAGTATACCGATGCATGCAATGTATCCAGACAACAAATATACCCCTCCAAAACCTTTCTTATAGCAACAGCAAAAGCTTGATTAACTAGACCGTGCAAAGAGCATTCTTCCTTTACCGAGGAACATTGTTCGGAAGTCATGTCTGCAAAATGATCTGCAAATTCATGTAGGAGAAGAACTAGGGTACCCAAACAGCCTATGCTATTGAGAATCTTTCCGAGTGCACATGTGCTTGATGATCGATTCCATAAGCCAAGAACACCATAGGTTCTGTCAACTGGTTTAGAACAGAAACAAGAAGAAAGCTGTTCTATACTAGCAAGAGCTGAACGCAGTCCTTGTAGGGCATTCAATGCCAGTCTCACCAGAGATGCCTCCTGAGAGAAGAAACAGATGAAGTGCGTCATGATATGATGATGATGATGATGATGTGTCAGAAAATAACCACTTTGTGAAATAAAAAATTAAAGATAATAATCAATCAAATAACAAAGACTTCAATCTTTTACAGAAAATTATCTATTTAAAAATGCTGACAAATAATTATGATCATAACTATTTATATGAGTTTTTTAAGAAATTAAGATTATAAAATTGCATGAAAAATATCTTATCAGTACATGCTCTAATAAAATTAAAAATTTATTCCCAATGAATTATACTTTCATGTGCGAAAAATTATATTGCATGACAGTACATAGTGCAGGGCTATGTTTCTCTATAAATATGTGTGTGTGTGTGTGTGTATCACAATGTAGAAATAAAAAATTAAATTTTAAGATTTTGTTTCTAATTTTTTTAATTCAATATAGTATCAGAAAAAAAATATTTATTTCATGATTGCGGCACGCTACCATTGTCACCTCCATTCGTGCATCTCCAATGAGTCAGGTCGGACCACGCAGCCCAGAGATACAAGACACATAGCCCGACTCGGTCGAGTCATTGAGTGAGCCTGTTGACTAATTAATGGGGAAGGAAAGGGAAAACCAAATGGCATATTTCTATCCCATGGCCCAACTAATGGCCCCTAAAGTCGAGTCGGGAGGAGGGGGGTAGGAAGGACTGCAAGCCAGCAAGTTTCATAAAAGACCATTTGAAGCCAATTTTGTCATTAGTAATTTGACATTTTTGAAAAAAAAAAAAAAAACAATTCTAACTAAGTCACTTCATATTTCTGCAATAACTACCATTTATAAGTTTACAATTTTCTCATTGAATTTTCTCCACTTCTTTTACATTCTATGATATTTCAATTTTTTTTAATTATATAATATTATTGCTGGCACAAAATAAGTATCGGCAACACATAGAGTTCAATTTTTTTAAGATAATATTAAATTAATAATTATAATATGACAGGAATTTCATCATCTAGTCCATGTGATGAAATATCAAACAAAGATTTTCCTTCAAATATATGAAATTCTTTGAGTGAATAAACATAATTTCAAAGAATAAAACAAAATTTAAAAAAAAAAAGCATAAAATATAGTTAATTAATATACTATAGAAAAAATATGTACTAAAAATTTTAAATATATACATAAATTTTAATGAAAGAATTTGTTAACAATCTGCTATTTAGACATCATTAACTCGCAATACTTTTTTTATGAATAACTAGTCATTATAATGATTGTGAATAAAAATTAAATAAAAAAATTAGTCTAATTTCAATTAATAAATAATATATATATTAATAAAAATATAGAAACTTTTAAAAATAAAAAAATTAGTCTAATTTCAATTAATAAACAATATATATATTAATAAAAATATAGAAACTTTTAAAAATAAAAAAATTATAAATTTCAATATTCATGATAAATATTTATAAAAATATTAGATAATACTTCAAATAATATTATTAAAATATCTACACTAAATTAATATTGTCGAATAAAAGAATATTACACTAAATTATATGACGTATATTATTCCATATGTTTTAAATTTAATAATGAAAGATAAATTAAAATATATCAATAATACATTAAAAAAATAAAAAAATTGCACATAATATTAATAGTTCTCAGCTATGAGTATTATCATAACAAAATACTTTTAGTTATTTATCATTGACTATTACAATATTCAATAAATATGAAAGATAAAATAATTAAAAAATATAAATATTTTATGATACGAATATGACCTGTGAATTAATAATCTAAGAATCTGAAATAAAAAAATTAATCATAATTATTATAGTAACTAAAAAGCAAAAAGTATATGGTACAGTCTTAGAAGGAGAGTAATTGCATATATTTCTCTCCATTAATATTACAGGGAGAGAAAACTCTATACGGACTCTTAGACAACTCATGTAGTAAGTAGTAACCTTGTTTACCACTCAAAGTATTAACTTTTTGGGACATATTCATTAAATATTTCTCTCCATTAAATATTATAGAGTTTGTAAAAAACTAAAATTGAGGACAGAGCAGTAAGGGAAGTCACGATATTTCTAATATCATGACTTGTTTACATCATTATATGCCTATTAAAAAATTATGACAATCTTTCTTGATTACAACACTACAAATAAATCATAATAATCTTTATATGTTGCTACTCTATAACTCAAATGTCACAATTTTTTATTGTGCAATATATTCTTCGTGACCACAAAATTATGTTCGAGTTACTGTCATATTAGTTTTAAAACATAAATTCAGCCACACTATTATTTTTACATCGAAACAATCATGTATCAAATGAGTCTTAGATATCACGGCATTTTCTAGCATCACGACATATTCATTACAAAGCAAAAAACCTCATATCACCAAGCTATTTTTAGTCGAAGCAAATTTTTTTGCAGTGATATATCTCAATTATGTCAATTATGAGATTCTTTTTTCTCTATAATGGATTTTTGTCACCACGACTTTATGCTCTAAAGAGGATATATTTCAATTATGAGATTCTTATTTATTATGACTATTTATTCTAGAAATAAATTATCTCGGTTGCGACATTATTTGTCATCGCAATGATATGCTCAAAAGAAAAATTAACTCAGTTGTGGCATTCATTGCCGCCATTACTATGTGTACAAAAAAAAAGTATCTCGATTATAACATTCTTCATTCACTATGATTTGTGCTCTAAGGGAGATTCAAAGAGCACTCAGGATCATGACCTAAACCTAAAAAATGATTCTCAACTTTAACCGCACAATGCAACAGTACTCTAATAATATAAAAGGAGGACTTGAAAATTTTTAAGAAAATCTTAAAGAATTAGAAAATCGAGGCCAAGAACACACACCAAAAAGGGTGCAAAATCCAACCCCTAATTATGAGCAAATTCAAGCTAAACACAATTAATTAAAGAATAAAAATCATATTTGAAACTCAAATCCACATGTCAACTATTATTAAAACTCTCGATTTGACAAAATAATACTTCAATCTTCTCACGCAAAATCTTTCCTAATTTCAGATTAGTTAGGCATCTATGGTTGATTTATATATAGTAGTGATAATTATGATTATAATATTTTATTGTGAAATTATTGTATTTTGAATATTGTTGAATGTGAATATTAATTATAATAAAAATTTAAGATTACACATCAAATATAACATGAGTATTAATCATAATAAACAGTGATAGATAAATCACAAGACATATTTACGAGATTAAATACGAAAAAACAATAGTTCTTTTATTCTTACTCCGTGAGATGAACTTATATTTGAAAATTTTATATTTATATAAGTTTAAATGATATGAGTTTGATGCTCACAAAACTAAAAGTACAAATAAATATATAATCATTCTAATATGCATACTCTAAAAAAATTGACCTTCTATTCTACAGCATGCATATATAGAACTTGTACACATCTCCTAAATTATAAACCTTAAACCTTAAATATTAAACTATAAACTCTAAATTATAAACCTTAAATCATCTTAAACCATAAAGAATCTTCTACAATTTACATATCATTCCTATACTCTCAAGAACAGTACATCATGATGAATATTGTATGAACACTTCTTCATCTAAATAATCATAAAGAAATATATACCTTATATCTAAACTGATACACAATCCACATATATAATATTACAATAAAAAGCAATAAACTAATAATGATTATTTTAGCCACAAAAAAAAATATCCTAATAATCAATATTATAGATTTGCATAAATCTTTTGATACCGACCTAACATTAAGTTAATTGAACTTTCCCTCACGTCATATTTTCATCATATACACTCATTTGCGCCTCACTACAAACTTATTTACCATTTTGAGGAAAAAATAGCATGCATGGTTTGATGAGATTGTACTTAATTCTTCAAATATAGTATGTTACCATTTTAAATGTACAAGTGCCTTGAATCCAAGATCCTAGAACTTGCAAGTAAGGATAGGAAATAAAAAAATATAATACCAGAATAAGAATAAAAAAATAATCAAGATGAAAAATTAAGAATAGAACAAATTTTTGGTTCCTTCCAAAATACAATCAAAATGTCCAAGCCATTACTTCGAAATGAATCAATTGATATGACGACAAACTCATTTGGAATAAATTGTAGACATATTCATCTAATATATATCTTGAGATCAGGATTATGAAATCTCTCAACCATCATCTCCCTCTTCTCGAGAGAATTATACATCATGTCAAATGAAACACTCACATTAGACACCTTTCCTAGGTGCATTGCATCAAGAAAAATATTATCTCTCTTCAAAAGCAATCATGCTGGTAGAAGCAGCTATATGCATATAAGCAAGGTCAGTCATTATTCCTCCATAGGGAATAATGACTATACAAAAAAAGAAGCCTACTACTATGGTCTCTTAAGTTACATTCTATTGAATCAATTCCTTAAAAAAGAACTTGTCCTCAAAAAAATATTACATCAATACTCAATAACTCTCCTAGTCTTTAATGAATGATGATTGTGCTTTTTTCCAAGTATTTGAGTACTGACGAAAATACATTTGATGGCACGTGCAACCATCTTCTCTCAATTGAAGAAAGATCTTGAACAAAACAAATGCATTCAAAATCATGAGTGAAAAATTAAAACCGGAATATATAAGTTTGAATTGGACAAGTCATGAGACAATAAAAAATAGCATGTGATTGATCAAGAAGTTAGCAGTTATTATTGCTTCTCCCAAAAAAAACCAAGCACACTCATATGAAGTAGGCTATCCAAGTCATCTTCGCCAAATGTCATTTCTTCCTCTCGGATATTCCATTCTGTGGAGAAGAACTAGCACAATATGTCTAATAAATCATCTTGCACTCCTCGTAATCATCTCGACCATATGTCATTTCTCCCTCTTAAATATATCATTCTATGCAAAAGTATCAGTACAGGTTGTCTAATGAATCATCTTATACTCCTCAAAGAAATAATAAAATTGATATAAATAATATTCTTATACATTATCAATTCTCAAAGATAATTTTAGATAAAATTTCATAAAAAATAAGATTTTTCTTTAAATAATGTTACTTATGTAAATAGAGTAAAATCATTAACAAAAGTAACAAAATAACTCAAATCATCAAACATAATCATCTTATAATATCACCAAACATCTTGGTAGATAAGATGGAATGAGATCATCCAAGAACCCCCTGACATGTCAGATAGAAAGCTATAGTATGTTTTCATAACTGACATGCGTCACAATCAATAGATATTACTTTTCATATGTTGGACTCAAACCTTTAGCTTTGCCAGCAAAGAATCTCTAATCATAAGTGAAACGCTAGTAGATCGATAGTAGATAGACATCTAGAAAGATTCCTATGAATTGACAAGAACAGGTACATCCAATTTTCTCAATTCCTAGAAAAATCATTTATCTAGTTTGATGATCATGCATAATAACAACAACAAAAAAGAGAGAACGTCATAGTCAAGTTGCTTCGTAAAATTACTAAAAAGATATAAATTATAAAGAAACTATATTACATACAAAATGTATCAAAAAAATAATCAACATTAGCATTATCATGTCCCTTGCATGTACAATAGTGACATTGGTCATGATGATATCAAAGTCTCTACAATCTATAAAAAAAATAAAAATTAGTATGATTACTTATAGCATAGATATTAGACATTGAATCAACTATACATGATTGTAAAATAATGTGGTGAATAAAAAATATTGTGGATATAGACATACCTAATCTAATGGTATCCAAAGAATATGACATGAAGTACTCCCAAAAAAATATCACATCTCCAATGAACAAAAGCATAGAAAAACTAACATGAGTAAGCCAAATGATTTGTTATATAGCCTTTAAACCTCAAAATAATAATTGTAGCTCAGAGTAGAGATGACAAAATGGTCATAACAGGCTGGTATGACTATTTTTTCAAGCTCAACCAAGTCATCGTGTTGTGTCAAGCATTACATGATTTTTAGCATGAACCATGTCATGCCAGCACAAACCGACCCACTATCCCAGGGCAAAATGGATCATGTCGAATAGGGTTTAGTCAAGTATGGTCCAAATTAAAATCCAACATACGGCTAACCTAGGCTAGCATGGGTTAGCCATAGGCAACTCACAAAGGTAGAGAGTACAAACACAAGCTAGTGTAGTGATCTAGTGAAATTCTAGAAAATACTAATCATGGTCCAAACTTTTAAAGAGAATTCAAAAGAATTCTAAAAGATTCTAAAGACTTCAACATTTTATCATTCTAAAATATTATAAAAAATTCATATATAATAAAATTATAACATGTGAGAAAATATGAGCATCTTGTAGAAGGGAACTCTCACTATATAAAAGAATCATCTCATCATTGTACTCATTCAAATTTAATTTATTTTTTATTTTCTCTTTCTAAATATTTCTCTCTTACCAAGAATATGTGAAGAATCTTGTAAATTTAACTCATATGAAAGGCAAGAACATACTAACTTAGAAAATTGAGAAGAAATTTTCTAGCCAAAGATCACATGTATAATACTAAAACTTATGATCTATGACAAGTAATATTAGAGGTGGTCAATTTCTTTGTTATGGCATTCGTTTTCAACATCAAGAACCTTAGACAAGATGCAGATGAAGCTATGGGTCCAAGGAAAAAATTCAAACGATATAATAGCATCCAAGAAAACTCAAATGGATAAGTCATAAAAATTATTTGTGAATTACAAAACAAATTTGATGATACTAGAAAGAGCATAAAGAAAGTGATATCCTTGAAAGAAAAACTCCGAGACATGATGCAAAAAGCTCTCAATATTCGTTTGGAGATGCTAAACTAAAAAAAATTACTTTACAGTATATGATAATTGCTATGCAAGAAGAAATAGAAAAATTAAAAAAAAAAGTTTTCAACTTGCAAAAGAATCAAAAAAAGTGACATGATTATCCAAATACCCTCACCACGCATGGATGTCCCGAAGCCAACAAATTTAAGAGGAACTCAAGGGACAAAAATTGTTGATAACTTTATGTGAAGAATGAATATATATTTTAGAGATGTGGATATTATGAGCAACAAAATCAATGTTAATATTACTTCTGTATTTATCATATAAATTGTTATCGATAAAGTTGAGGTTATTTCTTGAGTTAGTCAATTATTATCAATATTTCATTTAGAGAAATTCTCACATTATCACACTTTTTAACTAATATGTTCAAAAAGAAAATAATTTGAAAATAAAACAAAATTTGTCAAGAAATTTTTAATCAATTTTAAAAATCTAACACAAAAAAAAATTGTCTTGACCTTGTCAATTCTTAATCATTCTTAATCATAAACTACATATTTTAACATATGTAGTTTATGATAAAGAAATAATAGCAATGATTCATTATTTACAAGTATATAGGCATTATCTTTTGAAATCAATATTTATGTTGAAAACTAATAACATAATTATCTTTTATTTCCAAACACAAAAAAAGTTAACTCTTAAAGATGTCCGGTGACAAGAATTCCTTACCTTGTTTGACTGTGTTAGAATATAAGCCAAAAAAAAACTAATATGATAATAAATGCATTAAATCAAAGACATAACCTGTGACTAATAGCTAATCACACAAATGCTTGAAAGAGCATATTAGAAAAAGATTATCCACAAATCTAATAACTAAATCTCTTATAGAGTATGTCATAGAGGGCAAGACTTAGATTCTAAGTGGAAGATGATTTATACTTCATAAAGAAACAACAATTGTATATCCCCTCATTTGGGAAGTTGAAAAAAAAAACTATGCAATAGTGCCACAATTCCAAGTAGATCTGTCATTTAGGTATGCATCGTACCATATCCCTAATAAAAAAATAATATTATTAGCCACACATGAAAAATGATGTAAAAGATTATGTCTAGTTTGGCAACAAGACAATGTGGAATAAAAAACAACAATAAGTCTTCTATAACTATTACAAAACCCAAAATAACCATGGAAAGTATATTCATTAACTTCGTTGTAGGATTTCTCAAAATTGATGACTTTGGAATCATTTTGATGATAATTGATCAATTCTCAAAATATATTATTTTTATCTCTATCAAAAATGAATATCCAACAAAAAAAAATAGCAAAATTATTTCTAAAAAATATACTAAAATATTAGGCCATTGCTCAATTTTAGATATATTCACATTGATCGAGATAGTTGATTCACAATATAATTTTAAATAGAATTATTCAAATCAATATGATCAAATCAAAATTTTTTAATAAATATTCATACCCAAACAAATGGGAAAATAGAAAATATAAATGTTCTACTTGAGACATTTATGAGCTACTTTGTAAATGTCTCAAATAAATTGACTAGAACTACTAAATATTATTCAACTTTCTTATATCATGCAGTGGAAAAACAAAAAAAAAACAAAATTATATTTTCTAAAAAATATTCAAAAAAAAATATTTCTAAAAAATATAATAAAATATTAGGTCATGAATTTTAGATGTATTCACATTGATCGAGATAGTTAATTCACAATATAATTTAAAATAGAATTGTTCAAATCAATATGATCAAATCTAAATTGTTTAATAAATGTTCATCCTCAAACCAATGAGAAAATAGAAAATATAAATTTTCTACTTGAGATATTTCTAAGCTACTTTGTAAATGTCTGACAAAGAAATAACCAAAACTACTAAATATTATTCAACTTTCTTATAACATGCAGCAAAGAAACAATAAGATAAAATTCATTTGAAAGTGTAACTGGGCAACAACCATATGCTTCAAATATCATTGTGATTAGATATGAATAACCAAACCCAGCAACTTATCATTTTATCAATAAGTGGCAAGAACAAATTTACTTGACCCAAATTGAATTGCACAAAGTAATTAAATAATTGAATAAGTTGACTAATAACAAACAAAGAGATATACAATATCAAGTGAGGGACTTGATGTAAGTAAAGCTATAATTAGTATTGTGACACAAATGAGTACATAAGAAACTAGTGTAAAGGTACGAGGAATTATATATTATTCTCAAAGGGGTTAATAATGAGGAACCAACATGATTTAACTCAAAAATCAAAGTACATCTTGTATTTTATGTGAGCATGCTAAAATCATTCCATGAATATATAGGTGATCCAACATTGATGCGAGTTTCACCGAGCTCTAATAATTTTTTAAAAGTCTCCAATGAAAATATCATAAAAGCCATTTTGACAAAACAAGTCTTGCGACGAAAGAGTTACATGTTAAGACAAGAAAACTTGATATAATAAAAGAGGCTAAAAGATATCAAAGTCAATTAAAAACTCATTGATGCAATATGACATTCAAGAAGGAGATAGCAAAATTTCACAATGAAACTTCAGCAATTTACAAAGGTGTCAACAAGATCGATGGGGAATAATGTCATGGGCACTTAAAATTTCAGAAAATACAAATCACAGATCATGCATTTAAAAAAATTTCAGAGAAATTCTAAAACATCAAGATTTCTTCTCATTTTAAAATATTTTAAGAAATTCTCATATAATAAGATTGTGATATATGATATTATTTGAGCCTCTAGTAAATATGAGCTCTTACTATATAAAATAACTTTTTCATCATTGTACTCACTCAAATGTTATTTGTAATTTATTTTTTTTCTCAAAGTATTTTTCTTTCTTGCTTAATTTATGGGTAAGATCTTATAAATTTAACTCTTATGAGAAGCAACATCATAGTAACTAAGCAATTAAAGAATAAAATTTTCTAGTTTAAGGTCACTTGTATAGCAATGAAATTTGTAAACAGTGACACTAACCTGCCCTAGCCTATGGCCTAGGGCTAGCTTAGCTCATTGGATTAGTTGCATATAAATATATACATACATAAATACACACACACACACACACACACATATATATATATATGTATGTATGTATAAAATTTAAAAAAATTATATTATATAAAATTATAATTTTAAAATTTAAACTACAAATGCAATATTTATGAATATGAATATAAAAATATATATATTAAAAAATACACTTAAGTCTAAAAATATAAAAATAAATACTTAAAAAAAAGAAAAAAAACTATAAATAAAATGCACCCTAAGATAATATCAGTATCATAATATTACTTTGTCTCGTTCAGATCATCATAGCTCAATGTTTCAATTTTATACTTTCATGTATATCATCATTCACATACAATTCTTAGGCTTTATCTTGAAGACTTATTCATATATTATCTTAATCTTTTAAGCATAATAAATTTTTAATAATACCTAATTGTAGTATTGTTTTCCTATATAAAATCACATTCATAATTATAAAAAAATAAACTTCAATATTATACTAAACACTAAAGACACCGGTAAATCACATATCAATTAAGATATCAAGAAAAATATGAATTCATATAATTTGTATCAAATCAACATCAAAATTTTTTATATAATTATAAGATAATATTGAACAATAATTAATATCTAAATATCTTAATAGCTTTTTCATATTCGACAAGACTCCATGTCATTTATCCTTAACTAACTAAATAAAAAAAATCATCTCTAGATACATTATCAATCTTCACACACAGAAGCTCGCGAAAATTATCATATTTATTTTCATAATATTTAAATAAGTTATATACTTATTTCTAAATCCGACTTTTTAGTTCTTGTAGTTGGTTCATGCAAATATGAATTTGATAGTAATTTATATCCTCTTCAACCTTAACCAAAAGATTCATACAAACAGTTAAGCAATAAACAAATTAAATATAAAATGAAAATAATAATATTTTCTTTTCATCTCAAGAATTATATCCCCTAAAATTAGATGTTCTCTATATTGATTATAAACACTACTTAAGTTACATATTCACATATGTACAATGCAAGTTATAAGAATAAATATAAACAAATACATATTCATCATATCATTAAAAAAATTATAAATTTAAAAATAAAAATTCATGCATCTCAATTTGATTTATTAATTATTTTAATAATTTTACTATTAACATATCATATGTTGATTGCCAACAGGCCATGCCGGAATGCCATTTTTTGAAACCATGTCAGGCTGCCATTATTTGGAACCATGCCAGGCATGACACGATAGCCTGCCTAGGCCTAAACAAAATGGGTCGTGCCAACCCAACACAACCCACTTCACACCTCATTATTGCATTTCATGTTAATTCTAAGAAGTAAAAATTATTTTTAAGCTAACTTATATTATTAGATTTATTATGTGACACATATACTTAATATAAAAAATTTTAGCTAATGAATTATCTCTAATAATTCTTATGAAAATATATAGCATATTATAAAATAATATGTTATATATTTTATTTTGTATTTCATATTTTCTAAAATACTCTCAATAGACACTCACATATAACAAGATCAACATAAATATGAAAGATCTCAAGAAATCTTAATTTTTTTACTTAAGATCAACAAAATGAACTATGACATATATGAATACAGTATAAACATGACTAGTCAAAATATCAGGAATCACTAAAAATAAACTTATAATATGATAAGCAGACTAAAAATATTTTTATATATAATAATCTAGTCTAAAATCTTTCATTAATTCAAGCAAAAATCTTATATTACAAATAAACTTAGCCATATTTTTTCTTGCAAAATCATGACTATAAATATAAGGGTTCAAATAACCTAAAATTAATTCAAATTTAATAATTTTACCACTTAATTGGGTTTGTCTAATACATCATATATTTTAATGCATTATCTGACATGTCTCTTGAGGTATCAAGTTGAACGACTAATTTTACAAATATATATTTTTTTATTATATATGTTAAATCTGTATTAAGTTGAATCTTCTTCAATACCTCTAGAATCGATATCTTTATAACTTTAAAATATATTCATATTAAAGATATTTTTTTATTAATACTAAGTATTTTAATAATTATATGGGGCGAGGCTACCATAACATTGAAGATGACTCAGTCTCAGATATTTCTGTCAAATTACCATTATATAAATGAATATTTAGTTCCTTTAAAAATAGATTTATTTACTTCTAAAATTATTTAGTAAAAAAAAATATATATGTAAAAAAAAACCTCGTGTCATGCAAATGTTTAGACTCAAATCTAGAGTCGACCAACCATATGTCAGCAACTACAAGTTATTTTTCATTGAAATTATGAGAAAATTACATGAAAAAGAATTATATTTTGATTGTGCAAAACTATAAACATAAATTACTTTTAATAAAAATTTAAAATTAAAATATTATTTTGTGGATAAAATTAAAATATCAACACCGAGTTCATGACACTAATCCCAAAGGTTTGAGCCATGACATTCTTTGGCACAATGGCAAGAAAATGCATGAAGATGGCATGGTTGATGGCCAAGTAATGATGTGCATAGGATAGTTTTTGTGGGCCATGCCATGAGCTTGGTTCAAGCCTCCGAACCATTTTCCACCTCTACCTCATGATGAAACATCCAATACATTGCCCAAGTATGCATTGACCTCCCACAAAAAAAAGATCATTATTGTGCCTCTCGGTGTACCTATGTCAGGACTCCCACTGCTCTAATTACTACCATGTGATAAAGATCTTATAGTATTATGACTAATCATACTAATTACACTCGATCTAGATATAATTGTAGCCACCAGAGTTACTCTCTAATAAAAATCTATGAAAAATAAAAATATCTTCTCTCCTAAAATTTAAGTCCACAAACTAGTATATCATTCTCTTCTCCTAATGAATACATTTAAAAAATACTACACACATGCACGCCAAGTCTCTTCAATATTGTTTAATTTATCAATATTAGTATCATAACAATAATCATCTTTTACAATTGTGTCCATGTCAAAAATGAGTCACACCATCTTAATCAATTAATTTACACATCCACAAATGAGTAATAACATTATACAAATGAAATGCCCCTAAATAATACATCAAATGGTTGTGTCAAACACTCTTATAAATGTCAAAAGAATCAAACATACTCAATAAACGAATATCAATCAATCATCATAGGTACACTCATAGTTATGAATTGATATGCATCAAATAGCAATCTCAGTCTCAATTTGAGGTGAGACTTTCAAAAAATAATTAATATATGCTTAAGCGACAAACTAGATCCTCACCAATGTAGCCCAAAGAAAAAAATGTCTGTCTTTAATTTTCTTAAATTATCTCTAATGATCTCACATTGATTCTGATCATCTTTATATATTACCACAACGTAAATTTTTACTAAAAAAAATAATTGAAATACAAAATCAGCCAAAATATTTTTTTATATTAAGAAAATGCATGTTGTCTTATAATAGTTGTGGTTTGCCCTATTAGAATTGACATGCCTCTTTTTTTACAAAATAAAACAAAACTTAAAGTTAATAATATGGCATTGACAATGATTCTGTATAATCACTGTTATGTTGAACATTTTAAATTCCACCAACTACTGGAAAAAAACTTCTTATTTACCCAAAAAAAATTATTCGATGTTTGAGGACCTCAAAATCCAAGAATAAACCAAAAATACCCATTTACGTGAGTATTTTTGCATCATTATCATAATCATTGAATCATTAAGTGATTATTGTCGCCAATGATTCTACAAGGTGCACTTACACTCGCACACCCCAGCATCAATGCCCCTTTGCCTAAGAACCCCCTCCAATGCCATGTTTTTACTAATTTAGGATTTGTACTAACATGAAAAAAAAAGAGAGGAAAGAGGAAAGAGAGATAAAAATAGAAACAAAAAAATAAAAAGTAAGGCTTGAATACAATATAAAATCATAAATATGATTTTTGGTAGCCCACAAGTGAGGTGTTGCTAGACAAAAAATAAATAAATAAAATAATAAAAAAATAAACTAAAAGTCAACACAAAATAATAGTCACAAAGATAAATAAATAAAAATCATGCTCTATTACAATATTAGCAAGGACACCAATACTACATGAAATAAAAAAAAGTACTAAAGATTCATCAAAATTATTCATGAAAAATATTTAAAATCAATATCATCACAATAAGATTTTACAACTAACAATTACTTTACCTCTCAAACTAGAGGAGCAAGTAAAGATGAAAATTCATACGTGATCTAATCATCATCATCAAAATAACATAATCTAATAATAATCATCAAATGGAACCCCCTCCAATACCATGTTTTTTACTAATTTAGGGTATGCACTAGCAGGATGAAAAAAGAGAGAGGAGAGATACTAATGAAAAAAAAGAAATAAAAATCTTAAAATTTGAAAAGTGAGATGTAAAACAAGATAAAATCATAAAAATGATTTGGGGCACTGACAAGTGAGATATTCCTAGACAGAAAATTATATATATATAATTATAAATAAATAAACTAAAAGTCAATAAAAAACAATAGCCATAAAGATAAATAAATAAAAATCATGATCTATTACAATCTTATTGAGGACACCAATACTACATGAAATAAAAAGAATTACTAAAGATTCATCTAAATTATTCATAAAAAATATTTAAAATCAATATAATCACAAAAATATATTATTACTAACAATTACTTTATCTATCAAACTAGAATAACACTAAAGAATAAAATTCATACATGATCTAATAATAATCATCAAAGTAAACAAGAGGAGAAATGATATAAAAAAAATACAAATGGAACCTCTCACCAATACCATGATATTACTAATTTAAGATTTTTGCTCGCACTTGACAAAAGGAAAAAGAGGAAAGAAATGAGGAAAAGAGATACAAGCGAAAATAAAAAAATATAAATCTTAAAAAATAAAAAGTAAGCTTTGAATACAAGATACAGTCATAAATATGATTTGGGGCAACCCACAAGTGAGGTGTTCCCAAACAAAAAATAAATAAATAAAATAATAGATAAAAAAACTAAAATTCAAAAAAAATCAATAGCCACAATAATAAATAAATAAAAATCATACTCTATTATAACCTTGGTGAGAACACCAGTACTACACAAAATAAAAAAAAAATTACTACTAACGATTACTTTACCCATCAAACTAGAGTAACACTTAAAGATAAAATTCATACATGATTTAATAAAAATCATCAAAGTAAAACATTATATTTAACGACAAACTTACCAAAATATTTCACATCAATATTGCACAATTATGAGAATGAGCATGAATTTCTGAAAAATGAAAAATAAAACATAAATAAAAAATAAAGGCTTAAGATAGCTTGGTAGTGTTTAAAAAAATACTTTTTTAACATTATTTATAGAAAAATAGAAAAAAAACATTTGTCATGGATTAAAATTATGATGAAAATTTTATACCCGTGAAAACTAATAACGAATATTATCAAAAAAAATAGAATTAAATTGAAAAGGTGGGATAACCGACCTCAACTAACTTAAAGAAAAAACTTAGTAATGATGATGATGTTATATGCCAAGAATATTTAAAATTAAGTATACAAACCAAGTGAAATATCTCATAATCCCTACTCATCCCAATATTTTTAACAAATATAGTTACCATTTTACTAAATTTAGCAAATTTAAATGTTGGGCATTAAATTAACCTAACTCAAAGGTTCATAATATTTTTTTTTATTTATCTATATTAAAACCACCAAAATTAATATTATTAGGATCATAAAATTTTATTATTTTTCAAAAATATTAATTAATCGATATATTAATATTTATTAATTTAAGTAGTGTTTTCAAACACTGCAAATTATTCATCTACAATAAATTCTCATTGAATTTTACCGTATGATATTAGAAGGCTATGAGTTAGAACAATCTAATCCAAATAAGATTAATATTTTGGATATTATCAATCTTGCAATCTCAGACTGAATGATAAATGTTCAATAAGAGAAGATAGCAAATTGTTTGCAATACTAAAATTCATTCGGGAGATGAAGCCTCAAGGAAATTAGATGAACCACTTGTGAAAATGATATTCATGAATTTGATATCATGATTAATTAACTTGGTTACCACAATAAAATAGATGTCAATAGCCAATTTGATTACCCGAGTGAAAAAAAAACATGTTCAGATGTTCAGATGTTCAGAACATAGAAGAAATTATAAATACTATCTTTCAAAATAATATTAATGACAAAGTTGAAGATGATGCAATGCCTTTGGAACTAATTACACATAAGAAATCACTTATCACATCTACGACACTTCACAATTTTTTGGTGTTGTTCAAGAACAGAACACCAAAACCTTTGAATGTAATAAGAAAAATTAAAAATGAGCTCCAACTAGATATAAGTTTAAAAAAAAAACTAAACAATACTAAAATTATATTTCACTAAATTGTATTAATTATATTTGTAATTTTAAAGAATTATTATTTTATAAAATTAATAATATCATATATTTATATATAAATTTTCTAAAAATAAATTTTCTTATTTTCTTATCAAAATTAATGATTTTTCAACAAAACCAAGTCGAGACCAAAAAAATATTATTTTAGAAAATTTATTTATTTGCAGAGTATTAATTTAAAGATGTTCTACTATATTTATAAAATATATTCAAATCATGTAGTCAAAATGTCAAATATAACTTACCCAAGGCACCGAAAATAAAATAATCTGATTGGCAAAGAGTAATCATCTAACCTTAAAGGACATGAATTCAATCCTCAAGGATGTCAGATACGTGCCTTAAGGTGTCTTTGTCAAATATTTTATTTATACTACTAGAACATGGATCTTATCTACTCTGACCACAAGGTCCCGATGCCCATATATGGGGAGCAAGAAATAATAAGAGATAAGTTGAGAGAAAGGAGAAGGGATTAACGGAGGAATGAGATAAAAAAATATCACTATTATAGTTTTACTAGATTTAGCAACTCTTTCATTCAATAATTGTGGTAATAACAAGTAATTTATCCACAACAAATAGAAATTTGCCATGAATTTTTAATAAACAATAAACATTACAAACTTTAGCTATGCATGACCTAGCTTAAACAAACCCATAACCACACATAATTTTTAGATTTGGAATGATGTTTATTAACCAAATAGGAATCTAGCCATAGTGTACCAGCTATGAATATTATCAATGAATCAAAGAAGGCAACTATGTGGGAAATGAAAATGTTGTTCGCTGTGACAATATTATCTACAATGATAATTTAAAAGAAAAAATTCAATGCAACATTATATTAGTACCAAAAATATTAACCCAACAACAAAGTCATCATATTGATATAACTAATTATTGAACATGATAATATTCAACTTTACCTTTTATTTCTCTCATATATTATTTATTCTTGGCTATCTTATTAATCTTTTTTTTTTGAGTTTTTTTAGATAACTTAATTTGAATTTTAGTATTTCAAAGATAATTCTATTCTAAGAGGTGAGTCATCAATTAAAATATGATATCAGAATTTTCTATCATGAACATGAGGTTGGTGTGAGTAATAAATCATTTAATCTTATGCATTTTGCCATAAAGATGATATTAAAAAAAACTTATATTTTATTATTTTTATTAATAATTATTTATGATTTATATAGTTGATTCTTTTTCAAGCTAAATCATAATTATTTTTTTAATCATTTAATAATGTGTTAAAAAAATAATTTAATGAAGATACAACAAAATTAAAAAATATTATAACATATATCAAATAATTTTAACATATAGTAATGAATCACATGATGATATATCATACTTCATATGCGAGCATACCCCAACAAGGTTAGATTGTAAAAAAATATATATTTAATTGATATAGCTCGGACATTAAACTAATTTGATCAATTAAAAATAATACAAGAGAAAACTAATACATAAAATATGTCAAACCATAGTGAAATGAAGAGATTTGCAAAGATGATTAGAAAAATAGTACATGCAAATTAATAATTGTGCCAGAAACATTCAATACAACAACAAAGACATTATAACTAAGTAATTAAAAAACAGATTACAAATCAAATTAACAGGGTATATGTTGCAATAATGAATTTACATTAAAATTTTCCAAGAAAAACATATTTAGATCGGAGTTTTCAAAGGCGATTTTGAGGCCCGCCATAATGCGCGCCTCAGGGTGAGGCGCCGACAAAACGCCTTGAGGCGTTTGTAAAAAAACGTAACTACTCGACGGGAAAAAAACATAACTGCTCAACGGGAAAAAAATGTAGTAAGATAATCAACTCTCGTCCTTCGTGCCTCTACCCTAGCCCTTGCCCCTTGCTTCTCGCCCCTCACCCATGCCCCTTTCCTGTTTGCCCTATTCCCCCACCCCTCTCCACGAGCTCCTTCATGGAGCAAGCTCCACGATGGAGCTCGTTGGAGCTCCTCGAACTCCACGAAGGACCTCCATCGAGCTCCAGCGAGCTCGACGTGGAGCTCACTGTAGCTTGTGCAGATTCACCGAGTTTCACGATGGAGCTCGAGAAGCTCTAGCGAGCTCCTTCATGGAGCTCCGTCAAGCTCTAATAAGCTCCGTCGAGCTCGTCGGAGCTCGCCGGATCTCTTTGGAGCTCCACGTCAAGCTTGCTAGAGCTCAAGTGAGCTCCACGATGAAGCTTGTGGAGAGAGAGGCAGGAGGGAGAGGGGTGGAAGTAGAGGGGCGAGAGAAAGAGGGGTGGAAGGAGAGGGATGAGGGGAAGAGGGGTAGACGGTCGGGGCTTTTATTTTATTTTATGCAGGAGGGAAAGAGCTCGTATAAAGAATTATTTTCATGTTTTTATTTATGATATTTTATTTTATATTTTTTAAAATATTAATTAATTATATATTATGAGCCTCAAAAAGCTTATGTCTCAAAGCCTCGAGGCTTGCGCCTCATGAATACAAAAATGTCTCGCATTTCGCTTTTGCCTTTTAAAACTTTGATTTAGATTAGCACACTGATATGTTAGATGCAAATACACTGATATGGGATTTTCGTAAATCACCACCTTTCCACATTATGTTCTGCACTTAAGCGTGAAGAGTAATTGTGAGTAGAACAATAGACCACTTACAGACACAGTGCAGGTGGGGCCGTCCCCAAGGGAATGACAGCCATCGGAGGCACTCCGATCAAAGAAACGCAAACCGGGATTCGAAGAAGAAATGCATTCCCAGGTTGTAGTAGAGAGGAATGGTTTTTGGCATTCCATGTTTACTTTCTCGAGCAAACACAGCCAGGTCCCAACCTCCGCCACTTCTCGAGCGAATGACACCTGCCCGAACTTATCGGCTGAACCAACTCAGCGAGGCAGCGTCGCATTCAACAAGTCGGCTGGTTACGTTGTTTTTCCAATGTGTAAATAACGTGTGTGAATAATCATGTTCAAGTTCATCACGATTCACGCAAGACGCAGCTATCAAATTCAAATTTTGGGCTGTTTACTGTACCGCCATGTGATTCGCACGATTCAGTGTGAATTTTATAAGGTTTAGTAAAATTTAAATCATCCAACTATAATTTAATTATTCTAACCCTAATTTCTAATTTCCCAGATGTGACTCAATTAAATTTCTCCATCATCAAATATCAGTATCACTTTAATGGACACAATTTATAAGTTGGGTCTTTCACCAATTTGAATCGGGAGTTTATCAAGTTGGGTCTATTCATTCATTTATATTGACCCTTTCATATTGATAAGTTCTTCTAAAATACCAATTTGAATCGGGAATTTAGCAAAATAGGTATACCATGTTGTTGACAAATTATAGAATTACTTGACATTACCTTATCTAAATGTTCTAATTTTGAACTTTATTTGTATCCATAAAAGCATTAGGTAATTAGGTTGCAAGTACTTGCAAATAAATAAACTTTAAAACTTCTAGTTCAAACTGTCTTGCTTAAGGATCAAGATGAGACAGTGAGAATACATTTAATTTAATGTCTCATCATTCTTATGGGCCTGAATTGACTCCTCCTAGTGATAGGATGATATCTTCATTAAAATGACATTCTTATAGGTATCCAAGCTCAATGCTCTAATTCCACTCAAAAGCTAGCTCAAAGGTAGAGGTTTATCCTTATACTTAAATACTTATCTACTCCCTTAAGATTCTTCAATGTGGGTCGAATCATTCCATACCCCTTGAGAAATTGGATGTCCGTGGACGACATTTACTCTGTGTGGCTCACACTCTGGCTAGCATTCATTCCGGACCCACCTTTGGGGCACCGTGTAGCCCTCTCCCACTACATACCGGCCCTCAATGAGAGCACCAATGATAGGTATCCAAGCCCAAGACCTTAACTTCACCCAAAAGCCAGCTCAAAGGTAGAGGTTTACCCTTATGCTTAAATACTCATCTACTCCCTTAAGATTCTTCGATGTGTGTCGTATCATTCTATACCCCTTGAGAAACCTGATGTCTGTGGACGACATTCACATTCCAGACCCACCTCTAGGGCACCGTGTAGCCCTCTTCCAGGTAGTCCTCTCCCACTACATACCGGCTCTCAAATGAGAGCACCAATGATAGGTATCCAAGCTCAAGGCCCTAACTCCACCCAAAAGCTAGCTCAAAGGTAGAGATTTACCATTATACTTAAATACTCATCTACCCTATTAATATTCTTCGATGTGGGTCGTATCATATTCCATAAAGTAAGAAGTAAAAAGATTACACAATAAATGTTTCAGATAGTGGATGATGGAAAAATAAGTAAATCCAACACATATACCAAGTTGACATTGAGGGTCTGAGTTGTATTTTGAGGTGGAGTTATATGAAGATAAACAAGACAACCAATAGTAGATAAATGTGAAACATTAGGTTTGAAACCTTATGCAATTAATGATTAGTTGAAGAATGAATTCAAATTAAAATGGTAGCATGAAGAATAACATCTCTGCAAGCAAGCAACGACAGTTTTATTCTCATGAGTAAAAGTTTTACTAGTTAATTGTAACTACTTAACAAGAGATTTAGATAATTCATTATGATCATGAGTGTGTGTGATATGATGCTCAACATTGATACCAACTAACATACAATAATCAAAGAATATTTGAGAAGAAAATTCACAAGCATTAAAATGAGAAATTATCCTAACAAGATTATAAGGAAATATTTGGCCATGAGTCAAATTATTTGCGCGAGTAATTTTTGCAAATATAATAATTATAGCTAAAAGAAAACAAGTATTTGACCAATAAGTGGAAGTATCACTCAACACCATAAAATAACAAAAAGGTCTACCGGGTGAATAAATTGGCCCACAAATATCTCCTTGAATTTATTCTTGAAAAATTGATGATTCAAAATTAACCTTGATAAATAAAAGTCGTATAATTAGGTTGCTCTGTGAGCGAGCAACACAAATATATTCATCAGGCTTAAAAATCTTATAGTTCGTCAAATGATTCCTAACAGAATTGTTAATAATATGATACATCATAGAAAAGTCTAGATAACCAAGGCAACCATGCTAAATTATAAAAGTATTTGAGTCACAAAACTTATAGTCGAGGACATCACATGACTCAATGAATTTGATGATCATTTGATATAATTTACTTGAATTGAATAAGAGAGTTTTTCCAAGATATGTTTGTTATTTTCAAATACAATCAAAATAATAAGAATGTGTTCATTATTTTCATTAATTATAGTTCCAATATGATATTTATTTCAGTGAATATCCTTAAAACTAAAAATTTTGGTTGCAACTAGCTGAATAGATTATTCATCAAGTTGGATTTTAGTTCCACTGGATAAAATAACGCTTTCTATTCTCGAGCCTTGAATTAAGCCAACTTGATTGGATTTGATATTAATATTAGACAATAAGAATGTTCAGTTGGAAAAAAATTATCACAATGGAAATGGATGATGTGTGTGGTAGCACAATCTACAAGGCAGGCATCTATATCACATGTCATATGAATTATCAAAGCAATGAGAAGGATCCTTATATCTTCTAGCACTATAAATAAATAAAATATTGTAATAAGAAAAAATATATGTCAAAGTGAATTAGAACAGTTCATCACAACAAACATTTCTATCACCAAACACCAATTATATGGTAAATGCTTCCTCTTAGATCCTTAAAGAAGTCTAAAACATCTAACTGAGTCAAGTTCATCGAGTCGTCATCATCAACAAAGTCATTTTCTATCTTTTTTCTTTCTCTTAATAGAAGTGTGATAAGAGTCTTCCAAATGTTTTGAAATCCAATTGATACATGACCAGTGCCCTTTCATACCACGCTTATAACATGAATACTCATAAATATGTTTTTTTTTTTGGTTCATCCCATTTTAAGGTCATGCCTTTGAATTATTATATTTTATGATAGTTTGAATTGAGCACTCTACTTTGAAAATTATGATGGCCACCATGGTCATAACTATGACCGTGACCATATCCTCCACCTAGACTTCTCTAATTTCCATGTCATTGTTCATGTCCATAAGTTTGGATAGATGTGGCATTGGCTTTGGGCAATGACATAGACCTAATAGAATGAGGTTGATGGTTTTTTAGTGGACACTCATTATTTTGTTCAGCACCAATAAGACAAAATCAATTCTAAATATTTGATAAAATGATACTCTAAATAATTATTACTTCGAGAGCACATTTGAAGTATAAAATATTATGAATATCTTTTCAAGCATGTCTTGTTTAGTAACTTTTTCTCCACATAATTTTAATTGTGAGTTAATTTTGAATAAAGTTGAGTTTTAATCACTGATGGGCTTGAGATTTTACAATCTCAAATGCATCAAATGACTATGTGCTTTTGGAAGGATTAATGTATTTTGGTTGTCATATCGATCATTTCGATTACTTCAAATGATGAAGGGATAATTGACAGTAAGGTATTCACCTCTAAGTCTTTTATCAATCTGATGGCGAAGAAATATTAAAGTTTTAGTATGATCATAGAGAGATACATCTTTTATTTTTTTAATAGTATTTTTAATATTCGTATTGTATCTATGTGAATTTTAATATCCAAAACCTAAAATAATAAATTTTGTTCTAGGGTACGAGGGCAACAAACTCAAGCTTTGCTAAGTTGGACATTATTTTAAAACTATACATGCAATAATTTAATTAAAATTATTTCAATTTATTAAAAATAAAATAATTTATCAATATTTTACTAGGTAAATAATATTTAATGAAAATAAATAATTAATATTTTAACTTTTTTGTTTATTTACTTGCAGGCTATGATTATTTTTTTTAGAAAATATATTATTCGAGGCTATATATTATTTCATTTTAGAGTTTTGTTGGCTATACAAAATTATTTTATACTTCTAATTATATAGTATATTTAAAAGGAATTAGAGATCTTATACATTTTTTCTAACAATGCATTTGTAATTTTATATCATAACTTTTAGTTACCAGTAAACATAGTTTATAGCTATCTATTTATAGTTTTGTCTCATAATGTCAAGTTATGAGTATGCATTCAAATAAAATAAATAAGATATAAAAATAAAATATAAAATAAAAATGTAAGTTCAATACTCATCTTAAAATATATAATCCTTAGTAAAATTATCTTATAAGATTTTCCTTTTGCAGAAACTCGTACTAATAAAATGTGAGAGAAGATAGAAAAAAATAAAGAAGTACAATTATAAAAAAGTTATAAGTTATATTTTCTTGATATGAATCTCCTATTTATATGAGTTAGGAAATATGACATTTAATTCAATACAAATAAACATAAAGAGTTTCATGGACAACTATAAAGTCATTATGGGTAAGTAAGAGTTCATTTATAATTATCCATAATATTTATAACAAATGACAAAGGATGTAAAACTCTTGAAATTAGTAGTGATGATATAAACAGTATAGATGAAAAAAAAAAACCCTTCAATTTGATATTTACTTATTTGATTGTAATTAATTGAGATTAAATAAACATTTTTTTGAAAACATATAATTCTTCTCTCTCTGATATAAATGTCATCATTTGAATTGATTCTTTCATTTCATTTTTTAAATATTTTTTTTCTTGTTCATCTTCATCTTTGTTATGCTATCCCCTTTTCATAAATTAGCTGCTCATTCCAGTGATGACTATAGAATAGTGAGAAATATCACAAAAGGGAATGACATTAAAAAATGTGATCTCTTAGCATTTCTATTTAATAGTTTTTTTCTTGTTCTCATGTATTCAAAATTATGGAATATGTGTGGAAATCACTAATTAGACTGAACCATAGATAGAATTCATATTCCATGTGGAAATCACTAGTATGGAATACAATAACATGAGTAACATAATGATCGCTACTCACACTTTCAATGGATTCAAAGTCTACTTCGCCCCCAAGCTATTCAATTCGAGGCCATTTAAATGTCACAAATGAATGAATACATAGCCTTTAGCATAAACTATTAGAATATAATTTACATATAACATGATAAGAATTCCAACAGAGTTTTAATTTGTGAATTTATTTGCGCATCAATTTCCTTGAAGAAAAAAATTATTAATGGGTTGGAATCTAGAACATGAAGCTTTATTCATTGACAGACAAATATAAGACGTCAACCATATAGTATCTTATTGTGGGCACTCCAAATTAAATTGGAAATCCTCTTAAAAGTTGCCCAAAGTAGAAACAACCATGATATTGTATATTATAAAAGAAGTTAATAACAAGGAATTTGCAACACTACAACAACTTGTCCTTGTTAGCCATCCACATCGAAACCCTCAATAGTTAGCCATTATTGTACTATTTCAATAAATATTATATACAAAATCAAAAATTTTAGAATATGCAATAAAAGATTCTCATAACATAAGTGGAGAAGGGCATACTTGTTTCTAATTTTTCACTTCCTTCCTACTACTTATACAAATTTTATTTCCCCACAACTAATTAGTTATTATTTTTATGCCCTAAAATATAATTCTTTATATTTGTTCTGGTGGTTTTTTGTGATACTAGATGGAGCTAAATAGAGTAAATGAAAGTTTGTATCGATTTTTTTTTTTTTGCAACCACCCCTTCTCCATTTTTTTATATGCTAGGTATCTAAATCAACTTGCACACATTATGACTAATGCAACAAATAAATGAGTAATTGTATTTAATTATGAATTAAAGTATGTATGGGGGAAATAAATTTATTTAGTCTAAAAATAAGAATTGATCATAAAAATATTCAGAAACTTGTCGGTAGAACTAACTCATGAGGCTAATGTCATTCAGAAATTTTTTGATTATTTTTTACGTCATTTGATAATTGTTTGGCATGTTCATGATTGATACAATTCAATTTTTTCATTAATTATCCTGGATATGTTAACTATTCTATTATAAATAATGATATATGTTGTGCTTGAGTAATATTAATTGAAATTCATTAAATTCAATATGTTCAATAACATTGGATTTTAATATATTTTAATGTAGTTTAATGGTATTCAAAACTCTAATAATTTTTTAAATGTTTCTAGACTAAATTCAATTCTTTCTATTAAATTTGTTTGAATTATTTTTATATATATATATATTTTTGTCCTCTCACCCTCGCCCCTCAAACTCAATCCATATAGTATTTGGTGAGGGTTTTAATACTTTCTTTATGAAAGTAGAGATGGATATGATAATTGCTTTGAAGGAAATATAGCGAATTATGTCATATATTATAATGATAGTGAATTCTATAAGTTTCTAATGTTTGGACAAACACACACAAATGAAACTAAGTGATGTTAAGCTTGCCGAATGCTTTGTTTTTGTCAATTCAACTTTGGTTTCGGAAGCTATGAAATGAGAGACAAAAGAGGAAAGTAAGTTAATGTTGATTGCAATTTGTTTAATACATGCGAAAGGTGCTTGACTTTATTTTCATTCTATATAATTATGAGTAAGTTATGAAAAAAATATGAATTTTTAAAAGTTAAATAGATATGTTTTGGCTAATTAGTAAATAACATCTACTTTACTATTATAGTTTTCACTGAGTTTTGGTTTTACTATATATAAATATAGTAAATACACACCACCTTGATCAAATACTAGAGCAACCATATGATTAAAATTGTAACATATAAAAATATTTTGATTTCCAAACTTAAATCAAGTGTATATATAATATCTAAAATAATAATATTTTTGTTGTTGTAGGGCACTATGAAATTAGTCACCAAAGAAACATAAACTTCTAAGGGATGAAAATGTGTGGGTAAAAGTATTGATAAACTTTTATCGATTCCTTTAAAATATAGTTTTGCTAATTTGATACATACTAAATAAGTATGTTCAAAAAGTTTTCTATGTATGGAAGCGCTTGTTATTGTTATACTTTCTACTAAGGTTTTTAATGAAATCTAGCATTTAATGTTCACCAGTAGGTGATGATGGTATGCCAGATGAAAAATTACATATTTGTTGTGTGGGTACAAGTAGATTTTTGCTCTCATTTTGTAATTATTTATGCAAAAAGTAATAAATTCAAGTTACATCATTACTAAATCAAAAAGGATGCATTATGCCTAAGTCAACTAGATGGTGTAGAGTGTGTTTATTACGTGATGAGATGCACAAATAATATCACTACTATTCCAAGTATGTTGTCCATGCAAGTTAGTATTTATTAATACATTTTATAATTTTTCATACTATGATTATATATTTCTTAGCTCAACTAATCATCATGTATTTACAATTGATTATTAGTTTAAGGTGCAGAAATCATATAGTAAAGTTGAGCTTGACGAAATGCAATCTAAATAGGTTATATTGGTAACCCAATTAATTATTATTAATTCATAAAGGTATTAAATCAACATCTATATAATACTTTATTTTTTTGATTAATAAAGTAGTGAATGAATTAATTTTATTGTATGTGTTAAGATTATAGTGTCACTTCACTTGTTTCATATAATAGTAGTAGTAGTTATGGATTTAAATAACTTTTGTTGTATGTGTATTTACTACTAAGTATATTTTTTATTTTCTATATTTTTTAACTCATAAGCTTCTCCTTGATCAGTGTGATCCATAGAAGTAGCTGAAGTAAAAGTCATATCATTTTCTTTCAACTAATAAACTTCCCCTTCATCAGTGTGATCCTTGAAAGTGGCAAAGTAAAAGTTATTTTATTAGGGATTCATGTGATATTCTTATTTGTCTCGAAATAAACACACGAGGAATCTAGATCTACCATTCTATATATCCTCGAATGAAGATTTACAGTAATATGACTTTATCTAGTCTTACCATTACTCATACCATCACTAGATGGTTGTTGAAAAGTGAGTGTAGACTTCTTTCCTACAAAAAGAATATTTATCATATTGACATACCCAAACCAATGTAGCTCGAAGTCAATACAACTTAACCTTGTCATGCATTTATTCGATATGAGCTAGCCAATGTTTAGGTAATATAGAAGAAATTTATCCTTGTACCCCTTGCTATAGTAATCTATCCTTTAGACAAATTTCATTCATTCTTTCCAAAATTGGCTACATGACATGTGCTATCCAATATTACAATGTCCTAACCTTCGAGATATATCAGATATCCAGAGAAATAGTCAATATCACATGTTCATCTCTAGACAAATATTACAAATACCCAATATTTTCGAGGTTCTTCCATCAATCCTAAATATTTCATAGTTCCCGAATGAAAAAATCACAAAAAAGATTTCATTCGGCATGACATGTAGAGTAGTAGCCATATCTACTGCTCAATTATTTTCTTAATTAATTTTATCGTATAGTACACTATTGCCTAAAAATGCAACATCACCGTATGTGATAAAATTATTAGCATCATTCCGATCACATTTCTCTTCTTATGCTTCTCTCGAAGGTTCTTGTACTTAGGATAGTTCCTCTTAAAATTTACTACTTGATTATAGTAGTGACATTTTACTGTAAATTTTCATTTGAAAGAATTCTCATTTCCTTTCCTGAGTATGAGTTTTGAGCTATATCTACTTCTCATTTTATGTTGCTCAGATACATGAATATCTAGAAAAATCCCTTTTTACATCTCACAACCTCACTTACCATACCCCCAGTGATGATCTTCATGGTAAGTATATTATTTGGAGCTCTGGTACTTAAAAGGATTATGAGTATTTTTCAACTCGCTAGAAGCGTGCTAAGAAGCAGAGAAGCCTGAACCTCATCATCTATTATAATTTCTTCAGAACACCTCATAAACTCTACAAGGACTAGGCACAAACTTTGCACAAAACTAGTACCCTCATTAATATAAATAGTAAATAAGAGTAAACTATGTTTATAAAATATTACTAAAACTTATAATGAGTTCCATAATAGTTAATAAAAACTTCAAGAGTATCCAATGTGCTATGCAAACAAAAAGGGAATATTTCCCAATTTTCTCAACAATAGCACACACGAAAACAAGAATCCATGTATTCCCATTTTGCTTCCTTTTTTTCACACACACAATAAGCATAGAAGTCACATAATAAATAAAAAGGAAAAAATTCACTCTCTTTACGCAAGGAACACTCTATTCATTATTCACACCACAAATTACACGTGAATTCGTGCACACTGCATGTCTTCATAAAGTCTCACACAGAATCACGCACACTGTCCATTCATGAAAATACACACTTGACATATTTATGGAAACATGGGAATTTCCCATTTTTCATGAAGTTCACCTAGACACAAATCATTAGATAAAATTCCTCTACAAAAAACATCAAACAAGATTTCTCTCATCTTTGAAAACTAACCATGTGACCATTTTCTGTGTGTTCATGAGACTCCTATTTTTTGTGTAGCACAAGTTTTGCATGTCTATATTTCTCTATGTAAACACATTTTTATAAACCTAAAAAACTAATTTATCTTTGATTGAAATAAATACATTTTAAATGATGGTACCTAGTCTCATTTAAAAATTAAAATAAATCAAAAACAATAAAAAAACAAACAAACCAAAATAAATAATATTATGGTCTGTCCAAAACCTAACAGACCTAACATTAGGTTCAGCCTCACAACTTCTAAAATATTTTTTAATGTACATTGAAATTTATATAGTAATAATTTCTAAATTAATAAACTATACTATCACATTTTTTTCTTATTCTCAAATTTAAGTGCATAATTATTAAATACACAAGTAGCCACATATGCCAAAAAAAATGACTTCATTGATGTGTAGTTCATCAAGGACGTGCTAGTGAATAGAAATTTAAATTACTTACACAATTTAAATAATACTCGATAATTAGAGATTATCATGACAACACCCATGGGAATAAAAATATTGTTCACTCTCATGTGCATTAATTAACAATTTTTTTATGGTACTCCCTGTTGTTAAGTAATTTTAAAGTTCCTAATTGTTTTTTTTCAAGGTAATTTTATTAATAAAATAAAAAAGACACAAGAGTCAAGAATTGGCTAGATAAAATCTAAAGCCAATCATAACCCTATCCTTGTAATGTTAATATATGCAAATTGAATACATGTAAATTCCCGTAGTGATCTCACTTTAGATTAAAAATAAAACTTGAATACCATAAAATTGTGCCTTGGAGGCTTGTACAAGTTTTTTTCACTTGTTTTGCTTTCTTACCATCAATTATTCCTACGCAATTTTATTAGTTTTCATTTGTTAATGAGCATTGTTTGTGTAATTTTTCCACATTTTTAAATTTCATCCATTAAAAAATATAATTTCAAAATATTTTTAATTATGATCAATGAAATTTTTGTCATCAACAATTGTTTTAATCTTTATCAAAATTAATTTAATTTTTTTAAATAATTCTAACAAATTTTAGTTATCAAATAATATAAATTTATTCATTGATTATTTTTACCCCAACATTTTCATTAGGCGATATTTGATGATGATGTTATTATGAAGTTATCGTGACATCCTATATTTTTAAATAAAATATTTCCTACATTTTTTTGGCTCCATGGGTTATAAAACATCATCAAGGCAACAAAAGCCATCATGCTTTTCTTATTAATTATTTTTACTCTCATTTTTATCATAACTATCATGAAATATATATAAATGTTATAATATTTTAAAGATACTAAAGTTTTTAAAATAAAGAAATCGACATCATAAAAAAGTATAAAAATTGTTAACATAAAAAAAATATTATAAATAACTAAATATAAAATTAAAAATTTAAACAATCAAAAAAATTTATATGATCATCACCAGAGATAAATATTATAAAATCTATATAATTATAAAATATATACAAATAAAAAAAATGAAATTATTCAAATTGATACAATTTTAAAAATTTTCCACCTATAAATTTCAAATATATTCAAAAAATTGTAAAAATAAAATAATGATAAATTTTGTGAAATTTGATAAGTATAATGAATTTCCAAAATTTATCAAAATTTCAATGAATATTAAGAAAATATTTTATAAAATCTGTGTTATTTATCATGTTTAAAAATTTCGAATTTTTTTATTTAAATAGTAATGTATTTTTAGTATTCACTTGATTATAAATTTTTTGGATTGTTATAAGTTTTTTTTAATTATTTTAAAATTTTATGTTTTTTAATCAAGTAATGTTTTATAATTTTTGTAATGTTTATGATTTTTTTTCATTACATAAAATTTGTAATCACTTTAATTTTGTTATTTTGTCAAATTTATAGTTTTATAAATTTAAAATTTTATTTTATTTATTTTATATTTCAATAATTAAAAGTTATATTCTCTATAGTTTTATTAATTTCATAAATGTTATATTTTTGTAATTTTTTATTTTTATCAACTTCATTTTTTTTCATGACTTAATCCATCAAGTAAAAAGACCAATACATGCAATGTGTGATTGGTGATATATTTTCTTTGTAATTAGTGATAATTATTAATATTAGTTTTCTTCATCTATCATTCATCTTCTCTTCAAACAAAAAATAAAATTAAAAGTTATTTCATGTATGCATGCCACTGTGTGGGTAAGTATTATTTCATGTAACTATGCGAATGTGAATATATATATATATAAATAAACACAGGTATGTTGTATATGAGAATAAAAAATTCATATGAATTACTTGTGATATACATGTTCAAATGCATCTGTATTTATCAATTTATGAATGTTCATATACATGTAAGTATGTTGACATAGGATAAATACATCAAATCATGTGTATATATTGGGCGAAACAAACTAAATATAAATAAGGAAATTAGGTGTGTTGAGGTGTATATATATACATATATATTCGGCCATGCATATATCTAATGCAAATACATATTCATACCTAGGTTTATGGGATAAAATTAAAAAAAAATGATTAAATGAGGATTTTCATAAGTTAATTGGAAGGTTCACATACTTAAAAGATAAAAATGTTTGCTTTCTATAAAATAAATATTATGTTTAGAGATATAGTGCTTGTTAATAGTTTATTTTTTATTTTATACTTTTAAAAATTTGTTTGTGTTTTGATGATTATCATTGGAGTTATGAGGCATGTGTAGTTTTTTTACTAAACGTATTTTTTATATCCCCCTCTCCTATGCTCCCAAACCCAACACATACTATCATTCAGCCTGTGTATGGGCCTTAGGCCCTGAGGTTAGGGTAGGCAAGACCCATTTTCCAATAGCATTATAAATCCCATTGGAAAAACCCCATGGAGCATATCTGACATCCTTGGGGATCAAACTCATGATCTCATTATAAGAACATCTTTATTTTTTACCAATCAGACGATCATGTGTTGCTATGAAATGAGTGTGGTTTAGCTTTAGATAAATACATGTGTTTTGAGCAGTTGTTTGTTAGGATATGTGATAGTACATATATCTTTCTTGCCTTTTAATATTTGATAATAGAGTTATACTTTGAGAATTTGGTTCTTCTATGGGCACATTCATAATTTTGAGTGAGAGTTTAGTTCATAGATTTGAATATATATTTTTTGTTCTAAGACTATAATTTTTTCTTGTGGTACATTCATTCTTATATAGAAGCATCGAAGCTTATAATAATTTTTGAAGTTTGTTGTTAGTTATGCTTCAAAAATTAGGTTCACCTCACGGTAGTGAAAGTAGGTGTCAATTTTTATATAAGTCAAGCATATTCCATTGTATTTTTGGACATCTAGTTGAGTTTTTGATTATTAAATTTTACAATTTTTTATGGCAAAAAAATGCATACAAATAACAAATAAGTAGGTGCTTCTTATGTTGTAATTTTAACCTTTTCACATTTACAAATATAAAAATATATTCAATAAATTATTATTCTTTTTTATTAATACTTTTTTTTTCAAATTAAAACTATTTTTTTGAATACAAATTTTATTAAAATCAAATCATTTTCATAATTTAAATAAATATGTTTAAGTAGTTAGGTAGACTAGGTCTACAAGTCTACAAAAAAATAAATGGATTGTGCTTGGGCAAAGTTCCCTCTCACTAAGATTTGTTGGGATGGAAGCAAATCAATTGGAATTGAGGTATTTGGGGAATCCCACATTCATACACCACCTAAAGACTAATCATCACCACAACAAAAGTCACCACTCATGAAAACAAGATTGGAACTCAAAAATAGTTTGGACATGAATTGATTTTCCAATCTCCCTATCTTTTCCTAATGTCTCAACCCATGAACTAATGTTCTGAAATGTTTTTGATCAAAATATTTTTTGGCAACCAAACTTGACAAGTAGTTTTTTAGCTTATTTTTTTAATTCCAAGTCAATTTAATTAAGAAGAACAATGCATAGATACTAAAGAGGCACACTCCTTCAATTTAAACTCATGAACTAATGTTCTGAGATGTTTTTGATCAAAAAGCTTTTTAGCATCTAAAACCTAACAAGTAGCTTTTTAGATTTTTTTTTTATTCTAAGATCAATTTCATCAAGAAGAACAAAGCATAGATACTAAATAGGCATCCCTTCCATTTAAATCCTTGAACTAGTGTTCTAAGATATTCTTGATCAAAAACATTTTTGGCAACCAAAACCTAACAAGTAGCTTTTTAGCTTCTTTTTTTTTAAAGATCAATTTCATCAAGAAGAACAAAGCATAGATACTAAAAAGGCCCCTTCCATTATATTTATCACAATGGTTTTTATTTGAGATGGGTTAAACAAATTGCAATGGTGCCCTAGGCTGGTTAAAATAATATTCAACCAAATTGTTGTAGTTTTTTTTTTGTCTAGATATGGTTGCTATAATATTTGTTTGGTTTGATGTAGAAATATATTTGAATTTTATTTGTTTATTTTTTAAATGGCTAGAAAACATATATCCACGGATGCAAGATCACGTGATCATATTAAGTTGAGATTGGAAGCCAAATCTTATGCATTTTTGTCCATTTTTCTGAAAGTATTATATATTGAACTAAGATATTTAGAGTATTATTGAAAAAATAATTATTTGAATCTTACATAATATGTAAGAAAGTTCGTGGTTTAGTTTATACAGATATTCATCAATCACTCTTATCTTTTATAATTATTTCTTTTGAATTCTTATGTTCAACTTGAGTGATCATGATGAGTCTAAACATTTTACAAAGTAGTCTCTGCTTATTCACAAGATGAGATGACTGTCAACTTAAAAAAATAATTTGATAATATTTATTAGATAGAATAATCAATTTGATTATAAATAATATACTCGGTGAAATTTTGAATTGGAGGATAAAAGAGCAAAGAAGTCGTGATATTTCCAATCATGTACTCAAGTATACCAAGTATACATGATATACTTGGTTGTGACTCTATAGACAAGTTGCGACATCCATTGCATGTCAAGACTATGACATCCAATTATTATAATATTTTCATAGATATGATATCATCTTGAATTCATAGTATTATTAGTTCTAAACATAATTTCAACCATGATATTATTTTTATTTTATGACAACTAAGTTTCAAATTGATATGCGAATTTATGATATTTTCCAAAACCACACTATATTCTTTACAGAACTAAAATTACACAACACTTAGTAAATTTTAGTCATTGAATTATCTGTTTATATAATTTTGTGTTATATAGAGGATTTTCCTTTATCATTATATCTATTACTACCATGACTATGTATTTAAAAAAAAAATTATCTCAATCATGACTTTATTTTCCATTAGTACTATGTTCTCCAAACCGGAAATGCCTCAATCACACAAATATTTGCTACCATGATATCCTACTCCAGAAAGGAATATTGTTTTGGTATTTTTTTTGGAACACAAAGTCATAGTCACATGAATGAATGTTCCTTTGATATTTTTCCCACTAGAGGACAATGTCAAGGCAAAAATTATTGTTGCAATTTATTTTAGTTGTTATTTTGGCTTTGTATAGATTAAGTTGTGGCAGTGAAAAATGCCAAGATTTCTTGCTTCAATGGGATACTTGGCTGGCATGATACAAAAATAAGATCATGACCATTATGATGCATTTAAGATAGTATAGTCATGAATCCAATAAAATGTGACAACTATAAAAACTATGCTGTATAATTAAAAGATTATGTCACCTAAGTAGTAGAGTCATGATGCACAAAATTACTATTACTAATTTTATAGAGTTACAACTAAGAAAGAAACCAATAATTACTCAATAAGATCATAGTAGGTATATCCAAGTCATGGCATAAAAATATTAACTTTATATTACATTTTCTCTCATCCAAATCTTTGCTATACCAAGTTTACTAATTTCACCCTAAATAACTATGATTTTACTAACATTTAATAAATTCTTTCAAAATAGTCATCTAGTAAAATTTATATAATTAAAACTCAAATACATACAACACATATTAATAAATATAAGCCAAATCACCCAAAATAATCAATATATGGAGTACCAAATAAATACAAATTACAAGACCAAGAACCTACCACCACCAAAAAAGTATGAACACAACCCCTAATTATAGTCAACAAAACCAAACACAATCAAGAATACATTGGGAAGTAGATTTGATACACAAATTCTCAATCTAACTATTATTAGGAACCCTCGATGCAATGAGATGTTGCAATAATTATTTTATGTGAAATCCTCCTCGATATCATTCTAATTAGAGATTTATAGTTAGTTTATGTATATTTGTCTAATTATTGTGGATTTGTAATAGATAATTGTGAAATCTCTGTGATTTAAATGTTGATAGAAATGGATGTTAAGTAGAATAGAGATTTAAGGTTTCATCACCAAATAAAATTGTATATTGTCTATGGTGGACGATGATAGGTAAGTCATTGGATACACTCTCAATATTAGCATCAAAATGGTGACATCTCTTCTATTTATATCTGGCGAGGGTGAGATGAACCTATAAGTGGAAACATTAAATTTAAGTTAAATATATGTAATTATGGTGCTAATGAAATCAATAGAACAAAAAAAATTATAACCATTCTATTGTATATATCCTAGAAGAATTGGATTTCAAATGATGTAAGGGTTATGTAGAATGTCTAACCAAAAGTTTCACCATTCATGGCATCATGAGTTGACTTTGATGGATGGTGACAAGTAAGTCATATAACACATGCATGAAAAGGTGTTTTATATGTTGGTGATAGTCTAATGATTATTTCTTCTTGCATGGCTTCTATACGTAGAATCATTAGAAAGACATATGTTAATTGATATGAGGATGATGCTTATAAAGTTGAAATATCAACTATAATTAGTATCACATTATTTCACACTCAAAGTAGTTATCACTAGTAATTTAAATTTTACTTAAATGAAGTGGAAATATTAATGACTTACGAATAGAGTAAATATGATTTCTACCGAAGAATGCCAAATGAAAAACTACAAGGAGACCATCCTTGGTAATAATGATCCATGGTTGATAACCACCTTGTATGCCTAGGAGAAAATATATATCATCTTATTTTTCATCTATAGAATGTATGCATTTCTGAGGATGTCATTTCATCTTTGAAATGCACCAATGACATTTCATAAATGCATGAATGCTATTTTTTAAGGCCTAGATGAGGATATCATTGAGGTATTTACGGATGATTTTTCTACATATTAGGATTCATCTGAAAAATATTTGCAAAACCTAATGGTTCTATTAAAGTGATGTAAAGAGAATAATCTTGTCCTAAACTGAGAGAGATGTCATTACAAGGTTAATTTTGGAATTGTACTAGAGTATGTTGTATTGGCTAGAAGGTTGGAGGTGTATGATGCAAAGGTGTCCATGATCAAAAACACACCACACTCCATGATAGTCTAAAGGGTGAGGAGCTTCACTAGACACATAGGATTTTACGGGTGATTTATTAAATTTTTTTTAGACTAGGAACCCAGCATATAAGCTATTGGAGAAATATGTGACATTTAATTCTGACCAAAAATATATTGACACATTTGAAGAGTTGAAATGAAAGCTAATTGAAAGTCAAATTTTGATAGTGCCATTATAGGAAGAATCATTTATTACATGTGCGATGCTAGTGCATTTTTTATGGAGACCATGTTGGGACAAATATGTGACAAAATTTTTAGAGTAATTTCATGTGCTATCCATACTCTAAATAAAGCCCATATAAATTAAACAACCATAAAATATAAAATGTTAGTTGTATTTTCTCTGGTGAAAAGTTATGACCAAACATACTTAAAACAAAGGCAATGAATTATACCAATCATACAACTGCACATTACTTGATGATCAAAAAGGAAGCAAGGTTGAGGTTGCTTTGGTACATACACCATCTACAAGAACTTGATTTGGAAATCCAAAACGATAATGGGAGCAAAAATAGCCAAACATTTGTCATGATTTATGTATGGTAATAAAAGAGGAGTACAATTTTAAATTCTAGATAGTTTATCAGATGAACACGTTTTGATAGTAGAAGCAAAAAAAATGTATGTAATTAGAAACTATCTATGATTTGATTTGTAGTTGTTTAAAAGATATATTGATCAAATGATAAGGAAATGTATACTCAAAGGGGAACAAATGATAATTATTCTTAAATACCATTCTTTATCTTATGGGAAACATTTTAGAAGTAACAAAACTACCTACAAATTATTACAATCTACTTTTTGTGGTCTTCTTTGTTTCGCAATTATCAAAAGATGATACAATGGTACGATAGATGCCAAAGATTGAAAAATATATATTATAGACATGAAATGCCGCTCAACTTTAACCTGGTGGTGGAGATCTTTGATGTATAGAAAATCAATTTCATGGGTCCCTTTGTAGAATCTTGTAGGAAGGATTATATTTTAGTGGTAGTGGACTATGTGTCTAAATGGGTAGAAGTTATAGCGAAAGCAAAAAATGATGCAAAAATGGTTGTAAATTATTTATGCAAAAATATTTTTATAATGTTTGGTATACCATGATATATCATATGTGATAAAGGTAGTAATTTTTATAATCGATTATTTAGTGCATACTCGGTAAAACTTGAGATCATACATAATAAATGATTTTCATATCATCCACAAATGAATGGACATGTAACTATATCAAATTGAAAGATCAAAAATATATTAAAAAAGATAGTCAATCTACAAATGAATGGACATCCAAAAATGATTAGGATGCACTATGGGCTTATAGAATGATATTTAAAACTCCATTAGGGATGTCTCCATACAAATAATTTTTGAAAAAGCTTATCACTTACCGATCAAACTAAATCATAAAGAAATATGTGTTATCAAGCAATTAAACTATGAAAGCGAAGATGCAAAATAAAGAAGATTGCTATAGATGAGTGAACTAGAAGAGTTGAGAAATGAGGCTTACAACAACTAATGCATTATAAAGATAAAACTAAAAAATGATATTATAAGAATCTACAAATGAGAGAGTTAAAAATTGGAGAGAAAATATTTGTTTTTAATTCTCATCTTAAGTTATTCTAAGGGAAGTTGAAGTCTCAAATGTACATATCCTTTGTATTTATGATGGTAGCTCTTTTTGGAGCAGTTATAGTAAAATCAAAAAATGGAAAGAAATTCAATGTGAATAAGCTATAGGTGAAGCACTACATAGTGCTTCATTCTCAAAGAAATTCAAGAAGATATGGAAAATTTGGAGATTATTAAGAAAGTAGAGGAAAATGATGAAGCAATATTAAAAGTCAATGCTTCCAATAGCACTGCCACTTTGAAGTTCCAAAAGCTAAAGGTAGCAGCCATGATTCCATTTAGTATAGAATCAATTGTGTTATATAAATTATATGCTTAGAGGTTGGCTCAAAATGGTGTCGTGCCATAATAAAAAATTGTTGTGTCCAAGGAATTTTAACTCAATGAAGAAATATACTGAAAAGCTAGTTTGGATTTTAGATATCACCAATAAAGGTATAAACACTTTGAAAGTCTAACTATGGATATCAAATATAGCACTATTTAAGAGGCAACCCAATATATATTTTTACTACACTGTGATATAATCATGATATATATAGTGTCATATAAAATATAGTACATCATTTATTAATTCAAAAAGTTAATCATAGAGCTCAAACCTAATAGAGTTTCTTCTAGTAATCACAAAAAAGAAGTAACCCCACTCTATTGATGAGCAATAATTTTAGTATGAGAGTTTATTTGGTATATAAAATATTGAATAATACTTGCCAATTAATATGATTTTAGATTTTGTCTGCCTAAAAGAGGCCTTTATTTATCATGATTTCACAAAAAAACTATGATTTTGTAAGTTTTAAAGAATAATTGTGCAATTGGGAGTTTTTGGAGGAAAATATATGATTTGGTAGAATTGGTGACTAGAACATGAGGAAAAAGCCATGCTGGTTATAACATATAATATGCTATGACTTGATTACATCTCTATGCACTTATAGAGTAGTTTCATCATCTATTATTGGCCAAGACTCTATACATATAATCATGAAAATCTTAAAATGCCATAACTCTATCACTTTGTTGACATATTTCTTTTACTATGCAACACATTTTTTTGGTTGTGAAGATTTCTTAGAATCATATTGGAACTAGCTCAAAATAACTTTTTGGTTATGATATTATTTATATATCACAATAACTAACTACCACACTTGTGCTAAAAGTCGTAGTAATTTCTAAATGCCATAACCCTTCCATTACTAAACAACATGATAATCAAGTCAAAGTTATAGTGTTGATCTAATATCATCACATTTGTTTATAGAATGTTATAGAGATCCAAACTTAGGTCAAAACCAAAATAAGCATCATAAATTTTGGCTCAAAATAGAAACTAAAGTTATGACCATTCTTCTATTATATGACTTTGGGTTACAAAAAAAAATGTAAAAGATACAACCAAACTCAGCATCATGATATTGTCTTATAGAGGCTAAATGCATTAGTCATGGCCACAGATCAATACCAAAAAATCATGGAAAAGGCTATGAGTAATGATTTTGGTCTTTTTCAGCTACTTGATAGTTACAACACTAGTAAAAGTTATGGAACCTCATTTAGCCTCTATAGCATAAAGATCGAAGCCGCAAAGTAAAAATATTTACACCAAATAATTGGGTATATAATAAAAATCCAATGAAACCAAGAGATACCCATGAGAAGTATGAGAAAGATGACCCAAGAAACCTACAAATATAATAAAAGGCGATCAGTCCGTTATTTTCAAGGTGATTCATGAGCAATTGAATAAGTTTTGAGAGATGAATGTTTTGAAACATAGATTTCACTAGAGCTGCTTATTATGTCAATTTTAAGTGATAACTTAATAAAAATAAATAAAATTTTTTGAGATCCTCCACTCATTATGGCCTCACCATATATGAGTGCCTTACAAAGATATTTTTGATATATGATATTCAAAATAAAAGTTTTGATGTCATATTCGATAATACTTCAAATAATTATGTTATTATTAATATGTTTGTTAGAACCATAAAAAAGAATTTTAGGTGATATTTTTCATATTAAATATATGTATTATATAATTAACCTAATAATATAAGCGAGAATGAAAGTTATTTTTCTCAAATAAGAAAACATAACAAATTCAGTAAAATACTAGAGGATGTTTAGAAGACAATAAAAATTATACACTCTACATTTGTTAGTGGATCTAAACAAATTTCAAATATATTTCAAACACCATTGAAATTATATATACCCACAATATGAGTCATGTGTTGGCCTCTGACATGTGATATCTACCTATGTCAAAAATAAGAGTGGTGTAACTCCTCAAATGAATGCTCGAATGGAAACCCGAGAGTCAATATCCATGGCTCGTCCCTCCAAAAGGGCAGTTCAATTGAGTCCTATAGTTAGAGGTGTCAAACGAGCCGGGCCGGCATGGTTTATAAAAGTCGGGCCAGGTACGATTTATAAAAGCCGGGCCCGGCCTCACCGTACGGGCCAAAATTTTTTTTTTTAAATTTTATTGTTTTAATTTTTATTTTAATTATATAAATTATTAAATTATATATAAAATTATAGATAATGTATAATATTATAAATTTATAATATGAATATTATTTAAAATTTATTAAATTTACAAAGTGTACATTTTTTTTATAATGTAAAATAAAATTAGTTTAAAATTTATTAGAATTATATAATAGTGTTATAAATTTTTAAATGAAAAATTAAAAACAAAAAAATAAATAAATCAATAAATAATATTAAAAACAATTAAAAAGTAAAAAAACATAAGCAAACCAAATGAAAAATGACCAATCAGCCATTAGATACCGAAGGTCCGAACCAAACAAATTAAAGTTTCAACATAACGTATAAATAAAATGTACAATTAATAAAAAACAAAACATCGAAATCAAAAAATAGTAGATCATCATCAATCGTCAATCGGCATATCATGAGCATCATCAGCCACAACATCAAGATCAGTATCATATGGATCATCATCATCAGTAATCAACTCCTCTGCTATCGTAGTGGATGCGGCTGTAGTCTTTGTCCCAGTCCCAGCTCCAGCATGATCATGAATGTTAAACCTCGAATCCTCCCAATCCTTCAAACAAACCTAACAATATCTGGACGTAATCTCGATCTCCTATCTGAAATCACGTTCACTACAACAGAAAAAGTAGACTCCGATACTATGCTCGACACTAGAGGAGTCAGTAGATCTCGTGCCATCCTAGATAGTATGGGAAAGGTGGACTCATATAATTTCCACCACTGTAATATATCAAGATTTTTAGTATCAGAATGTGATAGGATTGAGCAGTAATCGGTATCTAAATACCGAGAAAGCTCGCTCCTATGTGATGGTTCACCCCAGCGTTTCCCCCTCGCTAGCTGAATGGAAAAATTGTCATCTCCGAACAAGGTATCCATGTACGTAATCACAGTCTCACTACCACTACCACCATACCTAGTATCATAGTATGTGAACAAGTCAGTTAACTTCTCATGAATGAACCCTTCAGGTGGCTCTTCTAGGTTCATGCACGAGGAAATGTAAGTCAGTGTGTTTTCTACCCCTTCCACCTTAACCCTAGGGTCCATGCATGCAGCGAGACAATAAAGAGATAGAACGGTGGACCAGTACTTCAAGTACTTGGTTTACATCTCTACAACCATATGGCTAAGTGTCATGTCAGCTCGATACTTTCTAAACATGCTACTAATATTGCATATGCACCGAAGTGCAATGCAAGTCGTGGGCGTATAAACCGACGAACAAATATTCGTCGTGTCATAAAAAATCTTCAGAAATTTCATTTATGAATTCCTGAAGCCCAGTCAGTGTCGTCAATAATAAGTTCATCACTCTTATTATTGACGTAGTCAGATATCACGTGTTTGTATCCAACACATAATTCCAACATCAGTTACATGTAATTCCAACGATGTCTCACATCCGATTAGAATTTCTTCTTCTTAAGATTCGCAAACAAACAGAGACTACCAAACTCTTGTTGTATGCGAGGAGTGTGAATATATTTTAGTGTATTACTTATATTATCCAATGAGGGGGAACACACATTCATATCCGCTTGAACAATCAGGTTAATCACGTGACACATGCATATGACATGAAAAATCTCTCATGATGGTGCATCTCTAATATTCCTAACAAATATGTTAATCGCTACTCCATTATTGGATGCGTTATCTAATGTGACACTAAAAATTTTATTTTGAATTTTATATTCCCTAAAGATTTTCATCATACACTCAAAAATGGCCCGGCCATCATGAGGATGAAGAATCTCAGAGAATCTTAAAATTTTTTTATTCTTTATCCAGTTAGAATCTACATAGTGGCTGGTGAGACATGCATAAAATGATTCATCGTGACTTTTCCAGATATTGGACGTCACGGACACCACTCCACTATATGCCATAAATTAATTAATTATTTTTTGTTTTTCTAACTTATACAATTTTAGTATGTCATTCCTAGATGTGGACCTAGGAATCCTATGATAAACAGGCTGAAAATATGTCTGCATGATGTGCACTACCCTTGGATCTTCCGAAAATATGATCGGAAGACCCATCAATGTGATAAGTCTGGCCATGCCGTCCCTACCTAACTCGCTGGAGTATATGAAGGGAGTAAACTTTGAGACTAAACTCGATCCAGTCTCAAAAAATGCAGCGCCATGTTGGGTTTGCCTAGTATCTAATGGACCATGTTTTTTGGTGCATAATTCGGCATGCCTCTTAAGGTGCCTAGTCCCAAATGAATTCTTACATATTAAAAGTCTCATACAATATTTGCACTGTGTCATTTCTTCTTCCTCATCCCTAACATTTTTTTTGTTTTATTATATTAGAATGAGTCCAAACTACAGAAGTCCAAACTACAGAAGTTCTCCTAGTTTTTTGTTTTTTAGAAGTTTGGGTTGAGACGACTTGAGAAACCAAAGTTTCAGCAGCCTCAGATCTCTGGGTAATATTTTGATTTTCTAAATTTAAATATGTTTCATTAGTATTTGTCATTTTTTAGGATTTTTGTTAATCAAGATAATTATTTAGAGACTAGAAAATAGATTTAAAATTTATCTATTTTAGGTCTAGAGAGAGATACTAGAGAGATAGAGAGAGTAAAAAAAACTTAAAATAAATTTCCCAGTAAAGCAGTGAGGTCGATCACGTACATGGTGCACCACATTCTAGCTCAAAATTCAAAACCAAAGTTGAGATTCCCGAGAAGCCAAGCCAAATGATGAAATCCCGACTTCCCGAGTCCCGAGAGAGAGGCACAAGATTTTTGAGAGAGAAAATGTGAGATTTGAGAGAAAAAATGTTTATGAAAAACATAAATGTTATAGAGTGGGGGGTAAAATTTATAGATTATAGAATATATTTTTTTCAAAAAAAAGTCAATTTTTTTAATTTTTTTTAAATTTTTTAGGGGGCAGAATCATGAGAGCCGTTAGATTCTCTCCCTTAGCCGTCGGAGGCGAGATCCAACGGCTACTATTTAAATTTTTTTTTATTTTTTTTTTGCTCGTTGGGGGGGGGGGGGGGGATTGGGTTGGCTCGGGAGAACGTGGGTCGGGTTTGATTGGACCTGACCAGCGGTCTTTTTTGTGGGAAGGAGAAAATGTCATGCGCCCGTGCCAGTGTGCTGTGCCACGGGCCACCGAACCATGCCGGGTAAGGCACAGCCCATGCCGTGCCGTGCTAGACCTGGGCCTAGGCACGGCCGATCCGTGCCATGCCTCGTGTCGGGCCAACCCAGCCCGTCCAGTTGACACCTCTACCTACAGTTTTAAGAGCACTAGTAATAGTACTCCAGAAATAGCTATTGATAAGTTGAATGGTTCACTAGATAGTGACTCCATGAATCCGACTGACCCTCCACCTAGCTCTATTGTAAACATACTAAATCACACGAACTTGGAATACCCCATTTCTCGCGTCTTACATAATAAGGATGTTAAGAAGGTTAAATATATTATGAATGCTAGTCAATTGGACATGAATGATGGCCAAGTGCCACGAGCCTCACTTTTTAACAAAAGCTTGGTGGCCGAGCCTACTAACTACTAAGGCCCCTCTCCCTAAAACTTTCGACAAATACAAGCCCCAATGGAGCAACCTTTTTTTTGGAAATCGAGCCTTGGCCAACACATAAAAGTTATCCTACATCCCCCCCAAGCAGCCTGGTAATGTTGTTTTTGAAGAAAAGGATCTCCTCCATGGCACCGAATATTGGAAAAACTACCTAGTGGGGTACTTCATGACTAGAAGCCCAGGCCAGCAAATTTTGAGGAAGTTTATGGAGGAACAATGGAAACTATCCCCCCAAGTCATCCATCATCCGAGTGGAAGGCTAGTTTTCAAATTCAGAAATTCGAATGAAATGGGGCATGTGCTTAATGTTGGCCCCTTTTTAGTATATGGTTATCCCTTATATGTTAAGCCTTTGCCAATTAGTTTTCACTACATGTTAAAATAGATGGCTAAAGTTCCAGTCTAGATAAATTTGCTAAATTTTCCCATTCATCTTTGGAACCCTCTTGGTTTAAGCAATGCCGTAAGCTGTATTGGGCAACCATTGCATATGGACAAATTAACCTCAAACATCTCTAGAATTGCATTTGCTAGGGTTTTAGTAGAAGTTGACCTGAATTGTGAACGGATAGAGGAGATTGGGTTGAAATTCCCGCATGGTTTGAGAATATGTTAGCCCGTTATCTTTGAGAGTCTCCCCTCATTTTGCAAATTGTGTTCTGTATTTAGACATCATACAAGTGAATGTCGTCGGCTAAGGCCCGATCAAAAGAAGAATCTACATGAGCTCCCTTTTTCAACCCTCGCAACTTTAGCCAGATTGGTAGAAGACTAGGAAAGAGCTTCCCCTCTTGAAGAGGGTCAGTTGTCCAATGCTAATTTACTAAGAAGTCCTAGCCTGAAAAGGGAGATATTCCTAACCCGACAGAGGAGGAAGATGAAGGGTTCACCATGGTCAAAGGCTGAAGGAAAAAGAAAGAACTGTATACTAAAGAAGGGCCTTCCCTAAATCTCAGAAATAAAACCCGACACAAAGAAACAACATCTAAGGGCACCGCCCCGCATGGTTTGTCTTGAGATATTTATATGGGTCCTAACCCTCTGGTAAAGCGAGGAGGAGGAGCTGGTTGATGGATCTTTTGTTTGTATTGTTTTTGTTTCTGGGTGGGTTGGGTATTGGACTCTTTTTTTAAGGGAATTTTGGGGAGAGGTATAGGCACCTCTAGGTGTGGCTTGACATGTTATGGATCCTCTCAATCATATACCCGGTAGGGAAAACTAGCTTGTTTTGCTCTGCCTGATTTTTAAAAATGAGAAGCTAGAAACTGGCTGGGACCGTATACATATGCTCAGCAATTATGCAAGCCAAAATGGTAAATTTTTGATTTGACATAATGCTATAACGTATGGGTTCTTACGAGGTTTTCAGACTATGCACCATATATTTGAATGGGTAACTTGCAACCGCTTTTGTTAGGCTCTTGCTGGACTCTTCACTTCTTCATGTTGGCACAGTAAGATGGGGTATTACTGAAAGGAATGGGCAATTGTAAGGTGTAAAATGTACAATGTGAACCTATGTAAGAGAGGAAAGGAAGGGCTGTGTTCCATTGGGGAGGTGAGAGTGAGGATTAGTTATCCCTTCAGCACACTCTAGCACATTCTGACACCTCCCAAAATACTTAAATAAAAATGGTGTGTGCAATCTTTAATGCATGAATGTATGATTATTCTATGGGGCTTCCATGCACGCCGACAATGGGAACTCGGGATGAGGGTAGTATTGGTTTTCTTTTGGATCTTGACTGCAAGGGTGGATGTAATGAGTTATATTGTTTCTTATGTATATTGGGGAGAGCTTTCTAAATGGGTTCTCATGCTGGCGGGTGAAGGACCCTGGTCGTATTTGATGGCGTGCTACTTGGTGCTTGGACATAATTTAAAGAATGAGATTAAAGTGCAGATATACAATATTGTTAATATATTATGCATGAAAATAGCATACTTGAATCTAAGAAGCTTTAATTTCCCCTTCAAACATAGTGAAGTACTTACTTTATTCAAAGCCTTTTCGATAGACATTTTTTCCATCGTTGAAGCCAAGCTTTGTCATGTTAAGATAGCTTGGATAATGAAATCAAAGTTCAAAGGCTTCAATGCCTTGGATAATTTTTCGTGCTACAAGTATGGTAGATTATTAATCTTATGGGATAGCCGGACAGCTATCGTATGCAGTCTTAACTGCACCTCCCAGCATATGTTCCTCCGGGTCACATACATTGAGAAATGGGCTTCTTTCAATTTATCTATCATTTATAGTCTATATTCTATTGTTAATAAAAGGAGCCTTTGGAAAAGCCTAGTTGATTCAGAGGGGATTGGCCTTGCCCTATGGATCCTCGTAGGAGATCTTAACTCTCCCTTATCATGGTTGGATAGAGTCGGCGGCAGGGTGGTCACCAACTATGAGTGCTAGGATGCCTTGGACTGTGTCTCTTGTCTAAATATGGAAGACCTCCCCTCATCAGGGAATTATTTCACTTGGACAAATGGAAGGGTATCAAGCAAGCTTGTTATAGTTATGGAAAATAGTGAATGGGCTAATCTCCAATTAGATAGTCATGTGAAGTTCTTGGCCCCTGGGGTCTTCTCTGACCACTGTCTAGTACTTTTATCCACTAAACATGCGGATAAGGGAATACTTGTTTCTTTCAAATTCTATAACATGTAGTTATCACGTGAAGAATTCGCTCCGCTTCTACTTAGTGTATGGGAAAATAAGATTGCTAGATCTGCAATGTTCTAGATCCTTTTCAAACTAAAGTTGTCGAGGATCCACTTAAAAAGCTGAACGAAAAATATTTTGGTCATATCAGCACTAGAGTGACTCTAGCTAGATACACTCTAATTTCTGCTCAATCTAAACTGCTTTCTTGCCCAAATCCAACTCTGAAAGAGGAGGAGGTACAGCTTAAAATCAACATAAGAAGGCTAGAAGAGTGTGAATTATCCTTTTTGAGGCAAAAAGCCAAAATAAGATACCTTAAAGATAGTGATAAGTGCACCAGATTTTTCCATGATTTGACAAGTACCAAGTTATAAAAAAGCAAAATTGTAACAATTGTTAAAGAGGATGGAAGCTACACAACTTCTAAGAATGATCTAATAGAGTCTTTTGTCTCATACTATAAGGAGTTGTTGAACTCATCTAATGCTAGATATGAGATTCGAGATGATATCTTATCAAATGGGCCAATACTTAGCGAAGAAGACCATGACTTACTCTCTCTAACCTTCTCTTTGAAAGAGATTAAACATGCCATTTTCTTAATGGGAGACTCGAAGTCCCCCGGCCCGGATGGATTCACGGTAGAGTTTTATAAAGCTGCCTGGAAATATATTGGTGGGAACGTAATTAGGGTGGAAGATTGCTAAGGCAAATTAATCACGCCTATATTGCTCTAGTCCCTAAGTCCACAAACACCACCACAGTTAAAGATTACCAGCCAATATCTTGTTGCAACGTAATCTACAAAGCTATCTCGAAGCTTATTGCTTCGCGTCTGAAATCGGTGTTTGGTGGCATAATTAATCCCTCTCAGGGGGCGTTTATCAAAGGGATGTTGATTTCGGACAACTTTCTTCTTGCTCAATGCTTAATTAGGAAAGTTGCGAGGAAAAGATTATCTCCGTGGTATTTTTTTTAAAATCAATATTCAAAAAGTCTTCGACATGGTGGAATGGGGCTACCTCATAGAGGTTCTCACAGCCCTAAACTTCCCCAAGTATTTTATCGACATCATATATGAATGCATCAGTACAACTACTTACTCGGTAGCGATAAATGTCTAAATGCACGGGTTCTTCAAGGGCCAAAAAGGACTTAGGCAAGGGGATCCTCTCTCCCCCTACCTCTTTGCCATATGCATGGAATACCTTTCGAGGTCACTCCTTATCTCCACATCTATTGGCTTCATTCCACCTAGGATGTGGGCATTTTAAATTATCGCACCTCATGTATGCGGATGATCTGATTATCTTTTCTCACGAAGATATTTCCGCAAAATTTTGGACGTGATTAATAATTTTTCTGTAGTATCAGGTTTAAACATAAACTCCTCCAAATCGAATATTTTTTTTGGAGTAGTAAAAAAGAAGTGAAAAGATTGATTCTTGAATATTTGAGCTACTAAGAAGACGTACTCCCATTTATTTTTCTTGGGGTCCCTTTGTCTTCTAGCCGGTTGATATCCTCCCAATTTTCTATCCTGCTTGCTAAGATCACTTCGGCCATTCATCAATCGGCCGGGAAAATCCTTTCCATAGCCGGCAGGCTAGAGCTTCTACGTACAGTTGTACAAAGGATCGAGGGTTATTGGTTTTCAGTTTTCCTACTTCTATCATATGTGATTAACGCTATTAAGGGGGGCATGCAGAAGATTCATCTGGGGTGACCCGGCATCGGATAGATATAGACCTAATGTCTCCTGGGACAAAGTGTGAATGCCCACCCAACTAGGAGGCCTTGGCATTTTTGATATCTCATTATGGAATAAAGTTTTTTTTTATAAAAACTCTTTGGTGGATTAATAAAAAGGAGGACTCTCTATGGATTAAGTGGATTCACTATTTTTATCTTAATATCCATTCTATTTGGGACTTCCAAATATATAAAGGAGATACTCCTTTCTAAAAAGCATTAATGTACGTCAGAGACATGCTTATCTCAAAGGCGGGCTCAAAGACACATGCTAAAACGTTACTGAATTCTTGGGGTGAGAATAGTAGGATAGTCTCTAATGCCTACCACTTCCTAGCTGGATTTGATTCAATGAAAGACCTTCCCTGGACTAAAATCATCTGGATAAAAAACTACATTCCCAAGCACGCAATTAATTTATGGATTGCCAAACAAGAGAGGTTGATGACTAAAGATAAAGCATTTTCAGTCCCAACAAACCCATATTGCGAATTCTGCAACCATGCAGAATCTTTTGATCACATCTTTTTTGAATGTTGGTTTTCGAATACGTTATAGAGGAGATACAAGATTGGGGTAGATTTCGCTGGAACAATCATCTCAATCTCAGCTGGTTTCAAAGCCATTGGAAGGCTATACGGTGCAGAATCTCTAAAGAATAAAATCCGGAAGGCATCTTTCACGGTCACAGTGTCCCACATCTTGCGGGAAAGAAACATAAGATTATATCAAAGGAAATCCCAAAATGCAGAAGCCTTAGTTAGTAATATTAAAATCGAAATTTACGTTGTATTTCGTAAAGAATTTTGTAGTTTGAATCTGACTTAGGTTGTAAAGAATTTTTGATAGTGAACTTTTATTTATCAAAAAAAAGAGTGACGTACTTATTATTGACTATCCAGACTGAATTTTTTTTTTTGAAATTCTTGAAAATTTGTTATAATATGATGAACACGTGTTTGTTTGTGTACTCTAACAGTGTATTGAATTTAGATGCACACACAATATTAGTAGCATATTTAGCAATTATATAGGACACCCTAATTTTAATTCCATAATTGTTAAAATATAAATCAAGTATTTAAAATATTGGTTATTCATTTCATTTATTATTACATGGTTGCATATATAGATATTAGGACTAAGCTGGGAAAAAATAAAAAAATATATTAAAATATATAATCACCTTCATAAACTAATTAGAAGAATCAGATTATTGGATTCGTGAAAATTTAGATAACATATTTACATATTATGATATGGTTGTAGTGAGACTTCTAGTATAGACATTAACATTGTAGTCAAAGATGATAACATTTTCATTCGGTTAACTATGAGAAAATGATAGGGAGGTTCATCAAATAAGAATAAGTTGTCTTAGTACTTAGAGACTAATTACCTTTTTATCTTATCATATTATGATAAGAAGAATTTAGATATATTGAGTTAGTGAAAATAATATAAATCTACCTATCTCAAGCTATATAAGATTGAAAGTGATATATTGATTCATCAAGTATCCATCACAACATCAGAGACTACTTTTTATATGACTGTGAATATTATTTTAGATAGAAGATTCAGATTCCAACTAGATATTATATATGCACTTTTATACTTAAATAAATGAGAGGATTCAATGATGGGTATTCAGAATATAGTGAAAAAACTTCTAGTAAATAATGATTCATAAGATATCAAAAATATTAAGTCTGACACTTGTATTAGCTTTGTAATTAAACATGATAAGCTGAACCATACTACACATATAAAATAATCATGAATATTAAAAAAGTGGAGTGTTGTAATGCATGTTTTTTGTTGATGTATTGATGTTCTTATTTACTTTCCAAATTTAGCTATGGTTATACCAATATCATGGCATGGCACATGTCATTTTGGGATAGAAACTAGCATGCCTTGTGTTGTGTCGTCATGGAACTCAGCATGAATGATTTTTAAAAAATTGGCATGCTCCATTAATTGACTATTTTTTGTCTATTTGGGTCATTCGGAGCCAAACATTGATAGTAATAGGGTAAACCATATTATCATTATGAATATGTAAATTAATTTAAATAGTCAAATTACTTTGAATGGCTCATAGTCTGAAATATGATGGTTGTTATATTTCTTCCAATAGCTCATGCCTCATAGATAGAAATATGATGGCTGTCAAATTTATGCCCAAATTAATATTAAAAAAATAAATATTTTTTTAATCAAAATGGTTTTTTATAAATATCTAATTCATATGTTTATTTTTTACTGTTAATCTATAAATTCTTTCCCCTTTCTCTCATATTTTCTCAATACTATCAAATTAAAATTTTGTTCTATTTTTTACAATTTTTCTAAAATAAATTTTAATTTTAATTTTGTTGAGTGGATAGGCACCAATATGCATTATTGTGATGAGTAGTGACTTCTAAGTATGAGAATCTTAGATTTCAAATTTATAGTCTACTAGGGACTAAAAATTAAAGTACACATTATAATTTAATTTTAAATAATTTATTTCATTTAGAATCTTAGATTTATAAATAAATAAAATTAAGTAAAACATTAAAAAATAACTTTATCTTTCTCCTATATAAGATGATACATGATCTATAGACCTCTCTAGTATCTAGTGTAGCATTAGAGTATATTTTTTGAATGTTATATATGTTATTTTAGATAGGAGATCTAGACTATGACCATATATTATAAAAATATATTCATGCTTAAATTAATGAGAAAATTAAATATGATCATTTATGATAGAATAAAAGAGCTGATGGTGGATGATGACTCACATGATGCTATCAAAGATATTATGACTAATACTACCTTTAGAATGAGACATAGAGATTCAAACCACTAATACATATATTATGACTAATATATATATATTGATTGTGGGATGTGAATATTAGATTCAGTCACTTAATAAACTGACATATAGTGTGTGTTTATTTTTTGATGCACTCATTTTTTTACTTTTTAACTTCTTTAATTTGATGTTATTTGTCATATGATGCGATGATGTTTGAAAACAAAACACATATATATATATATATTTTGAATTATAGTCATACACATTTTATTCATTTTAATTTACATTGTATATACAAAGTAGTTTAATTTTGATATTTATCAAAAATAAACTTTTACTTAAAAATTTAAACTTGATAATAAAAGTCAGTGATGTCCAGTGAAGTGTGTGCATAGCAACACGAGTCCTGCACTACACTAAGCACTTCACATCTTCACAATGTTGCTGCAAGCTAGACCCCAAGATGACCATGTCCAGCTTGGCACACCCCCATTTCATAAAGGCAGGCATGGATGCCTAACTTGTGTTGTGTCAGACATGACAGGGCCAATTTGATACCTCAACATCTGATCTTTTAAAAAAATAATGCAACCAAGTTAAAATGCCACAGTAATCATCTTTACAAAATTTGATTTGGCTTCCAACTTCCCCCTTCCTTGAGTAAACTCCTACCTATTGTAAACCACTACCTAGAGTATCCCCCTTCCCTACCTTGAGTAAACCTCTACCTTGAGTAAACCCCTACCTTGGGTAAACCCCTATCTTATGACTCACCTCCACTAATGTGTTCCCCATGGCTTGTTTATCATCATCCATTATGATGACATGTGACTTATACAATAAATATGAAACTTTTAGGATAATGCTCTATAAAACCCTTACATCAATTGAGAGCCAATTCATATAAGATATGCATAATAAATTGACTTAAAAAATATTTGTACTTTTCAGCTTTGTAAACACCATACTTGCATGATAAAACTAACCTCAATATCAAATTTTGATATTTTGTGCATCATAATCAGAAATACTATCACTTCCTTTCTATCATTGTGTTTGACTATGCTTTGTGGTTTGTATCTCAATATTCTTCATGATAACACATACAAACCTATCAATAAGAAAATTATAATTTCATTTCTAAATAAAATTCACTCCATCCATAACAAAATCATAACACAGTCTAAACATAAAATTCATTAATTATGTATCCATGAAATGAAATAAAATATACCAACCATAGACCAAAATTTAGCCTAACATTAAGAAAAAATTTATACATGATAATTAAAAATATATCTCATGAAAATTTGAGTTTCCAATGAAGGTCCTCAATAGTATATAGAAGTCAAATCCTAAACTCATAAATTTTGTTCATGTTCCTCTGTTATTCTTCTTCCCCTAGGTGGGAGTCAAATTTTTTGCTCCCCCTTAGGGTTTATGCTTGTACCTTGTATTACCTTTTTTCCCATAGATCTTTTCTAGATAGGGGTGTAACCAAGCTGAACCGAGCCAAATTATCAAAGGCTCGGGTTTGGCTTGAAAATTTTTGGAAGGGCTCGGATTTGGCTCGGGTTCTTTTATTTTTTAAAATCCAGGCTTGAGCTCGAGTTTGGCTCGAACTCATCAAGATCGAGCTCAGCTCGGACTCATTCATCTAATGCTCATTTGATTATAGCTCAGGCTTGTTCATTTGTGAGCTCGATTATAACCTCGTTTGCAAGCTCGGTAAGGAGTTCGTTTGTGAGCTCGTTTACAAGCTCAATAAAGAGTTCGTTTGTGAGCTCGTCTACAAGCTCGGTAAGGAGTTCATTTATGAGCTCAGTAAGGAGCATGCTTGCAAACTTTTATGAGCCGAATTAAAGGAAGCTTGGGTTCGGCTCGTTTAACTTACGAGCCTAAAAATATAATTTGGGCTCGGCTCATTAACTTAACAAATGAATTCAAATGAGCTTTTACCGAGTTGAGCTCTAAAGAATCACGAATCATATGGTTCGGTTATACCCCTACCTTTAGGTTTTAAGCAAATTTGTACTATCCAAACATTAGTTTTTTTTACTTTTGTTTCATGCACTAACTATTTTTCTCTCTCTATGATTTCTACTTTCATACTCAAATGGATGTGTGCAATTTTTAAGTGAGAAGTCATTGCACTGAATATTTTTATGACCTTGACTTTGACTCTTTATAACACAAAGTCATGATAGTGAAAATGAATCATAATATATATCTTGTTCTTACTTTAGATTACTTTGACATTGAGAATAGTCACAAATTGTATTTTTCATCTCTATACCTTAAAGTAATGGTTAGGGATCATGCATTTCATTGTTGTAACATGAAATTATAACAATTTGAATGATTATGATTTATTCATTTTGTCTATACAACCCATAGTCATAGTAATGAGAATGACTGCTAGTCATTTCTAAAGAGTAAAAATGCACGACCCTACAAATGATTGTGAATTGAGTAAATACTTTGTATAAATGGCTATGGTCCTACAAATACTTAGGCTATATCTTTAGCTTTTGCCTTACTATTTATGTCTCCATAATAAGAAAGGCATGAGATTAAATGATATTATGAATTGTAGCATTACTGAGGTAATTGGTTACTACAACATAAAATTAATGTCACAGACAAAAAATATTATGAGTCAGTGTGGATGTGACTCTAAGAAAGTTTCACAGCATAAAAGAATATGTTTCTCAGTAAAATGACGGTGTTGATGAGGTGATAGAATCGTGATATATAAATATTATCATGACTATTTGTGTAGAGCTTCAACCATGAATGGATACCATAACTATCATATAAGTTGATAGAGTTGTAACAAAATTATAGCACAACTATGACTTTTTGCTTCCCTCCAACTCAACAGATCAACTAAGTTTTTTATTTCACACAAAGAGCATCTAAATTTATTATTATTTTATTCACCATAATTCATCAAAACTACAATTTTAAAAAATGATTCTATTTAAATCTATTTTCATGCAATTATATATAATTATTAAAGTAACTAGTATTATTCATTAGTTAGCATACTAAATAAGGACCTTTGAACTACTTCAATAGTTAGTTTTTGTATCTCTCAATACCTTGTAATTTGTAAAGCTCTCGACCTATTCTTTAAATACAGTATCAAATAGTAATCTCTAGACATATTCTCCTACAGTAAGTCCACTAAACTAGGGTTTTCATTTATCTATCTCTACTATTACAATATCTTTCCATACTATGAGAATGTTTCCCCAATCAAAAAAAAAATAAAACTAGGTCAAATTAAGGTTTTTTCAAAGTGTTAATATCTATTTTTTCAACAAAGTGTGCTTTGGTTACCAGCATTGTGTATGCTTGTTTTCACCATCGCACATACATCTCACAACTTTTTTTTTACATTTTTTATTGTTCTAACCTTTCTTTGATACAATGCTAAGACAACAATACTAAATTAAAAATATAATAGAAAAAAAAATTATAAATCAAACATCTTTATATAATGAGCAAGAATGATAGATATAGTTCACATATTAGATACTCCAATCAAAAATAAAAATTATAATAATAATAATATGTAACCAACAATTATATATATATATATATATATATATATATATATATAGAAACATTATTTACACAAACTAATATATACATAAATCTTATATATTTATATATAATTTATAATTATAAATGTATATATATTTAAACTTGTATATATAAACCACATATATAAACCTTATATATGCATTTAAATCTCTAAATAAACTTATCTATATATAAATCTAAATGTATAATCACACACACACACATATATAAGCCTATATACACTATAAGAAAAGATAGAATTAGAAATACCCAATTTTATTTCTAATTTCATCACAATGTTCAAATAGTGACATAATTAGAAATGAAAAGAATCCATTTATAAAGTGCTCCTTTTAAAATTTTAGAAATGGATAATATTAGGTCGTTTCTAAAATGAGCGACTAATATTTTCTATCGCTAAAATTAGCGACGAAATGGGATCCTGGATTCCATCAATAATTTAGCGACAAAAAAATGATATGCAAGAAACATTTTTAAATTAGAAATGGATTTAGAAATACAATTTTCAATTTCTAATATCTGCAAAATGAACATGCCCTATTTGTGCAATGTTTGTATGCTATACAATATACAAATGCATATAGAAACCATATAACCTACAATCAACTAAGTATATCAACATATTATTCATCGAATGATATTCACATAACATCCACTATAGAATAACACATTAGACAACAAATGTAAAAGCCCATCAATTACAATACATATTTATAACTTAATTAAAAAAACAATAGCACAAAAATTATAATTTCACAACAAAAACTTTGGTTGAAAAAAATTAATGACACATCATAAACGACTATTAGTCATTGTTGTGTGAGTATTATCCTTCGTAGATCTGGATGGATCATCCTTAATATGATGAAAAATAGTTGATGTCCTACCAACTTGCATATTATTATCTAAATCTTTAAAATTTTCTGTTGTATTTTCTCTTTTCATTTCAGTCTTTTCTCAACTCTTTTCATTCTTTCCTCGTCTCTTTTCATTATTTCAGCCTATCTTTTTTTCATTTCTTCAATTTCCTTTTTGATTTTTTTATTCTTTTGTATCTCATTATTTTTCCTTTACAATGTATCCAGAATTTTCTTCATCTCCTCGTGCAATCTCTCATCAAACATGTTATTGTAATTGGAAAATGATGATGAATAACTCCAAATAGAATCTAGATAAAATATAGATGAATGGGTACCAAGACCATATACTTGTTATTTTTTTGGCTCCACTTCGACAGTCTCTAGGTACATATGTGCAACATCAATCTCTGGTACCTATGTAGAAAGATCTATCAATTGTAAAGTAATGACAACCACATTATCCACAACTTTCTACAATTATTAAAATATAACATAACTCATCATTAATATATTGAGATACAATATATACCAGCACAATAAACTATTATCACCCAACTATAAAATAATTTAAGAATGAAGTTAGTCATTACTTTTGATGAGTTCATATATAATAACTCACCAGTTATGGTAAAAAATATACTTGAGTTTGCATATTATTTATAGTGAATCCCAAAAAAAATCTATTTTTATATTATTATTTTTTATTAATTGTAATTTACATATGATACTACAAGTATAAATTGAGAAACTCACATTAATATCATTTGACCGCTTGTCTACAAATGATTCATTATTTTTCTTGTGCATTTGCTTGAACACCACAAATAGAATTGGTGGACATCCTAACTCAGCCTCCTAAAAATAAATTATAGTCACTATAAAAGTACATGTTACATTATCACTTATATATTATCGTTTGTATTCAACAAATTTAAATAATAACAAACTCAGAAAGACAAATATGCCAAATCTACTAAATGTTAGTAGGCCACCTTTAAACCTCCATTATATTTTGAAAGTCATGAACTTTCACATGTTTCTTTACTCGATGATTTTGTAAGGCCATCTGGGATATGGCCTTAAACTCCTCACTATTCTGGTATTCCTACTACTTAATCCAAACATTAAGTGGAACACTAGTAGTCTTTGTATCTTTATCTTATTTTTTTCTCCATTTACCAAATTTGTCTTATATCTCACACTTACCACATATTTTCACATGTCATTCACCGAGACCACCAAAGCATTATTCCATTTATATTTTTTTTATGAAAGCCAAATTAAACAAAAATATATTGTAATATATTTATTTTAAGAGTAAATCAGTTTAGACCAACTTGAAAAACAAGTAAATGCATGAAAATTGTACCTCAAATTCTTCCGATTACAATTTTTTCAAAGCTAGGGGCACTTTGCTCCACTTTATATCTTACAATGCTAGTTTCTTCTTAAATATTGAGAAGCATAAAGAATAAATATGTAAGTAAATTAACATTAGCACGTACATATACATATAAATAAAATATACCAAATTTTCTACTACTAAGTTATTTTATTTATTTATATTTATTATTCAAAACTTTGTAACATAAATATTATTTGAATATTAAATGATAATGTTTAATAAATAGCAAAATTATACTTTGTTATTAATTTAAATTACCACAGTTCAAATATTATAATTTACTTGTAATTTCATTCACAATTTATATTATATTTTTTTCAAAAGAAAATAATGAAAAATGATAATGTACTATTTATAATTGTAGGCTGAATTAAGATTTTCTCATAACTTAACATGTAAATTATGGATAGTGAATATTATGTCAGTATTGATTATGTGGTACCAATGTATGAGCCACCAAAGATATGTAAGATGGAGCTATCAATACCTTCTGGTACAAAATGAGACAAATATAAAATATAAATAGCAGTCAATCCATGTTTGTCATGATGAGGTGATGCTAATGTATCCTCTATATGTGTAAAAGAAAGTGGAGAGATATTTGTAGTATTATCATCATTGAATACATGTAGATTTTTTCCTCCATGAACTTATAGTTGACTTCCTCCATCCCTACCCACATATTGAGATCCTTGACAACTTGAATGGTTATCACTTATACCTAAATCAAATTATATAAACATCTAAAAATATGAAGGTGATAAAAAAATGTTATGAAAATATCATAATTACATCGATAATCAAAAAAATGTTATGAAAAAAAAATTCATTTAACATCTACATTATAACAATTACAAAATAAGTAAGTCAACATAATAAGGAAGTCTATAAATATCTAGTCATCATCATAATTCTAATAAATCATACCCTTCTACATATTTATCATTATCTGATTATGAAATTAATTCCTATTTTTTCTCTTCTTCAACATGACCATCATCAATGTTCAAATAGTTTTCACCTTCACCAAGCAATGTTTGAAGACCATCATATGCCCTAGTAATGATTGGATGAAGTTTCATATTATTTTCTTGAAATGCGGGTATACATGATGGAGTGACAATATTATCCTTTTTAATAATTTTCACAGTTAATCTATGTTTTATTTTACATATTGCTCACCAGTCATGAGGATTTCTTCTTGTGCTTAGATAAAATATGTAACACACTTGTTCATCTTGTACTGGAAGAATAAATAGTTTGTACTTATGATAATATTTCTTATGGTGCACATCAACATGGTAGTATTAATAATGAATTTTAGTACTCATATTTGGAATATGATCAAACCATTAACACTTAAACAAAAGTATTTTCTTAATTTGTAAAGTAAGACACTCCACGTATAGAATTTCAATTAGTCGATAGTGAAAATCAATAGTAGATGTTGTGGAGTTAGACCCCTTAATACATGCTCTACTATTCATTAAAGTGTGAAATTTGTATTTATTTATATAATATATGGGATATATCTATAAACTTCATAATTATCTTTTTTCAAGATTCTTCAATTGTCTATTACATATATTTGATGATGAAAATTGTACATACAAAATGATAAAATATCAAATCATATTTATAATGATACAGATAACTTTTTACATTCATGAATGGTAAGTTAAATACTGACAAATTTTTCAAACTAAATTACAAAATTCTTTTCAAGCTTTGTATCAATTGAAGCATTATCAATATGTAGTTTTTTTTCCCTTAATTCTTCAGCATAAATTATTCAAAAATAATATTGAAGGTATTTTGAATTATTTAATAGATATATTGAATACCATGACAAAGAAATGAGAATATAAAATTATTATAAAGCATTCTCAATATAAGGTGTAACTTTTGAGCAGTTCAACAACATGTAGTTATGCACAGCATGATACTCCTAGTCACCTAAAAAATATGTTCTTGTTGCTCTACCATATGATTGACCCATATGTGTAAGAATAAAAAGTATATATTTTTCTTTTTATCCATCCCTCATACTATAGATATTATTTGGTGACAATTTGTTATGTGGATTATATAATTATTTCTAAAAGTAGTGTGCACAAAATCTCAAATCCTTTTCAACTAAGTATGGATTTCATAATTATCCTTCAACTTGGCTTTATTTCGAACATTATTTTCAATTTTCTAAGATCTTTTCGAGATACATATTTATTAGAAAAAAAAATATTTATTAGATACATTTTAATTTTTAGATTAACAAATGAAAATTATATAACCTCTCAAATTGATACATCAATCTCTATTGCATAAGGCATGCTATCATGGAATACATTCATGTATGCATATAATTATAGTGATGCCATTTCAAAATTGCTCAATTTATTTTTTTTGTTTTGACATTACAAGTGAGATTCTAAAAAAATAATTATTTTAATTAATGATTCCCAAATATTTTGTGGAAGAAATTTGCAGAATGTAATGACTATTAGCCTATGCATGAACACATAGTAGTTATGACTTTTTATCCCAAATAATTTATGCTTCTTCATATCAACACATTGTCTCATGTTAGATGCATATCTATCGGGGAAATCGAGTTCTATCAGCCATTTGCACAAATCTTCATGTGCATCAATGTTAATACTATAATAAGTCTTAGGAAATTTATTCGCTAATTAATCCCATTGTAACTCTAGACATGAATAAAACTCTTTCAAATCATCTATTGATTAGACATTGTCTTTTATTTTTCATTTCACATTCATGATAGTATTAAAAATCTTTTAAAAAAGTATTTCTGAATGTGTATCAAATCTAAGTTTTGTCGAATTAGGTTAGTTTTTCAATGAGGCAAATTCCAAGAGATACTTTTGTTTTCAACTACAATGATAATTCTTCGAATTTTGTGTATTAATATAATCTACATTAACATTTATAATGTTTTTGAACCCATATTTTTCAATTATATCTAATATTTCTGCACGTGACCTCGAAGGTGGTATATTTTTTATAGCTTATGGCCTTTCCTAAATATATTAATATTCATCTAAAATGGATGTTGCACATGTAAGAACTTATGATGGTTATCAAACTAATAAGTCTTTCTTCAATTGCTAAAATAAAATGATTCCGAGTCCTCTATGCAGTAAGGATAATATAATTTTTCTACAAGTGCTGCTCATATTTTGAAGTTCTGTTTTCTAGATATATCATATGTTCGAAATCATCCTCCCATAATTTTTTGAGCTCCAAAATCAGGGGCTGCATGATAACATCCAATTTGTCTTTTAGGTTTCTAAGACTATGTACGATAATACACAAAAACATGTACTCATCTTTTATACATATCCATGATAAAAAATTATAAGGTGTAACAATAACTAGCCATGAAGAGTATTGTTGCTTTATTTATCAAAATGGATACAATTTATATATGCACAATCCTAATCTAATATTTTGACTTTTATCTACAAAAGATGGATGAAAAACATCAAAATATTTCAAAGAAGAAGAGTCTGAGTAATTCTACATCACTTCATCTTCAATAACATGTTCTTTGTGCCAACTCATGTTATTAGTAGTGGCTTCATATGCAGATAATCTCTGCAAATGAGGAGTTAACTAGAAATAATACATCTTCTTATGAAAAATATGTATTTTTTTGCCTTTTACATATAGTATTTCTTTTGTGCCGAGGATAGTTATAAAAATTAAATGTAATTGCTTTATTGTGTATGCCCAATATATCAAGCAACTATTAATGATGCAATATATTTTTTCCACGGACAAAACCCAAACCTTACATTAACTTTTTTATGAGTAATAGCTACTTGTAATGGTGTTATTTTTTATAACAATTTAAATAATAATTTGCATATTTCATCAAAATTCCTTTCTGAAAAATGATATTTTGCTTTTAAATTCAATAGTCAGACTATCACATATATCTTTGAGTGACCATATGGATTACCTGGGAAAACATCTTTATTTGAAGCTTTAAGAAACATCTTTTTTTCATTTTATCCATAAATTTATGTGATTTTTTAACAAAACCAATGTACTCCTAAATCCTCTCTAAAAATTCGTTAGTCAAAAATCTATCTTTCAATCTTATATTCATCAATTGATGATTAGATCATATAATATTTTCCATTCCTATCACACATAACACACAGATTTTTTGAATTATAAAAATATAGATAGAAATTTATTTTGTAATAAAGAAGTTGTAATATTTTTATGACACTACATGAATTTAATAAAAAAGTTGTAGTAACATTATTATTAGATAATTTTGGTTTAAAATGAGGCAAGGTGGGTTGTTTCAATCTATTAGATATTTATCAATAGTCATAAGTTATAATTCTGTCATATATATATATATATATAAAATTAAATATTTGACATTTATCTATATTGGATGAAATTGCATTAATTAAACAAATAAGAAAAATTTGTACTGTCATAATTTTTGATTTCTAAATTAATAAATTGTACTAACTAATTAGACAAAGACATTTTAAAATTCATAATCTGTAATTTTTTAGTTGTTCAATTATTCATTATGTTTCAACCTTCTAATTGCCCACTTAAAAGCCCGCATAAAAGCCCAACCCCTCCACATAGGTTTTTTATTTAAATTGTATTCAAAAGTTAAATAAAAATTAAGCTTAAAAACAAATTAAACAATTCAAAATAAAAAATACATCATTTAAAATTTTATTAATCAAATAAATTACATTTAGAAATATATAAAAAGTTTACATCACTTCAAAATAAGTACATCCCAACTAGGTTGGCACATACTTATTTGTCAATCATTTGTACTTTTCAACCATAAGAAATTAAAAATATAATATACATTTCCAATAAAATATTTTAAACATTATTTTCTAGTGACGCAGAACTATCTTTGATCCATTCATGTCTTGATATTTTTAAGTTCTCTGTATCAACCACTAGTTTAGCTTCTCAAACATGATCATGCAATTCTAAAGGGATTTTATAAAAAGATGAAGAGCTTGTCGTGGATGATGATTTTATCAAACTAGTATTATTACCATATTTTTCTTTATAAATATTATATAAAATATATAATAACGAATTTACTTCATATTTAATTTCTTCAATTTTTATTTGATATTCACTGTAAATAACTGGCAACCATTCATCTAAAGCATCAGATTTTAATCTATGGTCCACAATTAAACCAATATAATAAATTAAAGGTATTTTCCCCAATATTTTTTAATTATTTCTATCATTGCAAAAATTGTATCATTAAAAATTTCATAACTTAAATATTTTTGAAGTACCATATAAATACTAGTTATTTGCATAATGACCAATTGTGAAGTTGGATAAAACACATTACAAAAAATATCTGTTGAAGTATCAAAAATTTCAAAAAAATATCGTAGAAGGTCCGCAATGTGCCAATCATAATCAGTTAATACATCAACATCTACATTATTATTATTATTCTTAGATAATTGCATTTCGTATAATTGTACTACTTTTTTATATTTTGTAATATTTTGTAATATTTTGTAAAAGCTTATAAGTAGAATTCCATCTAGTTGGTATGTCTGAACTTATATTTTTTCTTTTCATATTTGCAATCTTATAACAATCAAAAAATAATTTATGTTATGCTTGGGAATTATTAATATTATATGCAATGTCTCTAATTTTTTCTAATTTGCTATCAACTTGTTTTAATCTATCTTTTACAATTAAATTTAAAATATGTACACAACAACGTACGTGAAATAATTTTCTAGCTGCCACTTTGGGCATGATGGGCCTGCCACTCTAGGCCAATCGGGCCTTCCATTATGGGTCCATCAGGCCCGCCACTCTGGGCCGTCATCCCTGGGCTCATTTTGGCCCGTCATGCTCGTCTAGTATAAAGCCGTGGCTAACCGTGGGCCTTTAAAAAATAAATACCGGCCCGGCCCGGGCCAAGGGCTGACCCACCCGGCCTGATCAAGTTTATTCATCGGTTGTGTGCATACTAAAGTTTGTAAATATTGTTAAGATTAATGTTTTTATATTAAGGGGTAAAAATGTAATTTTATAGTGTTAAGAGTTTTTAGGGTTTGTGTATCTGTTGTAATAAAAATGGTGAAAACGTGAAATTAAATTGTAACGGCTGAAAAAGAAAATCGGCTCAAAGAAAATTAAAAGAAAGAAAAGCCTCTCTTCCCCTTACAAAATCGTGATTTCTTCTTATTGATTTCTCCTTAAAACTAAAACAACCCAACATAAGTGGTATCGGAGGAGGTTCAAAGACCAATCTGGTGATTTTTTGCAGTGAATCTTCGAAGCTGCGTGAAGAACAAACAAAATCAATGCAAGGAGAAGCTTGGCCGATGCGAGGAGTCCAAATCATTTTCGTTGGAGAAGATTATAATTATCGGAGTGTGATGATGAAGACACTCTTGATCTCACAAGATTTGTGGGATTTGGTGGAGAATAAGTATGAAGAAGAACCGAAAGACACACTCACACCGGATGACCGAAAGGTATTCGATGAAATGTTAAATGATTTCAAGAGGAAAGATGTGAAGGCTTTGTTCATTATTCAACAAAGTATCTCTCGTAAATTTTTTCCAAGAATAATTGGAGCAAGAACATCAAAAGAAGCTTGGGATATACTGCAAAAGGAGTTTCAAGGGACCGACAAGATGAAGACGGTGAAGCTCTTGATGCTCAAACGAGAGTTTCAAAATCTCAGGATGAAGGAGAAAGATACTCTACATGAGTATTTCTCGAGGGTGATCGAAGTTGTGAACCAAATCAAGAGTTTGGGCGACATCTTGACTGACAAGTCAGTTTGTGAGAAAATATTGATAAGTCTTTCTCCGAAACAAAAGACCTTTCATCACTTAGTATCCATGACTTGATGGGTTCTCTCGAGATGCATGAACAAATGATGAATCGACATAGTGAAGCTTCTCTTGAAAAGTGCTTCTCAATCAAAAGTGAGCGTAAAATAAGATTCTTCCGGAAGCTCGAGTAAACGACAATATTTTCGTGGCAATGGAAGTTATGCAAGAGGTCGTGGCCGAGGCCAAGGAGGAGGAAGAAACTCTGGCGATAACAAATTTTGTCATCATTGTTAGAAGCCAGGTCACATTGAAGAAAATTGTTATCACAAAAAAAAGCCTCAATGTTATAATTGCAAGAGGTTTGGTCATAAAAAAAGATTTTGTTGAGATATAAGTAGAGAACATGCCATTTATACCGAGGAGGAAAGGAAGTGTGAAAGTGATGGAAGCACATTCTATGCATGTCAAATGGCCGTCGGGAAAAATGACAACGAGTGGTATGTTGATAGTGGGTGTAGCAATCACATGATCGGAGACAAGTCGGTTTTCTGCAAACTCGACAAGAGCGACACAACCCGAATCACAATGGATAATGGTGCGTAATAAAATCAAATGGGAAAGGTACAATTGCCGTAGCCTCAAAGAAAGGTAGATTGTTGATTCATGATGTGTTGTTTGTTCTGGACTTAGCTCAAAATTTGCTAAGTGTCGGACAACTTATGGTAAGTGGTCATGCGCTTCACTTCGATAATGATTCTTGCAATATTTTTGACAAGGAAGAAAATAAGAGAGAATTAATGGTCGTTGTCAAGATGGAGAGGAATTAAAATTTTCCTCTTACTCTCAAACCCGCAAGTGGGTTATCGTTGAAAGTCAACATGGAAGATCTGTCATAGCTATGGCACAAATAGTTAGGTCATGTGAACTTTGAGAGCTTGAAGTTGATGAGTAAGAGAAACATGGTATATGGTTTACCGAATATTGAAGGTAAACATGATATTTGTGAGACATGTGCTCTCGGTAAAATCCATCGAGAGACGTTTCCTAAAGAGAAAGCCTGGAGAGCAAAGGCACCATTGGAGCTTATTCACACTGACATTTGTGGTCCGATGTCGATTAATTCTCACGGAGGAAATCGATACTTAATCACTTTCATAGACGACTTATCAAGAATGTGTTGGGTCTACTTTTTGAGACAAAAATCGGAAGCATTGTCTGTCTTCAAGAAGTTTCAAAGAATGGCTGAGAGACAGAATGACAAATTGATTAAAAGGCTAAGAAGTGATAGTGGTGGAGAATACAACTCAAAAGAGTTTGGAAAATTTTACGAAGATATTGGGCTTGAAAGGCAATTGACAATGAGTTTTACGCCAGAGCAAAATGACGTTGCTGAAAGAAAGAATCGCACAATTGTCGAGATGGCGAGGACAATGATGAATGCAAAAGGGTTACCATTGACCTTCTGGGCTGAAGCAACTTATACAGCAGTTTATTTGTTGAACTGATGCCCGACAAAGGCGGTTGAAAACAAGACGCCATTCGAGGCATGGACCGGTGGTAGAAAACTGTCGGTGAATCATTTAAAAGTGTTCGGATCCATTTGCTATGCTCATGTCCCGAAAGAAATAAGAAACAAGCTTGAAGATAAAGGCGAGAAATGTGTTTTCATCGGCTATAGCACTAAGTCGAAGGGATATCGACTTTTTAGCCTGAAGAAGAACAAAGTGATTGAAAGTTGGGATGTGATTTTCAATGAAAAAGAACAATAGGATAGGAAAGAGAAAGACGTTGAGAATGTGTCAATGCCGGTTTACGAAGAGGATCCGAGGGAGGAATCGAGTGTAGCCAATGAAGATGGAATTGAAGAAAATGAACATCAACAATCTCCAACAACGCAACCTGGATCGAGTTCATCGAGACCGAGCTCTACTCCAGTAAAAATGAGAAGGTTGAGTGATTTATATGCTCGGTGCAATTTTTGTGTAGTTGAACCCGAGAGCTTTGAACAGGCTATTCAAGAAGAGGTATGGGTGGATGCAATGGAAGAGGAAATAAACATGATTGAAAAAAATGAAACTTGGGAGTTGGTTGAGAAGCCCAAAGAAAAAGATGTGGTTGGGTTGAAGTGGATTTATAAGATGAAAATGAACCCCGATGGTTCCGTTCAAAAATGCAAAGCAAGATTGGTTACAAAAGGATATTCTCAACAACCAGGAGTTGATTATAATGAGACATTTGCACCCGTTGCGATGCATGAGACAATAAGAATGTTGATTGCATTAGCCGCACATAAAGGGTGGAAGCTCCACCAACTTGATGTGAAATCGGCTTTCTTGAATGGTGTTCTCAAAGAAGAGGTGTATGTGGTACAACCACAAGGGTTCGAAGTTGAAGGTGAAGAAGGAAAAGTCTACAAGCTGAAGAAAGTATTGTACGAGTTGAAACAAGCACCTCGTGATTGGTATGGAAATATCGATGAGTACTTCACCGAACGAGACTTTATCAGGAGCCCTAGCGAGCCAACACTCTACATCAAACATGGGGAATCCGGTATGCTCATTGTCTCTCTATATGTTGATGACTTGATTTTTACCGGGAGTGATAAAAAAATGATGCATGAATTCAAAACTGATATGATGAAGAAATATGAGATGAATGATTTGGGTTTGTTGCATTACTTCTTGGGCATTGAAATTGATCAAAGTAAAGAAGGTGTTTTTATTTGTCAAAAGAAGTATGCCGAAAATATTCTCTCAAAATTCAAAATGGAGAATAGTAATCACGTGATGACTCCGTTGGTGGTGAATGAGAAGTTGGTGAAAGACGATAGTAGTGGTGATGCTGATGCGGTACAATATAGAAGTTTGGTTGGGATGTTACTATACCTTACCACTACAAGACCCGATATCATGTATGCTACGGGTCTATTATCTCGATTTATGCACCGACCGAGCAAGATTCATCTTGGGGCTGGAAAAAGATTGTTGCGATATATAAGAGGGACCATGGAGTATGGTCTCATGTTTGAAAGAAATGAAAGAGAAGATATCGAGTTGTTTGGTTTTTGTGATAGCGATTGGGCTGGAAGTATGGATGACATGAAGAGTATGTCCGAATATTGTTTTTCACTCGGTACGGGTATTTTCTCATGGGCGTCGAAGAAGAAAGAGAGAGTTGCACATTCCTCCACCGAAGCCGAATACGTATCGGCAAGCGAAGCAACCAAACAAGTGGTTTGGTTACGGAAGATTTTAGAAGACATGGGGGAGAAACAAGACATGGCAATAGTTCTCTTTTGCGACAGCAAATCAGCAATTGCTATGTCAAATAATTCGGTATTCCATAACCGAACAAAACATATCAACCTCAAGCATCATTACATTCGAGAAGTAGTGGATGATGAAGAAGTGATGATCAAACACGTGAAGATTGATGATCAACTAGCAGACATCTTCACGAAGGCACTTCCTTGTGACAAGTTTGTCTATTTGCGAGACTTGTTGGGAATGACCAACAAAAACATTAGGGGGGAGTGTTAAAATTAATGTTTTTATATTAAGAGGTAAAAATGTAATTTTATTGTGTTAAGAGTTTTTAGGGTTTGTATGTGTGTCGTAATAAAAATGGTGAAAACGTGAAATTGAATTGTAACGGCTGAAAAATGAAATCGGATCAAAGAAAATTAAAAGAAATAAAAGCCTATCTTCCTATTACAAAATCGTGATTTCTTATTATTGATTTCTCCTTAAAACTAAAACAACTCAACAGGTATGTGTGTAAATATTTGTGCTTGGTTTGTTTATAGTTTTGTGCGCATTTTGACTACGTTCTTCTTTAGTTCCCCACCCCCTCCGCTTTGTTGGTGAGCCCTCCCACTGTTCGTTTCATCGCGGTCTTGTTGCTTTGGCACCAGTTTTCTTTTGCTTGCTTGCTGCCTGTTATGTTTAGGTACTGGGAAATTTTCACATGGGGCACCTAGTCGAGACTCGAGTAATCCTGACAGAAGGTACTCCCCCTGTCAGGCCTGACGGCGCTTTGGCCGTCCGAAATGGCAACCTCGATCCCGGGAGATCAGCCAACCGGGGTAGAAAGGACGGGGCTGCGGGTGTCTTGAACTCGGCTGCGTGGTCCTGGGGGAATCGTTTGTCATTATTGTATCAAGTCGAGGCGCGCGAGGCTCGGCGGCGGGGGCATCGGAGCCAGGGTCGGAGGGCTCGCTGCCACTCCGCATTCATCCAATGAAGTAGCAGACCGTAAGAATCAATATCTTCTTGAAATTGCACATGCCCTATTATTTCAAATGAACATTCCTAGACTTTTTTGGGACGATGCAATTACCACAATATGTTTTCTTATTAAACGTATGCCGTCATTTCTGCTTCATAGTGAGATCTCTTACAAAATTCTTTTCCCAATAAGTCACTATTTACTATCTACCCTCAGATATCTGAAAGCATTTGTTTGTTTGGGATGTTCATCCCCATGTCACTGATTTAGTTTTTAAGTCATCGAAGAGTATGTTTCTTAGTTATTCTCGTTGCCAAAAAGGTTATAAATGTTCTGCCCTAGTCTTAACAAATATTTTGTCAAATGATGTTACCTTCATGGTAGATCCACCCTATTTTATTCTCTCCTCTTTCCGCATGTTAGAGGGAGAAAATATTTGTTAGTATATTCTTTTACATCCTTTGAGCTTATCTTGATCCCAGCTCTTGTCAAGCTTCTTATTATTCAAGTCTACTCCAAGTGTAGCTCTCTTGATTCATGTCCTTCATGAAGTCATCTCTCATCTTGGTTGGCATCATGTAATGATAGATGAAATGAATACTTTAAATGAAAATGGTGATTGGGAATCGATTGCTTTACTTTTAGGAAATAGGCTATATGGTGTAAATGATGTTCACATTTTAGGTAAATCCAAATGGGTCATCTGCTCGATTGAAAACTTGTCTAGTCACTAGGGGATATGCTCAAAATTTTGGAGTTGATTATTGTTACACTATTTCTTATGTTGCTAAATTGACATTTGTTTGGTTGTTTACCTCTATGGCATCTACTTATCATTGGTCTTTTCTTCATACTTAGTTTCATAAGAACTCAGGGATGCTAAAGTATTTATTGGGTGTGGAGGTTGCGAATAATAAAAAAGCATCTTTCTATCACAAAGAAAAATGTCCTTGACTTGTTTATTGAGGCATGAAAATTGAGAGCAAATTCTTATAGTGTTCCAAAGACTTCAATGATGCACCTTACAAGAGTAAAACTATTTAAAGATTCTGAGAGGTATCAATGGTTGGTTGGAAAGCTGAATTACCTTTTTGTGACTCATCTATAATTTGCATATTGTGTTAGTGTTGTCAGTCAATATATGTCATTCTCAATCGTTCATCATTGGGTGGTTTTAGGATAGAATTTGAGTTACTTGAAGGGATCACCTAGATGTGGTATCTTGTATGCAAATTATGGGACATTCTTATTGAATATTTTTCAGGTGTAGATTGAGCAAGTTCCAAAGTGAATAGAAGATTTATCTTAGGTTGTATTTCTTTTGAAGGAATGCAAATCATGGGTTCACTAGATGTGGTATCTTATATGCAGTGTCACAATCAAGTACAAAGTGTCCCATAATTTTATTACTAGATGTGGTATCTTCTATTGAAATTATTGAAATTAAAATGCTAAAAGTTGTATTGAACTTTTTGTGCCACATGTTTTACTTTATTACTATATATAAATCACAACTATATAACTTGATGAAATACGTTGTAGTTGAAAAAAATGAGTTGGTTGGTAAAGATGTTTACAATTATTTTCTTATCCTAATTTTATTATTTATGTGAAAATATAATTTGAAAAAATGGTTGCTAACGTTGATTGATCATCTAATTAGAGCAAAATAGTAGATGGGAAATAACATCATTTTGTATTCATAGTTAGATATTAGTTGTTTACAGAGTGTTTTTCAAATTTGTAGTTTTGTTTTCAATCATATTGATATGAAAATGAATACTCAAATTTGTAGTTAGTTGTATTGAATACTCATTTTCTCTATGTATATAAATTATTGTTGTTTACTTTTCTTCCACTTTTTTATTGATTATTTATTTTATTATGTTTTTGATTAGAGCTCTCATTAATTGGGCTGTCTTAATCTTTTTTTTTGTCTATATATGTCAGGTTCACATTTTCATCTGAATGAAAAATGGTTGAGTTTAATTATTATTATTTGGGTTTGAAGAATTCGAGGAGAGAGAGAGAAAAAAAAGAGAGAGTCAATTATATTTCTTTTTATCAATTTAAAATAAATTACATTACAAATATATACTTAAGTGGTGGTATCTTATATATTGTGAGCTGTCATGATAAAACACAATCGAAACCAAAATTAAATCTTAATATCTCTATTCAAATTGATGCACACTTGGTATAAATATTTATGTTTGAAGAGAGGAAACACAATTTTGGTCTTCAAAAAGTTTTTGTTATGATATTCACAATTTATTCATTGATAAACATAACAAGTAGTTAAAGAATTATTCTAATACTTTATTTGTATGAAGTTATATTTGATGTCAATATATTTTATACATTCGTCAAATATGAAATGATAATAATATGTTGTGTTACATGTCTATTATAGTAAAGTGTGATGAACTTTGTGCTGTGCTACATGGCATAAACAATCAAGTTGGATGAGAGGAAACTTGGTTGTGGTCCTTTAAGTACTTTTATTATGATTTATGTAATCTGCTATTTGATAAAATGTAGATGATACTCAAAGAATTATTTTTTTTATTTTTTGTGTGATGTTATCTTCGATCTCAATATGTCATTCATTCTTGAAACATGGAATTAACAATAATATGTTGTATAATTTGTCTATCACAATAAAGTATGATCTATCTTTTGACTAATAGATCAATTTTTTCAAGAATTAATTGACCCACATAGAAGATTACTTTTTTTTTGACTTTGAATATTATTTTTTGTATTTTTATGTTGTATCTTATATTAGTTTTTGTATCAAAGAGAAAAATTATCAGTTTTACTAATGATTTTTGTGTATATTTATTTTATTTAGGATTTCTTCTCAAATAGAGATAAGATTACAATGAAAATATTTTATTGTGACTCATACATTTCTTAGTTCTTTAAGTCATAACTTTCTTCATTCAATAATAAATTCTCTTTCCAATAAAAATAATGAGTTTTCCACTAAGTAATGTTATTATTATTTTGTTGTTTGCTTTCTCTCCAAGAATATTCGAAGCATATATTCACTTATCCCTTATACAAAATATTTTATTTTTTCTTTTGTTCATAGTGACACATAGGGTCCCTCGTTGATTTCAAGTTTTTTGGGTTCATGATGGTTTTTATTATTTATTGATGATTAGATTTGCCTTTCATGAGTTTTCTTAATGAAGTAAAAATCATAAACTGTAATTTTCAAAAAGTTTCATGTCATGGTTTAGAATTCGTTTCATATTAATATTCAAGTGCTAAAAATAGACAATACAAGAGACAAATTCAATTATATCATAGATGATTATTTCTCCTCTTCTAATATTGTTTACAAAAGTTTTTTCAATTATACTTTACAACAAAATGGAGGGACATAATGGCAAACTCATTATTTTCTTGATGTTTTGGTTTCATGGCCTTTTATATTCTCATTGAATATTTCATTGTTATTTTTGGGGAGGTCAACCTCCTTACTTTGATTCTCTCTTTAATTGAATATCATATAGAGTCTTAGGCTTAGAAATAATTTGGTAAACTCTTATTGATGTTTTTCCTACTATTCACATTCTTTCTAATATTTCTCTCATAGTTTTAGGGAGTACATTGATTGTTCATATTCACCCTTTATATTGGGGTAAATTCGATCCTAAATCTCTCAAATTGATTTTTGTTGGGTATTCGTATAACCAAAAATATTCTAGGTGTTATTTATCTTCAACTAGGAATTTTTAAAACTCGATGAATGTAATCCTTATCAAATATGTCTTTTTTTTTTCTAATTCTTTAATTCTAGGGGAGAATAACGAGGACTTGCACAATTGAATCTTTTCACCTTAACTTATCTTCCAGCTTCATAAATTATCTTTGTTGAACCTTAATCAATTATTCCAGCCCTTTAGATTTACCTGACCAGCAACCTGAAAGTGTACAATAGGAGGTTAAGACATATTGAGGACTCTTGACAAAGGCTAATACACACTCAGGATGTCCCACAATAAGCTACAACATTTCAGCCCATACAAAATTCTAACCTACAGCTAAGTCCTGAACAATAAGCTTTGATAAGTGGCTAATCATTGAATAATACCAACAATGCCATAATGATTTGATTTATGAGTATGATAACAAAGAAGAAAAAAAAAAGAATAGAAAGAAAAAAAAAGAAGTAAGACGAAGACAAAAAATAAGAAAAAGATGATGATGAAAAAAGTAGAAGGATGACAAGAAGAAGTTGAAGAAAAAAAAATAAAAGAAGAAGAAGAAAAAAAATTAATGATGATGAAAGAAGAACAAGAAGAAAAGAAGATGATGAAAGGTCAATAAAAAGTAGAAGAAAAAAATGAAGAAAAAAATAATGAAGAATAATAATAATAATAAGAATAAAAAAAATAAGATGAAGAAAAAGAAAAAAAAGTGGTAGTAAAAATAGTAGAGAAGGAAAAAAAGAAGAAAAACATGAAGAAAAAGAAAAAAAATAGGAGTAAGAGGAGAAGGAGAAAATGAAGAAGTAGCAGGAGGAGAAGAAAAAGAAGAAGATAAAAAAAGAGGATATGAAGAATAAGGAGGAGGAACAGGAGAAGAAAAAGAAAAAGGAACAGGAGAAAAAAAGAAAAAGGTGAAGAGGAAAGATGAAGAGAAATATGAATAAGAACAATTAAAAAGAAAAGAAGAAAAAGAAAGTAGAAAAAAGAAGAAGAGAAATAAGAAGAGGAATATGAAGATAAATAGGAAGAAGAAGAGAAATATGAAGATTTAAGAGTAAGAAGAAAATGAAGAAGAAAAAGATGAAAAATAAGAAAATGAAGAAGAAGAATATGAAAAAGAAAAGGATGAAGAAGAATAAAGAAGAATAGGAAGCAGAAAAGAAAGAAGAATAGGAAGCAGAAAAGAAAGAAGAATAGGAAGCAGAAAAGAAAGAAGAATAGGAAGCAGAAAAGAAAGAAGAATAGGAAGCAGAAAAGAAAGAAGAATAGGAAGCAGAAAAGAAAGAAGAATAGGAAGCAGAAAAGAAAGAAGAATAGGAAGCAGAAAAGAAAGAAGAATAGGAAGCAGAAAAGAAAGAAGAATAGGAAGCAGAAAAGAAAGAAGAATAGGAAGCAGAAAAGAAAGAAGAATAGGAAGAAGAAGATGAATAAAGAAGAATAGGAAGTAGAAAAGAAAGAAGAATAGGAAGAAGAAGATGATAAAGAAGAATAGGAAGTAGAAAAGAAAGAAGAATAGGAAGAAGAAGATGAATAAAGAAGAATAGGAAGAAGAAGATGAATAAAGAAGAAGAGGAAGAAGAAGATGAATAAAGAAGAAGAGGAAGAAGAAGATGAATAAAGAAGAAGAGGAAGAAGAAGATGAATAAAGAAGAAGAGAAAGAAGAAGAAGAGGAAGAAGAAGATGAATAAAGAAGAAGAGGAAGAAGAGGAAGATGAATAAAGAAGAAGAGGAAGAAGAAGATGAATAAAGAAGAAGAGGAAGAAGAAGATGAATAAAGAAGAAGAGGAAGAAGAAGATGAATAAAGAAGAAGAGGAAGAAGAAGATGAATAAAGAAGAAGAGGAAGAAGAAGATGAATAAAGAAGAAGAGGAATAAGAAGATGAATAAAGAAGAAGAGGAAGAAGAAGATGAACAAAGAAGAAGAGGAAGAAGAAGATGAACAAAGAAGAAGAGGAAGAAGAAGATGAACAAAGAAGAAGAGGAAGAAGAAGATGAATAAAGAAGAAGAGGAAGAAGAAGATGAATAAAGAAGAAGAGGAAGAAGAAAAAAAGAAAGAAGAAGAAGATGAAAAGAAAGAAGAATAGAAAGAAGAAGATAAAAAGAAAGAAGAAGAGAAAGAAGAAGATAAAAAGAAAGAAGAAGAGAAAGAAGAAGATAAAAGAAGAAGAAGAGAAAGAAGAAGAGAAAGAAGAAGATGAGAAAGAAGAAGATGAAAAGAAAGAAGAATAGAAAGAAGAAGATAAAAAGAAAGAAGAAGAGAAAGAAGAAGAGAAGAAGAAGATGAGAAAGAAGAAGATGAAAAGAAAGAAGAATAGAAAGAAGAAGATAAAAAGAAAGAAGAAGATGAAAAGAAAGAAGAAGAGAAAGAAGAAGAGAAAGAAGAAGATGAGAAAGAAGAAGATGAACAGAAAGAAGAAGAGAAAAAAGAAAATGAAAAGAAAGAAGAAGAGAGAAGAATATGAAAAGGAATAAGTATTGGTAGAAGAAAAATAAAATAAAGAAGAAGAATAAACAGCAAGGAAGCATGAATACGGCTCTCTACATTCGTGTCCACGTGTCAGACACATGGACATGGTACGGACATGACATGGATATATATCCAATACGTCACATGACATATTGTTGACTAGATTATGTCTGGTATGCCACATGGTGTTTGGAACGATGCATCAGACTAGAATTCAATGTGTTTTTATTATGCCAATAACTCAATCATGGTGGATGATGTCGAGTGCTTGATGATGCTGAAGATGCCGGGGGAGGTAGGGGGCCTTTGCGTGGTGATTTTGAATAAGACCGGAGGGAATTTTGAAGAAGACAGGGAGGAAGGGGGGATTTTGAAGAAGACGAGGGGTGGGTTATAAGCAATATAATTTTATAATTTTTTAAATTTGCGAGGATTTTATAATTTGGGGAGGGGGTTTATAAACAAAAAAATTATATAATTTTAAATACATAATTATTTTAAAATTAAATAATTTTTGCCGTATCATAGCTGTATTCATATCTTATTTTTTTTTAATTTGTTGTGTTCCCATATCCTGTCGTGTCAAATTTTCGTATTCGTATATGTGTTCGTGCTTCTTAGCAAATTAGAATAATAAGAAGAATAATAATAGGTTGAAATAGGAAAAAGAAGAAGAAGAATTGGAAGAGAGAATAAGACGAAGAAGAAAAAAAAGAAAGATAAAAGAAGAAAGAAAAAAGAAGAAGAAAGAAGAAAAAAAAATAAAAAAAAAAGAAGAAGAAATAGGATGATAACGACAAAAGAACATTAAGAATGAAAAGAAGAAAAAGAAAACTAGGAAAAAGAAGAAAAAAAAGTAGAACAAATGATGATGATAATGATGAGAAGAACAAGATAAATAAGAAGAAAAAATATTAAATAATAAAAAGGAAGAGGAAGAGAGAGGAAATGAGTGATTTTGTAGTTTTGTCACATGGTCTTCTTTTCATGGGTAGCATTCACTACTCGTATGAGCAGCACTGCAAGCTTATCAATGCATCACATGCTTTGTGGTTTTGTTATACATGTATTATCTCTACTCACATGTATTTTTTTTTGATGATACGTTTGATTATTTAATTTAAATTATGAAAATTCAAATTTTTGCTTTTGAAAATTATTTGGAAAAATTATTGTCCGGTAGCTCAAACCAAAAATAATTATGTTTGGGGATCCAAATAAATTTTTGTTTTGGTTTGATGTACATAAATAAAAAATAATTAAATTTTAGTCTATTTAAAACCATCAATATGAAAATATTCTTCTCCTAGTACATTAGCATTTTAAAAAGGAAAATTAATGTTTTTGTGCTCTAGTAGAAATATAATTATATTTTCATACTCCATTTTTATAAATTCAAGAAAATATATCTTGAATCCAAAAATAGTTGCTCAAATGTGCTTTCTCCTTTTATTTGGAATTTCAGCACAAAAATATCCTTGTACTTGTCATATTAATGTCTCACACCCACACCCTATATGTATGCATATATATTTGCATATATGCTTCTATATTCACATACATGCACATGTAATTGCATATTTGCTTTTATATTTTCATATATTTATTTGTATAGTTGCATATATGCATGTATATTCACTTATCAGCATGTATATTTTTATATATGCATGAATATTTGGATAGATGTATATAAAGATATATTCATGTACATGCATGTATATTCATATGCACACACACATATTTGCATATATAGCAAGCTAATGTAACATGGTGAGATGACAAGTCCAAATATTTTTTTGTCCTAAAATTCTAGATGATGGTAAAATATATTTTTGAGCGATTATTTTTTTAATTTATGGTATTTTTTTTGAAATGATGAAATATAAGATATTAAAATATATTTATTTTTCTAACAGGACAACAAAATATAATTTTTCTTTATAAAATATCATGTAACATAAAAAAAATATATGCACATATATATTTTATATATAATTTGCATATATATTTATAATACACACAGTCACAGTATATATTGTATACACAATGTAATACATACACACACAGTATGTATATTATATATGTATATATATATTTCTATATATATGTATACATTGTATTTATACAATATATATATATATATATATATATATATATATATATATATCTAATATATTTGTATATGTTCACTATATATACTTTATATAATATTTATATATGTTATAGATAGGCTATATATATATATATCTTATAGATACAATATATATATATATATATAGATATATATACAATATATATTACATATAGTATATGTTGTATATATACATACATAATATATATCTATATATTGTAGATGTTTATAATATATATGGGTGTATATATATAAAATCTTTTTTATATATCATATATTGCTATTCTGTTATATATAATAATGTTGCATTTTTTAATCCTGATGTGATGAGTGAGCTTCTTTTTGTATTGATAAATTAAGTGCATTAAAACACAACTTATTTTCTTTTTTATATATCAAAACTTGACACATTATTTTTTGTCTCCAAAACATAATTATTTTTTATTTGGGATAGCTAAACATAATATTACTAAAATGCTTTATATTCAATTTGTATAATTATAGTTTTATTATTTTTTCAATATTTAATTATTTTTTTAACTCAATTTGCATCATTGTGTACTACATACCATGTAATAGGAATGAAAAACTTTCTTTTAGGGATGCTATTCATGTGGATTGGGTCGGGTTGAGGGGCAAGTCATTCAAAAAAGATCATCCCGAGTTATGTCCCATCTCAATTTTCAACCTAAACCCATCTAGATTTAAAATTCTGAATCTAGCGTTGGGTTTGGGCTGGATCTAGAAACTTGAAGCAATGCCACAAAATATTAAGAAAAATAAAATAATTGAAATATTTAAAAATTATAAAATTGTTAGTTTTTATAAAATTCTTTTAAGCCCTAAATTTAAAATCGATTATAGTTGTTTTGTATGCATTACAAGCTACTCTTTCTAAAATTTGGCATTGTCTGCATGGGTATGATCTCGAATTTGAAAAATATATACTCTCATTAAATATGCATTTTGGAAGCTTGCCTATATTGCTTAATTTGAGGAAGAATTTCTTACTATGCATGTAAAAATTGGATTTGCTACGGATTTTTTCTAAACATCAGGCTCGAATCTAACATGGATTTTGTTGGAGTTAAAAATTTTCAAGTCGAGCCCTACCAAAGTCAAATAAAATTCGAGTTGACCCTGATTTTTGCTCATGTTGGGTTTTGTTTGCTCAGATTGACCTGACTCGAGTTGCAGTCCTATTTTCATTCATAATATCACTCTTTTATTCCCTCTCGCACTCTCTTCCAATCCTAATATCAAAATCTAAAATCTATTTTATTTTATAAAATACCTAATATTTATTAAGATAATTATAAATAATAATTATAAATATAACTATTTTTATTTTATTTTATCATGACGTGTCCCAGCCGTATTCATATTTTAGTTTTTTGAAATTTATCATGTCCTCGTTTCTCACCGTATCGTGTCCATGTCCGTGCTTCTTAGGTTGTGATATTAGGGATGAAAATTGAAAATTCATGTAATTCAATGAATTTTTTTAAATATAATTAACAATGTGTTGAGTTTTTGGTGAAATTACTATCAGAGGGGGATGATTGTTGCAAATAATGCAAAAATTCATATTTATTGCGCGAGAATATTTTTTTGGTAAAGTTGTTCATATGATTATTGGAAATGGTGAAGGCGGAAGAAGTTGCATAATATTAATGGTTAAGGGGAAGAAGTCACTCAAGAAATCCATAAAAAAGACTCACGGAAGAAAAGATGTGAAGGATTTCAATATTGTTGAGGACAAATCTAAAGTGGTCACTCATGGTCTTCAAGGTTCAAACTTTGCAATGAACGAAGAAAAAGGAGCGGGGCCATCAATTACCAGGTACCAAATCATGGAAAATTTAGTTGATTTCTTCTTTTGTTCTTCTTTTCGCAATTAATGTTGGTTGCCATGCATTATGCTTGCAGAAAACATGTTGATCCAGGAACATCAAAATATTTTTCAGAGATTGCAAATCTTCTTGAAAGTGATAGTGTTGATTTCGAGGAGCGTTTAATTGTGTGTGGCAATGCCTTAGAAGCAACCAAGGGGAAAGAGTTAATGCTTGCAACAGATTATATCATAAGCCACACTTTGCAAACCCTAATTGAAGGATGTGATGTGGACCGTCTCTGTGGTTTTGTTAATAGCTGTGCAGATGTATTCCCCTTGATTGCAATGGACAGGTCTGGGTCTCATGTTGCTGAGTCAGCACTTAAGTCTTTAGCTACACATCTTCAGGAAGCTGAATCATATTCTCTAATAGAAGATGCACTGACAGTAATATGCAAGGTTGTATTGTGTTTTCCATTATCTCTTATTTTTTCAGGCAAAGTAGGTATGTTTTTAAATGCATTAATTTTTATTTTGAGCTGCAGTCTGCATGAAGGATTTAAGTTGACAATCTTTTCATTTATCCTTGTTTTAATAGTTTCTTTGTTTTGCAATTAGTAGATCTAGATTTTCTAAATTTAATGAATTGAGACCTGGGTGTGGTTTTAGTTTAGATAAATTTATAATTAAGGTAGATTAATTTAAGCAAAAATTAAAATAATTAATATGTAAAAATGCAAAATCTTTGATTTAAACAATCGTGCACAAAATAAAAAAAAATTAAGTTTTGGTGTATGTTCCAATGTTGTCATTGATATACTTATATTGTAGATATAAAAAAGGCTGTATCTAATATACAAGTCATATGCTTAGTGTAATATTAGGGATGATGAGGTAATATCTTGATAATTTTACCTTTTAAAATCAGTGAAATAGTTTTTGATAAATCCTGAAATTGTGATCTTCTACCTTTGCATAAATACATTTTCTATTGTACCATAGCATGATTTCTTATATATAAATATAAACAGAATTATATATATACATATAGAATAGATATAACATATATTATAAAGTTCTAAAAAACTTATTCATGAATATATGTATATACATAATACACACACACACACACACATATACACATGGATACATATGTATTCATATATGTAAATATATGTAGATATAAAATTATTTATATTTACATATACAACCTATATAACTTTGTATGTACGTACATACGCTCTTGTGAGTTTTGTAGATTTTGTTGCAGTATTTTTTCTTATTTTTTTTTTGTTTTTGTATTTTAGCTGGGATCACCCAAAATGTGTTTTGTTAAATTATTTTTGACTTTTATATAAGAGTATATTGTATAATAATTTTATAAGAGAGTCATTGTATTTAAGTTATTTATATTAGATTGTTTTAACATGGTATCATAGCTTAGCTAAAACAAATATAAAAAAAAGAAAAGAATTTTTCTTTTCCAACTGGAGGGCATCAGCACACAATATTATTCTTAGATGGCATCTAGAGGTGGCAATAAGGGCACATGTTGATCGTTGTAGTCGTGCATGGTGATGGCAGCAGAGGTGCACAAGGTTGGTTGTGGTCGGAAAGCATGATAGTAAGTGAGTGATGGTGTGTTGGATTGGTGCACAATAACCTTTGCTTTTGAGAGTCAACCTTAGGTGACATGATATTGCATGGTGGCGCATAGCAACACAGGATGTTGTTCTTGTGTAGAAATCTTAATTAGGGTTTTGGGATATTTATAAAAAAGTTTGGTATACTAATTTTGGATGAATCATAATTTAATGGAACAATAATAGTATAGAGAGATATTTTCACAATAAGATGAAAGAGTCATAGTATAGTGTATACAAATATGAGGATTGGCCATTCCAGATAGATATTGGATATTATATCCAAAGAGGAGTTTAATAGTTTTATATTTGTATTAAAATAGATAGGTTGATTGTTTGAGCTATTCATGGGTTTTCATATAGTTTACCCATCATGATACTTACATTAACTAAAGAGAAGTCAGAAGTATAAAATTTTTTTTTCTAAGATAATATATTCTTCCATTTTTTTTTTTAATTATTATTAGCTATTTCACCTTTAAACTCATTGTAGACTCATTAATTTTCTATGTGGTAGCTAATTGTTGTATTATTAGTAATTTTTTTTTATTCACTATATTCTATTTTTGTTCTGAAAATATTATTCTATACAATGACAAATATTCAAAAAATATTAGATATAATAATATTTTTGTGGTTTTGTTATTTTTTCATATTTTATTCATTGTTAATTATTTTCTTAGTTTATTTTTTGTGAGTTGATATGCCACATAACTTAATTCTAATTTTGTTTTTACTTCTACGAATATTTAATTGCATGATTGGTAGACTATGAAATACTTTATTTTAGAATGAGCAGGTAAATTGTATGTTTTCTTCTTAACGGTATGATTTTATTCTAGATTTTTGAGTGTACTAGATTATTTTCTTGGACATTCTCATCTTAATTTTTAATAATTGTAAAATTGAAAATATTTTATCTTTGTTTTAAGGGTATTTTAACTCTAGGATTTGAGGTATGTTATAAAAGTTCAATAAAATTTATTGTCCTACATGTTAGTTTGATTTGAGTAGAGACTAATTTGATATGAACATATGGAGACTTAGTTGAGTGTGATGTTAGAGAAATTTAGATATACCATCATTTTTAAATTCGATACATATATATATATGTGTGTGTTTGTGTGTGTGTGTGGTTATATCTTTAACGAGATTAATATCAATTTTTTTTTCATATTTTTTATAAAATGTTAAAAAATTAATTTTATAAAAAATTTTAAAAAATTAAGAAATGATAATTCGTTTGAATATATGTTAATTTAATTTATTATTAGTTATATTGGATGATGAAATTATATACATGATTTTTTGTATCATTATATCTCAATAGTTAGATATTGATAAAATGAATAATAAATATCTGATTGGCACAACTTAAATATTATTTCTTAGGAATAGTGTTCCAAAATATATGTGTGGAGCTGTGGTTTTAGCTGTAATTTATTTTATCAATTTGATGTTTTTTTTTGAATTTTCAATGTATATTCAGATACTTCATTCTGAAATGAGGTTTTTTAGCTTGCCTTACAATGTTTTTAGTTTCACTTATTTTTTCTTTGATTAATTTTTTAGCATGTGACAAATTTGCATATAGGTCCTTTATATGCTTTCCTTGGATACTTGATTATTATAATCGGTTATAAGTATTTTTGTTAGTGTGGACGTTGTATTGTTTGATCAAGACTAATTTTTTAAAAAACTTAGAAAAAGTATGAATTTAAATATTATATTTGGATCTATTACTTTTTTTTCTTACTTATAATCCTGTTTGAATCAATAATTAGAGTTATCCGTTGATGATATCTAAACATATTAGTACGCAATATAATGTTATTGTTATAGAATCTTCATATATACCATTAAATTTAGATGATATTAATTTTGGAAAGAGTGATGTATCCTAAGCAAGAAGATTTCTTTCTAGCCTAGATGATACAATAATCAATAAGTATTCACAGTACAAACTCATATGGTGTTGTTGACTAAGAGTGTTCATCACCCAAGATATAAAGTCAATGCTAGGAGAGAGACATACTTAGTATACTTAGATTAGGTAAAACTCTATCAAGGAGTCAATTGATCATGCATTTAATTCCTTTTATATTGGATTTTTGATTGCTCTCCAAATGGGATAGAGAATTATAACTTTGTATTTGATTTTATAAATTTTGTTAATTTTATGTTTTGTTTTGTTTTTTTTTATTTTTTTATTACTTTCTTGATGGTACTAGAATATTCAAGTTTTTTTTTTGAGGTAATATCTCATCTCGGATGACACCAGGCTATGATGAAAGATATACATACCCTTCATTTTAATAGGACCTAGGAATTAGTACTATAATCTTTGAAAACTTTTTTTGTTAGTTGCTTGTTGCTAATGGATGTTCTTTGTAAAGTGGTCCAAATGAGAAAATAGACTGCTTTAATGTGATACTTGTAGTAAGAGGATTAACTTAGACATTTGGCATAAATTGGCACAACACTTATTCTCAGGTGTTCAAAATGGTTTCAATATTGATTTATATTTTTTTTCTTTGCATCTTATAGTTATCAGCTATATTTGAAGAATGTTTTTATTTATGATGATCTTGAATAGAATGTATATATAGGATAGTCACATGAGCTTTGAACAATACAATATGATTTGTAGTTTGTGAAAGATATTGTATGATCTGAAGTTATCGAAAGATTAATTTGTGAGGGTCTCATAAATATCTTATTTGAGGTACACATGAATGTTACTAATTTTTATATATTTTTTCAGAGTTGTTCTAATGATATGAATCATGATGATTTTACTCATCGTGTGAATGAATAAATTTTTATTATGCGAGATGATGTTGAGAATAAATCAACTCAAGGAGTACTTTCTAATATAGTTTTAGAAGAATGATCTTGAGAGGCTTAAATATTGCTTTGGTATATATATTTTATTTTTTGAGGGATATCATCTTGTCATAGAGGAGTAAATTATTTGATATTCTTATTGATGTTATTCTTTTGAGTTATGTCTCAATAGATATTTATATTAATATATATATTTATTTCACTTCTGATGCAACCTATCTAGCAGAATCTATTACTTATTAGAAAATTATAGGTAAGATTATTTATCTAACTTAGATGAGATCAATTATAACTTATACTTTCAATATAATTTGTTATTTTTGTTTTTCTTAATTTTTTTACTTGACATGTTTATCTTGACATAGTTATTTGTATATTAAGGTATATGAAGAAGTTTTTAAAATTTGGGATCATGAATATTTTTAGTTGTTTTGATATTTAGATTTGAGTTGTACATCACCATGGATTGAGAATAGTTCTACAACATAATTTTATTTTTTTTTTAGAGATAAACTTATCTTTAAAAAAAGTAAGAGCTAAGCTGTTATTCTGAGATTTATTATAGAGATAAAGTTTAGAATGCTAATGATAATTATTTATAAGCTATTTTAAATGTGTCAACTAACATCTAGTTAAAAAGATTGAGTATGTATTTTTTTATTTCAATACTATTTATTTTTGATATTTAGGTAGCCAAACATATAGCCATTAATTTGATGTAAATTACTATAACATATATGCGCATAACAAAATAACCAGTGTACATCTTCATTAAGGCCTCGAACAAGCCTTAAATTATTATATTTTCTTTCAAATTTGGTGCTATATACTTGTATTCACTAATTTGATGGGGGATACAATTTTATTTTTTATTTTTTGTATTTTCATTAGATCACATGCTATGTGGGCTACTTAATCTTTTTTGTTCATATAAAAATATTAGACATAAAATTTATAAGAGTGTTATTGTATATATTTATTTTTTGTATAATATATAAACATAATAATATATATATATGTATGTATATGTATATATATACATATACCTCATATATAGAAATGTATTTATATTTATATACTTATATATATCTTCCCATCTTTCGAATTGTTATGAATTTGTTATATTATTCAATGGTTAGTTAGAAAATTTCCCAAAAGCTCATTTGTGAAAATATATTATTAATAAAGATTCATAAGTATAAGCAACACAAATAACAAAAAGGATTTTTGTTTAGATGTGGATCAAAAATAGATTGTATTTACAGTTCAGTTAATTAATAGTGCGATAATACAATTTTAGTAAAAAGATATTTATGAATTTTTGTATCAATTTTAGATTCGAAGATTTGTTCATTTAATTTTAAGTAATATATGTTCAGATAGTTTGAAACTTTGAATTATATTGGGTTAAATACAAAATAAAAATTATTGTTTTGGAATGACTCTTTGCTTCAATATCATATAAGATAATTATCACCATTATGTTTATCCCATTAATAATTTTCTTGTAGCCGTCTTCTTGATATTTTATTATTGGGTTAATAAATTATTTTTTTGTTCGAGAGTCATTTATAAATAAATATTTTTTAGGTAATTCATCAACTATTCTTAATTGTTATTTTATATGTATATATTTATTTTTTTAGTCTAAAGTGTCATATAGACTAAAAATTGACGTGATTTATTATTATTTATAATTTTTATTTCTTAAGTATTATAATAGCGCATTTCCCATAGATTATTTGTCGCTGTTCTTTTTGATAATGATGTAATCCTTATCCCAAAGGTGAATTTATTATGAAAATTTTTTATAAAATATTTATTTTTATCGATGATTAGTTCTTCTAATACATATAAAATAGATTTGCATGTAAAATTATTTGTGTTTTTGATTTCGTGAGTATCATACTTGTAATTATTAGCTTATCTAAATTTTAAAATTTAAAATATATGTAAATCTCATGGATCATTTTTGTAAATATTATTATTTTTTTTGTACCATAATTATGAATGAGCCTCGTAGTTAATCTGTCACCGTTCATCAGGACAACAATTTTTAATTTAAGTTCTATTTATATATATCCTGCATTACATCTTTGGGGATTAAACTCGTAACCTCAAGCGAAGAGTATTTATTCTTTTTACCAACTAGACTATCATGTTGTTGGTCAGCATATGTGTGTGTGTGTGTATATATATATACATATGTATATATATGTTGTTATATATGTTGTATATGCATGTGTATATGGTTATGTTTATATCAGTATATTTACATATGGTGTTTCACCAAAGCTGATATTAAATTTGAACCTAATAATGAGTTTAATACCTGTCATTTAATTTAAATAGATTTTTAATTTTGATAAGTTTTTATTGTATTCGTATTTTATTTGTTTTAAGGTAATTGCTGTTGCTCCCATGGAAATGATATGCAACTGCTATGGTTCTCATGTTTTACGAAGACTTATTTGTCTGTGCGGTGGGGTGCCATTAGAATCCCCTGAATTTCAAGGAAGGAAGTCATCCCAACTTCTAGCCAAGCGCTTGAATTTAAGTGACCGTGAGGTGAGAAGAAATGATTCATCATCTCTACATCAAGGAGCTCCTCAATTGTTAATGTTTATCATATCAGAAATGTTAAAATCTACAAAAGATAACATCGAGACCTTGCTAATCAATCACTATGGCAGTCTGGTTCTGCAGGTATCTATTATTTTACTTTGTGTTTTTTTGGTTGTCATGATCATCTTTGCTTTGAATTTTTTTTTTGTTATTCTGAAAGGCTGTGTGCAGAGCAAATAGTTGTAATGCAAGCACATTCTTATTAATAGTATATTAATGAAACTATTTTGATATGCTAAACCCTAGAGTCTAAACCCTAAATCTGATAAGTAATATATATTTTTTTGAATTATTTTATGCCAGACAATGCTTAAGTTAATTGCGGGTCATGATGAAGAACTATTCCAAATAATTGCAATCCTGCTTCTTAGAGGAAAAAAAGAAAATCTGGTGGAAGGAAGCCTCATAGATGAGATGGTTGTATGTGACATTTTAAAACTGATCAGAGAAACTGCATATAGCCACTTGATGGAGGTCAGATGCTTTTGGATTCAATCTTGATTTGCTTATATCATGCATGTCTATTATTTTTGTAATTTATTATCATCTTTGAATCACTTAAGTTCACTTTATCAATGTGATAGGTGGATGAATGCATGCTTTCTCCAGTAGGGCTCATCATGATCATCATAATAAATATAATTTATTTTCAAAATAATTGAGGTTAATTATATAAATTTTTGTTCTTCAAGTAATATGAATTATTCAGTTATGGGTGTTATATTTGTTTTTTGTGATAGAGTGCTTTTAGGTGGCATTTGTTTTTTTTTTTTAATGTTGAATAAATTTTTTTTTTTGAGATTAATACTAAATAAAACTTAATAGTATTAAGTATTAACTCGTTTGTTTTTTTTTAATTAATACTGAATAGATAAGCTGAGATCAAAGCGAGGATTTTGATTGTGTGAGATTGAGCTTTTTTTTGAATGGAAAAAGTCAAAATTTGACTTTTTATTTTAGCTATTTTTTTAAAAAATTTAGTGATAAGTTAGTAAAAAATAAAAAAATAAATGACTGAATGCTGAAATTACATTAGTTTCAGCATTTAGCCAAAAAAACAAACACGCCCTTAGTGTGTAAATGAATAATCTAATAGGTTCTTTTTTCATTTATATAGATGTGTGTGTGTGTGTGTGAATAAATAGTGCATTGCATTGAATAATGCTTTGTGCGTGAATAGTGACTACGTGGATAGTAATTGTGTGAACAATGTACTATGATGAACAATGCTCTTGCATGAATAGTGTTCATGTAAATAGTGTACCATGTTGAATAGTGCATGTGTATGTGTAAACAATATATGAACAACAACTTTCAAAAATCTATATAATGGCCTCAATTATTATAAAATGTATGCCTTAAATTAAAAGAAAATTTATTTGAATTCTCTCTTTTTTTTGTAAGTTTTTAGTTATAATTATGTAGTTATTTTGCAATATGTTATTAGAAAGAAGCTATGGCCAATTGACTACATTAGATTATAATTAAAGATTCATAATTTTTTTTTTGTTCTTGTTTGATAAACTAATATAAACACTAATTTAGTAAATGATCAATAAAATTTTGTTTTCATTTTTTTAAATTTAAAATAATTAGATATTGTTCTATTTTTAATAATGGTATCATGACAAATTTTAGCAAAACTTGAATTTGTGGTATTAACTATCACAGACAAAAATTAGTTATCATGGATATTTAATTTTTAAATTTATTTGGAAGCTAATGCTCTTGGCGATATTTTTAAAGATGATAGTAAGGTATTTACTCGGGACAAAGTAAAAGTAATAATTTTTATTCAACATTATCTTCATGAAGGATTGAAATCTGAATATTAAATAATAAATAATCCTCTTGAACCTTGGAATAACCTAAAAGAAGGATTTGAGAGATATGTCATAGTAAATTTTAAGTTCACTAATAACCATGAGTTTATAATTCGGCATAATCAGTTAGGTTATCGGTTTAATTGTGAAGTGATGGATTAATTGAAAAATCAGAAAATATTATAAATCTAATAACTTCTATGTGCTGCTTGCTCTCAAGAAAAATTAATTCATAGACCATGATTGCTAAGATTAAGATTGAATTATTTGGATCTCTGGAATGTATACTTGATATTTGTGAACCTATATAACTATCAAATAGAATATTCAGACATATTATGATTTTAATTAAAATAATATGACTTGATAATATTCTCGAGTTCACTTCTCAATAGAGGTGTCAAACGGGCTGGGCGGCCCGAACATGACTCGGTTTAGTAGTGCTTGGCAAGGCACGTAACTTGTTTGGAATTGTTCTTCCTGCCGGGCCGGGCTGCCCTCTGGCAGTCAATCAGGCGGTTTTATTATATTCTTTTTAAATTCGATTGCCTCATCATGGACCAGTTCATTTTTTTTTAAAAATCCAGCCACGTGGTTGATTTTTTTTGTTCGGCACTATCATCACTCCGGTGTACTTTGTTGTGCCCACAATGCCGTGCTGGGCTAGTGGACCGCACAATATGCTGAGCTAGGCATGCAGCAAGATTTAATCGTGTCGTGCACAATATGACATGATTTGTTTGACACCACTATTTCTCAAGCACTTACTGATTATAATACCGCTATTGACACAAGTGTTGAACATTTTGTAGTATATGTCTATCCTCTGAATGATCTTGCACAATTATTCGTAAAACAAATTCAATTAGTTCTTTGAACAATTCTTATGAGACAAAGTATATTATATTTGCATTGCAATTTATTATTTTACATGTAACAATATTTATTAACATTAAAGGTGTCAAATGGGCTAGACTGGACCGATCTGGGGTTTTCAGGCCCAAACAAGCTGGCATGCTTTGCTAGGCACTGCATGCTACAGTACCATGCCGTGCCTGGCACATGGTTCTTGGGAGGGTAGGCCCATCCGACCGGGTTCAGGCTAGTTCCGATGGGTCGGGTCTTGTTGGGTTGGTTTATTTTTAGAAACCTTAGGGTTTTGGCGAGGCACTGTCATGCCTCCGTCATTGTCAGGCGTTCCGATCCTCACCTGTCAGGTATCACTCGTTGCGATGGGTTGTCGTGCCGTGCCGTGTCTGGAACGGCATGTGGGCAGATAACTTTGGCCCGGCACGGCACGACTCGTGCCATGATTGTGCTCGGCACGGGCCATAGCACAACACTGTAGCTTGCTGAGTCAGGCACGATCGAATCGTGCCGTTACTTGTGCCGGGGCGGGCTGGCCAGGCCTGTCGCCACCTCTAATTTACATCAGGCCAACAAGTTATCATTAATTTTTTATATTATAATTGATTTATGATTAGGAAATAAATATTTTTTATCTAAGAATTTTTGAACGTACAGTCTATATTTTAATTTTTTTACCACAACATACCAAGATGAGACCTCAAAAGAGATTATAAATATAATTTGGGTATAAATCTCAATTTATATTAAATATCTTGATTTATTTATGTGAGATTTATTTATGATATTTTATGCTGATAGTCATTTTGATGAAATAATTTTTCCAACATTAGGGAGAGAACCTAAAAAAAAGCTAGAATGAATTATTTTTGTCCCATTATGTGACTCGCATGAAATAATGTAGACATAAAATTCAAAAGATGATTTATTAAAAAAACTTAGTAAATTAATTATCATACATATTTATCAACCCAAAAAGATTGGCTAAGTTTTATATATCAACTTTAATTATTCTTATCAAAATTGTTATTTTTAAAAGATAACCTATCATTACTAATGATATAAAGGGACAAATGGAGCGTGATAAATCAATCAATTTTAAAGATAAAAATCTTCTCACAAGAAAAAGAGAAAAACATACATATGATCAAGTTGGATAAAATATTGATCAAGAAAAAATTTTTATTGAGACTTCAGATGAGTCAATTATTGATGAAAATTATGTACCTAAAATTAAGGTAATTGAAAAGATCTCTTTCAATTATAGAGAATTTATAATTGGGTAACGATGGAACCAAAATAAGATAATTGTCCATACTATTTTTGCATATCATGTTGCACATAATATTATAAATAAACATAAGAATGCTGAATCAATGTCTATGGAAGAATAGACTTAGAAAAGATTGATCAAAATAGAAAGAAACTATAGATTGTGAATTAAATTTTTTAGCAAAATGAGAAATCTTTGGACCTTAGTCCAAATGCCTGCAAGTATAAACTCTGTTGGGTATAAATAAATATTTATATGAAAACACAATGAAAGTAATTATATTATAAGATATCTTATAATATATTATATGATATTATAAGATATAAAGATATGAGGAAACATATTTTTATGTCATAGACACAATTATATATATATGATAATCTTGTTAGTCTCTAAATGATTCGATATATGTATCATGGATTTTATCACTCAATTATGTTATACCGATCTTTATATGGAATAAAGCAATTAGGATGCATATGATATAATTGCCTTAGTTAATATTTACTAAGAGAAAATTATGTGAATAATATTATATGTCCATGTGTTTTTATTGAGAAATTAAAAATCAGATTTGTAATTATTATTGTGTATTTTGATGATTTAAATATTGTTAGAATTTCTGAAGATTTCATAAAAATAATCAAATATTAGAATAAAGAATTTTAAATGAAAAATCTTGGAAAAAATTAAAAATTTTGTTTCAGGCTTACAAATTGAATATTTTTTAAATGATGTCTTGATTCATCAATTAACTTGTATTATTCAACAGTATGGATAAAGCACATTAATTATATTATTCAATGGTTATCCTATCACTTGATGTAAAAAAGTATTCATTTTGACCTTGCGAAAAGGATGGAGAAATACTTGACCTTGAATTATCATATTTTATTGTTTTGGTGGGGATCAGGCTAGGTGATTTTCCTTCCTGACCTCGGCAAATGCAAAATATTTTGCCCCGTCTTCTCCTAGCCAACTCATTTAGGTGAGGAATCCTCTACCCATTCGGGTTGGGTACATATTGGGTGAGTTAGGGGCTGGGTAAATTGTCATTCTTACATTTTGTGTTCAATCAAGAGAATTTATTATATAATAAATGTGAATGAATAGTGCCTTGCATTGAATATGTGTCGTGCATCAATAGTGACCGTGCTAATAGTGATTGTGTGAATAGGGTACCACAATAAACAGTTCACCGTGTTGAACAGTGTGTCTGTAGGTTTGAACATGACATGAATAGTAACTTTCAAAAAATCTACATAAATACCTCAATTTCATATGAAAAAAAAATGTCTTGAAAATCAATAAAAAATTATTAAAATCTTATTTATTTATTTATTGTTGTAAGTTTTTAGTTATTATTTTGCAATAATATATTTACATACATACATATATATATATATAACATCTTGTATACCTAATGTTTTGAGTTTTTTATACAGAGATAAAAATTGATCTACTTTTTATCTAATGTTACATCAGTATTAAGATATTTCACCTTATTGCCATCTAAAACTATAATTATTTCTATTGCTCAAACCATCATCATCATCACCGTTGACTTCTGCTAGTGATATTTTTGTTTATTTATCTTTGGCATTTATGTCTCATAATATTTTATATTTATTGGTCAAAATGATCTGAAGTCATTTTATAAGTATTTTGGAGTTTTTTTTTTCTAATATTGTATCACTAATTATACTTTTTGACAATCTTGAGAAAATTAGATTGGTGACTAAACTTAAAAAGTTAATGGTTTATGATTTCCTGATCAGACCGATAGTTAGGAGGCTATTGAATTAGTAATCTAATAATTATATAATTGAATATATTAAAAGATTATGATATAAATGATTATAATTGAAACATAATTTATTTAATTTAATATATTAAACAATATCAATTAGTTGATGATATATATATAAATATTATTTTAATATTTATTTTTTTAATATTTTATTGTTATATAAATAATATAAAAAGATTTGTTTAGAATACTATAATAATAATTTATATATATTTCTAATATTAAATAAGATATGAAATAAAATATTTAGAATTAATTAATTTATTAAAATATTATTTAATGAAAATATTATTTAAAAAAATAATATACAAGTAAGATAAAAAAGTTTCAGGTATCTCATGTGATAATAGGTTTGTTTTTGAACACTTACGTTATCGGATTGAATACCTTTGGCCATGATTAAATACTTGTTAGAGATGATTTGTTCCCTAAAAAGTAGTTAGTTTTGTTGATCCACTAATTCAGCCATCATTTCTGTTGGTTATATGGGCTACCGGTCCGACTGGCCAGTCAAGTCAAAATTTATCATCCATGCTATTCGAGCAAATTGATAGTTTTTTTTTATATTTGATCTTGAAATAACTTTGACATGTGTTCTAGTTTTGTTTTTTTGTTGATTTCATCTTGGTTTCATCATTTTGGGTTTGATCGACTTGGTTACTATGTTGACAAATTTGGGTATTATGCATTAATATAATTGTTATATTTTATTTTTTCTAGTTATTTAAGTATAAAGAAGATTAAAAAAAGATCGTGAATTGCAAATCAAATGTTACTTGGTAAAAGTTAGGTAGTATGTAGACTAAATACTATGCTTTCTCTCTATGGGCTCATTTTGTGTTGATTTGATTTTTGAATTTGGGACAAATAGAGTACTTAATGGACGGGATAAGATGTTTACCAAGCTATTAATTTCTTTGTGCCAGTTTAATGTTGTATTGTCACATATTATATCTCTTGTATGACGTGCAATGAAGTTTAACACATTGTAGCTAAGATATATTTTTGCACTACATTCATATATTCAAGATTATTAATTGAATCTTTAGCTATAGTAAAGACTTTTTGTGGATTAAAATAAAATCAATACTTATTTAAAATTTTCTTATTTTTGATTAATTATTATATCTTTTTTGCATACCAAAAAATCTAGCACTTCTTATAGACAGATTGACCTTTTTGGTTGGATTTTTTGTCTTCGTTGTTTTATAGACATAAATTCTTATTGAGTGAGTTATTGTTAGAGGTGTCAACCGGCCCGGCACGAGGCACGGCACGGAAAAATTTCATGCCTGGGCCCGTGCCCGTGACCGGGCCCTGTGTTGCACGGATACGGCTAGGGAGTGCCGTGTCCACGTGTCGGACACGCGTCGGATACGTGTCTGACCCGCCACGTGGCGTATCGGATACGCGTCGGAGACGTATCCGACGAGTTTTTCGGAAACAATCGTTTACCTCCAGACGCGTCGTTTACCTACCGACGCGTCGTTAGAGGGTTTTGGGAGGGGGGTTCGGGGAGGGGGGGTTTCGGGAGGAGGGGGGGGGGGGGGAGAGGGTGTTAGAGGTTTAAATTTTTTTTAAATTAATTTAAAAAACAGAATTTTAAATTATTTTAAAATACTGTATCTTATATTATTTTAAAATACTATATTTAAAATATATGTTAGAGAGAGTTAGAAGCTGTAACGGGAGGGGCCAGGGGTTAGAGGGCTTAAATATATTTTTTTTATATTTTAATTATTATTGTTTGTTTAATATATGTACAAAATATAATAAACAAATAATTTATTTTAATTTTATTTAAGCACTCTAAATTTCTATTTATCAAAATATATTGTATTTTTTTTATTTATCTAAATTTTTGTTAATGGATAATATTTATATTTAATTTTTTTTTCATGCCGTGTCCTAGCCGTATCCGTATCCTAGTTTTTTGAAATTTGTCATGTCCCCGTATCCTGCCGTGTCGTATTCCCGTGTCCGTATCCGTGTCCGTGCAACATAGACCGGGCCTGGGTTCGGCACGAGCCGTGCCGTGCCGTGCCTGGCCTAGCACGGTTCGGCCCGCGGCACGGCAAACCGGCACGGGTTTATCCCGTGCAGTGTGTTCCGTGAGCTCGACCCCATGATGCCCCTCCCGCAAAAAAAGGCCGCGGGTCGGGTCTGATTCGACCCGACCCGCGGTCCCTTGTATTCCGAACGGTTCGGACAGGAATTCCCGAGCAAGCAAGGCACGGCACGGCCCACCGTGCTGGGCCCGGTTTTTTTAAACCGTGCCCGGCCCGGCACGGAAGCACGATAGTGCCTTAAAATAACGGGCCGTGCTGGCCCGTCCCGGCCCGTTTGACATCTCTAGTTATTGTTGATCAATATAAAATTTATTATCGAGTAAATAAGGTCTCGATAAAGGAGTGTGGTAGATAGATACTCATATTGATGCATATATTATATATTTTTTAAATTTTTATTATAGTTCTAACTATTAGAGACATATGAGTTATTATTAGTACAAGGAGTGAGATAATTATGATGACGTGTCAATGTTATGAGAAGATTGGATGTGCGTTGGATAAATCATCATCATTTACACTTAGTTGAAGTGGATAATTTATGAGTCTACAAAGGTTGTAGAAGTGGACTAGTCGACCTATTTAGGATTATCTTATTGATATAAGTTTAAATGAAAAAGAATTGAAATTGCTTATTTAAGTTTAGAAATGATTTATCATAGAGAGAGGACATTATGCTTTTTTTTTTCTGAGTTTGGACTATTGATTTGTGTTTTGGTATATACTTTGCTCTATTTTTGCATAAATTTTTATTTAATCATTTTTCTTTTTGTTAATTTATTTAGATGTAGGGGCATCATCTGAATGTTTAACTATTTTATAGTTGCTATAATATGGTTCATTTATATTGTTATTATAAGTAACCATTTTTCTTTACTTAGGATATGTGAAGAATATTAATAAACTTAAGATTTTTTATATATACAATAAATACTTTAGTTGTATTGGTTATTAAATTTTAGTTGTACTCAGTAGTTACAAAGGGCAAAACTATCAAAGTTTAATTTTTTTTTTTTTGGGAGATAATCTTCTCTCTTGATAGAGCAAATTATAAATAGTTTTTTGAGATCAAGTTTAAATATGGAAAACATAAATATGATATATATATATATATATATATATCTTCTCAATTTCTTCTTACCAATCTCATGGTAGATGCATACGATAAACTTTCATACTGGTCAATCATTTCAGTAATGATCGCGACCAAACATATTTAACTGTAGAGTTCTTATAAGATTCAGTGCTTCAATGATAGCCTAAATGTGTATAAAGTTACTTGTGAGCTTATTTAGATTATAAATTCTATTCTTTGGTATTTAGTTAACATGATATATCATTTCTAATATAATTATTGACAAGTAGGCATAGCATATCAAAGGTATTGATACTTAATTTGAGAGAAAATTTTGAAGGATCACATTACAATAATCTACTTGTCTTGTTATTTTACTATCATAATAAAAAAAGTGAGAAAAACAACTAAGAATCTAATATCATTAAATAAATGCTTGTTCTAAAGAATCACTATATAGTTGTGATCATCACTTTCTTTTTTGCCCATGTAAGGAATCTATATGTTATTTTTTTTTGTTATTTTTACGAGATATGATTGTCTTAAAGTATAATAATGTGTAGATCTCATATTTGGACAAATTGTTGCTTACCTAGAGTTTGAATACTCTACTAATTAAAGATTTTTATGAGCTTCAAATGAAATATTATATTTTATAATTTTTTTACATATGTAAGTATGTGAAGAGTTGTGTCTAGAGGTGTCAAACGGGCCGGGCCGGCCTGCTCGGGCCTGCATGTCTGTACAGTTCGGGATTCGGGGGGGACCGCGGGTCGGGTTGAATCAGACCCGACCCGCGGTCTTTTTTGCGGGAGGGGCCATCGTGGGGTCGGGCTCACGGGACACCCGACACGCGACAAACCCGTGTCGGTGTGCCGTGCCGCGGGCCAAACTGTGCTGGGTCAGGCACGGCACGGCACGGGCCGGGGCATGGAATTTTTCTGTGCCGGGCCGGCCCGATTGACACCTTTAGTTGTGTCATAGTAAGTACATTATATAATTATAAATATAAATAATTATACTATTTGCATAAATTATATTTAGTATGATAATAATTAGATAATTAATTTTTTAAATAATTATTCCATATGTGTAGAGTTAATTTGAAAGCCTATGTCAAATAAAAAATTAGTACATAACTTAGTAGGTGTATAAATTGATGATCAATCGAAAAGATTAATCTTTGAGAGAAAATTACTAACATATATTTTATGTGACAAAAATGATATTTTTATGATCATAAATCATTTAAATCCCAAGAAAGTACTTAATCATCAAAGAATCTTCTTGAAATAATGATGGAAGTTGCTCATGGAGTTAATTGATTCCTAACTAATAATCTTTCATAATCAAAATATTGTCTATATATATGATTAACAAAATAAACTTATTATTTCAATACTTGTACATAATAAATAAAATATTTATGATTAAAAATCATATTAATGTAGTTTATTTTAGGTTGTGTAATATTTCATGCAATCTATAAATTGGATTTGAGTATTATGCATGGGTTCGAAAATCAGTTGACTGCTTTATATACACATGCTTCTCAAAATTATTGTGAAAAATAAATTATTCACATCTAATTGATATATTATACATTTACATGAATTTATAAGTGATTCGAGTATTTCAATTGACGTCATTTTGGTTACAAGAGCAAATATTTCATTATAATTAATCCCAAAAGTTTGAGTAACTCTTTGCAAATCCCTCCTAAATGCAATTTTTCTTACTATATTCATGATCATATTCATAGCAATCATCCATTCACAATTAGTACAAATTTTTTTATGGTCAAAGTATTAGTTTCTAAGTTTTATTAGAATACTCGATATTTAATTCTTTTACTATGACTCGATGTTATTTGTGTTGAAATAATATTATAGAAAAAAAACTTGATTATTTTACTATTATCAAGACAAATAATAATATAAGCAAAAAATTGAGAAATACTTTAATAGATGAAACTTATGAAATGTTATATTAAGTATAGTTATTCTATTTTATTTGGAGATTCATCAAAAATTCAATATTAGAAGAGTTTCATACATGATCATTTGGTTTCAGAGAAGTAATCCATAGTAAGATATTCATATATCTCTTTTGAATTTTTTCATATTCTATTTTTATTATAGTTTAAGTCTTGCTCAAAAAAAAATAATACTAACTGGTACATTATCAATTTATGATAATGAAATATAATATATTTTTTGTACTAGATTAATTTGAAAAGATATATTTTATCATCTTGGGTATAATTTTATCACTTTATGGAAAGTTTTCAAGAACAAAACAAGTGGAATAAATAATTTTGGGAAATAAATTGAATAATCTCTTAAAGATCCAATAAATAAAAATACATTTGATAAGATTGAACATAAATAGATATTCAATAAATCATATAGTTTTTTATTAAAATCAAACTTTCTCAAAAATATTATGGAATATTTTTATCATAAAGAAATTTTTTAGATGTATCAAATAAATATTTTATTTTCTATTATATTATTTTATATGAATATGCTAGCACATAAAGTTTGATATTGGATCTCCTGATATGTATATTAAGTGTGAAAATTGTCAAATATATATTCTCAAATATTATTATTTATAATTATTTCTATATTTTTATTAAATTAATTATTAATTTTTTAATGAAATAGTTGCAAAAGCAAAATGAAAATTAAGGTTTATTTCAAAAAAAATATCAATAAAAATGAGTAAAATCATTAATAAATATAATAAAACATCTTAAGTTATCTAGAGTATCAACTCAACTATGTTTTTAAATATCTGAATGAATCAAAATGAATGAATTATTCTCCACATATGTTTTGTTGGGCAAAATTATAGGTTTTGGTATATATTTCTATTTAATAGGTTACTCAATTTAATTTAAATACCTCGTTCATACATGGACTTAAAATTTTTAGTTTTGTAAGAGACTTGATTTGGTCGAGAATGAATAAATAAATGATCAATGATACTCATACATTTAGTATGACACTTAACAATAGAAGAGAATTTGTAAATTATTCTGCTCAGTCTCAAATAAAGTTTATTTATAAATCATTTGTTCATATAAAATATAATCAATTGAATAAAAATTAATATTGAAATCAAATTGTTTGGTCAAGAAAACCCACTTAAAGTACATTATTCGGACATACAAGAATAAATAAAACTCGAGAAACAAATAAAATATTAAGTTGATTATTGTAATAATAAAAAATTAAAAATATCTTATCATTTGCTATGCTATAGCAAGATTTATGAAACAGGGAGAAAATATAATAAATATGAAATTATTTTTTGTGTTGTAATTGTTATATATAATTTAATAATTCAAGAGTTAGGACTGAGAAGAAAAGCATTATGAAAAAATGATCTACATATCACTCTCTAGTATGTAGTTAAATAGGCCTCTATTTCTTGAAAAAATTATAAATATTTTAATTTAAAATGTCCACTATTTCTATTGTGCCTGTATTGTACGAAGCATTTTATATGTTCATAATGTATCTCATCTTGAGAAACTTTGGTTGATTTGTTGAATTTTTTATTCCTCCCAGAGTTCTTTTAACAATACAATAATCCCACATTGTCACTTCACACTTGTTGCATAATATCACCATTGCTTGAGTACCTCACTGCAACATCCTACACCACACATGCTCATCACATTGCACTATACTCTACACCGAATTGTCTCCTTTGCACATATTGTTATTGTCTACACGCACTCACTATTGTTTTATCCACCCACATTACCGTGCGTGCTACACCATTGCATGCTCCGACACACAGCACCAGGCTCACATGAGTTTTCTACTGTCATTCAATTCATACTATCTTCTTCACTCATGTTACAGTCTACGTGCATGTATGCTCTCACACACACACACATGCACACGCACACACAGTTTCTGCTTACAGAATTTGTTGTGTGCTTTGCTCATGCACACACCTTCCTTTACAATCTTTATCTAGGGCATGGAAACACTAGCTCTGATATCATGTAGAAAAACATAACTTAAAAATGAAGTAATCTCATAAATGAAATTTATGATATACAAATAAAATCATAATCTTATTAATAAATAAATATATATTTAGTGTTTAAATAAAAAAATATAAAGAATAAAATATAAATTATAATAATTTATAACTCTCTTTGCAGTGGAGTGCTCCTAGCATAAAAAATCTATTTTTTGTTGTGTTTTTTCTCATTCTTATATATATATATATATATTACTCATATACTTAGTTTTTTAGATGATTTTTCTAAATTAATATAAACAATATTTTTTTTTTCATTTATTACCAAAATTTTAATAAATTTAATTGGTTTCTATAATTTTCTTTCTCATTTTATGCTTCTTTTGTAGGGTTAAATATTATAAACTAAATTTTTTCATTAATTTTTTTTATTCACTAATAGAAGATTGGTTCTAGTGGTGTATTTATATTTGTTGTAGTTATAAATAATATTTTTTTTTTACTTTTATAATATAAGTTATACTTAATGTATAAAACTCCTCACTCTTGCTTAGTGTGATCTGGAGAGACGTTGATATCTCAACAGACTTGCTCATACAAATCAAAGAGGCTATGTATGATTAGTTTTGAATCTGAGACCTACTGTATTTGAATGAAGATATTTGTGATCATACTAAGACATGATCTCTCTCTCTCTCTCTCTTGTATTGATTAATGTTCTTTTTGTTTTTGTTTTTGTTGATAAGCAAGGTATATTTGTCTCGCTCTATAAAATTCTTGTGGAGGTGGCCATTTCTCTATGGTTCCTCCTCTAATTAAGTGTGGGAGAGCGACCCTCAATTTAGAGGCCGCAATTGAACTTGGGTCCTTAGAATATGAATTACATTGCTGAGTTCGTCCTTACCAACCAAACCAATTATAGAGGGTGCTAAATATTCTTACTTGAAAGGCAGCGTGCTGCCCACTCGATCGTAACCAAAATTCACAATTTATTTGTAAAAACTGCAGGTCATACTCGAAGTGGCTCCAGAAAGTTTGTTGGATGAAATGCTCGATAAAGTTTTCAAAGGTTCTTTGTTTGACCTCTCATCCCATCATTGTGGTAACTTTGTTATCCAATCCTTGGTTTGCCATGCAACAAAGCAGAAGCAAGTAAGCCCCAACCATTGGTAACTTTCATCATTCGTATCGCAAGTGACTTTCTCAAGTTCTGCAAATTTGCTCTATTCGTGGGCACTTTTTTTGATTGTTTTCAAGCTGAAAGTAATTCATGTTTTGCTAGCCCTAACCCTTGTGTACACGCTCATCATAACTAAATTATGAATTGATTTGTATTATGCTTAGAATAGATAATGTTTTGTGGTGACATGGTGATCGTTTTGTTTCGATTTCTAGATAAAATTGGTGTGGGAGGAGCTTGGTGCAAAATTTAGTGATCTCCTAGGAATGGAAAAGGCTGGAGTTATAGCATCTCTCGTTGCTGCATGTCAGAGGCTGTCAGCTAATGAATGCGAGGTTTTTTTTTTTCTTTCTTTTTTTAACATCAGGCATTTTGATTTTTTTAGAGAGATTAGTTTTTGTGCGTAGCCATTTTGTACCATTCCTCGTTCAAGCCATTTGTGGTGATTTCTAGAAAGCACTCTGATAGGGTTTTGTGTTTCTCCTTCTTAAGACTGTGCGTGTGCATGAATGTTGTACTCGGTACTTGTGTGAGTGTGCTGGTGCACGTGGGTGTGATGCACATGATTGTGTCGAATAAAGACTTGACCATTTTGGTAGGCCATGACTCGAATAAAGACTCGATGAACTCCTCCTTTTTGGAGATTCTGGAAAGTTCTAGAATATTATAGAGTGCACAAGATGAGCCCAATAATATTGTGAGGCCCAAGCCCAAGATGATATTTTAGAATGCTCTAGGATTTTTGTTTTGTGCTGTGTGATGTAAGACCATGATACTTAACTATTTATGATTTTTGTCTCCCTCCGAAGTGTTTTTATTGTGTCTTGCGGATGTGATTCTCTTGTATGAATCAAGAGTAGATTGCACGTAACTAAACTTAAGTTTGTGTTCCATTACATATGCATGCAGTTGTTTATTTGTATTTTTTTAAAATTTTCATATTTTTATTAATTTTTATTGATTTTTTTGATATATCTATAAAATTCAAGTACTATATATTTGTATTTGTTGAAATTTCAATATATATATATATATATATATATATATATATATATATATGCGTGTATAATTTTTTTAAATTCTTTTTAATTTTAATATAATATAAAATATATTTTTGATGTCACCGGTTTCATAATGGTTTGATAACGGTCTGATCGCCGGCCCAATTATATATATTTTATTTGTCAATATTTTTATCTGTCTATATGTGCGTATAATCTATTTAAATTATTTTTAATTTCAATAAAATATAAAATATATATTTTTTTAAGTCACCGCTTCGATAACGGTCCGATTGAAGAATTTTGAACCGGTAATTTTTTCGGTTCCATCATTAGTCTAATTTTCTAAATATTGGTATTATCGGACTCCTCGTTCAAATAATTTGTATTGACTTGTAGAAAGCACTTTCATAGAGTTTTATGATTCTCCTACTACAAGCTAATAGAGTGGTGAGGTTGTGCACCTGCATGAATCTTGTGCATGTGTGTGTGTGTGTGTTAGTGCATGTGTGTGTGATACATATGGATGTGTCACGACTTGGCCATTTTGGTGGACCATAGCTCGAATAGAAACTCGACGAACTCCTCTTTGATGAATATCCTAGAAGATTATGAAATATTGATGTGTCTGCAATATGGGCCCAAGAATATATTGAGGCCCAAGTCCAATAGAATATTCTAGATTTTTTTTTTTGTTTTCTGTGATGTAAGATTGTAATATTTGGCATCATCTTGTTCGTTAATGTAGTAGACTCTCCATATAAGGAGAGCTTTCCCTCACTTATGTTGACTTAAAATGATTCTTAATTATTTATGCTTTTATTTTCTCTCTCTTAATTAAATTTATTGCGAGTCTTCTTACTTTGATTCTTTTTTAAGAGTCCAGAGTAGACTGACTTAAGCACAGAAATAGATATATTTTCTAGCATAAGATCACACGTAAATATGGTAGATTTCATCTATATTAAAAATTTTGCTATAAATTAAATGTTGAGTTATAATGATAATATTGAGCTTTTATTTAAATAAAATATCTTATTTGAGAATATTTTTAAATTAAGATTCTCACCCAGCTTCTATCTTGTTTAATTTAGACAAGTTTTATCGTGCATGTGTGAAAAATCGCAGCTTTCACAGAGTTTTTTTGAACTATTTTTGCAGTGTATCCGCTCTCTTTCTGCTGCAGTATGCTCGCCAGATGAGTCTCCGAATAGCATTGTTCCTCGGATAATGTTTCTTGGAAGTTACTTTTCGTGCAACGACAAGCCCAATTGGAGCTGGCCAGATCATGCCAAGATACACATTATTGGTTCTCTGATTCTCCAAGCAGTTTTTAAATTTGACAAAGTGAGTATTTCACTTCTTCGTTAGACATTTTTCATTAGCTATTTCTTTTGGGAAACAATTTTCTCTGATGAGGATGATGGTGTGAAACTAGATAATATGCAACTTCAATACCTGACATGGCGTGAGAGTGAGACTCTCTGTGAATCCACATCATAAATATTGAAGAAATTTATCATTAGAATGGTAGTCTGGCTGGCAGGGGGGGGATAGATTCTCTTATCCTGGGGTCATGAGTTTGATCTCCTTGAATGTTAGATATGCTTCTTAGGGTGTTTGTTAGTAAGATTTATCATGTTGGGATTTGGGTCTTACCCGCTCTGACCTATGAGCCCTAAGGGCCGGCCATATATGAGCACCCCAATGGTCTATTTGTAAGGGTATATGTGTCAATTGTGCAATGCTGAGCTAACATCAAGGATTAAAATATCGATTTCTACAAATTATATCGGTACTTAGATTTTACAGATATATTAGATATATCGAAGATGTATCGGTATGTTTTTGTATATAAGCATCAATAAATGATAGATATATCGGTCTTGATGAATATGTCGATACTTAGAATTTATGGATATTTCGGAGATATATCGGAAATTTTTATCCTTGGCTGGCATGACTTATTTTTCTATGACTCGAGCCAGATCCCCATTATGGGTTGACACTATTCTAATGAGGAATGTGACATTAGACAAGATAACATGCAGGAGCAATACCAACATGGTGTGAGGCTCACTGTAGATCCGTATCATGAATATTAAAGAAATTTACTAAATAATATGATAGTCTTGTTGGCAAAGATGATAGATGTTCTTATAGCTTTAGAACCTAATTTTAAAGCTATGCCATACCTAAGTATGCTAGGTCATGTCTTGTAAGGTGAGCAGCTAACTTGGCATGGGCCATGATAGGAGGCTAGCCTGGGCTTAGACCAATGACTAGCCCTAACTCGGAAACAAGACCCAAGTTGGGTGGGGTTGCAGACTACGCCACCTACCAACCCATCCTTCCCCGGCCGACTAAGATTATTTATCATATGTGAAGTTGGTACATGATAGGTGGCTAGTAATTATTTTCTTTCAAGGATTCTAGATCTCAGGTTTAGAGGTGTCAACCGGGCCGGTCCGGCACGATTCGGCCGTGCCTGGGCCGGCCCGGCACGATTCGGCCGTGCCTGGGCCGGCCCGGCACGAGAATTTTTCGTCCCCAGGCTCGTGCCGTGTCGAGGCCAACTAGGCCTCGTGTTGTGCCTGCCCCGGCATGGCACCATGGTACGTTAACACGGTACCTTGCCACGAGCTGAGAAAACAATTTTTTTTTATATTAGGGGTTCGGCATGACCGGGCCGAACCCGGCGGATTCGTGCTGCGGGCTGTGCCGGGCTGACCTCCACAGAACTGTGCCTGGCCAGGCACGAAAGCACGGTCTGGCCGGCTAGAAATGGGCCGGGCAGGACCGGCACGTCCCGTTTGACACCTATGCTCAGGTTCAAGAATTATCAAATATTATCTCTCTAAATTTTAGGTGTAAGGTAAGATTATCGAGATATTAACCTCTTTTAGATTTTCGTGCCAAAGTGGGAGTCTTGTGTATTGGGTTCGATCTTTTTATATAGTCTGCAATTTCATATTTTCTCCATATTGATCTTGTTGATTCTATCTTTCTTCTTTCACTTGTGTTCCTTAGGAGTTTATACAGCCTTATATCGTAAGCCTGGCGTCCATGGAAGCTGAGCATATTGTTCAAACGGCAAGAGATTCCTCTGGAACTCATATTATCGAAGCTTTTCTTGCTTCTGGTGCTTCAGCAAAGCAGAAGACCAAATTAATTAAAAAGTATGGTACAGTCCAATTCTAGTGCGTGTATATGTACGTGTATGTGTGTGCACTGCACTGCGCTGCGCTGAATGATTAAGTGTTGTTTTGTGTGATCCATTTCTAACTTGTGAAGGCTGAGGGGAAAATTTGGAGAACTGGCAATGCACTCGTCTAGTTCATTTACCATCGAGAAGTGTTTCACAGCCAGTGGTGTGGTTCTGAGAGAGGCAATAGTGGTGGACTTGGTGGCAGTCCGAGACGACCTCTCCAAGACCAAACATGGCCCGTATCTCCTAAGGAAGCTCGACATTGATGGGTAAGGGTGAGCCACTCGCGGTGAATCTGGCTCGGACCAGGCTGGTCGAACTGATACGGATTGGGTTAGTGCCTAGTGGTCGTGATGGGCTCATGGTTCAGATCTGACCTCTGGTTCCAAGCCAGTTTGGTTTTGAATTTTTCATTGATCAAGTGTTCTTTGCTGTGGTAGTTATGCAAACAGGCCAGGCCAATGGAGATCGAAGCAGGAATCTAAACAATCTGCTTACAAAGAATTTTATTCTGCATTTGGAACTGGGAATGCCAGCTCGTCAAAAGCCATCATTCCTTTTCTTTCAAGCTCTCCGAAGAAGAAGAAGAAGAAGAATATGATGAACACAGTTCATCGAAATCAAATGGAGAAGATGAGGAAAGACATGGATGCTCAGCTTGGGAAAGTTGTGAATCTCAAAAGAAAAAACACATCTAACGCTTCCGCGACCCTAATTGCGAATCAAACGCCATTCCTTTCCAATAATATCAAGAAAAAGCGAAGAGAATGATCATAGAATGGGTATTTCTCTCACAAATTTGCTGTTTCTCGTTATTTTTGTTCTTGTTGTTCTTGTTTGTTCTTCTGTCAACTTGTTCTGCATTGGGTTTGATCCTGCTGGAGGCTGTTATCCTTGGCTTTGTTGGGCCTCCTCAATGGATGTTCATGAGTCCGAAGATGAATGTGATTTTGTTTGCTGCTAAATCTGATTTAGTAATTTTCCATCTGTTGCTGCTGTTAATTATTTGTTTTTTTTTTCTTGGGGAAGATGAAATATTAGAATAATGTGGACTTTCCATAAAGAAAGTAGAATATTTATGTTTTTTTTTGCATACTATATATGCACACACAGACACTCACCTGTTTATATATTTGTGTATTTGTTTGAATGTGTGCATGCTTGCATGTGCATGTGCATGTGCATGTGCATGTGTGTGTGTGTGTACTATGTAAGCAAATACACACATTCATCCATATATACAATATGGGTGAATGTGTTTGTATAGTTGTTAAGGTGTATGCTACCATGTATGTGTGTATAATTGTTCATGTGTACACCTATACCATGTATAATTGCTAGTGTACAAGGGCCCACACATGCTTAGAGCAACTCCAATGGGAGGTGCCATCAAGGGTGTCATTCTTGTAACTGCCAAAATGGCACCCAAATCATAATTTTTGTAGCTCCAACGTGGGTGGCATAGGGGGTTGCAAAATGTCATCCAAAGTATAGAGGTGCCATATTTGGCAACTTTGGAGAGAGAAAAGAGATGCAAAATAGCAGTTATGGTTACTGTGCATCTCCAATAACTCTTTCAAGGGGTTGAAAAAATAACTTTTGAATAAAAAAATATTTAATTATTAAAATAGCACCCCATTTTGGCATCTACCGTTTGAGTAAAATTATTGTTTTAGGAGTGCTAAAATACTGTTTAATTTATAAAATGATATTTAGCACTCCTTTTTTGGCAACTCCCGTTGGAGTTGCTCTTACATACGTGTTGATGGGCAACTAAACTTGTGAGATTAAGTTTCTTACGGTGGATTTCATGGTGGAAAATGTTTTTGCCTGCAACTAAAGTATGTGATGAATAAAAAACTAAAAGCCCATTTTGGTAAATAAATGAAATATTAGATAATGAAACTATAATATTTTTTTTTGCAAAAAAAATAATGTTTTAGTACGTTGTTTTGAAAGTATTTTAAAAAAAATAGTCAACTTTTCATGTTAAAAAAAATTGTATCAAAATAAATATATTTATATATTTGTGTGCTTGAAATTAAAATTTCGAAACTGCCCTTACACTGTCATGTCGTGCTAAGAAGCAGCCATGATATTATAAGAATTATATATAACTTTATATATGTAACACTAAATGTTTGTTTATAAATATTATATATGTTAGTATATAATATTTAATGTAGATATAACAATATATTATGTTTTGTGATTACAATGAGACTACAAAAAGTTATCAAAATTTTCTACATGTTGAAATTATTATTTCCGTTTCTCTTTTTTGTGGGTTTGAAATGAAACTAATCTTTATGATTATCATTATCATCATGAATTATGTATGCGCAATAGATCTCAAAATAAAAAATATTTTTTACTTTTTGAGAAAATAAGATTGTCTCAAATAAAAATATAAAAATATATAGTGTATCTCTTCTTATTGCAAGCTAGTATCCAACTTGAAGTCAACTGAAAAAGTCGTGTGCTATAAAAAAGATTAAATTCCGTGAAAATATTAATTGTATCACTCATCTCTGATAATAAAATTTACTTATTTGACTATTTGTTAGAAATTATGATTGAAATTACTTCTCAAGTTGGATAATTTTTAACTCATCATTTCCCATAATAAAGATATTATCAATATTCATGATCAGTATGACCAATGTGTCATTTGCTTGCTAAAATCATACAAATTTAGTTTTTTTGTGATTGTTTTAGATCATATAATATCTTTTATAATTTATAAAATTCAATCTGATCGTGTTACTTGAAGTTCATGTGGCTACTCCATATACATCTCATTGTGAAGATCAGCATGAAGACATATATTCTTCGAGTCTAATTGATTTATCCTTCATTTGTGATGAATTATCATTAAAAATATGAGTTTTTAATGAGACCATTTTGATAATATGAGAGATATTTATGAATTCTATACTAAATATATCAATGATCTCTTTTGCAATAAGTCCAGCCATATGGTGATCTATCTTATTTAGTGGTTTTTATAATGAAAACTCGCATGCAAATAATGATATATCTTCATGAAAGTTTATAAATTAATTTTCCAAGTCAAATTAGAGTGGGAGATATTTATCTCTTTCAACATAATTTGATACTAGTCTTCTTTGGTATAATACCTCAGTCCCCAGAGGAAGCCTTTGGTGTTATAATACTATCAAGAGAAGTAATAAAAGAGGTAAAAAAAAATATATGAACTTAAAGACATGAACTTGCATAGTCCAATGCCATCCATGTGCTTCTCAAAGTAAGATTAAAAACCTAAAATTCAATAATGGAGGAGAAAAATCCAAATGAATTTGTATAGAGTTGTGTTTACTAGCACAATTCTAGGTAAAAGCCATCAACACAACAACTTACTTGATCAAAGAAGACCTATCAATTTAATTAAATCATCAAATTTCAATGGAGGTATGTAGCAAAACTAAAACTATCATATCAAAGAGTTTTTTTATTGTGCAGCATATGTGCGTATTAGAGATCTAAGCATGAATAAACATGATCCAAAATTTTAGAAATGTATATTTCTTGGCTATGGCAAGGATGGGTTTACGTAATACTTTTGGGATAATGAAAACATGAATGTGATCCATAGTAAATATGTTACTTTCAATATAAGAATAATATACAAGCACAATCATAAAACAAAAATCAATAATCAGAGCAGAGTGAGCTAGTATTTACATATGCAAATGATATACTAGATAGTCATGTGATAGATTCGATTGTAGCAACTCCTGAAGTCTCAACTAGAGGAACTTATTGGAAAAAGTATTGCCCAATAGTCACCAACTTCCTTCACTAACTCTTGAATAGAGATGCTTGAAAAAAAGTGCCTATATTATTTATTATCAACTAATGGAGGGGAGCCTATATGCTATCACGAGGCTTGTCAAAATAGATATGCTAGCAAGTGGAAGCCTATCATGAAAGATGAGATGAAATATCTAATCTCCAACCAAACATAAAAACTAGATGAATTATCTATGAGGAATAATATACATCACAATAATAAGGCATTCTTGGTGAAAGAGGTGCTCGATGGTCCTTTGAGATTTCTAAGTTTGATTATTTGTCAAAGGATTCTAGCAAGAGGAATGAATTGACTAGACAAATATTTTTGTTAACATTCAAAAGCTAAATTATATCATATTAGTGTTGAGTATTATTATCACTAAGGATCTTTATCTTGAATAATTAGATGAGAAGACTATATTTGTTTTTAGAGATTTTGATAAGGAAAAAAATGTACGTCGGGCAAAAGATTTCTCAAAAATAAGAAAAAAGAATATGGTGTGTAAACTTAAAATAAGTTAGTGCGGCATTAAATAAGCCATGACGCAATGGTATAAAAAAATTGACTGCTTCATGCACAAGGAAGGCTTCTAGAAGTATGATGTTGATCAATATTGCTTCTTCAAAAATATAAATCCAATTATATCATTTTACTACTTTGTGTAGATAACGTGTTAGCAGTAGATTAAGATGTGGATGACATCAAGAAGTTAAAGCATCAGTTGTCAAAAGATGAAAGGAGTTTGACATGAAAGACTTAGGTCCAATAAAAAAAAAATTTTGGAATGCAGATCTCAATAGATAAAAATAAACCAATTTTGAAGTTCTCACATAGAGTACACCGTTCATGTTTTACATAGGTTCAAGATGGGTAATGCCACCCTAGTCAGCATATTCTTTGTAGTTCACTTTCACTTATCAAAGAATTAGTAACCTCAAACACAAGAAGAAAGAGATTATATGGCTAAGTTTGTTATGTCACAACTCAGCGAGAATTTGATGTGAGTGATGATTTGTACGAGACATTGATCTTGCAGTGAGAGTTGTTGGCAAGTTTATGTCAAATTCAAGGAGAGATCATTAAGAATTAGTAAAGTGGATTTTGAGTTATGTACAAGATATCATAAATAAAATATATGTTGTTTTCTAAGGATGAGTTAAAATTACAAGATTATGTAGACACGTATAATTGAAGTCAATCATTGAAACCAACAACTAACATTATGATAGTTTGGTTGGAAAAAAAGATACATGCTCTTATCCTAAGGTCATAAGATACATGCTCTTATCATGCTATTTGGATGGAGACTTATTTGGTACTCCACGTACTAATTTTTTAGGGTTGTTGGGCTAAGATTTTGTGATGTGTTTGTATTTATGTGGACTTTTAAATAAATAGATTTCAATAAATTATAATTTTGATAGAATTCAATGAATTATAATGAAATTTAATATATTTTATGTAAAATTGATAATTTTGGTGGAGCGATGAATTAGATGGCTAAAAAGCAATTGAAAATAGTAATGTTTCCCATGTTGCAATCTAGTTACACTCTTTACAACCTACTAAGAAGATATGTCAATATTTCTTAGTCGTGATTCTACAAAATAAGTAATGACAATATTAGAGAGTCAAGAATATTCCATGAAATTATCATATTATTTTCATTGTACAGTATTATCTTCATGGATGTGATATTAGATACGTGATCACAACTATTCTCCTATTCTAGAGAATAGTTGTAGTATTCCAAGTAATTTTTAGCAACGATAATCTTTTCTATCATGACTTTGTATTCTAAAAAATATTTTTCTAAGTTAAAATATTATTACCGTACTATTTTTGTATTCCAAGGAGTAAATATCTCAATCATAACTATTCTTAATGTCATGATTTTGTATTCCAGAAGTATTTGTCTAAGCCATGATATTTTATTGCCATGACTTTGCATTCTAGAGTATAGATGTCTCGTTCATAATCATTCTTGTCCTTGTGATTTTGTATTTTGGAGAATATTTGTCTAAATCTTGGTTTTTTTTACCATCATAACTTCATTATCCAAAATAGATAAAACCTAAGACACGGTCAATTTTACTGCCACGACTTTGCATTCTAGATAGTATTTAGCTTAGTCATGGTATTTCTGTCATTGTGATTTTATGCTTCAGAATAGAATTACTTTTGTCATGGTATTCTTTTATTGTTGTGACTTTGTACTTTAGAAAATATTCAAATATATGATAAAGTTGCGATCTCAACCCAACATTATGATTTACAGCTTAAAACTTCATGTTGAATTCCTAAGTTTAAAAGAAATACTTAAATTTTTTCACAAAAAAAAAGAAGAAGAGGGAGAATTAGATTTCAAGCCCACGAACATGCAAAATCATATGTGACATAACTTTTAACCCCTAAACATGAGTAAATCCAAGGAAAATACTAGAAAGAATCAATTAGAATTAGATTTTGAGAGTTAGATACTCAATAGGATTATCATTAGGAATCTTTGATCCTATGAGATGACACACAAAATATCTTGAGTAAATTCTTTTCCAATATGAGTCTAAATTAGAGCCAATGATTAGTTTATTATACTTATGTTATAATGATATGATTGTATAATATTTTTATTTGTAATAATATTATGATTTGAATGTTGATGGATATGAATACTATTTAGAATTTAGATTTAAGATTTTTACTGTATCATAAGTTTATGTATATTGGTCATGATGAATAGTACTAGGTAAGTTGCAAGACATATTCATAATGTAGAATAAGAAGGAGGTGACCACCCTTTCAATCTTAAAGTGTGAGATAAACCTATATTTGAAAGCCTGAGATTAAAGTAAGTTTAATTATTGTAAGTATGATACTTACGAAGTTAAAAATATAAAAATATTTATGACTAATTATTTGTGCATATTCTAGAAAAGATGATCTTCAAATGATGAGTATATTATATAGAATATCTAACCTATGAGTTTCACCATAGTGTGGGAGTCATGGGTTGGTCATAGTAGATGGTGATAGGCAAGTCATAAAAAATATGCAGGTAGAGATATTTTATATGGTAGTGATAGCTCAACAAGTCATTTCCTCTTGTATGATTTTGTATGATTTTGACATCACTTTGTATGGTGGTGATAGCCCTAAGAGTCATTTCCTATTGTATGTCACATATAAAGTCAATATATAAATATATTTATTATCACATAATTTTACATCTTTATAAAATCAAAGATCAAAGAATAGAAATATATACTCGTTGTAGTCATTAAGGACAATTAACATAATGTATAAAAGTAGACATATTAATGACCCATGAATAGAACAAATATGGTTTCATTAGTTAAAATATTAATAACACACCTACGAGGGGACCATCCTTGATAATGACCATTCAAGGATGATAAATACCTTGTATGCTAAGAGAGCACTAAGATATTCTAACACTAATTTATCATTTCTTAAACAATCGAGCATAATATTGCCTAAATACTAAAGGAATCTTATTATACAAAAGAAAGTGAGTCAATCCAAAAGAAATCATAAATAATTGCCCAAAAAACTTTTAAACTGTCACAAATGAAAAGTTTTGGTACTATAACAATGTTGAAATATAATCTTACTTATTCTGGCCAATGGGCTATAAGGCTCGTATATAAGTTGAGGGATAGTATGGATTAGGTTTGAGGGATAGAGGGAACAAAAAAAGCTAGACCAACTTTATATTTACTGCTATAACAACTATTAGTTGGATATCATAATTATATAAGATTATTAGTTCATCCAGTATTAAGGTTTATTAACTTAGTTGGGATTCAAAAAAGCGAAGAATGTTGTGAGTAAAGTTGTCAGAGTACAATACACTTACGAAAAATTCAACTTTTCATTCCAAAACCAAGTATATTAGACTTCAATATCACTTTTGATATTTATGACATACTGGCCCATGCATGCTATTTTGGACTTGGCTAGCCAAAGCAGGACAACCTGGACCTAACCTAGACTAGCCTGCAATGAACCCAGTCTAGCTAAGACTAGACTTAGCTTGGAATGACATGGGCAAAATGAAGGTTAATGCGCCATGCTGGGCTACCTATTTTTAGAGTAGTATGACCCATTTGACACCTTAAACTCAGCTCATATATAAGTGTCAGAGCTCAGAAATCAGAGCTCAGAAATCAGAGCTCATATATTTTTAGAGTAGTATGACCCATTCTAACAATATGATCGATGCAACTGAAACACACTGAGGAGCTTATCCAATATCTATGTAGGTTGGGATCAAACGGGTGACTTTAAGATAAGAAAATTCATCTTCTTTGGTAGCCGGACTACTATGATGCTGATATATTACTATTTTTTTGTAGTTTTTTTTTTTTTGCGTAGAAGGTTTTAAAATGAAAATTTGTGTAACATATATTTGTATAATGTACAATTTTTTCACAAAAATTTTCGCTAGTTCTCAATAAAAAAAAAAACACATAGAAAACAGTACATTATATTAGTTAAAGTACAAAGGCTAATATTTGTTAAATCAATGTGAATGAAAATAAATTAACCTAATTCAAATCAAATTTTGTTTTGCGAAACCGTTTTGCCCCTTGACTGTTGACATTCGATACGCCGGGCCGAGCGCAATGGAAACCCTGTGGGCTCATATGCTTGCCCGTCCGAAAAGAAATATTGTTTCATCGATGGGCTCATCTTAGGTTACTCTCAATTTTTCCCTGCCGGATTTATTAAATTGGCTGCTTCGGCAAGTGCAAGCGTCGTCGTCCCTGGAACTTCTCGGAGCATTAGGTTTGGACCTGCGGTCGATTTGCTGGAGGAGCACGCCTTGGATTCGAAGCCGCTAGGTGAGTTCCTATCTATTCTCGAGTGGTCTCTTGAGTTTGATTTCAATCCAGTATTTAGCAACGATAATTCATCTTGTTTTTATTCTCAATCAAACTGAAATCGAAGTTTGTTGGTAATTGATTTAAGAGGGAGTCAACTTCTTTTCTAAAATCTACAGGAGTGTGCGATTTTGTTGCTGCTACCTTGTTATAAATAGACTGGATTTGCTGCATCTACATATAATTGCGATACAGGAGATTTCATGTACAGTGTGTGATGCTTATTAATTTGGTTCAACCATTACTCCGTTGTGAGCTTTAAGTGAAAATTGTGAGCTTATTGATTGGCGTAATTCATCGTGGTGCCCCTTTGCATGGGCGTTAACCTGCACAGGGTAGATTTCTCTGGGCGTGACTAATTCTCTCCTGGTGCAAATGATGTTGACAACAATCATGATTAGCCTTTGTGCACATGCTCTTAGTTGTAATTTTTTCCATCAGTACTAGTTAAAATTTCTTATATCTTATGCTAGCAGGTTATATGCCATACAACAATCATGACTAAGTCTTCTTTCTTTCATGGGTATTTTCTTTTTGCCTATGACATAATAATTAGTATTTGTTTTCTTCCATGATTAGTAGAAATAAATCTTCCTTTCTGAGATTCTCTTTGGATTGTTACCCACTTACCTAATCTGCAAAAGAGTCGACACTAGTTTCCATAATTACTATTTTGACCCCATGCGAGACTCTATTAGTCATTTATTTCTGGCTTCTTTTTTTAAAAGAATTTGAATAGTTTTATTTATATTTTGTTAAAATAGTTTTTTTTTCTATTTTTTCAATTATATATAAATAGACATTGTTATGGAAAACTATTTTTCTAGTAGTCAATTATTCATTTTCTCAAATGTTTCAAAAAATAATGAAGATGAAAGTAAATTGTAAGTAAAAACAATCATTGTTTAATATTTATTGAATTCCACAATTTAGGTGAACAAGTTTTTTTCAAAAAGATAAATAGTAAGGTAATAAGTCAAGTGAGAGGTAAGGTAAGTAAAAGTAGAGATTATTCAGAAAATTATTATAAATGGGCTCATCCCACCCACTAAATATTGTCTACTTTGGCCTAACTTTTGGCAGGCTTCACGGGTTAAAAACGTGTCCATGGGTTAAAGGTGAATCACGCTTATAAATTGCTTGTAGACCCATGCAGGAACGATGTGGGTTCAACAGGATCACATCACATCCCTCCATCACGAGCATTGTACTGATAATGTGTTATAAATGGGTTCATCTCACCCATTAAATATTGTCCACGTTTACCCAATTTTTGGTAGGCCCCACGGATTAAAAATGTGTCTAATGGATTAAAGGTGAACCATGCTTATAAATTGCTTAGAGATCCCGTGCGGGAGCGATGTGGGTTCAACAGGATCACAACAAAAATATGTATGTATATATAATACAATTAATGACAACATAATTTGAAGCATATTTTATGCTAAAATCACAAAAATTATATAGTTACAAATATTGTATTAGTCGACTTAAAAATATTAAAAAATATTTAAATTATTTTAAAATAAGTTTGAAAAAGTAATTGTTATAAGAATTCAAAACAAGTAATGATAAAAAAAATATTCATTGAGATAATTTATTTTAAACATTGTTTGTTTAAGAAAATAAAATTTTGGAAAATTAAATAAATAATAAGTGTTAAATATTTAGTTTTTGACTTTTAAACATTTAACTCGAATGAAATAAGTGGAATTAAAGTGCTAAAAGCTATATTGAACTTTTTGTGCCACACTTTTTCTTAATGACTATATATAAATCATATATGCACAACTTGACTTTGTTAGGAAAATAAAATTGATTTGGGTTGTAAAGAAGTTTGTAATTATTTTTTTATGTTAACTTGATTGTTCTTGTAAAAAAAATAATTGGAAAAAAATATTATTCAATTTTGATTGATCACGTAATTAGAGTAAATAAGTAGATGGTAAAGCCTGAGAGAGGTTAATAGTTTATCATCCAAATTCTTTTAAGTTCATAGTCAATCTCTACAAAATATTCATCATATTTTGATTTGATGGGAATATACATATAGGAATACATATTCATCATATCATAGATCATCTCTACAAATTTTATAAATGAAAATTTTAAATCATAATCTAAATCATTAATAATACATTCATTATTTTTACTACTACTTAGTCGCTTATCATGTGTTAATAGCTAATATAAAATTTTAATAGAAGGTAGGTGTAATTGCAATGTTGTTTCATATCTATTTGAATTTTTTTTAATCCCACAGATAAATATAAGTTGGTAAACTCTTATTGTCTGCTAGACATTCTATTATATTTTAGTTAATTTTTTATTTTTTTAATGAAATGAGCAATAATTTTTATTGTCACATATATTATGAGGTTAATTTCATGATAGATGCACATAACGTGAAGTATTTAATATAATGCTTTGTCTTTAATAGTTTTAATAAATATATTAATATCTATCTAATATTAGAAGTATTATTCAAAGTGATATTAATTATTTTATATTAAATTTTATATTTCCTAAAAATCTATGTTATACAATTATATATGGTGGATATATCAAGAGGATGAAGAATCTTAAGAATTATTAAGTTTTTATTTTAAGTCTACATCATAGCCTGTGAGATATGCAAATGATGCTTAACCATCACTAGTTTATATATTAGACATCACTGATTCAATTCTATATTTTTTAAATTTATTAATTATTAATTATTTTTTCACATATAATTTTTTATATTGTTATTTTTATATGTGGATGAAAAAATTATATGTTAAGTTGAAAGTAGGTCTGCATAATATTGACTAATTTTTGATCCTTTAAAAATTTAATCGGAATACTTATGAATGTAATCAGTTTGATCATATATTTTCTTCCAAAATTATTGTGATATATGAAGAGGATCAATAAAATTGAACTAGATTCAGTTTTAATGATTCTATCGTTATGGTTAGTTTGTTTTTGATTTAATGTATCATATTTTTTGGTATATTGATATGTATTTTTCTTTAGGTGCTTAATCTTATATGCATTCATAAAATATATATTATGTTGATTCTTTATTAATACTTCTATAATTTTTAATTTTTATTATTTTAAAATATGTTCATATTATTTATATTTACTTATTTTTTTATTTTGTAATGGACATTTGAGCTTAAGTTGAGATCATTGAAAAAATATTATTTTGATCTTGGATCTTTTGGTAGGGTTATTATTATTATTTATATTTATGTTAATATCATATTCACTATAGTTGAATTTACCATGTGATATTTTTTAACCGTTTGTATTTGTTAAATAAAGTATAATAATAAAATAATATAAAACTCAAAAAAATAAGTAACAGAAAAATTAATACTGTACAACAAATTGCTTTGTTATAAATTTTAATTTTGATCCAAGTTATACTATTGCACATGTACATCTATACTATTTTTTTTACATATATCCAAGCGTAAATCATAAATCATAGTTAAAAAAATAATATATCTAATTTTAATATTACAATCACAAAGAATTAGTAGAGAGAATGACACAAAGGAGAGAGAGAGAGAAAGTTACAGAGATTTTGAGAGAGATAGAGACCATATGAAAATTTTAATTATTTGTTATTTATATAGAAAAATAAAATTTAAAAATATTATTATTTTTTGAATATTTTTTGATTTTTTTAAACTTGTTGAATTCTGATCATAGTATTTGTTGGAAGTAATTAATGGTTACTGAAATACTAAATAATTATATCATAATTTTTAAAATTATTTTTTAAAAATATTTGCTGATCGGGATTGTGTTATGATCATTGTGCGAAAACACAATGGGTATGATAGGGGAGGTGTGAAAGAAGTAAATAATTTGTTCTACATAGTATCCACTATTACTTGTACTTTATAACTTATTTTATTACTTATATTATAATACATTCTTTTATCTTTATAGTTGTATAATTCTTGATTTTATATTTGAGGCTTTGACACATCAAAGATGATGATAAATTATGTTAGATGAACTAGAGGTGTCAAATTGATTGTGCTTGGCCGGCATCACTCTTTTTTTCAGCCCATGTGATTTAAAATGAAAAAGTAGCATTTAAGTAAGATATGTATAATCATTAATAAAGATAAAAAATATTTTATATTATTTTTTAGCTTCATCAATAAACATAAATTATTAAATTATTGATATTTGTTAGGCTTTATAAGGTATTTTTAATAAATTTTATATTTTTTTTAATATAAGAAAAATGATTTATATCTTTTATTGTACTATTAATTAATTATGTGATATATATATCAAACGTAAAAAATTTTACTTAATGACTTATTTCTAATTTTTTTTGATAAATATATTAATAACAATACTATTATTCAAAGTATTATTAAATGTAAATATTAACAATTTTATTTTTAATATTATATATCTTAAAGATTTTTATCAAATACTTATTTATGAGTCGACTATTATGAGGATAAAGAATATCATGAAATTCTATAATTGTTCTATAAGTTTGCTTAAAATTAACACAGTGAATGATGAAACATGTGAATGATGCATTATCGTGACTTTTTTAGGTATCTGACATAATAAACTTAACTCTATTTTTTTTTAAATTTAATAATTGTTAATTATTTTTTTAATTTATTTTTTTTAATTTTGTTATTTTTACTAATACACTTGGAAATTTTATGATAAACAAGTTAGATGTATGTCTCCATAATACTGTCTATGTTAAAATTTTTTGTAAATTTAATCAAAAGACTCATTATAGTAATTAATTTGATCAAGTATTTTCTTTCAAAATTATTGAGATAAATAAAAAAGATCAATGAAATTAAAGTTTATTCAATTTCAAAGGTCATATTGTTAATCTGAATTTATCTGAGATCTAATACATTATATTTTGTGGAATATTGATCGAAATGATTCTTAAGGTGGTACGTATCATAAATATTTTTATATGTATATATATTTTTTTAATAATATATATACTATAAATTTTATTCTTTAATACTCATAGAATTTTTATTTTTAATCATGTTAAAATAAGTATGAACTATTGAGTTTCGTCTAATTTTAGGTTTTTTAGATAGACGAATCAAATCTATTGGAAATAACTTAGTTTTAGTCTTGAAAGTTTAACCTATTGGTCTGGTCGAGTGACCTTATTATCTATATTTATATTAAAATTTTTTTTATTAAAATTATTAATCTTTTTTTTTATATTTTATATTTTTCTAATTTTAAAATATATTATAATTTTAAATTTTTAAATATTTTAAAACAAACTACAAACAAATATTAAATGTATTTTTCTATCTTTTAAAATATGTACAACTGTCAAATTTTTTTTTCCTGAACGAGCACTAGAGCAAATATCAGAGGAGAGGAAAATCAAAAATGAGAGGAGACCATATGAGATGAAATGAAATTGAGTGAATATGAAAAAATTTTAATCATAAATCTATAGTACTGAAATTTTATTTTTTTTAATCGAGTGAAATTTAATGAATATTAAAAAATTTGACAGTCATCGTATTTATGTTCATTAGCCACTCAATCTAGATACGACAACCAAAAACAATTTGATTTTTAATTTTTTTAACCTTTGGTGACAACAACAAGACAATGCATGTTGTCGTTTGCAGAGTAGTGGTTCTCACTCGTTATGTTTAGTATAATCGGTGAGGAGAGGAGGGATTTAAAAAAAAAAACCCAATGCATGGGTAGGTCATGCCATCATGCCACACTTGCGTGCCATGCCTAGCTTGACAAGAGGCACTGTTGGACCTGATCCCACATGGCCCGAGCTATGCCTTTGTGCCTGCACGATCATGGTCCAGGCATGGTCTGCTCGGAACTCTTTTTTTTTTTTTTTAATGCCGAGTGCAATTTTAGATTATTTTTTTATATTGTTCAAAGTAAACCCTAAATATAAATATTTTTTTAGGACACAAAATGTCTTGCAAACTCTTATCATGGGTTTGTAGGACATCTTATAATAACGTCGTAAAATATAATTAAAATTAAAAATAATTAATAAATAAATATTTTAAAAATCATAACGATGTTATGTTAGTGGCCTTAGATATTTACATGTATGATTGTTCACATGTTTACCCTAGTCGAATACAACTATATTTAATTTTTGCTAAATATTTCATTTTTCATAATAAATTTTCATTTTTGACTTTTTTAATTGTAAAATTGAGTAAAATTTGTTGTATTATCTTTAATATTACTTTAAATAATAATATCTTTAATTGAAAAATTTCGTGCCCGGGCCCCATGCCGTGCCGTGCCGGGTATCCCGTGAGCTCGACCCCAGGATGCCCCTCTCGCAAAAAAAGACAGTGGGTCGGGTCTAAATCGACCCGACCCGCGGTCCCCCGTATCCCGAACCGCTCGGACAGGCAAGCCCCAGCGGGCCGTGCCGGGCCGGGCACGGTAGCACGATCGTGCCCTAAAAAACTGGGCCGGCCTGGCTCGGCTCATTTGACACCTCTAGCTCAAATACGGCATGAGGCGCAACACAAAAATGTCGTGCCTGGAATGACACGGCTTGATTTATAGTCATGTTTGGATTAGCCTCGTGCCGGCATGCGACACGGCTTGAGCCCTGTCATGTCGGAGTTCTAGGCCTGCAATCCATGTAAAATGTGGCATGGTCCGACATGCTAGCTCATGCAGGTTGATTTTGGTCAAACTAGGCTAGTTTGGACCTGACCTAGATTGGCCTGACTTGGTTAGGCATGAATCCGGCAAAAAATTGGTCAATGGGCTATGTCGACACGAAATGATGTCTCGGTTGGGTCTAAAAAAATCAGACGTGTTGACATAGACGACACATTTCACACTTATAGTATTATCTTTAATATTACTTGAAATAATAATGTTATTATATCTTTATTACTAGGAATTATTAGACAAAATTGATTAATTAAATTTTTTTATGTTTGATATATTTCTCATATTATTAATATAATAGTATGAGTTGATTTGAATTTAATATCATTCTTGAAAAGAAAATAATACTAAAAAAATATAAATAAAATGACATGCTCCTAAAATTTATATATCAAATATTCTTATATAATAGATAATAATAATTGTAGCAACATATTGGTCAGATATTGTCATTAGAAATATAAAAAAATAAAAAAATTGCAATTCTTTTCATCAATATAAATCAATAATACCTTCATCTAACCTAAATGAAGGGATAGCCATTGAAAATTTTGCAAACTAGATTCTCAATAATTGCACTAGTTCGTATGATATTTTTTCGTCATTTGTAAATTGAATCTGACTGTACTGTTTGAAACTTAAGTTGTTGTTTCATGTACACATTTTCTTCAAGGTTATTGTGAAGAAATGTATTCTTTGTATCTACCTAGTGTGCCCCATGACTTTGACATGCTGTGACTGAAGCGAGAAGCCACACTAGGTTTATCTTGTTATTGAAGAATAAATAATGTCTTAGTAGCTAACACTAAATATCTGAGTGAGTTGTTGCAATTCTTACCTAGCGGCAATATGCCTTTTCACATGGATATGTCTTTGTTGCAAACTCACACCTGCCTCTCTTGGTGCATATTTTTAAGAGTTATTGTGCTAGTTCACAAATCTTATTAGAGTTGAGTATATTTGTTTTTTTCATCATGACATAGTGTCATCTTGAATGAGATAGAGTCATAGAGAGAGATTTGAGTATTTTGACATGATCAAGAGAAATAAAAATAAGTAAAAAAATGAATAAAACAAGAATACAATAATCTATGTGAGATTTGGTCTTGGGTACATTTTTTATGCTCCTCTCTAAGAGTGATCAAAATGTGATGATCATAGAGAATGACAACAATTTTACATGGCTCTTATTTGGCTCCTCAATTACCCCCCTTTTGGTCTGAGTAGAGTAGGTATCTCTCTCTCTCTTTCTCTCTCTATTTCAGCTTGGACTATATATCTTGAGTGGTCAAGCTTCCTAGTTATATACTTAATATGAGTATGTAGTAGCAAAGACTCGTGAACTGTTATATCATTTGAGCCTGAGGGAAATCTTAATATCCAAGAAATTTCATTCTTTTTGATCTCGACACAGATGAAAATTTTACTATCGAAAAAGGAACATATAATTAATTCTGCTCAATTGCGAATAGAGGCTTCCTTAGAATCTTTAGATCTTGCAAAAAAAGTCAATAGTAGTTAAACTGTTTTTAGAGTTAAGTTGCATGGAAAATCAACTTACATGAATTAAATTAATAAGATAATTGGAGATAAGCAAAATATGTTGAAACTAGAGGTGTCAAATGGGCCGGCATAGCTCGAGGAGTAGCACGATTCGGCCGTGGCTGGCCCGGCATGGGAATGACCAGTGTCTAGAGGTGTCAAATGGGTCGTGCCGGGCCGGCCTGACCCGTTTTTTCCAGGCCCCCGCTTGGCTTTCGTGCCAGACTAGGCACGGCACGATACAGTAATCGTGCTTGTCCCGGCACGGTTTTTTGGGGGTTCAGCTAGGCATCGGCCCGCGGCACGATTTGCCGGGTTCGCCTCGGTCGGGCCGAACCTTAAATTAAAAAAAAAATAGGATTTCGGCGTGCACGAAATCCTAATTTAAAAAAAAAACTAGGAATTGGGCGCGCCCGAAACCCTAATTCTAAAAAAAATTAGGAATTGTGCGTGCCCGAAACCCTAATTTTAAAAAAAATTAGGATTTGGGCGTCACAGTAACCCTAATTTTAAAAAAAAATTCGGAACGGTACCGTTCCAACGGGCCACGGTATTGTGCCGGGCCAAGCATCGCACGAGGCCCGATTGGCCTTGGCACGGCATGGCATGAGCCCGGGAACGGGAAATTTCCGTGTCGGGCTAGCCCAGGCACGGCTGAACCGTGTCGTGCCTCGTGCCGGGCCGGGCCGGCCTGGTTGACATCTCTACCCGTGTCCTTGCCCGTACTGTGCCTGTTCATGGCATGACTCGTGCTGTGCCATTTCGAGTCCAACCGGGCCACCTATCGGGCAAGACATTGCCTTGTACTAAGGTTCGTAGGCATGGTATCTCGGCACAAGTTGGGATAAGGCCCCAGCCCGACCGACCCAGCCCATCTCCCGACTCGAACCCGACTACGCTAGCCCTGTGCCCGATGGATCTGAAAGTTTCGTCAGGCTAGAACCTGATCCGCAGCCTTTTTTGACTCGACTCCGAGGCTCGATTCCTTATTTCCATTGCATTCCAGCTAGTACATGTGAGAAGCACAATAAATGAACTATTTCAAGATTTGTGAATGGTTTTGGTAATTAATATTCTTTTTTCAATTTTGTGCAAAGTTCTCAGACTTTTTTTTGCTTATTAATATTTATAATTATTTTTGGCTTGGCTTATGATCTTATAGTGAATACATTGAATTAATGTTCTTATTTATCTATTTTTGCTGAGATAATTTTTCTGTATTATATTATAAAATATGATTCTTATAGCGAATACATTAGTGTTTTTTTATAAATCTTGTTTTTTTTTTTTCATAATTTTGCTAAAATCCTAGTTAGGATTTCTTCCCAAAAACATAATGGCATGCCGTCGCGCGGCAAATAGGATTCCTACTCAAAAATGCTATCACATGCCATTGTTTCATGCCTATTTTCACACGTGTCTATTGTTGTGATTTTCATGTGCCTCTATTACAATCACACCATGCCTTTGCTTCCACCACCATGTGCACATGTTCTCGTGATCGTTCGACTCTACCATCATGATCATGCGCTCATACTGTCAAGATAGCATGCTTGCTCTTATTGCCCTAGAGGTGTCAACCGGTCCGGCCCGGCATGGCACACCGGCACGGGTTCGTCCCGTGCTGGTGCCCCGTGAGCCCGACCCCACGATGCCCCTCCCGCAAAAAAAGACCGTGGGTCGGGTCTGATTCGACCCGACCCGCGGTCCTCCGTATCCCGAACCACTTGGACAGGCAAGCCCGTGCGTGCCGTGCTTGCGGGCCCGGTTATTTTAAATCGTGCCGGGCCAGGCACGGCCGCACGATCGTGTTTTAAAAATTTGGGCCGGCCCGGCCCGTTTGACACCTCTATATTGCCCATGTGAAATTATTATTATTTTGTTTTAATTTAGTTTTGATATCATGTTAAAAAATATCACTAGAAAATATACACACAATAATACTGTGCAAATTTTATATCTCAAATATATTTATATAATGAGGAAAAATAATTCGGCAACTCACAGGTTCAATATTTGTATCAAAAGTAAAAAATAAAAATAAAAGAAATATTAAAAAAACTAAAATAATTATCCTTACAAGTTTGTCTTTTATAAAGTTGTTCATTTATTTAGTGCATTATTGGATTTTTTTTAATGTAAAATAATTGATATAAAAAAAGGATATTTATCATTACTGTATAATTATCATTAGTAGCGATAAAAAATAAAAAATAATTATAAAAAATAATTATGTAAATTAGTAGATATAAAAATCAAAAAATGTTTCTTCATGATATCTAATATTTATCTTTATCAACAAAAATCAATCTAGTATTATCTCAATTGTGTGGGGTTGGCTGTAGTGATTGTTAAGTTCTTGTTTACAACTTATTCAAAATTGTGCACTATGAGATTTAAAATATTATCTTATTGTCGATTAATGGCTCACTAGCTAGGTCGGCAATCAAATCGCTATTGAAGTAGTAATGTCATAAATATATCCTATATATTATTAAAATTAAAAATAATTTAAATAATTACATATACATTTATGTATAGATAGAGATATCAATAAATATAAATATATAGTACTTAAATATTTAGATTATATTAGAAATATCAATAAAATATTAAAAAAATATAAAAATTATTTATATTTTATATAAATTCTTGAATAATTTTCAAAAAATTATAAAATAATGTTTCCTAGTCTTAATATATATCAATATTATTATTATTATTATTATTATTATTATTATTTTCATACTTTGTACATATGGATTTTTGGTCATCTAACATTTAATGTCACACAGCATAACGTCTTATAGCTATTTTAAATTTTTTATTTTTTTTTAATTTGGTACTAGTTTATCATTAAAAATGCTTGACGTAGCTATTAATTTTATGAATTCAATTTTAATTTTAAGAGGTAAATTTTCGTTAATTTTTTTATTTATTTTTTGATATAGATTCTAAATATTTAAAATGATTGATCTTTAATATATATATATATATATATATATATATATATATATATATATATATTATATTTTTATTATCACATCATTGTCAATCTGAACATGATTAAATTTAAAATTAAAATATATATTTTTTGTTTTGATTAATTCTAAATCTATTAAACTAAAATGGCATCCTCGAAATTTCTAATTTTCAATCTGGCTCTTTTTTTAAGATTTCTTATTAATTTATTTATAATTGTAGTAAAGTTATTATGACGCCTAAATTTAATTTATTTAAATTTAGTCATTTTGTTTTTTATAATATTTATATTTATGTCTATGGTTCCATTAGCTTTATATTTATATTTATATTTTTAAGTTTTATTATTTTATTTTTGGATATATATCTGAAATTTTCATATGTTTTTTTTTTCTTTCTTTAATATTTCTTGTATTAATCTATTTATATATTTCTAAAAATATTTTTTTTTAAAAAAGTGACTTTTTCACTTAGTCTTTTATGGATATTATATATTTATTTTTTTTTTGTAATGTTTTAATCTATTAATTAACTGTATAATCATCTTTTTTTAATTCTATGATTGGGCAGTGCTCGAGTGCTGTCTGCCAAGCCCACCACGCCCGGGCAACACTGCATGTTGCTTGAAGTATTCAAATTTCTAAATAATATTAAAATTTTGTCTTGGGCAACAAGAAAAATTATATAATTCTGAAGATGGTAATATTGATCAAAATACTGTAGCTTCTGATAATTGGCGGATAGATTTTTTTTTTTGTAATTTAAAAATCATTGATAGTTATTACATTGCTAGCAAAAATTATAGAATTGAAAAAAAAAATTACAATGCAATTAAATTATTTCGCAACTATATTTTTTAATTTTTGTATGGATGTGCAAATATGAAAAATTAGAAGGATATAAAATATAAAAAATTCCATACTTGTTTTTTTTTAATGATTATTATTTTTTAAAATTGCATAATTTTTTTATTGCATAATTGTTTTTAGAAAAGATATATTTTTCATATAATTAGCTAAAAAATAATTTTTGATATTATGATGGCTTGGTATATTTTTTTATCAACATACATTTCATGTGTATTTTAAAATAATATGTGATTTATTAATGTGAAAATTATATTTCGGGGCTAAAATTTAAAAATATTTATTATTTGGTCCCCAATTCAAAAAACTTATTAAAACTATCCCAAAATATAAAATATTTATATTTATTAATTTAGATATATATGTATATTTATCAGTATATATATGTCTATAAATTCATATATATATATATATATACACACACACACACACACACACGTATATATATTTTAATATTTATAGAGAGAGAGAGACTCACACACACATGGTTTTAGAATAGAATTCCAAAAGCAGGCAGAAAATTTTTTAAGCACCAAGGGTAAAATTGGGATTCTGTTTTTTGGGGACTGAATGATAATTTTTTTTTGATCTTGCGACTCTAAATATAATATTTCACTTATTATTCTCATTGGTGTCCACCAACATCACGTCCTCGTGCCTTGCCATGGACCAGGGCCCAGTGGTCACTAGTCGTGGATTGTGGTCACCTGCCCACCAGCAGCCACCTCCCACAGGCCACTCGCCCAAAGGCCAGTGTAACTGGGTGGCCATGAACCATGATTTCTGTGTGTGTGTGTGTGTAAATGTTTATGTATATAAGTAATGTAGATACATACACATTTATATATGTATGTATGTATGTATGTAACCGGATAAGGGAATTTATTGGGTGGACAGAATAAGAACAGATGCCAAAGAACAAGGGAAAAGGAGGAAAGAACAGGAAGAGAGGAAAGAACGAAGCGGACGACGAGAAGAGGGAGCTGGTCTTCAAGGAAGACGGGCAAGAATACGCGGTAGTAGCTCGCATGCTAGGCAATGGCCGCTGTGAAGCAACGTGCATCGACTCCAAGAAGCGGTTGTGCCATATCAGAGGAAAGATGCACAAGAAAGTGTGGATCGCAGCCGGAGATGTCATTCTGGTTGGGCTGCGTGATTACCAGGACGATAAGGCGGATGTGATCCTCAAGTATATGCCGGACGAAGCCAGGCTCCTGAAAGCCTACGGAGAGATTCTGCCTGAAACCTGCGACGACAAGACCGATGAAAAGATCGACGATCACATTGAATTTCAGGCCGAAGAAACCTAGAAGATCCGCCTCAGTTTCTCATGAGAAATATCCAATTGTTGCTTCTCCATCCTGGTTTTTGTTCTTCTTCCTAAAACTTGTTTGTTTTTCTTCCTCTCTCTCTCTCTCTCTCTGACCTGACGAAATCTCCTATGATATTTCAATAATAAATTGAAAACTGTTTTACAATGCTAAAGTTGTGTATCGTGAACTCAAAATTATCTCGTGTTGCGTTTTGTTGTATCAAATTGAAAATTTATATTTTGGTGCATAATAATGGCTAGTTTGTAAAAGTATAGCTAAGCATGTCTGAAAATAAATTAGAAAAAAAAAATAGAATTATTTTTTGAGTAAATGTATGTGTATGTATCATCATCTGGTGGTGTGGTGTATATTGGATGTATATATATCATGATATGTACACATATGTGCATATTATATAGGTGTATAAACATATAGAGGTATATACACAGTATTATATATATATATATATATATATATAATGTGTATAGCACGAAATTCAAGGTGCTTTATGTTTTGGTGTATTATTTATGAAATAATTTAAAAAATGATCATTTTGTTTCATGATAAAAAAAAATATATTAAAATATAAAATAATCAAACTTATCAATGAAACTTATAAGGATGTTGTCAGTTATCTATTTTATATTAATTTACTATGTCAATGGAAAAGCTGGAGTATGGTAGTATTTATTTATTTTACTTATTAATCAATAATTTTTTTTTTGAGATTAATACAAAATAGTACTTAATAACATTAAGTATTAAGTCATTTATTTTTTTTACTTATTAATCAATAATTTTTTTTTTTTTTGAGATTAATACAAAATAGTACTTAATAACATTAAGTATCAAGTCAGTGACATTCTCCCTCACCCAATATCTTTCATGCCCTCATGCATGACATCTTTCACTAATCTCCACCTTGAAAAATTACTATTCTGCACAAATTTTAATCCATCGAGATCCTCACTGATAACTTGGGCCAAAAGAGTGTCTTTATCCACAGATGTGGCTTTTTTCACACAACCATGGAAGGAGCGCTCACTCATTTTCACCCCAAAAGTAATACATCAAACAAAACTTCCACCCCTAGTAGGTAAACACCTGTTACGCACTATTAGACATCAATTGACACCTTATTTCATTGTGGAAGAACTTGAGTCCTCTTAATTGCAGCTTTATACACGACCTTATTAGCTGTTATGCATCTCTGGGAGATATAGATTTTTGGCCACCAAATCAATAGAAGGCAACACCCCTTCTTGACAATTTTCTAATCTTGCTTTGATACTATTTATCACATGCATACTCATTCATGCAATGGCACACCTCATATGGTGGCCTTGCATCGACACTTTCTTGAGACCTTGTCTGCCATGCTATATTTCATGCCTTTATGCTGATTGGTCTCACTTTGCTTCAGGCTCATCAGTAGAATGACTCCAGCCCCCGACCAATTTGTGTAGGGTAGGCCAACAAAATTTTTTATAGTAAAGTTTTAAACTAGTAAATAAGCTCTTCAAACTTAATACTCCCTTACTTGATATTCAATAAATCCTTAACTATGACCATAAATGTACATAATAAGTATGTGACAAATGAGCGATCATGTATATTGCAAAGTGAAAATGAAAAGGCAATTACTATTTGAGAAAGCAATTGAGTTTTTATTTTTATATTTGATAAACATTGGAAAATTGATGTGCAATGCAAGCACTTGACTTATAAGACTTTAGACAGGCTCGATATGTTTGGGCTATTTTAGCAGCCACGAAAGGCTTCATTCTGCTTCGCGGATAACTTTCCTCCGACAAAGGTCGGAGGCCTGAATTTGCTAATCGCAATGGAGCAACCATCATCGCAGGAGTTCGACGCTCATAAATCACCGTCGTCTTCCACCGTGCCTGAACCAGAATCTCTGAAGTGGGGGACCCATGTGATGGGGCAGCCGGCAGCACCTACTGTTCACCCCGACAACAAGAGGGCCGCCTTTTGGAACGCGGGGGAGATACACCAACCGTACATCGTCTACTCTCCCGTCGAAAAGCCGAGTAATAATCCATTCGAGCCTGTCATCAACATGTTCAGTTTTTGGAGCAGGAAGGCGGAAAATGTGGCAAAAAACATGTGGAATCATCGTGAGTTACAATTTTAATTGTAATTAGAATCCAGCGTTTCTGTGAGTTTAATGCCTATTAATTCTATTTTAGGGTTTTACATGAAGAACTTAATCTGAAGCATTTTGAATTACAGTTGTGTTTTTGTTAAATATTTTGCTAATTTCTTTGCGACTATCAATAATCGAAGCAGATTTTTTGGGATGTTTCGTTCCGCATCTTTAGTTTCTGGATCATGATTGCCAAATTTTAATGGTTTATATGAGGAACTGTAATTTGTTACTTAGGGTTTCTGTTAAAAGCAGATTGCAGGTTTTAGATTAAGAACATCACGAAGGACTTAATTTAAAGCAGATTGAATCACCATTCATTTATTTTTCTTTAATATTTGCAATTTTGTTTGCAACCATCATATAATCTGAAGCAAATTGGAGGCTTTCTTAATTGTCCTCGTTAGTTTTCAGATTAAGAATGCCAAAATTTAGGGTTTATATAAAAATCACAATTGATAATTTAGGGTTTATAATAAAAACAAATTGCATGTTTTACACCAACAACACCATGAATGTGTGGTTTTCACCTCACTTTAAGAACAGATACTAGATCATTGAATCCGCTTGAAAAACAACTGTATTGTTTTCTTTGATATTTGAAGAATGTGTGGTGATCTTTATTAACTTGTAAGCACATTCCAAGTTTGTGTGATCTTTCCGTTAGTTTTCCCCCCAATTTTAATTTCTCAAATTTAGGGTTCATAACTTTTATGACTTCGCCCTTTCAATTTGAGGTGCCTTTGTGTTTGTGAGTGAACTTGTTTTTGATGCTAGCTCTCATGGCCGGGTATTGCAGTTAGAACAGGGCCTTCCATGTCGGAAGCTGCATGGGGAAAGGTGAATTTGTCATTCAAAGCAGTTTCGGAAGGCGGCTATGAGTCTCTGTTTAAGCAAATATTTGAAACTGACCCACATGAGAAGCTTAAGAAGACTTTTGCATGTTATTTCTCCACCATTGCTGGCCCTGTCGCAGGCACCCTTTATTTGTCTTCTCTCAGGATAGCTTTCTCCAGTGATCGTCCTTTGTGCTATGTCGCTCCCTCTGGCCAGGAAGCTTGGAGCTACTACAAGGTAACTTGGAAATCATGTTGCAGTTTTGTTTCACCTAAGGTGTGGGTTCAATCGCAGGCTTTCTGTGGCATGAATGCAGAACGCATGGGTAATGGGTTGCCCAATCGTGCCTGACCCGGCCCAATGAGTTGTGCCTAGGTTGCATCATCGTTTGTTCTTTTTAGCCCATTCGATGTCTCTAAACACCTCACATGAGCTTGGTCTATCATTTTGGTTAGGTTGTTGGGTGGTGGTGGGATGGGTTGGAAATCATCTTCTATAAGACTTAGCCGCATAGGTTGGTTGGCGGACATGACCATGTCTCATCCTTCTGAATTTAGCTGTTTTTTTAAAAAAAAATTATTGTATCTTTTTATCATTTTAAAATTTAAAATACGTAATAGATAATTAAAATGAAGTTGTTCAATTTGACTTGAAAAATAGAAGAAATAGCACTCATTAAAAATAATATATAATTTACAATCTTATATAATGAATAAATGTGATTGGAATAATTTACAATATAGTCACTTTCAACAAAAATATAAGATTTAATAAAAATAAATAAAAATACATAATATTTTATATTAAATTTGTGTATATAAGTTTGTAATATTTAATTTAGAGCAAAGAAATGTATGTTGAGGTATTTTTATAGATGTCAAATGGGCTATGTTGAGTCAGTATGACTCGTTGTTTGGTGACCCTATTGGCCCATTGCATTGTGTTGGACACGACACAAGATGAGTGCTTGAGCTAGCATAGTTTGATGGCCCACCTTTTTGAACAGACGAGCTAGGTCTAGCTCTATGGTAGGTCAATGACAGGGCATCATCTATCACTATCTTGTTGAGGCACTCGGATTAGAAAAAAAATAATTATAATAGTTGCTTATTTTTTTAATTTTTGCTATGTTTTGGATCATGCCTTGCAAGACACGAGGCTTGTGCAGTCCCTACCAAACATGACATGAGTCATCCCATGAGTATCATGATCATGGTCCAGGTGACCAGACATGATTGAGTTAGGTTATGCCTTGTGTTTTGCTTGGGTCTTCTGACCCACTTGATACCTCTAGGCCATTTCAAACTACATGGTGATGATTTTTGCTTATATTTTGTTATCTGAATGTATACTATAATAATGAGTTTTTCTAGAATTTTATTTCTAAGAAAAAAGTTATTTGTTTTAATGTATTTTGTTTGTTCATAAAATATTAGATTGATGATTATATATTATAGTAAAATTTTGTGAAATAAGAGAATGTATCCTAATTTTCTTTAGCAAATATTTTATGTAAAATATTTCATAAGTAATTATTATTTTCACTCTAATATTTATATCTATACTAGATCATAAAATAATTACATACTTATATTTTTAGTAAATAAAGTTGTCTCTATGAATAGTTCAAATATTTGTTGTATATCTTTTCTCTGTACAAGTTGATATTCAACTTAAATTAAAATATTTGACTAATTAAAAGTATTTATGATTCTTAAGAGAGATTTTTTAAGCCTTAGAGATTGTTTTACATAATTCAATGTGTGAATAGTAATGTTAAAGTGAATTTATTGTGGTGAATCTAGAAAATCATAAATTAAATTATGTACATATCTTATACGTGATCTATTATCAGATTGTTAATCTTTTTTATAATTTTTTTATAAGTAGTAGAGTCAATTAAAGGTGTAACATGAAAAATCAAGTTTGTATATGAATAAAGTTAGTATATGAATAAGATTATCAAGCATGTATTTTTTTATGATAAGATGATATTTTTTTGTAAAATAAATTATTTTTATATGCCAAGAATATTAAATATATATTCTCATTTATTATTTCTTATAATTAAAATATTATATACAAACATAATTAATAAAATTATCAAACTTGTTTATTTCTATTTGAAAACTATGTGACTATTTCATATATAATTTTTTCTTAAGTTCACTATGTTATGTTGAAATGTATTTTTTATTTTTAGCTTGAGTATCCTTTATTTGTAAGATATTATAAAAGAAATAAAAATATGCAAAGGTTATTTTGGTCATGGGAGAGTAGATATCTTGTTAGTCCACATAAAGTATGAGTGTTTCTTTCTAAAAATCATGCTTTAAGGTGATTTATATTTTTATTCAGACTTGTTTTCATAGTGAATAAATCCTTTAAGCTGACATTCATTTCATATATTTCTGATTGTTGTGGTGCTAGTTTTTAGATCTTATTTGAGTGGAGAATATATCTTTTTTATTATGATAAGTTATCTTATATAAAATTATGTTTCAGATAGATATTTGGATATTTTAGTACCATAAAAAAATAATAAAATAAATAAAAAAACAAAGTAATAGTAAGATAACTTATAAAAATAAATATTGATTACATATCTTTTGTTATTTATAGGGAATAGTTGAAAGATCAAGATGAGAGAGATTTGTTATAGGATTGTCTAGTTTCTGGGTAGGCTTATCTTGATAGGCTTATCTAGTTTATTGGTAGGATTGTATATATCTTTCTTTTGGTATGGATTCTATATTCTGTGTAGTCAAGTCTCCTAGATGATGATTCTATAAATTGGTATTGATATATACTTGTGTTCAATCATATTAATTAAGTTTGAATGAGATCTTTATACTTTGAAAATCTCACTCCGAAAAAATTTTGATATAAATTTGTTGATAGGTATGATATCTTCATGCTAGTAATATAATATTAAGTACCAACATATTTAGATATAATTAGTGGATAGTTTTTTTAATAATCGGTGATCTAGACAGGGTTATAGGTAATAACTAAAGTGTAATGAATTTAGGTATAATAATTAGATTCATGTTTTTCCTAATCTCATAGAGAGAATAATTTTAAGGTGAAATTTGTTGATAGGCATGTTGTCTTTATGTCAATAACATAATACTGAGTACCAACATTCTTAGATATAATTAGTGGATGATTTTTTTTTAATAATTGGTGGCCTAGACAAGATTATAGGTAAGAACTTAAGTGTAATGAATTTATGTATAATAATAAAATTCATGCTCTTCCTAGTCTCATAAAAAAATAATTTTTTGGTAAAATTTGTTGATAGGTATGATGTTTTCATATCAGTAATATAATATTGAGTACCAACATGTTTATATATAATTAGTGAATAATTTTTTTTAAATAATTGGTGATCTAGACATGGTTATATGTAAGAACTGAAGTGTAATGAATTTAGGTATAATAATTAGATTTATGTTCTTCCTAGTCTCAGAAAAAATAGTTAAAAGGTGAAATTTGTTGATAGGTATGATGTCTGCATGTTAGTATTATAAAACTGAGTACCAACATGCTTAGATATAATTAGTTTTTGATTTTTTTTAAAAAATTAGTTGCTTAGTCAGGGTTATAAGAAAGAATTGAAGTGTAATGAATTTAGGTATTATAATTAGATTCATGTTCTTCCTAATCTCATAGAAAAATAAGTTATAGTCAAAAAATATAATATTTATATTTATTAAAATTTTATTGGTCTCTAATGATAAATATTTATAAATATAATAATATGTAAGCAGTGCAATAAGTGATGTTTGATGTACTCTCCAGAAAGATTTCTAGTGAATAGTATTCCTTTGGCAAATTGTGTGTTTTCTTTTCCACTTTCTTCTCTTGTGTATGTATATGCTTCTTCGTTGAAAGTTCTTTTTTTTTTTCAGAACCTTGAATTATTTTCTCTCAAATTATTGCGAATACTTATATCAAGTATTTAGATCCCTTGTGACACAAATTGTGGTACATTTGGTATCATATGAAATCCTGACATTTGGTATAGGAGGAATGGATGCTTGCTTTGATATCAGGAATTATATCAATTAGATTTGTTGACATTTGTATTAGAGTTGGTCAAGGCTTGACATTTGATATCATAGCTCAAAGAGTACAAAACTTTGTTTAAGTATGAAATTGAGAATAATAAATGTGATGATATCTAGGTTTGAGATAAAGAAGTTATCGAGGAAAAGTTTGAACTCTCAAAATTAAAGATACAAGATCTATTGGTTGATAGAGACTATTGATCATCGATTGAGGCATTGAAGGACTGTAAGTGATTTGAAACTAGCGATAATATTTTATGAGGTTGTCTATTGAGATAAGTTGGATTGAAGAGTGCAAGACTTGAGCCTTGATCTGATTGTATTTGACAGATGAGATTTTAATGAATGTTTTTTTAATAACTATATGAATTTTATATACTGATTTGTTAATTTTTATTTATTATATGGAATCAATGATGATATAATTATTATTCTTTTTTGTTCACTATTGGATTATAAGTATTAAATGAGCCATGAGCCAATCATAGCTCATTTTTTGGTGACCCAGTTTGACTACCATGCTGTGTTGGATACAACATGAATTGGGCGCCTGGGCCATGTCGTGGCGACATGGACATATTGTAAGTCAGCTTGGCATTGGTTAATTGCCCTCTTTTTTGAACTAGGTGTATTGGTTCATGTTGAGTCAGGTTGGGTCTTGCCGGCATTGGCATGATAGTACCATTGCCATTGTCGAACAGGCCATCTACCACCTCAATGATCTAATCTCCATGTGTCATGATCCATAGATCCATCCATTGGCATGACCAGTGGCCACTACCTTGACTAGTGGCCCTTTAGTTCTCTCTTCATTGGCTAGTGGCCCCTTAGTTCTCTCTACATTGGCTAGTGGCCCCTTAGTTCTCTCTACATTGGCTAGTGGCCCCTTAGTTCTCTCTACATTGGCTAGTGGCCCCTTAGTTCTCTCTACATTGGCTAGTGGCCCCTTAGTTCTCTCTACATTGGCTAGTGGCCCCTTAATTCTCACTGCCTTGGCCACTACCCATTGCCCACTGGCCATTGCCTCTTAATTCTCAATGACCCAGTCCCCATGGGTCTTTACCTAGGATTCATACAAATATTCAAGTAATATAAAAATAAAATAAAGGATTAATATTTTAAATAATTAATTTTTATTTTAATGATTATGATACTAAAATTATGGTGTCTTCTATTTTTTTTAAACATATTATTAATATTGTATATGTATCTAAGTACAATGTAAATAGTAAGAGTGTACACCGATGATCATATATTTATTGTATTATAAATTTTTTTTTGAAATTTTAAAAAAGAAATATTTATTTTTCAATTTGAATTGTCAATAATAAATTAATTATTCTTACTATTGATATAATTAAATATTATATGTTAGTATCCAATAAATAATTTTAATATCAGGTATATATAATTTTAATGATATTTGACACTCAATTAGATTTTTCAGGCTCACTGACAAACATATAATATCAAATTCTTGTTGCCTATTAGTTATTTTAATTTTTTTTTTTTGTAAATTTATTATATTTTTTAATATGTAAGAAATAATTTTTATTCTCATTTATATTATTAGACTAATTACATGATACATATATATTTAACGTAGAGGTGTCAAGTGGGTTATGTCATGTCGACATGACATGGTATAGTGTAGCATGGCCATGTCATCGTGTCGTGCTCAACATGACACATGAACTAGATTGGCAGCCCTTAATGACACGGTTGGCCCATAAAGTGCAGGGTTGTGCTGGGCCTAGAGTGGGATGTGCTGGTTCAGCCTAGTTCATGTCATCATAAATTGATTCTTTTTTTTTAACCATTTGGGGGAGGGGTTGGACTTGGGCTTTACTTTTAAATTTTAATATAAATTTAAATTTTTAATCATGATTACGCGGTCGTGACAGAAATAAAAATCATAGAACAAATACATTATAAAAATAATGAGTAAATCATATTTTAAAAAATATATTAAAAATGAAAATTATAAATATTGCAATCTAATATCTAATATATTAATAGCGCATAAATCATAATAAAATAAAAAATAATAAAAATAAATAATCATTGACACTATAGTACAAAATAAGTATCATATGAATCAAAAATTATTAATGAACAATTGGTGTCTATGGTATTATGCTTCCGTTGGATATGTAGATCATCATCATAAATACATCTGAAGATGTTGCTAGTGCTTTTGATATTTTTGATCTCTAAGTCTCATGAATTATCATTTGTCATTATCTATTGTGTCTTATTTTGAATATATATTTTTAAATTTTTCTAATCATTTTTATATGTAAGTATTTTTATGATATTTGATTGTAATCTCAATCTCTTATTTGAAATGATATTTATTGTTTTAAAGAAAATAGATTCTAATGCTAGATGTATGAGGAGTTAGTGTATCACGTGTCATTATAGATAACACTGAATAGATGAATTTTTATGATTTTCATAATAATAAAATATTCAAATTTTTATCATCGACATGTGATATAATAAAATTGTAATCAATATTTAAGTATCGATACAACTTCTTCTTATTTGATGGACTAACTCATCGTTTGCTCATTGCTAACTGATTAAAGAAATTATCATCTTCGAATATGATATTCATGTCCATATTCAGAGTTTGATTTTATGGACTAATTTATAATATATAAATTAGTTAATTTTTCATGAATCTATCTTTCAAGTTGGTGTACCTGATTTATGTATGTTGATATGTATGTTAAAATATTTTATATTACTTAAATCTTAATTCTAAGATCCATACATATAATTAAATAATACTAAGTTAGAATGGATGATCACTATTTCAAATATTTTGTTTCTATCTTAATAGTGATGACCTAATAATTCATATACTTACTAAATATGTTATTAATATTGTATATGCATTTAAATACAATGCTGGTGGTAGGAGTGTACACAGATGAATATATGTTTGTCGTATCATAGAAAATTTTTAGAAATTTAATAAATAAATTTTTTGTATTCTAGTATATATTGTTAATAATAAGTTTTTTATTTTTATTATTGACAAATTTAAATATTACTTGTTAGTATCCAATATAAGACTCGAATATATGATATGTGTAATTTCAATAGTATCTTATATTCATTTGATTTTTTTAGTCCCGCAGATAAATATAGGCTGCAAAATGTTTGTTGTATTTTAGTTGTGCTATTATATTTTAGTAAATTTTTTATTTTTTTTTATTGTAGGAGAAATAATTTTTATTCTTATTTGTAATTTCAGATTAATTATGTGATACATGTACCTTATGTGAAATATCTTATCTAATAGTTTATCTCTAATAATGCTACTAATATACTAATAATTACTTTATTATTAGAAAAATTATTAAAAGTAATATTAAATATTTTATTTTAAATTTTATATTTTCTAAAGATCTATATTATATATTCATATATAACAGGGTAATCATAAGAATAAAAAATTTCAAAAATTTTTTAAATTTTTTTATTAGTTTCTTTTTAGAGTATGTATAGTGGGTGGTGAGGTATACTAAGGATGTATTATCACGACTAGTCTATGTATCGGACATTATAGATACCTATTTAGAGCCTACTTAGTGGGTGACGAGACATATAAATATTAATTATTAATTATTCATCTAATTTGTAATATTTTATTATGTTATTTTTATTTGTGGACCTAAAAATCTTATAATAAGTAGGTTATGTGAATCTTTAGGAAAATTAAATATTTTATTTTGAATTTGATTTTTTTTAAAGATCTACATTATACACTCATATATAATAGGGCAATTATAAGAATTAAAAATTTCTATATGTAAAATATTTTATCTAATAGTTTATCTCAAATAATGCTAATAAATATACTAATAGTTATTTTATTATTAGAAGGATTATTAAAAATAATATTAAATATTTTATTTTAAATTTTATATTTTCTAAAGATCTATATTATACATTCATATATAACAGAGCAATCATAAGAATTAAAAATTTCATAAATTTTTAAAATTTATTAATTAGTTTCTTTTTAGAGTCTGTATAGTAGGTGATAAGACATACAAATAATATATTATTGTAACTAATCTAGGTATCGGACATCACAGTTACTTATTTAGAGTCTATTTAGTGGGTGGTGAGACATGTAAATAATAATTATTAATTATTCTTCTAATTTATAATATTTTATTGTGTTATTTTTATTAGTGAACCTAAAAATCTTATAATAAGTAGATTGAAAGCAAGTCTGTATAATATTGACTATACTTGTATTTTTTAAAAATTTAATTAGGAGATTCATGATCATAATTAGTTTGATCATGCATTCTTTTTTAAAATTATTATAGTATATGAATTAGATCGACGAAGTTGAACTAAATCAAGATTGAAAGATCATATTGCTAAATTGGATTTGTCTCGAATCTAATATATATATTTTTGGTCCTTTAATTGATATGCTTCTTTAATTGTTCAGTCTCACGTGAATTTTTACACACACATATATATACAATCTTTTGACAATATATATATATATATATTGTATCGAGATTTCTAGAATTTTTAATTTTCATTATTATAAATTATGTTCAATATGTTAATGTTTGCTTTATTTTTTGTATTTTAGGTAATAAATGAGTTTAGTTCGAGACTATTGAAGAAAATATAGTTTGTCTTGGATTTTTTGATAAGATTATTTTTATTATCTATGTCTACGTCAATATCATATTTATTATTATTAAATTTTCTATATAAAATTTTTTTGATTATGTATATTTTTTTAAATCAATTACAAAAGTAAAAGAATAAATCTTATAAAAAAATAAATAATAAATTAGTAAATATCATATTTCAGATTGCTTTGTTATATAATCTAACCTTCAGGAAAGTTGCACAAGGACACCCACATCATTGTTTTCTCATATGCATAAGTGTAAATTGTAAATTATATTTCTTAAAATAAATAATTAAATAAATAATTATATAAAAAATAATGTATTTAATGTTTAAATTTAAAATGAAATATAGAGAGAGGATACAAATGAGAGAGAGAAGAAGAATTCAGAATTAAAAATTAAAAATTTATTTTTCTTTTTTTATAAAGAAAAAGATAATTTAAAATTATTTAATATATATTTTTATTTATTTATTTATTTTTTATTCTTTTTGAATTTTTTTTATTTATAATTGACCAGAATTATGAGAGTTATTGGATTGTAGTTACAATAGTCATTGAAAGTAATTTGATAATTATTGTAATAATAAATTTGTAATATTATTTTTATAACTATTTGGATTGACTGGGTTAGTAACAGGCATGACCTATTGTTATCTCTATTGGAGCTTATTGTGTGAAAATAAAATTGGCAGGGTAGGGGAGCCATTGCCACCCAATTACGATTGGCCACATAAGTGGTATTAAACTTACATTCCTATTTAAAAAAAATTACTTATAGGGTGGTCACCTGACGGGACTAGCCCCATGACTCGAGATTCAATTATAGTTGGTTTTGGGTCATTGAGTTGGTGGACCATGTCATCGACCTGGTCTCGAGGCACGAGTTGTGCCTAGGGTTGGCCCGGTCTGGGACTAAGCACGGTGTTGCAACTTGCCTTGTTGGGCTAGACATGCTAAACTGTGTTATGTCGTAGGCTATGCTATAGATGCTCGACATGGTTAACACCTTTAATTTAATGTGAAAAATATTATATAATTATCAACCACTATTATTGGTTCTGAAAAAAATGATGATGATAACAATATTATTTAAAATATTATTAAATATGATATTAAAAATTTTATTTTAAGTATTTTTTTTTAGAAATTTTTATCAGACACTCATATATGGCTATATTATTATGAGGAATATCAAGAATTAATAAATTTTTTTAATTAAATTTTTCCTTAGAATCGACATAATGAAAAATCAAACATATAAAGAAAATATAATCATGATTAGTTCAAATGTTGAAATATTTTATTCTGTAATTTTCACTAATTGTTATATGAATTTTATGATAACCTGATTAAAAGTAGGTTAATATTACATTAATAATTTTTGGATTTTATAAAAATTTAATCAAAAATTCAATGTTAGTAATTATTTTTATCATGTATTTTTTCCTAAACTGATAATGATAAATAAAATGGGTCAATTAATCTAAAGCTGATTTAATTTTAATAATTTTATTTCTAAGTTAAATTTGTCCAATTCAAAATATAAATAAGGATCTAATGTGTCATATTTTTTGATAAATTAATTGATATATTTTATTTATGCTAATTTGTATCAGCAGTACTCCTATATGGTTATATTTATATAATATATATTTCATGTTAAATTTTTTTTGATATATTTAGTATTTTTATTTTTAATAATACTAAAATATATTTGAATTTTTGAAATTTGTCTAGTTTTAGGTTTTATAGGCAAATGAGGTCGGACTGTGAGAGAGAACTTAAATTTATTTTTATTAAATTTATTATTTATTTTTTTAATTTATGACATTGGACTAGAAATATGACAAATAAAGAATTTTTTTTTAAATTTGTTAATATTTAGTTTAATATTATTTTTTAATGCACCAATTACGAAATGAAAAAAAATTAATTCTGACATAACTGTAAAGTGTATTTTAACTTTATGTAGGTGATACTTTATCTCGCTTACACACTTATGGTTATAATATGATGTTATATATTTAGAATAAAAATATAAAATAAAATAATCTCCACTCGATAAAAAGAATTTAGAGCTCATATTTTAATATACTGATCAAAAATAATTGAGAGAGTCCTCTTGAAAATATTAAAAATTGAGTAAAAATAAATAAAAAACTCCCCACAACAAAAGCAAAAGAAAATATATTTTTTATTTTTATCAAAGTATCAAAAAACAAAATAATGTGCCTCTTTCTTTAGGGTTGTTAGTTTGGTTTGGTGGGGTTATTTGATCCCAAAAAGAAGTTGGTTAATGTTCATTATTGTCGCCTATACTTACACTGCTGTGCAAAATGTGCTTCATTGTTTGAGAAGGTTATGATCCCGTTAGACCGGGTTAAGTCCGTGGTCCCGCTGGTTATCGAGGGAAACAATCCTCCCGAGCGATACATTCAAGTCGTCACGTTGGATGGTCATGATTTTTGGTTCATGGGTTTCCTTCATTTTCAAAAAGCCACACAAAATCTTCTCCAGAGTGCACCTGCTCCTGCTTTCCAATCCAAAGGCGATGCCAGCGGGTGATTCATCTTCTATATGTGCGCGGTGTAGCAGCGTCGCGCAGGGCTTCTTGTATTGTTCATAACCTTTTGTTTATATGTTGTATAAAAAGGACTTCTGTATGTGGGTATTTCTATGGCTGCGGCTCCTGTGGGTCGGGTTGAGTTCCAACTCGAACCCATCCCGAAATCAAAAGTCAGCAATCTGATTTACAAACCGGATCTTTCAGCCCGAACCCAACCCAATCTAATGCTATAAAATTCGGGTTGGTATTGGGATGGGTTAGATTTGGCTGGGTTGCATCAAGGTTCTGGGGTCAGGGTCGGGCAGGGTCGGTCAGGGTTTGTGGGTTGCTTTGGGCCTTCGGGTTGGTTCAGTTCGGTTTGTTTGGGTCGTAACCCTGATTGTACGGAAACAAAAAAAATACTGGAAAGTACATATAATCAATGTTGCTGAAAAATAAATTTGTGAGGAAAATAAAAAGAATAAATTAATTTTGAAATATAAACTATGTAGATTTAAAATTTAATGATTTTTTATTTGATGAACGTGGGCTTCACTGTGTGGCAAAGATTTAGATTCATAAATGTGCTTGATTGATTTCGTAATTAATAAATGTGTATAAATATATATATATATATATATATATATGAGTTCTACAACCTTACTATTTCATAATTAATAGATGTGTATAAAAAATATATTTATTAGTTCTCAAGATAGATATTCATTAAAAAAATAAAATAAAAAATAGATTAATAGTTAGGAAGAGTTGCCTGATTTCACATAATTTGAGCAAATATATGTTATAGTATGAAAGGTATTCTTCTCATCCACTTTTTACCCCTATTTTATGAACTTGTATATTTTCTTTCTTCTTAGCAATAAAAGCATTAATAAGCCACACAAACATGTTTTATTTTTAACAATTGACCAAAATGCTTTCTCAAAGTTCTCTTTCTTATTGAGTGGATATAAATAAGTTCTCTTCTTTTTTTTAAATATTTTTTTTTATTTTTTTTTATTTTTTTTATTTTTTTTATTTTTTTTTTATTTTTTTATATTTTTTATATATTTTTTATATTTTTAATCTTTTTAATCTTTTTAATCTTTTTTTATTTTTTTATTTTTTTATTTTTTTATTTTTTTATTTTTTTTACTTTTTTTATTTTTTTTATTTTTTTAATAAGTTCTCTTTCTTATTGTGAATTGAGGTTCATTCCCTAATCTCTTTTTTTCAATTCTGACCCTAAGGATCTATGCATCATTATTAACCGCCTATTCAATATATTCTCTCTTTCATCCAAGGATTAAAATATCGGTTTTTACGAATATATCGATACTTAGAATTTACGGATATATCAGATATATCGAAGATATATCGGTGAGTATTTGTATGTGAGCACCAATCAAGGATAGATATATTGGTCTTAATGGATATATCGATACTTAGAATTTATGGATATATCGGTGATATATCGGTGGATATATCAGAAATTTTTTTCATTGCTTTCATCAGCCTACATCTTCAGATTATTCAATAAGGTGAGAATTTCTTTTTAGTCTCCCCCCATCTACCCATTGGAAATTCATATTTGAGTGGCAATTCTTCCTTGATTCTCTCCTAGAATTTTTTTATTTCATCTATGTTGGCTTTGAGAAAGACACATTTTTTGCTCCACATGGGTTGATTCTTCCCATTTGAGAACTAAATTTTCTTTTCTTATTTTATTTTATTTTATTCATGTTCTCTCTTTATGCCAACCAATGTTAAGGAAATGTCTATGAGCATCATTCGTCCCCTTCTTCAAAAATTGAGACCCATTCGATATGACATAGCGTAGTAATCTCGAATAATTGAATTACATGGCCTAAAAATCTCTCTCATTGAAAGTTGATAATTGACTTCTTCAAAATTTTTTCAGTATAAATTTTATTCCCTCTCCTAGGACAGATAGTAAGATCATAATTTCTTGCATGATGGTAGAAATGTTAAGAGTTGGCTACAAAATGGAATATAAAATTGTGTAATCACAATTTACTCTCTTATGTTAATTATCTACTAACTAAGTGTGTCTATAGGTACTTTTTGGTGACACTATAATTTTTCTTACCATCCAGCAATGACTTGGTGATGAGCTTGTAATTTGATTGTGTTTTTAGGGTTCTGAAGGTTGCATGAAGTTATTATTTTTTTAAGTTTTATAATTGTTTGCTACGTTTCAACCTTCCAATTGCATACCCTCATAATTTTTTTAAGTTATTCATTGTTATAAAAAATAAATTTTTAGTAATTTTTATAATATTTATAAATTGTTCATTATTAAAGTTGTGATATTAGTATGAATTGTTCTTTTAAAAATTATTACATTTCATCTAATCCTAATAATCACACAAAATCTAAATTAATTAGCATGATCAAAACTATAGAGAAACCTTGCATCTGCATGATTACGAGGAATTGAGATGGGTTGTGTACTCACAAAGTCGTTGCAGAAATTCAAGGCTGTGAGAATTTTGAGAGTTCAATACTAAGGTTAAGGCAATACCATATAGTTGAATTCTCACGCACAATTTTTCTAAATTTTCAATTCCTCCTCTCAGTACTAGAAGTCGTACACACACAAAAAATAAAGGCAATACCACAATCATATAGTTGAATTCTTGCACACACACAAAATTTAGAGAGTTCAAAACTAAAAGTCATTGAAGAAATTCAAAGCTATGGGAAATTCAAAGTTGCGAGAACATCTCCAATTTATAAATTTTCACTCACCTACAAAATTTTTCTTTACTAGGACAGACATCATTTATCTAGTATCTCCTCTTTCTGTCAAAAACATATGTTAGATGTCAAGATTTGGGAGGAAGTCTTAGTGGCGGTTGACTTTTATTGTTTTCCTTTGGCCTTTTTTCTTTATTTAGCTTCCTCTTTTCTCACCATGAATTTTGAAATTGGAGATTCTAAATCCATCGTAGCTTTGAATTTTTGCAACGAGCACCATGGCATTGAGAAGAAAAATAAGAAGAATTCTTGAAAACAAAATTAGGATTTATGTATTTTATAGGATTAGGGTTTATCGTGACCAATAAAAAATAACCACGACTTTGTGTTTTCCCATGATTTTTCTTTAAAATTATAGTGATAGCTAGTTTGAGTATCACGACTCAATTAGTCTTAAAAGAAACTCATGACCAAGTTTGAGTGTTATGATTTCTTTTGGTGTATGTATAAGTATTTAAGTAGAATGTATACATAAAAATAATAAAAAGAAATTACAACACATAATCTTTCTCCTCAATGTGTCTCTTGAACTTCTCTTATGACCTCTTCTTCTAGTTTCTTTTTTGTCAAGCTCATGGTTTTTTCTGTTGATTTGGCTTCTTATTTCAGCAATCTCACTTATATAGTCATGACTCTTGCAAAATCCATGACTTCATTCAACATTACCCTGGTCTCTTTTTCCTTATGATATTTCTTGATGATGGTTTCTGTTGTGCATTTCATTTCTTATATATTTTTTTTCTTATTCTTTTTCTACCGTATGAAGAATTTCCTCAATAATTTCTCCATCCTCTACACTTAGAAATTTTGTGGTATCAATCATTTTATTTTGATCTTCAAGGTATCATGTTTCTAGTTCTTTTTTTGTAGTGACTGAGAAATATTATGACTTCAAAATAATTTTTTTTATTAAAGTCCACTGTATCTTTTTCTTTTTCTAAAATTTCTTTTAGTTAATTAGTTTATTCATCTTCTTTGGGCCAACAAACATCCATGGAGTCATTCCACACGGAATACATATCTTTGTCTTTTGGCTATATATATATATATATATATATATATGAGGTTATCTATTCTCCAGTAGTTTTTTTCATCATCATCATTATCATCATCATCTAGAATTTAAAGGTTTTTACATATGTTAAATTTTATTTGCTCTTCATCCATATAAAATATAAATTATTTCTTCTTCATATCAATCAATATATGTCTAGTTGCTAAGAATGATTGGCCCAAGATTAATGGGGCATATGCATCTTTTTCCATGCCTAACACCTCATGTTAAGCATGAAAAATAAACTTTCGAATATTGAATAGAACATCTTTGATAATTTTTTTTAGGAACCTAATTGATTTGTCTATCATCTATAGTGAGAGAGATGTTAGAATTATCTCAGCAAGATATAATGTTTTAATTATTGACAATGATATCAAGTTATTACATATTCCCAAGTCACATAATACCTTCTAAAAAGTCTACTCCCCAATAATACAATAAATTGTACACTTTTTTTGATCTTTGAGTTTTTTTGTGAGTTTATATTGAATGATTATACTTTACTTCTTTTGTTATGAAGTCTTTCATTAACTTTGCATATTGAGGCATCTAAGATAAGGCTTCAATGAATAATATGTTGACTTCAAACTTTTTGAATATATCGAGAAATTGATAAAATTCATCTTGGTTTTCCTTTCTCAATTATTATGAAAAAGGAAGAGAGGGTTGTAGGGTTTGTTTATCAGTTGCACTATCATCATTTGGTACGTCATTATTTTGTTTCTTGAATTTATTTAATATGCATCTCCTCCTCTAATTCTTACTTTTTCATGTGTAATAACTTATAGTATAAGGTGGGCAATGAGATCTAATAGTGTTATAATTTTAAAAAATATCAGTGCATTGGATATTGCAGTGCTAGATGTCACCGTGTTAAGTGGCATGAGTTTGTATGTCATGACTTTATTACTTTACTTGTGAGTATTATGAATATGCATCTCTTTGGACTTGTCTCGGTATTACTTGGTAATTCATTGATGCTTTTCTTTTTCATCATTAGTACTTGTTATCCAATTTGGTTTTTAATAGTTTTCATCAATTTGTTCGTGTGGTATTGTCTTGTTTTTATTCATTTCATCTAATTTTCTTGTATATTGTTCTTTCTCTTTATCTACGTGAGCAATGCAAGAATTCTCTCTTAAAACAATAACTTTTCTGCTCCCTTTGAGTAGTTGTAATTTGAGCTCGATGCTCCTTATATTTGACATCCCATTGAGTTGATTTTAAAATTCTTTTAGTATTAATGCATCTTTTGCTGCACATTTTCATGGCTAATGGCTTTTATATAAAAAGTGTTGTGATTTCTTATGTGTGGATGATAAATGTATGGGTATTATTCTTAGGCCTGAACATGTATCCTATATTTTGCAACATGATAATTTCCTCCATTTGATTAATTGAGTCAAAACTAGTCAATTTTTTGATGTTGCAAAATGGTTATTTTTCACACATCAGGCCGTTTATTATGTTGTGCTCTAAATATACTAAAAAACATGTCAAGATTTGCCTTCATCATTTCTAGCCTATATATTTCTAATACTTTAGCTTATTTATTTTCATATGGTCTTTCATTTAAAGTTTTAATGGATATTCTTGACTAGTTCTTTTATCCTCGAGTTACTTGTTCATAATGGAACTACCCCATGTTAAATTAACCATGCACCTTGTCATATTTTTTAAACTATTATGGATTTTTGAATCAGAAAGCTAAGATGTAATTTGATATGAGAAAAGTTTAGTTAGAAATGTTTGTACAAGTTTATCTCAACTTTTAATGGATCTTCTAGATAAGCACTAGAACCATGTCCAAGTATTGTCTATCAATGAAAATAGAACAAGTCTCAATTTTATCATATCTAGACTAATTTTATTTATTTTCATGGTGTTGCATAAATCTAAGAAAGTTGCGACATGACTATTTTGGTCTTCTAAAAATTATTCATCATATTGGTGTTGTTACAGTATGACTATGAAACTAAGATTCAACTCAAAATACATCATTTGTATTGGTTGCATTTTAATCATAGTAAGTGTTCATTAATATTGGCCTCTAATAGTCTCCTAAGGTTTGATAAAAAATCATTTGTTTGAATAATTTATTTTGTACACATTTAGTAATTTTTGTTGATATCATTATCTTTCATTCTTAATCTCTAAGTTATTTTTTGATGTATCTACCATAATTGTTAATCAATTAATGTGAACCCAAGCTCATTGGTTTTGTTGTCATTCTTATTGTCAACCCATTTGCACTTAAAAACTACAATGATGAACATACTATAATTAAGTTCCTATATCTTATTAATTATCTCATAGAAATATTGCACACCAAATACTGGATTCTTATACTTGGCACTTGCAATTTACATTATTGATGCTACAATGCTATCTCTATGTTCGATACTCCTCATATTGACTTTTTCATGGGGTTTAGTATGTATTCATTAGTGTATTTATAAGTATTTATATTTATATTGGAGAGATTTAATTAATTTTGTATTTTGATGGATTTTAATGAATATTAGTGAAATTATAGCATCATTCATTTTTTTTTTTTTGAGTAGTTATAGCATCATTTTTTAGTCATAGTTCTAAAAAATTAGTAATGATAATTTTTGTATATCATGACTTTATTATTGAGTAGTTATAATATTTCTACTATGCAATATAGTCTTAATGACCATGGTATTATCAAATGAGTCTCGTCCTCACTATCACTAACATATTTAATGACCATGAATTTTTTTCATATTGTGGCAGCTAAGTTTCCCACTAGTATAATTAGTCGTGATAAATTCTAGCACTGTGATTTATTCATCATAGAGTAAAAATACTATATTTTAAGTTGCAGCATTATTTTTGGCTATGATATTTTATTCTAAAGAGTAATTATTATGGTCGTGGTCTTTTCTAATGTCATGACTTTATGATCCATAGAGAAATCACTATTATTGCAACTATTCCTAGTGTAACTACTTTGGATTACAAAGAGTAGGTGCACTAGTCTTTGCTTATTCTAGTACTGTGATATTTGGCTATAGAAAAAAAATATCAGTCATAGTTATTCTTAGTACTATGACATTTTATTCTAGAAAGAAATTATCTCATTTGCAACTTTTTTGGTGCTACAACATTGTTTCCCAAGGGAGAGTTATCTGAGTCATGACATTCATTTTTGTCACTACTATAGTACTACAAAGATGATCTTATGAGATATGAAAGTCACAACCTCAATTTAGCATCATGACTTCTAACTGAAAGTGTCACATAAAATCTTTGATATTTGTAAGTATCACTTAGATAATTTTGAGACAAAGACGAGAGGGAAATTGGATTTCTAACCAAGAGCCAATGCCAAACCCTAGGCGGCTCGATTCTAACCCCCAATTAGGGGCAAATTCAAGGTGAACACATGCAATACGTGATTGAGTCTAGATTTTATCAATTAAATTAATATCTAGGCATGTATTGTGAACCCTTGATTTGCATGAAATACATCTCAACACATTTTGCATAAACTCCTACCAAATTTTAGGATAAAGTATTATCTAAGGTGCTGTTTGATAATGCGCTTAAAAAATTCAGCTAGTTTAAAATTAAAATTTTCAATAGTTTAAAATTTTAAGTGTGTTTGATAAAAAAATGTTTGGAGCTGAAAACTTAAAATTTTAAGTGAAAATGTATTAAAATGTTAAGTAGATCGAGACCGACTTATCGTGGAATGCTGAAAATGCTAAAAATTAGTGATAAAACAAAATTACCAAATTGCCCTTAAAATTTATCGAGATATTATCCGTTGACGTCTTCAGAAACTCACAAAATTTCTCTCTCCTCGGGCAAGCTTATGTTTGTTTCGGGAGTGACTTCAGCATGGATTTTTGGTGAGCAAAATTGATGTTATTAATGTATGGCTTAGAGATTTCTTTTGTATTAAGGGTATATGACATTAATGTTGTGAATCAGTATATTTTGTTTTCGATTTGTTCTTTGTGAAATTGATGTATTTTTGGGAATTATGATTTAATTATAAATAATGAAACCAAATTCTTTATATCGCAATACATTGATTTTCCGAATGCTTATAGGTTAGAATCTCTAATGCAAATTAATTTTTGTGCGAAAATTGTTTGTTCCGAATTGTTTTTGAAATCTAGATTTTTTGTTCTATGTTTGTGTGCAAAATTTGTTCCCGAATTGTTTTTGAAATCTATATTTTTTGTTCTATGTTTGTGTGCAAAATTTGTTCCCGAATTGTTTTTTTTTGTGCGAAAATTATTGTGCAATATTTTTTTTTCATCCACAATGTTGGTTTTGTGGTTATTTTGTGTATATTTGTATTATGTGGGTTAATGTATTTCATCCCTACTTCTCTAATACAAAGCTTTTGTTTTTTATTTATTATGTAATGTATTTCATCACATTTTGTGGTTTTGTGTATATTGGTTATGCATGTAAATGAGTTGTATTTTGTATTTTGTGCATTAATGAGAGTTTTGTTGTATTGTTTGTTTATGCATGTAATTTTGTATTTATTATCTCTTATTTATCTTGATGAAATATTATATTTAAAATAATTTTCGGTTATTTATCTTATGTAGGAATGACTTCTTTTGATTCTACCAGAGTAAGTTAGAAAGACCCAACACAAGTTAAACTTTTTTTAGATTTATGTCTTCACCAGAAAAATATTTTGGGAAATAGAGGTGGGAGCTTGCATGTTGAATCATGGGATAAAATTTCAAAAGACTTTAAAGAGATCAAAATTTTAAATTTCACTAAAAAATAATTGAAAAATGAATGGAATGATTTAAATCATAAATACATTGTGTGGTCAAATTTAATTGGAAAGTCTGACATGGCGATAATTCGGTAACTAATACAGTTGACTTGACTTCAGAAGAGTGGGAAGAGTATATCAATGTATAGCTCATTTGTTTAGTTAATTTTTTGATTTATTAATTTAACTACTTGCCTAATTACAATTATTTATTTTACAGAAAATTTCGGATGCAAAATAATTTCGATATAATGGGCTAAAATTTGTAGATGAGATAAGATCACTCTTTGATGGAATTACAGCTATAGGGCAAGATTCATGGGGTCCATCTAGACAGGGGTTGCCTAAAAATGGTGCCAACAAATTTTCATCGAGTACTCATCAAACTGTAGAGAATTCTTGTACACACAAGGATATAGAGCCCGAATCTTCACCAAGCCCTTCATCATAAAAAAAAGTTTTTGCCAAAAAGGAAGAACCAAAAGAAAAATAAAAAAGGAGATCTAGATGAAAAATTGCTAGATGTTTTAAGTACATTGGAGCAATCAGATGGATCTAGCATTGAAGAATATAATACGAAGTTGGATGAGATAACAACTTCACCTATGGATGACTCATTGTACATTGTAGCTTCAAGCATTTTTTGTGAAAGCAAAGCACACAGATAGCAGTAGATGATGTTTTTACATAAGCCAGAGGTAATCAGGATAGCTTGGATCTGGATGAATGCAAATAAATTGGGGTTACTTTAGTTTTTTTTTTGCTTCTTTGAGTTAAAGCAAATGCAATTTCATGTGTTATCCTATGGGTTTGTTTCATATTTTGTTTGCATGTTTGTCTGTATTGACATTTTTTTTTTTGACAATTTCTTGTGGTTCACTTTGCTTTTAATTGTTTTATCTTTTTTTTATTGATTTATTTTGAAATGATGAATATTGTCAGAAGATGCTAAATGAAAAGCAAAGAAATATATTGAAATTTACTGCACTGATTCTAGTCAAAAAGATTATCATGAAAAAGTGACTTGGAAGAAGACAAGATATCGACTCTACACTTAAAGGTTTTGCATATGTGCAAGAAATTTTAAATGGGAATCCAACACATTGTTTTGAAATTCTAAAATGAATAAGCAAGCTTTTTTATTGATTAAATCATATCAAAAATAGAGAATAATTGAAATATAGTTGTTACATCAAGGCTGAAGAAAAAATGGCGATGTTTCTTATGATTTTAAATCACAACGCAAGAAATCATGTTACAAAAAGAAGATTAAATCATTCAACTCAAACCATACATCATTATTTTCATGAAGTTTTAGAGGTAATGCTTCTCTTCGGAAGAGAGATGATTGTGCCTACCTCGGTTAATGAAGTAATGGAAAATCATCTCCATCAACGATTAAGGGAAGTGTTCAAGGTAAATAAAATTACATGTTTATTATTATTGGTGTTCATGTTGTTATTATAATTAATGTTATATTCATATTTTTTTAATAAATATGGTGTAATTGGTACACTTGACGGGATGCTAGTTAATGTTGTGAAACCTTCTGACATACAAGTCCCTATATAGGAAGATGAGAATGTTATCAAAATATTCTAGCAATATGTGACTTCAATATGATTTTTACATTTGTTTGGGCTGGATGGGAAGTCGTATCACATGATTCAAGAGTTTTATTAGAGACTGTGTAATCCAGAAAATAATTTTCCAATACCTCCACCAGGTAAGTATTATTTTTTTCTCATCTTTTTTTTAATAAATTAATAAATTATTTTAAAATTATATTTTTTGGTAGATAAATATTATTTTTGTAATGTTGCATATCCGCATACTCGAGGGTTTATGGTGCCTTATCGTGATGCATGATATTGGTTGCCTGATTTTTGTAATATTGTCTGTCCTCATACAAAAGAAGAGACATTCAATTATGCACATGTCAGATTGAGGAATGTCATTGAGTGATCTTTTGGTATTTTGAAAGCCCATTTTCCAATCCTAAAGAGGATGACACCATGTCCTTTTCAAGTTCAAAGAAAGATTATTATTGCTTTCGTAGCTATACATAACCATACTCAGAAATTATGTATTGCTGATATTTTTTTAGAGCAGGGTGAAAATGATTATGGTGAACATTCAGAAATACCTCAAAATGATAATGAAGGTCTACCACAAGTTTGAGGAAGAGCTGCACAAGCTGATCAAAATTTGATGATTAATTTAAGAGAGTAAATAGTAAATCAACATGTTGCAAATTAAATTTTTTTTATAAAATTTTTATGTTTTTTTTGGACTTTATTATATAATTATGGAAATTTTTGTAGTAAATTTCTTATAAATAATAATTATCAATAAAACTGAAAAATTAAATTTTATTAGAAATTCTATTTAATTTGAATAAACTGAATTGCATTAATAATAAGGGTAAAATATAAAAAATATCATTTTCAGTATTCAGCATTTAAAGTTATCAAACATGATTATTATATTCAATATTCAATTATCAGTAATTTATCAAATAGTTAATCTAATACAAATTAAATACTTATAAAATTCATCACATAATTTTTCAGTACTTATTTTTTAGCACTTAATTTTTTCAGTTTTATCAAACAGACTTTAAGATTCGATTGTGTACTTGTGTATAATGATAGATTATTTTTAAATGATTTATGTTTGTGTTAATATTGATTATGAAATATTAATAGATATAAATGTGTAATCGAACTAAAATTTTGAATTTTTATTATATCATAAGTTTATGCATGTTGACCATGGCATATAGTGGCATGTATGTAATGGGACTAACTCACATAGTACAATATAGTAAGAAGGAAGTGACATCCTTTCAAATCTTAATATGTGAAATAAATCTATATATAAAAATCTAGGATTGAACTTAAGTTTAATCATTACAAATATGACACTCATGAAGTCAAAAGCATGAATATACTTAAGACCAATCCATTATGCATATTCTAGAAGAATTAGCCTTGATTACTATGAGAGTTATGTAACATCTCTAACTTAAGTTTTATCATAATGTGTGAGTCATGTGTCGACCATGATGGATGGTGAAAAGTAAGACATGAGGCACATGTAAAGGAGTTGATACATATGGTGGTGACAACTCTGTGAATCAAGCTTTTTATATGATTTCAATATGTGTGATTCATAAAAATACATATATTAATTATCATAAGTATGATACTTATAAAGCCAAAATTCCAAACTTATTTATTATCACATTATCTCGTGTCTTTAAGATGTTACATGTTGAAAAAAAAAGAGTATATTTGAATTAATTATCAAGAGTAATTGATGCTTTGTCTAAAAGGAATAGATGCATAAATGACTTACGAATGAAATAACATATTACTTTGGTAGTGAAATATCAAATGAACAACTATGTTAAAATCATTCTTAGTAATGGTAGTTTAAGGATGATAGTCACCTTGTATGTCATGAGGGTACTTGAACATTATCATACTAATTTATTATTTATTCAATGATTAAATATAATATTGCTCAAACACTAGATAAATATCATCATACATAAAGAAGTGAGCTAATCATCGAGTCTAAGTATCTTTCCAAAAAAGCATCAAATGCTTGACATAGTCATAATGATCCTTTGTTTAATAGATAAATACCATCATGATCTAACACACAAGGAAGTGACCAAACACTAGATAAATACCATTAGAATGTTACTTGTTAGATTGTATTGGATGAGAGACAATCGTCCAACAAGATTTTGGGATCGTTTCAATCAACAAGAAGATTTGACACTCTCGCAAAATCGCAACACTCCACTATTCTAGGTAACTCATGATTCATCGTGATCTTTTGTTTAATAGTAACTCTCATTAAAAACATAGACATCATATTTGGACACATAATAGGTAGGACCATGTGCTATCCATCATAGAATTTATGATATAGGTTATTTTTTATCATTTGCAACTTCAACCTATTTCCATGTCAAGCATAGTTAACCCAATTTTAATGAATAGTATTATAAAACATTATGTAATATTTGTAATTAATCTAAAAGGGTTTTTCAACCAATGAGTGAAATTTCGCATATACTCTTCTTGAAATCATTTTTGACTCCTAGATTTATGAGTATTATTCAATTTCAACCATTGCATGTACTTTCCAAAAATAAATTTTAAAAAGTAAAATTAATGTTCAAATATATATACTAGGGAAAAAAATGCGAGGTCAAGGAAATATGGAAATTTATATCATCTTATGAAATAGCAAGTCTTAGATTCATAGGTTCTACTATAAAATCTGGTCATCTATGATCAATTACCTTTCATGACGAGAAGTCGGGCTAATACTGTAATTTTTCATCATAGTATTGACCTTGTGCATGTTAAATTAGGTCTTTTGCAATTTTAACAAGAACTCTCTTGCTTTTCTTGGCTCTTTTTCTATTCACCCTTCACCATGAAACTCCATTTGTGGGACATGATGGTGCATCCTTGAACTCATTCTTATAAAGTATGTAGTCATTGAGGCAAGTATGTTTTTTTTTTTAATATTTCATACCTAATGTATTCGATATATTATTTGTTTCATACATAGTTAATGACAACTCGTAGTGAAGAGGTAACATGAATTCAAGCAAAGTTAATAGCTTAGAGAAACTTTTATCAAATCACTCATATCTTGCTTTCAGATTGTATAATTTGGTTAATACGGATAATTTTGTGAAACCTTTGCAATCAAGATACAAAGATTTTTCAGCACCTTCAAGTAAATTTTCAACAAATTTTGGATTAGCTTTTTGATCATTTTGTATAGCTTCAACCATTTGTACTATATATTTGATATTACCACAATCAAATCCATCAAAATATGCTCTCCTAATTGATATTGATCCACTACCTAGAGCAACTTCTCTATGGCAATACCAAGTCTGATAACTTTGATCAATATTTGATCTTTTATATGTTGAGATGCATGGAATTTCATATTTCCATAGTGTAGAAAATTGTGTGGCGTTGTGAAATGTAGAATTTTCAATTACAAATGAAATAAAGTATTCAACCTCACTTTTATATTCTTTTGACCTTCTATCTTTTGACATTCACGAGCAATTATTTTCTGTACTAAATTCGAATTAAAGTCTTGTATAAAAAACATATGTGCACAATGAGAAATAAAACTCTAGAACTAATTCATTTAAAATATAAACGTAGCACATAGGTCTCATAAAACAAAATTATAAGTTGTTTAATTTGCATAATATTTACAAATAAGTGCAAACAATAAATTAAAATACAATAATATGGTCAATATGTCAAAGCCAAAAATTTACAAAAAGCATGACTATAAATCTATAAAAAAATCATCAAATTCAGAGAGAACCATTTTAGGTTAGTAAAATGACACTTCTTCTTTAATTACATTCAAGCTAAACTACTTGAAAGCGATTTTGCAACCAGGGTGAAAGTTGTAAAATGACACATCTTCTAACATGTTTGTCATGGTTTGGTTTTGCAAATGTTTTAGCACAATTTATAATTTGTTTGCGCACATTTTTCAGCACATTTTAGGAGTTTCTAATATAACTTATTCAAACAAGTTGTTTCAGCGCATGTTTTAGCACATTTTAAAATCATAGAGAAAACAAGAAGAAACAAAAAGAATGCAAGAAGTCTCAAGTCGCACCAAGCACCTATAATATGAAATTGACTTGCTACAAACTTAGGTAGTTGCAACATGTGATACCACAATTGCCTACTTGGGGTGAATGCATTAATCACCAAAAAAATTTGGGTTGTGTGCACGACACATCACCTAGAACTTATATAATGCTCAAGTTATAACAATATAGCCACATGAAAAATATTATTATTGAGCACCTAGCATAGCACTTTCTAATCAAACATTGCTCAGGTGATATGCATATTGCTACTCAAAAAAATTTGAAAGTATGTGCGTTTCTTATTACCAACTAACAAAATACATCTTTGGTCATAATGTATATACACTTGAAAATAAACATTTGTATTGCAAAATGATCATGACAGAACAAATAAATTTCTACACGAATAAATTGTACTTTTCTAATGAGGCAAAATCATGAATAAAAATAATAACAAATAGAACACAACAATCATACCAATATTTGCCACAAAATCATTTAAAGTTCATTTATAACTTATCTTTTACATGTGTATTAATATAGGACATGTTAGGAATTAAAATGCGAGGGGTGACAGATTTAATAATTTTCATAATTTTCATAATTTTCATAATTTTCATAATTTTCATGCTTATCACAATAATTTTAAAGTTCATATTCTGTTTTCTTTTGTATTTTATTTTAAGCATATTCCATATTTTTTTCTAATTCAATTCCATGTGCTTACATAAAGAAAATAGAGGAAACAAATTGAAGGGAGATAGTGGAAATGCACAAGGCAACTTTGTCATGCAAATATATGCATATACTTAACCCATTCACATGAACCTTGTGTGTGTGTGTGTGTGTGTGTGTTTGTGTGTGTGTTATAACTATTTATCATAAAGAGAATATACCAAAAAGTAAAAAGGAGGATACATCATAGGAAAAACTAAATTATATGCATGTTGTCTTCCCTTGAGGATATGCATTAAAAAATTAAACATTTTTAATAACAAATACATTTGCACAGCAATAAACATACATATAGATAATTAGTCACTTGTTCAATAAAAATGTAATACATATTAAATATTAAAAAATGAAATCTAAACATCTTGGACTGATTTACCAGAGCTACAATGAATCAACTCATTCAAAATTAAAACATAATATTTCATACATGAAACATTCAAACATATAGATAGAGGCACTTGCGGCAACATGATGAATAGAGACTAGGAAAAGATAGAAAAAAATGGCAAGTATCATAGGGTGAAAATATGAGGGAATTCCATACCATGCAAGATTGTGAGGGTGTTCCATACTAATTGAGAGTTCATATATTTGAGGTATTTTATGCCATATAAAACCATTGTGTTATTTTCTTTCTTTTAAGTTCATATATGCAAGAATGTGCTTCATTGCTTACTAATTGAGTTTTCATTTCTCAAATCAAAAATCTTCATAAAATTTTTTTTATCTATGATCATCATTTCAATTACATGATAATGCATACTCACTCATTCACTCACTAGCACTCTTACACGTACACCCACCCACACCTAAATTTTCATTTAAACAATTAAACATTACAATCCACTGTGAATAAATTGAGAGTTAGGAATGAAAGTATATCTCAACATAATAAGTATAAGAGTGAGCATACATATGACTATTAGAGGTAGTCATTCTCGTTAATAAACATTATGATCATTAAAAAAGTAATTTTTTACAACATCAATTATAAAGATATAAGACTTAAGGAAACAAATAATGCAATCGAAGAAATGTCATTTATGTGTATCAAGACTAGTAGTACTCCTCCATTCATTTTCATCATAGTAGGTCTATAATAAAAACATTATGTATAACCATAAAATATCTAGAGAAAATACTTTGAAATTGATTGAATTCCAAAGAATTTAAATACTAAAATGTTCTTCAAAAAATAAATAGCATTCCATGGATTTCATTCATATGTTATACATTTTTCAAAATCACTTTTTAATTGAGAGCACTCCAATAATTAATATCCATAATTAAATAATGACAGGGTAAAATAAAATATTTTATTATTAGGATAGTATAGTATAGAACATAAAATTACATTTTAATTTGCATTATATATATTTTTATAACATGAACATAAAAAAATAATGATTTACTTAAAAAATTGTTTATACCAAAACCATCGCAACCACTAGCACCACTGTCACTACTAGTTCCACTGCCACTACTATCATACAAATCTTCTATCAACACACTAAATGTGATTATGAATGTGACACTGACCTTATGCGACAAATGGAAAATTTAATTTTGGAATTAGATAAATGTCAATATTGCACAATCAAAATAGAAAATTATGGTAGTCGTCATTTATAGTGGTTGAAAATAATAATTCACAAACTAGGGTTAATTCAAAACAAAAAAAAAACTCATAGATTTGGGTTCGTTGAGTTAATTGAGTTTAATAAATGAAAACAAAACCAAAATAGAAAAGTCATAGCCCAAAAGTGATGGCTACCATACCATAATAAAAACAAAAAAAATTTAGCCACTTATGTTTAATAAATGAAAAACAAAAATCACCAACAAAACAAAAAATCTTAGCATGCCATTTGAGTTTAACCAATGCCACAAACACAAAACCTAGAACATTAAGTACCTTAGTTTTGAAATTGAATAATGATCATTAATTTCTTGTTGAATGAAGAAGAAGACAAATACTCACATGCCATAGATCTAAATTTAAACAAAAAAAATTCAACATAAATGGGAATTACCTATCACTCGACTTAGTGTCTTCAACTCCTTGGGGCTCAATATTTATCCATAGATCTAAGCATCACAACATGCATAATGTCGTATTTTTAAGCCAAGTTATTATACATTAATGATGTTTATAAGATATACATATATAATTTAAATTATAAAAAAAATAATGATGTTTATATAAGCATCATATAAAATATGAAATTTAGCTATACAATGATGCTCTTCTATACACATCATGGTAGCATTCTATTTGATGATGCTTTTATGAAAGCAGCATTAATTAAAGCATCAGCGTTTGTATTTTTTTTTTTGTAGTGTGTCATGCAATGTACTACCCGTTAGACCTCTTGCAATGCTTAATGAGCCATTGGCTAGCTAGTTTCTACCATTCATCATCAAAATTGCTCATGTATTCCATGTCATTTAACATGTCTATGGATATTAGGTTGACACTAATGTTTGCCACATATTGAACATTTTTAAAATCAATTGATGCCCTATCTGCATATGCAAATAAATGTCTCCCATACCCAAAATTTGTGATGTCTCATTTTTTCCCTTTTTTATTATGTCATAATCATTAAGTGCATATACAATAACAAAGTCAATATGCAGGATAATGTGAAATGAAGCTCCCGAGTTAATAAATCAGTCACTCTTTGAGATATTAGATTAATGGAATTATTACTACTAAATAGCATAATATCACCTTCCTAGATTAAATTAGTCTTTATATTAGGTTTATATTCTTATGTATACTCATTATTATTTTTTTATTATGTCATAATCACTAAGTACATATACAGTAACGAAGTCAATATGCAAGATAATGTGAAATGAAGCTCCAGAGTTAATAAGTTAGTCACTCTTTTGAGATATTAGATTAATGGAATTATCACTACTAAATAGCATAATATCACCTTCCTAGTTGAAATTTGTCTCTATCTTAGGTTTATATCCTTTTGTGTACTCTTGTTGTAGCCTTTTCCAAGAATAATAATTATTTTTCACATGGTCCATCCTACTATAGTGGTACTATTTGACTAATTTTTTGTTTTTTGAATTGTATTTGGAAGAATGTCTTCTTCTATCACTATATGTGTACCTAGTGGTGCTCCAACTATATCTCTCAAAAACAATGATACCATGAGAATCTTCTCATTTCTTTTTTCTCTTTGCTTCTTCAAATGGGTTTTCCAGCTATACCTTCCCGTGGTTACTTTTTCAGGGAACCACAACATTATCTCAATTGTCTAGAAATAAGCTCAATATTATGTAAATAAACAACTCATCTTCCAAGAATATTTTCATGGATACAAGTTGATTTATCAAATGTTCAAAAAGATTGATGTGTGCTAATATTAGATTTTATTTACTAAATTTTAAGTTACCTAGATATCTAATAATTAATATTTTATTTGTAAATACATTCATTTTCAAACATAGACTCTATTTTGTACCATAGCTTGTTTACTTTCATTTTATTAGCAATATTTTGATAAGTATCACGACTTATTCATTGCCGAAAAGTAGAGGCAATCCTAAGGTTCATGTCTTTTTATTCTTCTTCATTCAATTTTTAGGCTTTCCCTTTTTTCTTTTAAGAGTTATATAACTATTTAAATACAAGATAATCAAGCATTATATTTTTTAAAATTAGAATTGATAATTCCAGTTAATTTTATTATCACATAGTAGTTCTCTATTAATAGAAAAATATGTGAACCACATGTAAACCACAAACAAAATATATCAAATCATGTATGATATCACTGTGTTGATATCAGAATAACTTGATACTAGTTTGATGATATCAAATAAACAAGATACCATGTCGGTATTATAGAAGATAGCTAAAGGCCATTATCTCATGCACATGATTATATCTTCTATGTTAGAGACATATATTATTTTTTTGATAAATAATATTTACTTGATCCCTAGGAACTCTTGTCTAGGTGGAAAATAATGTATTCTTTTAATTACCCTTTGTAATTATTAATGAGCTGTTGGTTAGTTTCTACTGTTAATCACCAAAATGACTCGCATATCACATCATTCAATATGCCTATGGACATCAAGTTTACATGAATGGATGATATGTATTAGACATTTTTTAGCATCATCTAATGTCATGTTTGTATATGCAAACAAATATCTCTCATGTCCAAATTTTGTGATGTCTGATTATTGCCCATATTTACTATGCCATTATTACTAAATATGTATGCAATTAAGAAGGCGATATATGGGGTGATATAAAATAAAAATCTTAAGTCAATAAATCATGTTATCTTCCATTGTGACATTAGCCTCTCTCTTGGGTCTATATCCATTGTATATTCTTGCTATAGTCTTTTCCAAAAATATTAGTTCTTTTTTCACATGTTTTATCATGGTATAGTGATAATATTTGACTATTTTTTTATTTCTTTACTTACCTTTGAAAGAAAGCAATCTTTCATCACTTGATGTACCTAGTGGAGCTCCAAATACATCTTTCAAAAACAAAGATATCATAAGAATCTTCTTCCTTTTCATTCTTCCTTCTTCACATAATAAGTTTTCCACGATAATGTGCATTGTTCAATGTTCAAACTAATAAACAATCTTATATATTTTGGAAATTTATGATGATTTATAGGCATATAAATGAGAATGTTGTGGATTAATTTCACAATTTGGGAGTTTTAGTGAGTTTTCATGAATAAACATGAAATTGATAGATTTTTAGAGGTGTTTGGCTATGATAGTAGAATATAGAGTATTATATAGTTCTGGCATTTATTCTTGACTGAAATTCTACTTAATTAGTCATGATAATATTTGTATGACAAGACCCTACTAACTTATTAGTTTAATTCTTCAACCATGCAACATATCTTTTATGGATGCGATATCATGAAGGCATATCCATACTTACCTTATAAAATTTAAATATTAATGATATTAATTCTATGTCATAGCAACCAAGTACCCCACTGATATTAAATATTGTGTCTATGTCCTAGCACCATAATTTTATCTATAATATGACTCGATAGTCTCAAGTCATAGTCATGACTTTTTTTTAAACCATGGCTTTTGAGCTATAAATAATTATAGATCCAAAACTACTTGGGCTAGAGCTATGACAATTATTTAGCATCGTAATTTTTGGGATACAAAATATTATTGAGGACATTACTCGGGTATGATTATTTACCAAGGCCATGACTTTTTTCCTCAAATGAATACAAAATCAGGACTTTTACATATGGGATAATTGCCAATGTCAGGAAATCCTTACAACACCATGACAATATGATATTTGATAGAAGTGAAAGCTAGTGTCATAACCACTCATTGCACCACATACACTTAGCCATATGAAAGGTAATTTTTGTGTCATGACTATTTTCTAGCATTACAACTAGAGGTGTCAAACGGGCCAGCCCGGCACGGCCCGGCACGGCCCGGCTCATTTTTTTAGGGCACGAACGTGCTACCGTGCCGGGCCGGGCATGGTTTAAAAACATCCAGGCACAGCACGGCACGTAGGCACGGCAGGCCATGCCGTGCCGGGTCGGGAGTAGGGACTGCTGGTCGGGATCCAATCAGACCCGACCCGAGGTCTTTTTTTCTAGAGGGGCCGGGTCACGCCCACACATGCCCACGTGAAACTGGCACTGGAAGAACCCGTGCCGCCGTGCCGTGCCACGGCACGGCATGGCTCGTGCCTAACCCGGGCACGGCACAGACCCAGGCACGGTCTAAAAACGTGCCGGGCCGGCCCGGCACGACCGAACCATGCTGTGCTTCGTGCCGGGCCGGGCCGGCCCGGCCCGGTTGACACCTCTAACTACAACCATAAGATACACATGAGACATCACTATGTTATGACCTTTTTCTTTCCCATCATCTTGCCCTTTAATGAAAAAAAAAGAAAACAAACGTACAAAGTCATGACTACTTCATAGTATCATGAATTTGTATTACAGAGACATTAGACCCAAGTCACGATTGCTTCCCAATGCCAGGACTTTGTGATGTAGAAAAATTGGAATGCATTCTAGAGTTATGGCCATTTTCAAGAGTCATGACCTCAAACTTAATAGATGAAGGCCATAATGATGATTCTTATGAAAATCATATGTTCCTACTTAGAGTAATGCAGAATCACCTAAATATAAAAGTTAAAGAAATAGAAAATTTGAAAAAACTTTTTTTCTTATTCTTATTATTCCACATAATAAGCAAAGCCATAGTGAAACTATCAAATCCTGAGGGTTAATTTTGCACTCCTTAGGATATCCCTAGAGTTATTACTAAATTTTCACTCCTTAAGAAATCCCGATAAGCAAATCCATATTAAGACTTATTACTAATCCATAGAATTTGGGGGCGTGGCTCGCAAGCCTCCCTCTATAAGATAGATTCTATAATTTTTATCAAAATAGTATATAGTATAGGGTTTGTATAATTTAATATATATGATATGACAATGATTTTTTATTAATGAATATGTTTGATTTATATTGTATTTTGGATATTGATAGATGAGTGATTAAATAGAACTTGAATTATAGTTTTAACTATTGGTTGATTTCTACAAGAGTGTCAAAGTAGATAGTGATGGGTAAATCATGAGGCTCATTCACATATATGGTAGGAAGAAAGTGATGGCCCTTCCGATCTCATTGTGTGAGATAAACCTATATATTAAATCTAAATTTTATGTATGTTAATTATTATGATTATGATGCTTATGAAGTTGATAGTGAAATATTTTACTTGTCAATTCATTGTACACATATTAAAAGAACTAGTTCTTGATTGGGATAGATAATATATATAATATTCTTCTAAGAATTTTACTTTTAGTATTAGAGTCACATCATCACTAAGGTGGAGGATGATAGGTGATCCTTGGGAAATGCTCAAGTATATTATGACTCACAAGGTGATGACTATCCTTGTGAGTTGTTTTCACTTGCATGATTCTTATTGGTAAAACTTGAGAGAAGCATATATTAATTATTTGAGTATGATACTTACAATACTAAAAGTACAAATACTTAAAAATTATGTCAATCCTTAATCTTTAAGATATTTGAGGATGAAGAATAAGAGTGTACATATAAAATAACTATCAAGAGTAATTGATGAAGTTTCCTAAAGGTATAAAATTATGAATGACTCTCGAGTAGGGATAATTTATTATTTTGGTGGTAATATATTGAGAGGACCATCATTGGATAAGCAAAATGGTGACAACCATATTGTATTTTAATAGGACAAGGAATCATTGCATAATATTTGAACCTTCATTATATATCCAAATATAATATAATTCGAGAAAATTTAAAAAAACATCACATATATTAAATAAATAAACTATGAATCTAAGATTGTCCTATAATTTGAATATCCATTTTACTAAAAATGAGTCATCTCATTATTGAATAACCAAACTATTGATACAATATGAGATTAGTATATGGATAAAAGTTTTCTTTACTACTTGTATAGCCTAACACTTATAGACCTCTATTAATGAGATACTTTCTTAAATGAGATTTTGAGATATCATCTAACCAATAAAATTAGGCAGTATAACAAAGTTACAACATATTTTTGACATCATTACTAAGAATTATTTAATTTAGTTAGTCAACATAAGTTGATCTAATTATCCTTGTAAAATGATAATTCTTTTTTAATAGTTTAGATAGTATTGAGTTTGATAAATCTTTATGAATCTAAATGATCAATCTTGTTTACTTATTTGGAAAATAAATAGTTATATTTTGATTTTTGTTTGCATTTTTCATTTTTTTCTTTTCTTTTTAGCCCCCTTTTATGAACTAAAACTCTATGATTGAGCTAACTCATCTTGTTAACTTGTGAGACTATTGGAGAAACATTATGATGGATAGTTATTCAGGTATTCGATTGTAACCAGTGGATTCCAACCACTTTGAGTTGAAGCAGTCTTATAGATTTGGTTCAATAATATCACTACTATAGAAGCTCATTCTAATTGATATGTCATAATATATTTGGAGCTATGCCACATGATGATAATGAATGGAAGTAGTCCCAGCACAATAAGATTATATTTATTTTCATTTTTATTATGTGAAAGGTATGGATTGGTTTCAATATTTATCTTGAAACTATATTGAGAGTTGAGATGAACTAGTAAGAACCTTTCTCACTAAATTTTTTCTACCTTAAATTACATCTCAATTATTTAATAAGATAAGCCAATTTTGGCAAGATGAGAATTATACACTATATAATGTTTGAGACTATTTTAAGGAATGTACAAACCTTTTATAATCAACTAAACTACATGAAGAGATATATGATTGATATGGCTGCTATAGCATTAATTATGAATACATTATTGGAGGCATATTATTTGTTTATGAAGCTATTAGAAAATAACTACCAAACTTTAACAGATTATTCATTTGGGAGAAGATAAGTTAGATAGTTAGAGTTAGATTGGTTAACATCAATTAAAGTGAAAATGAAAGCTATTTTAAAGAAGCTTGACACCAAGAGGTAAGAAAAAAAGTATCAAGGGAGATTTGTGTTTTACATCCACATAATTCAATGGACTTTGATCGTGTTTATCAAATAGAAAAAGTAAACCAATTGCAAATCAAATGGTATATGTTTCAATGTCAACCCAATAATAATGTTCTAATATATTATCATATGAATATGAAAAATCATGAGATTTTTTTGTATACATGCTATGAGAGTGGACTATAGAATATTAAACAATCTTCAAGAAATATTAGGAATAATATGGTGAGCTAGAATTCTCAAAGAAGTTTAAGTTTTAATTTTGAACCATTATGAAGAGAAGAGCAATTGAGTTTGAAAGAAAATATGCATGCTATCTTAGCAGAATAGAGAAAGATGAATGATATATGTTCTGTATTCAAACTACTAAATATTCTTTTATATTTGATAGTTTATGATGGTGTGTAGGCAAGAAAAGAAGAAAAATGTGGATTGATTTTATGACTTAGAGTTTTGGTGAGTTTTGATGAATTATCATAAAATTCATATATTTTTGAAGGTATTTAGTTGAGAGGATAGATATAGAGTCTTGCATAATTTTGATATCCATTCTTGGTAGAAATTCTACCTAATTGGTAGTAGTATCCTTTGTATGTCAAGACACTCTCAACTCCTTAACAAATTTCTTTTACGATGCGACATAATCTTTGTGGCTATGATATTATTATGAAGTCGCAACTATAATTATTTTGTAAAAATTTAAATGACTAGTATTACTTTTATATCATAGTAAACAAGTATCTCGATAGTTCTCAAGGTTGTAGCTAAGTACAAGTATCATGACTTTATCTTTAATATGGGTCATTAGTTTCAAATCAGAGTCATCACTTTTTTACAAATCAACATACCTTTGCATTATAGAAATTTACAAAGGAAAAACTACTTAAACCAAAGCCATGATAATTATTTAGTGTCATGATTCTGTGATACTAAATATTATAGAGGATATTACTCAAGTGTGACCATTCCACAAGGTTGTGACTCTTATCCTCAAAAAAAAGTCAAATCCATGAATTTTATGTACAAACTAATTATCAGTGGCATGACATACTTGCATCAACATGGTGATGTGATATATAAGAGAAGTAAAAACTAATATTGTGGCTTCTCATAGCACCATAGATACTTGAAATATATGGAGAGGAAAGTTTGTGTCATGGTCATTTCCCATTTTCATGGCCAAGGATACACAAGAGAGACTGAAGGCCTTCTCAATGCATTGTTATTTCCTAGTGTCATGGTCTTATAATGATCAAGAAAGACCAATGTTATCATCATGGTTATTTCATAGCGTGGCCATATAATAATATGAGAGGACCTTCACCTTGTCGTGACATTTCCTAATGTCATGACCCCTTATGAAGAATAAGAAAACAAAAACATGAACCTGGAACCACTTCAAAGCATCATGACTATGTGTTGCAGAGACATCAGGCCATAGTCGTGGTCATTGCCTAGAGTTACTACTTTGTGATAGAGAAAAATTGAGATGTATTCCAAAATCATGACTATTTTTAGAGTTATAACCTGAAGCTTAAGAGATGAGGGCCAAAGCTAAAATTTTCTCCAATGAAAAATGAGTAGAAATTATACAACATTAGTCCATACGAAATTATATACTAGCAAAAATCATTACTGTGCTTGTATATTTCTATCAATGTTTTTTTAGCTTACTCCAATTCTATCAAGACATTAATTTGTTTTCTTTCATCCATTCATTTAATTCTTTATTTATAAGCTTGGTGATATGATGAATATAAATATGGAAATGTTTGAAGTAATTTGGCATTATATTTTACTATGGTAAAGGTAATCTTAAAATTAACAATGTTGGATGAAGACAACATCCTTCTTTTTGCAAAGGCATATTTGTAGGTACTCAAAAATTATATCATGTTAGTGAAATTGACCTCACTTTCTCTAGTGGTTTCAAGGGAAGTAACTCTAGAAGAATCTTGCAACAATATAAAAAAGAAGTTGGGTAGAATTAAATCAATTTCATATATATTTTAGACTTCTTTTGTAATATTGCTCATTCAAATTAATTCGAATGAAAATAAATAATTAAATATAATATTTTAGATTATTTCTAAACACTCAAACACATTCAATTCAACTAAACAAAACATTTCAAACTATTGGCGGATCTAATATCATTCGAAAAAAAAATGTTAAGTATTTAAAACCACTTCATCAACTTATTTCATTCAAATTTATTCAAATGAAAAATAACAAATTATTTTTGTGAAAATAATAACACTTACATCATAGAAAATGTAATATTGAGACTCTCATAATCTATAAACAAAAATCTAAGCAATACTTACAAATAGAAAATCATAGAGGCAACCTATATATTGGGTAATCCCATCAGAAACATAAAAAGAAAAAATAAATAAAACATCATAATAGCATCAGTCAAATAGGTGCATAGTTATCTTGTATACCAAACTTGGAAGAAAGAGAAGCCAACTGAGACCTCTTTAACTCCTTGGTAAATGTAGAAAATCAAGCTACAAAATCTACAAAAACTCTAATAAATATTTAGTGGAAATAGTGTACAAGTGAGTATCAGTTTTTCCTCAAAATGGTATGTAAATATCAAAACACCATGCTTAGAAATGGAAATATAAGTTGAGGCCTCTTCAAAATAATTGTGAAAATATTTGCTGGTATCTCTACTATCTAAAAATAAGTTGTAGCAATGGTATCAACTTGAATATCCACTTCTATCTATTTTGTATGCTCATAAAAAAATTAGATTGGAGGCTATATGTCTTGCTACCTAACTATCACTATGAAAAAATATATTCTTCACATCTAGCTGAAATATCCTTCATATGTGAAATATGATCAGTTGATATAATAATTTGTTCATATATCATCTTAGCCACTAGATAGAAAATATTTTGATAATTCATACCAAACATGAAAGTAAACTCTCTCACTTAAAGTCTCACTATAAGGTAGTTTTTTTCCCACATGGACTGGTATTCATAGTGAATACTCACCTACAACCAACTATCAACCTTTCCAAATATTGAGGTATTAAGTTCTCAAGTCTCATTTAAGTGGACGAATTAAATGAGATACTCACTTAATCAATTATGGTATTCATAGTGATACTCACTTAATCAATTACGTGTGTATCATTTAGTTTATATTTCAAGTCATGGACGATCAAGTCTCCTAGTTTTTAGCTCATCTTAGGTTAGAATTGGAGCAAACTCATGGGCTACTAGATCATCTTGACTCAAGATAGATTTCCTCTATTGTGGAATATAATGCTCTCTAAAGTTGATCTATTTTATAATTATTGATATATATGATGATATCATAGAAATGTAATCATGATGTGGATCAATGGAAATTTTCTATAAATAAAATGTAATATAAATTCTTTATATAATAGGCTCGTTGGATGGGAGAAACCTATAAGTTAGGTGCTTCCATCAATAATGTAGAAAATGAAATAATAAATAAATCTTAAAAAATAAAAATTATAGACCACAACAACTAACAAGTTCATATGTGCATGATAGGCACAAATAAAAAATAATAGGTTTAACTATATCTTCCAGATTCTTACCATTCCTAGACATACTAAAGAATAATTCTTAATTGAAAAAAATAATATCAATACTCACTAATACTCTACCTTACCCTACCAAAATAATTAAAGAAAGAAAACATGTTGTAAACTACAATAGTAAATATATTTATTGGTTGTCCATGGTATGAATATATAAACTATAGGTTTTATCTTGAATTTTTTATCTAAGATTTAAGCAATTCATTTTTATGCATTACATCCATTGGTAGAACACCATATTAGCAACTTTATATCTTACTTTCAGACTATAAAAATAAAAGGATGTTGAAGTAAGTGAGTATCTAATATATATACTCAAGAAGGTACATGATCTAAAGTATCTTATAGGTAACTATTATTATTATGCTAAACTCTGCATGTACATTGGATCTCTAGATCATTTTTCACCTTTCAGTTTTTTAGGAGATAAAATTTTTGCTAGAAAAGTATATTATTATATAGTAAACCTTTCTATGCAAATTTGTGCCTAACTATGAATCGAAAAACTAATTATATTAAGGTGCTCATGATTACTGAAATTGGAATCAAGTCCTAGAGAATGCTTTGCATTCCTATGATGAAAAATGATAATATTTGTCAAAGAATTATTATTGATTGGTATAAAATGATGATGAAAGAGCATCATTGTTTGGCATATTTTCCCTAAGTATATGTCACACTTTTTATAAGCATCATTATATTATAAGTATATAATGATTCTTTTTAAATATTAATAACCAATATAACATATCAAAATAAAACCAAATATTATTTATTACTCTCTAAAACCCTCGATGCTCCCCCAATAATTTGAAGTTCCCCCAATTTTTTCCAGCTCTGGTGAAGATCCTTGAAGCTCTCAACATCAAATAAGCTATCACACCTTAAAATTTTGAAGAAATTTGCTTGAAATGAGGTTCTTAACCATTTCATATAATTTGATGATATTTTTTTTTGTCTTCATATTTCTTGTTATTTATATCAATTTTGTTGGATTTATTTATATATAAATCTTGAATTTTTTAACATATATGAAATATGAATATTGGTGTATTAAATATTGGTGAATAATTAAGAAAACAAAATATGAATTGTGGTGTATTAAATATAGTGTAATAAATATGAAATATGTAAATCTTGATTTTTTTTAACTTTGGGAATATTGAAGCATGGAAAATGAATACTGGTGTATTATATACGAAATAATTTTATATGTTAAATTAGACTATGAATTGGACTTGAAAATCATAGATTTTAGGTTTAATTAAACTTCCAAATAGAATGGCAACAAATCCATAAAATCGACATTCATGCATATAGATCACAAGACTTAAAGTTTAAACTTTAAATAGATAATTTTATAAATATTTCAAATGTAATAATCTTAGTCGCATTAAAAATAAATACATGTATGTTTTTAAGTGCTCTAAATTTGTTTGATCAAAAAGTTTTTAAAGAATGTTTTTTAGGGGGAATTTTGTTTTGGTGTACCCAGAACAAAGTATTTTAAAAAATCTATAAAGTTTTACTATTTAATAAATAAGCATCAAAATATAAAATATTTATATTTTATTGCACTAAAAATCAGAAACCTTATATTATCCTTGTGATATTACGTCATCTAATTTTGATTTTTTTAAAAATGGTGATATTTTGAATTTGAAAAGTTGTTTTATTTTATTTTTTTAAAATTGAAAACTTTTGTATATGTGTGTGTCTACACACACACACACACACACACCTACACACCTATATATATATATATATATATCATTATAAGTTTATATACTTATATATATATATATATATATATATATATATATATATATATATAGTTGCAGGAGAAAGCACCATTGCCTTCTTATAATATCATCCTCATCAATGTTTAATGAGTGCATCAAATTAGTGGGCCCCATTATGTTTTAGAAATTTGTTATTTTTTTATTCTCCTCTATCATGCTTCATTTCTATCTTCGTACACAATGTCTCCATCTACATCTACAATACATTTTGCATTTAAGTTTGTTTTTTTTTTCTGCCTTCATTTCGCTCCCTACTTTGTCTCCATTTCAATCATGAGCAAACTTTTATTTCATGATTGAACTACTTTGGTGAGAACCTAGAGACACTGTGAACATAGAGATATAAACCTTTATTTATTTATTTATTTATAAGTTATATATATATATACCTATAAATAAATACATGTACATATATTATATATATTTATGGGTATATATATATATATATATACATGTATATAAATATTTGTATATATGAATTTTTCTTAAATATTAAAAAATTAGGATTTTTTTGGCAAATACTTTTTGGTGGGTGCACCAAAACATAATTCCCCCTACTTTTTTTTTGCTTGTTTGTATGTTTATATATTTATTTATTTAAAGCTTTGTGATTGTTTCTATGAGTGGTGAGTTACATAAAAAATGGATAAATTTATTACAAATGTTTCACATATTTTGAAATTATTTTGCTTCATGCTCTTATGTTTTGAATGGAATATTCATATTTAATCGGGGTTTGTTTTGAGTGCACTTTATGGTTATATTTTGTATACATGGCTAATGTATTTCACATATGACAATTACTTTGACCTGACATGTGGGCTACAACTATAACTCAGAACATTTGAGCTTATGCATATTTCTTACCATGAACCATTATGAGCAAGTTGAGGCATATGTGTTCATATATGTGTACACATACACACTCACTCATATAGTTGGTATATATGCTTAAATATATACACTCCTCAGTCTATTACTTGTCTTGATTTTGATATTTTGAAATTAAAATATATACATTGTTTATATATACATGCTCATACATGTCTAGATTTTTTGAGATTTTGATGTTTGTTATTTCAACTTCATGAGGTAGATATCTATTTTAAAAAAGTTAAAAATATGTATCCTTTCATATAGAAATAAATTAAAATAAGCATTCTAAACCATTTTTGTTGTGTTTATTCCATATAGCATATAAAATATATGTTATATATCATTGTTTAAACATGCTAAATAAGTGACAAATTTGTTTGAATTTATTTTTTAGCATGTTCTATATAATATAAATTTATATATTTTTAAAATTTGAATATACATATTTTATAATATATCAACATGTATTTAAATGAATTTGCATGTGCGCCTATGTATTTAAGTGAATTTAGTTGCCATATTAGGGAGAGTATTCTTCTATAATTGATGTTAGATGTCTGTTGTGTTGAAAACTACACATAAATGTATATTTCACGTGTCATTATGTTATGACGTAGAGGATATATACCTATATATATAGTAATTATTGTATGTTGTATTGAAGAATATTTGTGCATTATTGCTTAGCATTAAATATGTTGTTTTGTTGTGAAGTGTATGTGAATATCTGTAAGTAATATTTAATTATGATATTTAATATATAGGCATTCAAATATGATATTTGAGAAATATACTTATAATTTAATGCTAAGGTGCATCTTTATCTGTTATGTATATATTTAAACACTACACATACATGCATATTTCATGTTTCATTATGTTATGAAGTAGATGGTATGTGCCTATATGCTTAGTATTTATTATATGTTATATTGATAACTGTTGTACACATATGCTTAGAATTAATTTACTTAAGAGAGCATTTTTCACCTTCATTCTTTGATGTAATGGTTCATTTGATGAAAAATCTTGTCAGAGGGATGAGATATTATGGACTAGTAAGATGGGTGTATCTATTTGAATGGTTAATGAATGTATAATAGGGGTATGTGAGAAATGGTAACAATCCGAAGGTTGTATTGTCGAATGTTATATTGAAGATGAAGCTAACAAAGTTTTTACAAAGTACTTATCAAATGTCAATGTAATTTTGATTCCTAATAGTATGAATATTGACCATAAAGTTGGAGTCCTTATGTTTAAAGGTCATATTGCCAGGGTGGACTTTAATGTACTATTTCAAGTACATCATTATGTGTTAGAAAATACAACAATTATCCAACCTTGTATTGGGTAAAAATCATTATATTTTTAATTTGTATTTATTTTACTTAAACTAAATTTTAAAAATGATTATTACTTTATTATACTTTTTTTTATAGAGAACACATGAAATAATTGAAATTGATTTTTCCTTATAAATCTAAGAGCCATAAGTAACTTCAAGAAGAACATATGAGAAATTTCACTCATTGGTTGTGAAAAAAGATATTAGTTTATTTGTAAAACTTGTAACGTATTTATCATTTATCATGAATATTATAATAATCATTGATGATACAGAACCTATATGTGAAATGATAAGGTGAATGGCACATGGTCCTACCCACTATGTGTCGAAATATGATGGCTATGTTATTAATATGCTTCATTATAACACAAAAGATCATGATGAATCACGAGTTTCCTAGAATAGTGGAGTCAACATTATTACATCAACAGTGCAATTTGCAAGTGCCGAGAATAAGAATATAGTATTTAGTTAGCTTTGTTTCTATGGGATAATCTATGTGATATGAGGACTTGATTATACATTATGCAACATTTTTTTTAGTATAATTAGGTTAACAATAATGATGAGATCAAAGTTGATGAGTTAGGGTCGATATTAGTTGATTTTTCGAGGATACCTAATAAATCATGACCATTCATTTTAGCATCCCAAGCCAAAAAAAAAATTATGTACAAGAATAAGACCAACTTGATCCAATATTGTCAGTTATTTTGATAACTACTTAAAAAGGCTTCTTAAATAGAGAGGATTTGGATGAGTTCATGAAAAATTATGCTACATGCAACCTCTCATTATTACCTTGTCAAAAGTTGAATCTTTTGATACATTAGATGACATTATTCTCATATAAATTCCATAAGATTCATTATTCTAATACTTTTTAATAAATATTAAAGTTGTTGTGATGATGTGAATAATTTTTTGCATGTTAATTAATTATTCTTTCTCATTAATGTATTATTGTGGATATCCATTCAAAAGAATAGAAAATCCCCACACACAAAAAAAAAAAACTACAAATTATCAACAAAGAAAGTAATAATTATAAGGAATAGAAATGATGGAATAAAACTACTTGTAAAATATAATGATGATGATATCTACATAGGAGAATATGTTATGCACCTAACACGCTACTTGAGTGTATTGGCACATACTTAAGTACCAATTAAATATAATACTTGGTAAGATATCTCTACATAATTAAAAGATAAGTTGTGGGACATAATTGAGGTAAAATATTTTTTCAAAACATAATTCAATTTTATGTAATTTATACATTTCTTCAGAATTTAAGGATAGCAATGGATTATGTTGTTGTTTGTAGTTGTAGGCTTATTTCATAGTAGAAAAAAAATAAATTAATTAATTATATGCTTGCATCAAAAAGATATTTTCAAACTTTTAAAAATATGTTAACTATTACATATTTTCTTCCTTTCAAGGATCATCTAGAAGTTCTTAATAAATCACCTAATGAATACAATTCTATTAATGATGAAGATTGGAAGAATTTTGTGAAATTTTGTTTGTCTTAGAAATTCTTGGTACATATATAATTGACATCTTCATTGTATAAACTTATTCAGATAAACAAATCATGTGTTTTAATTTGTTGGAATATAGAGAAGTATAACAAAAGAGAAGGAAGAATCTTATATAGAATCATCATCTGAGTAGAAAATAGTTTTTCTGAGTTCTTCTAATAGTTTAATTTTATATAGTTATATATGTGATAAATGAGTAGTTATATGTGTTTCTTAATTTGTTTATTTTAACTTTCTTAAATATTTCATTTATTCATATGATTTTAGTTGGTTCCACGTATAATATTTATAGAAGTTTACTTTAAAAGAGAGCAAAGAAAAAATATGATAGCACCTATAATTATGTGGTCATACCAATAATAGACAAGATAATAATTAGTAATTTTGTATTATAAATCATATTCTTAAATACTTTATTATATTTTATCTATATGAAATATAATTAAAAATATTGATCTTATTATTGTAGAGTGATGTTATACTTCTATAAATATTATGAAATATAATAGGATATAAAGGAGTCTCGAGAAATGATATACTTTCTCTAGTGATAGATACTACTAAATATAATAGCCATGTACGAGTTGAAAGAAAGAATTGCACGCCTCATCATTTCTTCGGTAGTATGTCAGATTGTATTGTGAAGGATGTCATAAAAGTAGTAGAGGAGAGACAAGTAAAGTTTGAGGCAGATGTGTTAACGAAACTATCTCAGACAAGAGTTCCTACACCATGATCTAATGAGAGTAATTCAAATAATAATTCAAAAGAGTTGCTTTTAGCACAACTAATATTGGACAAACAAATTTATAAAGTTGATGAAGAGATTTTTATCAAAGAAAATAAAATAAATGAATGTAAGTTATTTTTTGTTTTTATTTATAAGTTCAATTGTATTCTTCAAGAAATATATATATATCAATCCATTCTAAAATTTACTTTCAATTTTTTTTTTGTATTGAAGTTAACAATTTATGTTATATTCATTTTGAAGGGGTCAAAAAAAATATGAATTGTCAGTATTAGTCATTATAAATTCTCCCTAGTTGTTATGGATGCTCCCAATATGTTAATGCTACACTTTTCATTCCCATTCCTAATTAAGCTACGATTGTTGATGCTGTAGTAGTCTACCAAATTTTATGGCCAAAATATTTAGTTATTTTTTGTACTAATTTCACCTATGTATCTAATTTTTATTTTCAATTTTTTCTAAAAGGTTATAAGGTTTGTTAACATGGTATTTTTATTTGATAGGGATCTAATAAGGGAAAGAGATAAAAAAAAACAAAAGAGATGAGGTTCAAGGATAAAAACCCTCAAGAAATTAAAAAATTTGATGCATTAGTTTGCATAATGATAAAAGAGATGAAAGCACTACTCGTGGAGGTTTCAAATCATGTATTTGATTGGGGTTTTAAGACGTTCCTTATGAAAGAGGACATGAATATGATAATTACTTTGAATTAAGTGTTAGCCAATTGTGTCATTTATTATATATGATAATGAATTCTATAAGTTGTTAATAATTAGTTAACTAATTTTTTTTGGTACGGGTAGAAAAAATTCATTTCTAATAATGGTATGTTCAATTTGAATAGATTTACCTACAAAAAAGCTAATTGATACTAATCTTTCTGAAAACTTTGTTTTTGTCAATTCAAATTTTGTTTCCAAATCTAGAATGAGGGAGAAGAGAAAGAAAAATAGGTCAAGGTTGATTGTAAATCATTTAATGTAGGTGAAAGGTGATGGTTATATTTTCATTCCATATAATCATTGGTAAGTTCTAAAAAATATTAGTTTTTAAGTTATATAAATTAATATTTGTTGATTAGAAGATAACATCTACTTTACTATTATAGTTTCCACTGGGTTTTGGTTGCACTAGTTAAAAGCACAATGACTACAAGCTACCTTGATTCGATGCTAAAGCAACCATGTAAAGATCTTAAAGAAATTGTGAATGTGTAAAAATATTTTGATTTCCATATGTAATTGTAGTTATATATAATATCTCAGATTTAATGTTTTTTTTTTATTTAGGACAGTACGAAATCAATCACATGAGAAATATAAATCTTCAAATATTGAGCATGCATTAAAAAAAAGTAGTGGTAATATTTCATTCATTCCTTAAAAACATAATTTTGCTATTTTGATAATACTACATTAGTATGTTCAACAAGTTTCATCTTGGTGGAATCAATTACTATTGCTATATTATTTTGTCATTTAGTAATTATTTATACAAAAAATAATAAATGCTTGTTACATCATTATTAAACCAAAAAGGTTGTATTTACCATTTACTTGCATATTACAATACTATAATTATTTTTAGTTCCCAAGACAATCAAGTGGTGTGGAGTGTAGCTATTATGTGTTGAGATAAATGAGAGATATCATTTCTATTCAAAATCTCTTGTCTATCAAGGTTTGTACTTATTAATAATTTTTTTAAGTTTTCAAACTATAAAATTTATTTTTTAACACTCAACTAATCATCATGTATTTCTAATTAATTATCAATATTTAGAGGAGTTAATCATATAGCAAGTTAAGCTTGATGAAGTCCGATCTGAGTGGGTTATGTTGGTAACCCATTTAATTATTACTCATGCATGAAAATATAAATTAATATTATCTAAATTTAAATTGTATTGCATGTTTATTGACCAACAAAAATTTTTTTTTTCTATTTTATATATGTTTTTTAAATGTTAACATGTAAAATTTTGAAGTTGAAGAGATGATATGAAACCATAATGAATCCCCCCATTTTCTTTTTCTTTATTACTAGTTTTGATGAGAATGCTATATATCTATAATTATTTTGTGATAAAATTATAAAAAAATATATTTTTTATTGTGTTAATGTAGTTTTTTCACTTCTTTCTTATAGTAGTTATAGACTCAAACTTATTTTGTATTAATGTGTTAGGTCGATAATGGGGGTTGTATGGAATCTTTTATTTTGTAAAACATGATTGGCAGTCACTTCAAGTCTTAGCCTAATGGTGCTACCATAGACAGTGGCTCAAATGCTTAATGCTTAATGTATTAATCATTTTCCATTAGCATGTTAAATTTATATTTCTTGTATTTTATCCTTTATAAGCTTGTGCATCTTAGGCGGAATCTTAAGTAAGTTTAATGTAGAAGGAGGATGCCCTTTGGATTAGATGAGTTCATCAATTTTATTTGAATTCCCATAACATTTGGAAAGTTCCAAATATCCAAATAGGACTCCCCCTTCTGGAAATCTATGATATCTATTAGGGACATCCTAGTTGATAAAGCTTGGAAAAAGAAAAAGCAAAAGAATTAATTACTAAATGGGTAGAGGATGGGAAAATAGTATCGAATGCATAAAATTTCTGGTTGGAAACAATACAAGGAAGAAGAAAGCATGGACTACAAGCATTTGGTTCCTAAACCACATCCCTAAGCATGTAATAACTATATGGATTACCAAAGGTGGGCGAATCAGAACTAAAGACCAGCTGTTTGGAAACCCAAAGAACTTAAATTTTGAATTCTATACAAATTTAGAATTTTTTAAGCATGTATTTTTCTAATGCAATTTTTCCAAAGAAATATTGGAAAATCTGAAAATATGAACCAAAATTCCAAAGAAGATCAAGTCCATTCCTACTAGTCTCAGATGCATGAAGGCCCATTATGCCGCCAACTCTACATTGAATATGGTGCAGAAAGGCACATTTGCTGCAGCGGTATACTATAATCTGGAGGGAAAGAAATTACATATAACATAAAGGGAAATGACAAGACATGGATACTATACTTCGGAAGAAAAAAATAGAAATTTACATTGTATTAAGTAGTGAATGTAATGGTCTAAAGCTTTAGATTGTATGGATTTTTGGTTGATTAATTTATTACTTTCAAAAAAAATTTAAGTGAGTTTAATGTGTGAGAAATACATTGTGGTCGAGGAAGAGATGGAAAATGGAGCAAGAATACATATGATTACAGGAAAAAAGCTCTATTTTTATTTTTGGTTGTCCATTTCATAAATTTGTATTATATATTATTGTCATGACTTATGAAATTTCAGTTGTTTTCTTTATAATTGATATATTTTAGAAAGTTTCTTGCCCATGTGATTTTTTTGTCTCATGTAATGATCACAACTTTTGTTGGAAAAACCTAATAAGCACCTACTATGCTGAAAAAAAAAAAATTATCCAACACCCACTGTGATCGAAAAAATAGCAAACACCCATTATGTTGGAACACACGTGCATTAAGCACCTACAATGTGGAACATGTGTATTGTGTCGACTATGTACATTTAATATTATTTCATTTTGTGTGATCAGCATGGTGGTTTTTGTTGAACAAAATTACTAGCAAGGTTACAAGTTATGTGACTGGTTAGTGATTAAAGAAATAATATATAAGTAAAACATGAAAATATAAAATATGCATGCATTATTCTTTAAAATGTTCTTGAATTTCATGTATTTAAACTTATTGCAAGTCTTCTAGTTTTTAGTTAGTGCATAAATATATTAGATATTTTTTTTTCTATGTAGCTTGGCAACACCAAAAAGAAATATGAGGCAACATTTATGTGTCAAAATATTGGTGGTAATTGTATTCTTGATATTTTTTCTATTTCATGCTTGATTGTAATATTTGTGTTGTGTGCACCAATTAGGACTACTTGATTTTTGAATGTACACGCAAACACATAGAACACACACACACACACACACAAACACACACACACACACACACACACACACACAATGTATTATGCATAAATAGTATGCATAGTGGGTTTAATATTTTTGAAAATAGTATAGCATAGTCGTATACTATATTTTTGAAATTAGTATTGGATTATGTTGGTTCGTGTTGCTTGGTAGGCATAATGGCTACCAACCTTATATACATTACAAATTCATAAGAATGTTATGTTTTTTTGTAGGTTTCATGGTTTGTTGGGTCAAAGGACTCGTAAATGTCATAAATAATACAAGAATTTATTGATAAAATTATTCTTGTTAACACCTATATTATTTGTATTTTTTTATAGGTCTCAAGATCCATGGGATAGGTTGAAATTCCAATGAGATGTCATGGTGCTTTGCAAGATCGTGCCTACTTGCTACGTTGTGTGAGAATCGATCAAATTACATGAGATATTGAAGAAACATTCAATTTTTGTTTCAATAATTTTTTGTGTAAATTATGTATAAATAGATGATTACACTAATTTCCAAGATAGTAATTATATATTATTATTTATAAATTCTTGTTGGTTAAATTGTATAATATACTCTGATATAAAATAGTATTTATTTTTTTTTAATTATAGTAAATTAAATATTATATATATATATATATATATATATATATATATATATATATATATATATATATATATATATATAAAATGAATCTTTTAAAAAGAAATGTACTATTGTTTCAATCAATGTCTTTCAATAAAAGTTTTAGGAATAATTATGTTTTGGTGCACCATTCATTTAAAAATTTTTAAAAAATGAACATAACTTTTTAATATTTAGAAAATGATAGACCATATTCTTAAGTAATTATTTTGTAGTGCACTAATTTATATTAATACAAAATTATCCTTACTTTTAAACAAAGAACCTAACTTTTAATGTGCTATGCCTAAGAGTGACTCCACTAGCTCATCTAGCTCGTTGGAACTCCATGTAACGACAAGCTCCTAGAGCTCATCGAGCTAGCTGGAGCTCATCAAGCAAGTTGGAGCTCGTCAAGCAAGCTAGAGCTCCTCGAGCTAGGTGGAGCTCATCAAGCTAGCTGTAGCTCATTAAGATGGAGCCTTACATTCTGCAAACTTGGGGCCCCAAGGTCCATATATTAGGGGCAAGGGATAATATGGGATGGGCTAGGACTAGAAGATATAGGGAGACAAAAAAATGATAAAAGACCAAGCTAAAATTTTCTCTAATAAAAAATTAGTACAAATGATACAACACTAGTCAATGCAAAGTTATGATCCTGACAAAAATCATTATTGTGCATGTGTATATCTATGAATGTAATTTCAGCTTATTCCAATTCTATTAAGGCTCATCAATTTGTTTAGGTTCATCCATTTCACTTAATTCTTGACATACAAGCATGGTGTAATTTTGTATATAAATAAAGAAATATTTGAAGAAATTTGGCATAATATTTTACTATCATAAAGATAATCTTAAAACCAAGATTGTTGGATGATGACAACATACTTCTTTTTCATAGGCATTTGAATATGAGATGATAATTTTTGCAAAGGCATATTTGAATGTACTTAGAAAAAATATATCAAGTTAGTGAAATTGACCTAATTTTTTTTTTAGCACTTTCAAGCAAAGTTACTGTGGATGCATTTTGCAATAATATTACAATGAAGTTTGGTCGAAATGAACCAATTTCAAAGATATTTTAGACTACTTTTGGAACATTACTCATTCAAATTAATTTGAATGAGAATAAATAATTAAATATAATATTTTAGACTATTTTTAAATACTATGACATGTTTAATTGAAACTAAACAAAAAAAATTCAAACTACTTGTGGAGCTATTGCATTCAAATAGAGAAAATGTAAAGTATTTAAAATCACTTGATAAACTTTTCTCATTAAAATTTATTTAAATGAAAAATAACAAATTGTTTCTAGAAAATATTAACACTGATAGCATAGAAAATGTAATATCAAAAATCTAAGCGATACCTACTAAAATAAAACTATAAAAATAACTCACATGTTGGGTGTTCCAATTAGATATGTAAAAAAAAATAAATAAAATATTAGAATACCTCCAATCAAATAGGTGAGTAGTTATCTAGTATAATAAGCTTGGAAGAAAGAAAAGGCAGCTAGTGTCTTTAAAAAGCTTTTGTAGTTGAAGAAAATAAAGCCATAAAATCGAAAAAAACTCTAAAATAAAGTCATATGTGATTAATATGAAAATGAAAGTTTTCTTTACTACTTGTATGTCTTGTATACTTGTAGATATTTGTTGATGAGATTCCCTTGTCAAAGAGCTTTTGAAATACTATCTAACCAATAAATTTGACCAGTATAATAAAGATACAATAATTATGCATGTTGTGTTATATATAAAAGGGCTAAGTATAGAATAATTTTACTAAATTATACTTTTGATGATTTATGATGAACAATATTGAAATTTAGTGATTTTCATGGCAAATATAAGACTTTGTGGATTTGTTGAGAAGAAGGTAAGTGAAAAGTCATATAGATTTATAGTATTTTTTTATGTTATGAATTTGTTACACCTTATTAAGCTTATAAAGTAATTTCAACATTTCTTTTTGGTAGAATCTTTGCACAAATAATCATGATAATCTCTATACGGTGACTTTATCATCTTGTTAAAACAATCATTTCATTACATAACATATTTATTTTAGCTAAGAAACTTTTTTGGAGTTGTAATTGTACTAGCTTGTAATATTTTTTATGGCTGCAATATTAATTTTACATCACAACAACTAAGTACCTACTAGCTAAAAGCTATGATATCCTCTAGTGATGTGACTTTCTTATTATATAGCCACCAAGACTAAGGTAATAGCCATAGTGCTTCTCCAATGCCAAAGCTTTTAGCTACAAAAAGTTCCAGAGAGCATTTACTTGAGTTGTGACTATTTATATGGTCATGACCTTTTTCTCCGATGAAATGAACAAAGTTATGGCTCATTCCTAGCACCTTGATTTTGGTTTATAAAGAAAAAATATAAAAGCTACAATCATTCCTAGCACTATGACTTGGTGTTACATAGATAAAATGAATAATTATTATCTAGAGGTGTCAAACGGGATGTGACGGGCTGCCCGACCCATTTTTTTCAGGCCCGATCGTGCTTTCGTGCCTGGCCTTGCACGGTTTTGTGAAGTTTAGCCCGGCACGGGCCTGCGACATGATCCGCTGGGTTCGGCCCGATCGGGCCGAACCTTAATTAAAAAAAATTAGGGTTTTGGCACGTGCAATATGCCCGAAACCCTAATTTTAAAAAAATTAGGGTTTTGGCGCCCAGTAACCCTAATTTTTAAAAAAATTAGTTTCAGCACGGTATCGTGCCAACGGGCCACTGTACCATGTCGGGACAGGCACGACATGAGGCCCAGTTGGCCTCGGCACGGTACGAGCACGGGCATGGGAAATTTTCGTGCTGGGCTAGCCTAGGCACGGTCGAATCATGCCGTGCTAGGCCGGGCCGGGCTGGCCCGATTAACACCTCTATTATTATCATTCCCTATGCTACAACAATTTGATGTAAGAAAGAGTTTAAAACCATGACTTATTTCTAATATAATGACTTTATGTTACAAAAACAAAATATGCAGCCATGACCATTCACAACACCATGATATTCTAAAGTAAGTGAGAGATCAAACTTATGACTAATTCCTAGCACCATGACTTTATATTATAGAGATGAAAAGTTAAAGATGTATTCCTAAATCATGACTTTCCACTTAGAATCCACATCAAGCCATTCAAGTATAAAAGTACAAAATGAGAGATTTTTGAAAGATTTTACTATGCAATGGAAAAGTTATGAAAGCCTAAAATTATGGAGTACAATTTTTCCCAAACCTAGGAGAGATACATGAGCAAAAAGATGATACAAAGTACAATTTTAAACCCTAAAGGGGAGTAAATTTTGACTCCTACTTTAGAGTTGTCATTGAGAATATGAAATTCTATGAGATGTATCTCAAATTATCTCATGTAAATTATTTCCTAATATCAAGTTAAATTGAGATTTAGGATTGGTGTATTTCATTTAATGTGATGAATATTTAATTAATTGATTTTAATGTTTGAATTTTGTTATAGTTTGGTTATTGATGGATGTGGTACTCATGTAAAAATAAAATTAGGAGTTTTCCTATTAGTAAATTTGTGTGTATTGTTGTGATTGATAGTGATTAGTAATTCATCAAGCACACTCATTCATAATGGTAGGAATAAAGTGATTACACTTCTAATCGAGACAAGTGAAACAAACATATATGTGAAAACCTAATATTAAGCTAAGTTTTATCATACTCGTGTGGTGATTATGAAGCCAAAAGCAAGAATAATTTCATAAGTAAATTTATTATGTATATCTTAGAAGAACTAACCATTAATTGATGTGAATATTTTATAAAATATTCTTTTAAGAGTTTTATATTTAGTGTGTGAGTCATCTATTATCGTGGTAGATAGTGATGGGTAAGCCATGAGACATGCATAAATGGAGATGACTCATAAGGTGGTAGCAGTCTAGTGAGTTCCGAAGCCAAAAGTACAAATTATTTTAATATCATATCAATTGACATCTTTATGACACATAAGCTCAGAGAATAAGAATGCATATATAAAGAAATCATTAAGGATTGGTGGTAAGTTACCTAAAAGGCATAAACTTGTAAATAACCCTTGACTAGTGATGATTTATCATTTTGGTGGTAAAATATAGAGTGGATAGCTATGAGGGGCTATCAGTAAGGAGGATCCAATAATTGATAACCTCATTGTATGCTATTAGGGAGCTAGGGTATTTTAAGAATAGTCTAATCTTTATTTTATAACTAATCTTAATAATATCAAGACTATTTAAATAAGCCATCATGCATAATGGAAGAGACCAACCCTAGAATCTAATTGTCTAATTAAAATCACAATCTCGTAAATTTAACTAGAGCAATAGCTAACTCATTATTTGTTGATTGAACTGTCTACATTATCTCTTAAGAAATCAATATCATGATGAAAGTCTATTTTACTACTTGTACGACTTATATACTTATAGGACTAGTTGGATAAGAAACTCATCTAATGAGATTTTAGGATATTTTCTAATCTTATAAATTGAGCCAAGTAACACGATCAAAATAAACTTTTAGTGTTGTTGTAAGAAATTATTTAGTTTAGTTAGTTAAACTTAGTTGATGCAATTATTCTAAAAAAATGATAATTATATTTTTAGTAGTTTAGATAACATTATTTTCTTTTGCTTTGATTTACTTTGTTTGTCTTGTGTTATTTATATCTTTTCATTTAGTGTTTTTTTTAGCCATAAATCAATAGAGACAAACTTTATGATCGAGCTAACACCTTGGGACCAAGAAATTTTAAAAAATAAAAATAGGAGAAATTCAAGAGGATAAGGTTAACATGCACAACCTCATTTATCAATATGATGAAGTCTATCCCCTATCAAATAGTGATTTTTATCTCATACAAGATGGGAACCTGAATCAGTTATATTTTTTTGAATGTTGTAAGTAGTGGATATCTAAGATACGGAAGCTATGAAAAGATAGCATTTGATAGTCCTTATCGAACCTCTGAATCTTTATTTGAAGATATAATCATCAATTTACTTATTGAGATAAGAAGAGCTAATGAAGTAGAAGAAAAGTGACTGAGAATTAATGTGGGCATGCTTAAAGAAAGTACTATATCATAACTTTCAATGACTAATATGAATATGGTTAATGGCGAGGAGGTCAAAAAATCCAAAGCATCCATGAAGCATCATAATGTTATGGTCTTGATACACAATGATTTTCAAAAAGAATTTACACAATATGCAATGTCCCAATCTTGCATGGCTATTTGAACAGAATCACAAAGGAAAACCCCTAAAATCCTTAACATCTCTCCCTCCCGATTCCACAAAATCCAAGCTACAGCACTCAAAAATTTGAGTGCCACATAAAGAAAAGCTTACAATTGAAGCAACATGGGAACAAAAACACTATAGAGATTAGCATCAAGGGAAAAAAAAAGAAAAAGCCATGGTCTAGCACTAGCAATGTTTTGTAGAAAGCTCTTGTGACTTTTCTATCGAAAACTATTAAAAAATGTATGATTTAAGTTCTATCCAAAAAAATCTTTATAGGAAAAGATGTTTCATGGAGTTTATCTCTTCTTTCCAACAAATTATATAAAAGAAGGATTTGATCTTATTTTGTACTCATATAGAAAGAAAAAATGCATTGGTTGTATGAGAATTTAATGCCAATATCTAGGAAATAGAAAAAAAGTAATGCTATGTGAGAGGAATATGGATATATTTTGTTAGGGGAATTATTAATGAATTACTTGGACTATAAGGAGCTAGGAATATGATGAATTTTAAATATCTAAAAATAAAACCCAATTTCAAAGTAATCCTAAAAATATTGATAAATGGAAAAAGTGATTAGAGATTAACTTCAAAAAGTATATATAGATTTTTGATGGATAAAAAACTCATGGAGGTGAGTAAAGTGTGATATTTTATTTGCTTCTTTTTATTATTGACACTCCATGTCTCAACTATTACACAAGATAAAACAATTCTACTTTATTCCTTTTTGATTAGTTATAAATTTCATGTTGGAAATATATTTGAGAAGTCAATTCTCAATTATCAAGAAAATGAATTTTCTAGTCTAATAATTCACCTTTCCTTGATTATATTATTATGTTGAGCTAGGTGAGTCTCGATGGATGATGATAGAAGTGAATAGAGCCTAAGAGTATCTTTCATGATATTGTTAGGCATTAAAAGAGAGCTTAAAAGAGACATAAAAGAAAAGAAACTAATTCTCGAATGGGAAGAATCGATAAATATTAGTCTACAAGGATCATCCTTTTCTGAAGATGACAAAATATTTAGAAAGAAAAGGGGGAATATGAGAAGAAGTGGAAACTAGAATTGAATATTCTTTGGCTATACAATGAGGTATGATGAGAGATATTTTTTTCTATTTTAGAAAATATGTACTTGGAAGCCAAAAAAAAAGAAGGAATTCCTAATAATGAGATCTAATTCTTTCGTACAGTGATGGCGGAAGAAGTTAAAAAGTAAGATACAATGTGGGAATTAAATCTTTAAAACAAAGAGATATTGTTTATTGTTACCCAAGAAAAGTTTGAAGCCAAGATTTATAAACTATTGGAAGAATTGATAAAACAAGTGGAAATTAGTGTAAAGGAAAATGGTGATGATATGAGTTGAAAAAATTGGAGGTGACACATAATATCGAGAGAAGTAGTGGGTAGAAGAATTTGAAAAATGCAGTGTGAATCAAAAAGAATTATATTTTGCAATGAAATCTTCAAAATGCTCATTAAATTCCATTGGGAAAAGATAAAAGGTATTACTTGATATTATGGTGAAGATATTGGATTGGGTAGCAACCAACAAGAGAGATTCAAAGAGACCATCCACTTCAATGCCACTATTTGAGTACTCAAAAATAGATTTCTTCTTTAAGGAGTTTGATCCTAAATGCGAGTCTTACTTCCAACCTTCCTCTCCTCATTGATATGTATTTTTGTTTTCATGGATACTCTGTTATTAAATTTATGGTGTTGATGTTCTTTTGATGGATGGAAAGTTGTATAATTTTTTATGGAAAGGAAGTAATTGCTCAAGGATAAGAAGTCTCTTTAGTGTGTGAATTTGTCTGGTATACCAAATATCAAATAATATTAATTATTTTGATAGTTATACATGATGTGTTTACATAGAAAATGGCTTTAAATGGAACAATTTCATTAAATTATTGTTTTGATGGGTTATGATGAATAATAGTGGAATTAGGTAATTTTAATGTGAAGTATAAGACTTTGTGGATTTGTTGAAAATGAGGAGAGCGAAAAGGCATGTAAAATCATGGGATTCTTTATTTTATGACTTTGTTACACCTCATTGAGATTATAAAATAGTTTTGACGTTTATTCTTGATAGAAGTTTTACATAAATAGTCATGGCTATCTTCATATGCTACAACTCTACTACCTCATTGACATAATCATTTCATTGTACAACATATTCTTTTTAGCTATGCAAATTTTTTAGAGTCACAGCCACACTAACTCATAATATTTTTTAATTATTGTGATTTTAATAATGTGTCATAACAACAAAGTAATCTACTAGTAGTAAAAGCCTTAACATCTTCTAGCACCATGATTTTTTTTATTATAGAGCCACCAAGGCTAAAGCTAGAGTAATAGTGAATCTCCAGTGCCATTTCTTTTATCTATAGAGAGTTCTAAAGAATATTTTCTTTAGTCATATGTGTTTCTATGGTTGTGCCTTTTTGTTCTGGTGAAATGGCTGAAGCTGTGGTGTATTTTTGACACCATGACTTTGGGTTATATAGATAAAATACATAAATTGTGGTCATTCCAAGCACTATAATTTAGTGTTAGATAGATAAAATGCACATCCATGACCATTATAAATACCATAATAATCTAATATAAGAGAGAGTCCAAAGCCACTACTAATTGTAATCTTTTGAATAAACATTAAATGTATGTTTTTAATGCAGAAGATGAAATGTCAAGAGTCAATAGTTACTATTACGGGTGATAATGGTTTTTAATTTTTAGTTTCACTACAACCTATAAATAAATCATTGTATTTCTTATAAAAATATAGAATTAAAAGAAAATGCCTCTCTTCGGAAATAATTTTCCACAAGTCCATAGTTTGCAGCCATCAATTTATTTTTACAAATTGGTATTAGAGGAGATGAGAAGTATAATCAATAATGTTTTGCTGCCCCGATTAACAAAGGTGAACTACGAGAATTGGAGCATCCAAATGAAAGTTCTTCTCGGTTCTGTGAATTATTAGGAGGTAATTCAAAAAGGTTTCAAAGAACCAGAATCTACCGCAGGATATACGGTGACTCAAAATAAGGTGTTAAAAGAAACATGATCAAAAGATAAGATATCATTGCACATGTTGTTCCGAACTATTGATGAGTCGGATTTTGAAAAGATTACGAGTGCAAAAACTTCAAAAGAAGAGTGACACATCTTGGAGACTACGTATAAAGGAGTCAACTGAGTTAAACAAGTTCATCTCAAACTCTTCGCAACGAGTTGGAAGGCAAGAAGATGAAGGAGTCAGAAGGTGTGTCTGATTACATCACACGTGTGCAAACCATGGTGAATCAACTCAACCGATCGAAGAAAAGTTGTCCGATGTGCGGGTCATGGAGAAGATTTTGAGGTCATTAACTGATAATTTCGAAAATGTGATATGTGTCATAGAATAGTCAAAGGATCTAGCAATGTTCACGGTCAACAAGCTTACTGGTTTTCTAATGGCACATGATTATCGTAAGAAGAAGGAGGAGGAGATACTTGAGTAGACACTTCAAACCAAAGCATTGATCAATGATGAAAAGATATTCCATTCTCAAAACTTTTGAGGTAAATGGCATGGTCGTGGTGGTTGAGGAAATAGTCGTAGTGGGAAAAGCTGTGGTCAAGAAGGGTATCAAGAGGAGAAGGGGCAATCAAACCAACAGAATTGGCATGGAAGAGGATGTGGTTGTGGAAGAGGATGCGATCGTGGAAGAGGCGGTTGGTCAATTTATTCCAACATCGAGTGCTACAAGTGTGGCAGATATAGTCACTATGTGAAGGATTGCAATTCCGATAAGTGTTACAATTTTGGAAAAGTGGAGCATTTTTCAAAAGAATGTCTAGTCGAGAAAAAGGTGGAAGAGACAACCAATCAAGCCACAGAAGATGAGGTGAAAGAAGGTTTTCTCTTAATAGCATATAACAAAGTCAACACTGACAACGATATGATGTGGTACATTGACACGGCTGCAAGCAATCATATGTGTGGGCACGAGTATTATTTCAAAGAGATGTGAAAGGTTGAAGCTATATCTATATTGTTTGAAGATGGCTCGAAGGTTGAGGTCAAATGCCAAAGTACGATTTATTATGTATAAAAGGATGGTTTCGTTGGGTCAATCTAAGATGTGTATTATGTACCAAACCTCAAGAGCAACATTTTAAGTATAGGGAAACTCATAGAGAAAGGTTATTCGAGTTTTATGAAAGACCAGATATGACAAGCAAGGGCATTCAGTCGCTCAAGTTGAAATATGAAAAAATTGGATGTACAAACTAAATTTGAGAAGTGTACAAGAAAAATGTTTGCAAGTTAACATAGAAGACAAGGCGTCATTGTGTCATCTCCGTTTTGGTCACCTACATCATGAAGGCCTAAACAAGTTGGCAAAGAAGAACATGATGCACGGACTGCCGGACATGGAATACGAGGGAAAATTTTGTAAAGAATATGTGCTCGGAAAGCATGTGAGAATGTCATTTCAAAAGAAGGCAGAATATCAGGCTAAGCAACCTCTCGAGTTGATTCATTCAAACATATATGGACTAATCACCCCTGAATCTTTCAGGGGAAAAAGGTATTTCATTTCTTTTATTGATGATTTCTCACGAAAAACATAGGTTTATTTTCTGAAAGAAAAATCCAAGGTGTTCAAAGTGTTCAAAAAATTCAAAGTGCTGGTAGAAAAGGAAATCGGTAGACACATCAAATCTGTATGATTCGATAGAGGTGGCGAGTACACTTCAATAGTTTTCATGGAGTATTGTGAGGAGCAAGGCATAAGGTGATTTCTAGCCGCACCGTACTCTCCACAGCAAAATGGTGTGGGCGAGAGGAAGAACCGGACCATTCTCGACATGGTTCGGTCAATGCTCAAAAGTAAGAAAATGTCGAAGGAATTTTGGGTGGAAGCCGTGCAATGTGCCATCTATGTTCAAAATCAGTGTTCACATGTGAAGTTGTATGATCAAACACCACAAGAGACATGGAGCGGAAAAAAACCAATAGTATCTTATCTCAAAGTATATGGCAGTTTGGCCTATGCACACGTACCAGATCAGCGAAGAACAAAGCTCGAAGACAAAAGCAAAAGATATATTTTTATTGGGTATGATGAGAAAATAAAAGGTTATAAGCTATTCGACTCGATAAACAAGAAGATTCTAGTGAGTTATGATGTAGGAATTCATGAAACAGATGAATGAGATTGGAATAAAGCAACAGATGGTATCGTTAAAGTTGGAGAATCATCAACTGCTATACCATTGGAAAATTCTGAAACTATTGATGATGAAGATGAACCGTGACAACCCAAAATGTGAAGTTTACAAGATTTGTATGATTCGACAAATGAGGTACACCTTATATGTCTTTTGGTGGATTCCAAGAATATAAGTTTTGAACAGGCGGTGCGAGACAAGAAGTGACAAATTGCCATGGACGAGGAGATTAAAGAAATAGATCCCAACAACACATGGGAGTTAGCAGAATTACCAAAAGGAACTCAACCAATTGATGTAAAATGGGTGTTTAAGAGAAAGATGAGTGCTCAAGGAGAGATAAAATGGTATAAGGTGAGGCTTGTAGCAAAGGGGTACAAGAAAAATGTGGGAATCGACTATGACAAGGTGTTTGCTTCTGTTGCAAGAATGGAGACAATCAGATTGCTCATTTTACAAGCGGCTCAATTCAAATAGCTGATATTACAAATGGATGTCAAGTTGGAATTCTTGAATGGTGTGCTTGAAGAAAAGTTTATATTAAACAACCACCTAGGTACATGAAAATCGGAGAAGAAAAGAAGATGTTGAAATTGAAGAAGGCACTTTACGGGTTAAAGCAAGCATCACGAGCATGGAATACTCGTATCGATACATACTTCAAAGAGAAAGGGTTCGAGTAATGTCTCTAAGAACATACCCTTTATGTGAAGAAGAGTGGAGGTAATATTTTATTTGTTACTCTTTATGTTGATGATCTCATTTTTATGGGGAATAATGAAATGATACAAAAGTTCAAGAGAACAATGACACGGGAATTTGAGATGATAGATATAGCTTGATAAAGTTTTTTATTGGTCTGGAGGTAAGACAAGGAAAGACGGGTATCTTTTGTATCCCAGGAGGCATATACAAAAGAGATTTTGAAGAAGTACAAGATGGAGTCTTACAATCCAGTTTCAACACCAATGGAACCGGGTGCAAAACTCTCTAAGTTAGATGGAAGAGAACGAGTAGACGCAAGTAAATACAGAAGTTTAGTGGGAAGCCTTCTCTATCTCACATGCACAAGGCCAAACCTTGCATTAAGTGTCAGCATTGTAGTAGGTTCGTAGAGGAGCTAGTTTATTCACATTGGAAGGAATTGAAACAAATCATACGATACATCAAAGGAACAGTGTTACTCGAGTTATTATATACAAATGCGGCATATTACAAGTTGGTCGGGTACTCCGATAGTGATTGGTGCAATGAGTTGGACTATCGAAAAAGTACATCAGGTTATGTATTTTTTATGGGTGACACGATGTTTACCTGGCTTTCAAAGAAGCAACCAATCGTTACATTCACGATATGTGAAGCTGAATATGTGGCAGCATCTTTATGTGTACGTCATGCTATATGGCTCAGAAATTTGTTGGGCGAGATGAAGCAACAATAACTCGATGCGATTGAGATACGAATTAACAACAAATCATCAATTGAGTTGAGCAAGAACCTAGTGAATCATGAGAGAAGCAAGCATATTGACGTTCGTTTTCACTTCATCCGAGATCATGTGAAGGAATGAAATATAAAATTAGTACACGTGGCAAGTCGGGACCAAGTTGCGGATATCTTCACGAAACTGCTACCTACGATACTACTCGACAACTGCAAAAGATTACTTGGCATGAAATATGGCAGAAGTATTTAAGTTTATGGGAGAGTTTTGTTGAATAAACATTAAATGTCTATTTTTAATGCATAAGATGAAATGTCAAGAGTCAGTAGTTACTCTTATGGGTGATAATGTTTTTAATTCTCGGTTTCACTACAATCTATAAATAAATCATTATATTGCTAGTAAAAATATAGAATTAAAAGAAAATGTCTTTCTTCAGAAATAATTCTCCACAAGTCCATAGTTTGCAGCCATCAATTTATTTTTACATAATCATCATGACTTTGTATTATAGAGCAAAAATATTTAACCATGATTATTTTCTATATAAAATACCTAACATTATTGTGTATATTTAGGGTGATATTATATGAAGTGTAAGTAGAGGTCTTGAGTGGGACAAGTAGCCCGGGCATGGCACGAGGCACATTTTGACCGAGTCAAATTTGGCCCGACATGGCATGGTCTAAACCCATGTCTAGACTAGGCTCGAACCAGCCCAATGCACAACTCATGCCATGCCAGGCACGAGGCAACCATGCCTCGTGCCGAGCCATGCATGATTGCATGGTCTACTGGACCGCAAGGAGTAACTCTATGGGTTATGGGTTACTGGGAAACCCGTGCTCAACCAACCTACTTTCTGGTAATGATGAGTTGTGACCTATGTGTATTAATGAAACCACATTGCCATGTGGTAGGGGAATTATATTAATGAAATCTGCCCCTCCACATGGGTAATGGGGTTTACAGTTTATAAATTAATGAAACATGCCCCCCACCCTTGACCCCAACCCAGTCACCTATTAGTGTCAGGTCAACTAGAGTTGGCCTTGGCCAATGCTGCCACACAATGGGGTTGGGTTGAGCTTACCATGAGCTCAACCTAACTTTATCACATGTAGGCTCATGGCTTAGCTAGGTGATGGGCACACCGCCTACTAGCACCACTCCTTAGCACTCGAGAGTCGAACACTTGAACACGACCCACACCCGCCTCACATTTCCAACGCTAACAATCAAAATCCAAAAAAAAAATATTATTTTTTTTAAATAGATGATCTTTGCTGTTAGATTTCATTTTAATGGCTATGGCAAAAATCCGATGGCTAAAGGGTTTCTGGCTTTCTGCCCACTTAAAAAAAAATTAATAAAAATTTTAAAAAAATATGATTTTTTTTAATAAAAAAAATCTATAATTATAGATTATGAGTTTGAAGTTTTTGATTCTCTTTTTTTTGTATTAAATCTCAATTCTTTACTCTTGCTCTATTATATCCACCTCCTCTACTCTTTATTGTCTCTATTTTTTTTTATTATATTTTTTTAAGTTTAAACTTAAGTTTAAAATTTAAATCAATTTGAAATTATAGTTGAAGTTTTTTTTGTTTCTTGTTGTAGTGGAAATGATGACCAGGGTGCAAGTTGTGGCTTTCTCTATCTAGTCTCCAGTTCAAAACATTATTTGGAAATTTTTTTTGTTATTTTTTATATAGTTAATAGTTAAATATATAAAGAATAAAATAATTTAAATAAAATAATGGCTAATAGTGAGTATAACAAAAATGATATTAATTTAGATTTAGACATAGATATTAATGATAATACTACAAAAAGGTTTCAGGCCAAAACCATTTTCTTCCATAGCCTCAACTCAAACTCAAATGGCTAATAAGTAAAAAATTAGAAAAACATATGTTTTTTGGACTCAATTTAAAATAATAAAAAATAAAAATGCTAGGGGTGTTGATGAAGAATCGACATAATGAAAGTATTGTAAAATATATATATATGTAGGAGTGCGTGTGAGGCTGGGCATCTAAAGAGACATAACAATCAATGCACTAAAAAATATAGTGCATTAGATTCTAGGAAAACTCAACTGAGTATCAGTAGTGGGGTTTTTGAAGCTGGATCTAGTTCAGCTTATTTGACACCATTTATATACCACAATGACTTAGGAATGGAAAACATAACCAAACTGATCACTAATATAGATCTTTCAATTAGATTTTTAGAGGATCCTAGGGTTGTTAGTATCATGAAAACCTACTTCTAGCCTATTTATCATATGATTCTTATGTCCACTTGTAGGAATGATATAATTAAATATTATAAGTTAGAAAAATAATTAATAATTAATGAATTTAGGCAATATAGTGACATAATATCCATGAAAAATGATATTTGGACAAGTCGTGACCATGCATCTTGTGCATGTCTCACCACACACTATGTAGATTCTAAATATAAACTTAATAAAAAGATTTTAGGGTTTCTAGAGATTTTTCATTCTCAATGGTCCTACCATATAGAGGTGTCAATCGGCCGGGCTGGCCAGGTCCGACATGAGGCACGGCATGATTCGACCGTGCCTGGGCCGGCCCATCACCTAATTTTCTCGTTCCCGGGCCCGCATCATGCCCGGTCACAGCACCAATCATGCCGTACCATGTCGAGGCCAATTGGGCCTCATGTCGTATAGGTCCAATTCCAATTAGACCCGACCACGGTCAATTTGAATATCAGTCATTGGAGTTCACCTCTAATGGCTAGGGGGCATAATCCGACAGCCCTCATGATTCTGCCCCCTAAAATTCAATAAAAAATTAAAAAAAACATAAAAAATACTTTTTTTAAAAAAAAATATTTAATCTATAAAATACTCCCCACCTCTCTATAACATTTATTTTTTTTCATAAACATTTATTCTCAAATCTCACACCCTCAAAATTCTCACAAAACTCTTGCTCTTATCTTTCTCGGGACTTGAGATTTCGTCATTCGACTTGGATTTTCGAGACTCTCAACTGGAGTTTAGAAGTTTGAACTAAACTATGATGCACCATGTAATTTAAGCTTTTTTGTTTTCTCTCTCTCTCTCTCTCTCTCTCTCTTTCTCTCTCTAGTCTCTCTCTCTCTAATCCGAAAATCTAAAATTTATCATCTAGGCTCTACTTTCTGTTTAACAAAAATCTAAAAAAATGACTAATACTAATGAAACATATTTAAATTTAGAAAATGAAAATCTTACACCGAGGTCTGAGACTGCTGAAACTTTGGTTTCTCATGTCGTCTCAAGCCAAACATCTAAAAAACAAAAAATTAAGACTTCTATAGTTTAGACTCATTTTAATATAATAAAACAAAAAATTGTTTGGGATGAGGAAGAAGAAATGGCATAGTGCAAATTTTGTATGAGAAATTTCATTACAACAAAAAACCATAATAAATGACACTTAAAAAGCGTCATTATATATATATATAATGTTGCTTATCGATAGCGTCATCCGCTATCGTGACATAAAAAGTATATACATATAATGTCGTTTTTTTTGCAGTGTCGTTGAATCATACCTTGACGCTAAAATAAAGCATCATTGTTAATAAAAATGACACTTTATTTTAGCGTCAAGGTATGATTCAACGACACTGCAAAAAAAACGTCATTATATGTTGTAGCTATCGTAAATTTTTTTAATACTATGACACTTAGTAAAAGCATCAAAAAAGATTATGATTTAAATAAATTTAAATTTAATAATTATTGTAAATATATTTTCACATGTTATTGTAATACTGCATGCACATAAGAACAACATTCTTTACAATCCATACCAAGAATACAGTTTTCAAGTACAATGGGGAACTCGGACTTCTTACAAATCAAAAAAATATATATAACACAATTTCAACATTCATTTCTTAAATTCAATTCAAAATTTTTGATATATGCAACCCAATTGTGCCTTATCTCCATAAAACTGGTTCCTGCTAGCCTGACAAAGTTGAGAGTTAATTTCCAAATAAGGTAACCTGCATACAAGCAGATGAACAATAAATACTTACACTTGCAGAAAAAAAATATATTATAGAGCATTGGAAAAAAAACAGGAATGATAACAATATATCATAAAAATAATTTATATAACAATTGACATATACGATTAAACAAATTTAACAACAACAAAAATAGAGTTAGTAGTAATGGATAAAATATAAAGCATGAGATTTATCAATTATGGCATAAAATTTTTGATGAGGTATGTTTTTAAAAGTGAAGATTAATTTGAACCCTGCATTAAGAAAAAAATTTTTTGTTACCAATAAATGCTTCATTCTATAATAAGAAGGGAAAAACATACATATTAACAATGTCTTTAAGATCATCTGATATTTGATGATGCAAGGAATCAAGGTAACAGGTGATCAAAGTCATTATGTCAAGTACCACCAATACCCAATGACAACTACAAAATTAACATTAGTGTAACAACATAACATTTATAATTTGATAAATATGCATACTTATAATCTTACTTATGTTAAATAACTTACCATGGGTTATATGGAATAAAAACAAAATCTGCATTATTTGCATTCATCAATCAATTAGCTATAACACTTGACCTATTTTTCTTGCTTGCTTCTCCCAATTCAGCTTTGGAAACCAAGGTTGGATTTACAAAAATAAATCGCTCTGCCTCTTTAGCATCAACCATCTTTGTATGCAAGTGCCTGATTTAATTTCACACAATATTTAAAAATTTTAATATTTTAATTTAACAAATATTAAATACAATTCTCATTATGAAAAATTAAAGCATAAATAAGATAGTTAAAATATATGAAAAACATATTAAATGTTTCTCTTACCATATATAGAACATAAGGCAATTAGATGATACCTCTGTTGATGATATTATGATATCCATATCTTCTTTCATGAGGAATGTCTTAAATGACTGTCCAAAAACATCCTCTATGAAAATTGTGGGATAAATAACAATTTGATAGTCACCATCTTATTGTGATACTTAGAAAAAAATTAACATTCGAGAATATTCAATGAATCAAAAATTATTTATAAATATTAGAGTAATCAAGAAAAATATATTTAGCCATCCAAAATATTATCATGTTCCATTATGGAATAGATTCGCATTTTGGAATATTATCAATCAATTAGTTAATTTGTGGGTATAACTTTAGGTGCTAATGAGACGAGACAACTCACAAGCTACTCGGACTCAACTCAATTAAAATTCGATCAAAACTCAACTCGTGTAATATCAATTCGAGTTCAAGCATGACTAAAAATGTTAACTAGTTTAGTCGACAAACTAGTAACTCGACTCAAATAGATCACAACTCAAAAATTTTTGTATATAAAATTTTAAATTTTTTTTATTTATATCTCTATTTTAGATGAAATATATAATATATCTCTATTTTTTTATTCTTAAAAATCATACATTTTTATTATTTATGTAGTTATAAATATATTTATTTTTAAAATATTTAATTTTCTCTAAAGAAAAGATATAATAAAATAGGATATTATTCTATTAATTATATTAATAAATTAATATTATAATGAATATATAAAAACTATTATTATAATTTATATCCAAATTATAAATTAGTCATTATACATTTTTATATAAATCTTAAATAGTTTTCAGCTTACTTTTTATTTTATCTAAGCTTAGTGTTCTAACCTTAGCAACTAATTTTAGGATAATTGTATAATTTTTTTACCAAACCAAACAAAATCCAATGTTGGATTCCACCCACTTACTACATTCAATGGAATGGTTGCATAGTTGTTGCATAAAAGAAAGTATGGTTCAAGGTGGGTAATGTGTTGGAAGGCAAATCACATGCCCACCCTTATCACACCCAACTCATGACATTTTTTATAGCTATCATGTATGCTCAAATCACAGTCTCACAAGCACCACCCCAAGACCCAACATGACCCATGTCAAGCATAAGACTCGAACCAAATTTAGTCTAGACGACTAGTAAGTTGGATCAAGCTATGCTACAGATACACAACGAACAAGGGCCACTCCATCATCTCTCCATTATCAACATCTAACACTACAATTTAATCATCAAAGCATACATTTTTCCTTGAAACTAACTATTCTAGTAGTTTTTTAGACGTGTTTAAACCATCACTAATGTATAAAAATTTGTCATTGCATCTACCCTGAGGTTGGTAAGGGAGATTGGGTAAAGGGTGAAAAAAAAACTATTCTAGCAGTTTTTGCTTCATCATGATAGTAATTTAACCATGAACAAACAAAGTATTGTCAAATAAAATGCTAAGCTAGGAAAGATGAGACAATGTTAAGGAAAAGGGTACTTGGAATGATGAAGCTTTCAGAAATAGTAAATCAGAAGGTATCCACTAAGCGAAGCTACTAAACTTAATAAACAACATTGCAGAGTCTACACAAAATACACAAATAAATAAAGTTTCACAGCACACTCCATACATGCTACATACCAGGCTTCTTATACACAGAGACAAATATCTACTTGATGTATTTGAAGCTTAAAATTAAAAACTTTTAAAGAATACCAATAGGATGGGTATGGTATACTGCTACTCCTATCATAGCTTCCGGACCTTAACTGGCCGCCAGACCCAAGTGGCGACCCAGAAAGTCTCTGACCCAAATCATAAGAAATGCCAGAGAAAGGTGACCCATATGCATTGGGGGTGGTTCATGCTATTAGGGAAGGCTGGCACTGAATAAAATCAAAAAGTATACAGCACAAGAGAGACTGAAGAAAATAGACCTAGAAAGGAATCACAACTCATGAAAGTTCTAGAAGTATAGTACCTCCTGAATAACAACGATGAGAAGAATAGGACGATCCCCTACATGACTCAAATAATCGCTTGGATTGAAGTGAGTTTTCACTTCCACTCAGCAGCAAAAAAGAATGCATTGGCATTCCAGATGAATTTGGGGAAGAAACAATCACATTACAGACGTTCTGCAGTTTATTTTGCCCAAAAATCTGCAGAAAGAAGAGTTTTGCTAGTTTGATTCATAATAGGCAAAATCATGTCCAATGGGCAGTAGGAGAAACTACAGGAAGTACAACAACTGGATCCAGCAGAAGAGATAAATTCACATACAATCAAATGCTTGTAGAAAATAATGGACACGCCGTAAACTTTAGGGTACGATCATAGATAACCACTAGACCAGAGAAAAGCTTGACAGCATAGTCTGCAATCTCACGAGTTTCATATTCTACAAAAGCATATCCTTTGAATTTGTCACTCACCTTATCCCGAGCAAAGTGCATCTTTAGAACTCTCCCAGCTTGAATTAAAATATCATACAAAACCCTATCGCTCACCCTCTCATCCAAATTCTCTGAAAAAATTATCACAATATATAATATAAAGATGTTCCGTGAATACTTAGAGAATCAAGATATTGGATGCTTAGAGAAACAAGATAATTATGGAAGAAGAATTTTGTCGAGCAGTTGGTGAGCAGAAAATATAGAGCTTGCTCTTTTCTGTCCGTTACATTCATGACCCAATCAGCCTTCAAATAGGCATTAAAGATAAATTGAAAAACACCCCACTATGTGGAAGAACACCCCCACTGAATTTACAAAATAAACTACCACAACTTAAGAGAAAAATAAGGAAAAGACTAAGTATAAATCAACAACTGAAATGGGTAAAGAGTGGGTAGTTAATGGTGTTTTGTTTGAAGTTGTACTGACAAGAACGTAACCAAAACAATGTTGAGATGTGGTAGTGGTTCATGTAATGGCCTAAGTATGCTGACGACTACTGATTGCCAATAGGTTAACCTCGTCAATTCTAGTGATTCAATGCGTTGTTTTTTGATAAAAATTAAATGTATGGAAGAGCAGATACAATTAGAAACTTAATGGGGAAACTTACAGGATGCTGCAAATATGGCCAATGATATCGGAGACGCGAGCTTGAAGCCGAGCTGTTGGAAATGGCCGAACGTGATGAAGAAGACGCGCAAGTCTTTCTAGCGATCGATTCTTCATTATATTAAATTAAGTTAAAAATAATATTAAATTAATCACATAATTTTATTAAATCACCTTATATTTATATTATATTTTTATTTCTCTTAGGGATAAATTAAATATTAACAAATTAATTTTAAAATTAAATATTATTAGTTATTTTATAAATAAAAAACTCAATTTTGAATGTAAAAATAATTAGATATTTTAAAATTTTATCATAAGTTTCTGTTTATTTTTAATAAATAATTTTCAACTAAAATTTGATAATTTTTTTTATTATTATAGAGTAAAAATAAAAATATTATTAATTATTTAAAAAAAATAAATAAGAAATTAGTTACAAATCAATAAATTCAAAATTAAATTTTTCACATCCACGACACTAATAAAACTGACAAGGCTTTTAATTTTCAGCCCCTTATTCCTTGGAAATTTTTAAGGAGATAAGAAATTTTCCTAACCTATTAGTCTTAACAATGACACATCTAGTAAGTGTCATTAAATATCTACTTACAAATATAATAATGATATTTTATAAAAGCGTCAAAATATAAAGCGTCATTAATTTTAAGTTTTATTGTAGTAATAATGATACTTCTAGTAAGTGTCATAAAAACATAATACATTTTCCAAATAATGACGCTTTTAGAAAAGTATTATTAAATGTCTAATTACAAATAGTATAATGACATTTTCTGAAAGCATCGAGATATAAAGAATCATTAATTTGCTGTTTTGTTGTAGTGTTTAATCTCAAAGTTTACTCCCTTCATATACTGCAGCGAGTTGGGTAGGGAAGGCATTGCCAAACTTATCACATTGATTAGTCTTTCGATCAGATTTTCGGAAGATCCAAGGGTAATGCGCATCATGCAGACATATTTTCAGCATACTTATCATATGATTTCTAGATCCAGATCTAGGAATGACAATACTAAAATTTTATAAGTTAAAAAAATAAATAATAATTAATGAATTTATGACATATAGTGGAGTGGTGTTCGTAATGTCCAATATCTGGACAAGTCATAATGAATTATCTTATGCATGTCTCACCGGCCACTATGTAGATTCTAACTGGACAATGAATAAAAAAATTTTAGGATTCTCCGAGATTCTCCATCCTCATGATGGCTCGACTATTTTTGAGTACATGATGAAAATCTTTAGACAATATAAAATTCAAAATAAAATTTTTAGTATCACATTCGATAACATATCTAATAATGGAGTAGTGATTAACATGTTTGTTATGAATATTAGAGACGCACCATTAAGTGGGTGCGAAGGTTTGTTCCCCCGCATTGGATAATATACGTAATGCGCTAAAATATATTCGCACTCCTCACAGATAACGGAAGTTTGGTAGTCTCTGTTTATCTGCGAATCTTAAGAAGAAGAAATTCTAATCAGATGTGAAACACCATTGGAATTACATGTACCTGATGTTGTAGTAATATGTTGGATACGAATATGTAATATTCGACTATGTCAATAGTAAGAGTGACGAACTTATTATTGACGACACTAACTGGGCTTCAAGAATTTCATAAATGAAATTCTTGAAGATTTTTTATGACATGACGAACATGTGTTTGTCAGTTTATACTCCCACGACTTGCATTGTACTCAGGTGCATATGTAACATTAGTTACATGTTTAGGAAGTATCGAGCTAACCTGATACTTAGCCATATGGTTGCAGAGATGAAAACTAAGTACTTAAAGTACTGGTCCATCGTTCCATCTCTTTATTGTCTCACTGCATGCATGGACCCCATGGTTAAGGTGGAAGGGATAGATAACACATTGACTTATATTTCCTCGTGCATGAACTTGGAAGACCCACCTAAAGGGTTCATTCACGAGAAATTGACCGACTTGTTCACATACTACTATACTAGGTATGGTGGTAGTAGTAGTGAGACTGTGATTATGAACATGGATACATTCTTCGGAGATGATTTTTCTATTCAGTTAGCGAGGAGGAAACAACGGGATGGACCATCATATAAAAGCGAGCTTTCTTGGTACTTAGATACCGATTACTGCTTAGTCCTATCACATTCTAATACTAAGAATCTTTATATATTACAATGGTGAAAATCATATAAGTCTAGCTTTCTCGTGCTATCTAGGATGACACAAGATCTACTGACTCCTCCAGTGTCGAGCGTAGCATCGGAGCCTAATTTTTTCTATTGTAGTGAATGTGATTTCGGATAGGAGATTGAGATTACGTCCAGATATTGTTGAGGCCTTGGCCTGTTTGAAGGATTGAGAGGATTCGAGGTTTAGTATCCAGGATCGTGCTGGAGCTGGGACAGGGACTACATCCACTGTGAAGGCGAAGGAGTTGATTGCTGATGATGATCAATATGATAGTGATTTTGATGTTGTGGTTGATGATGTTTATGATTCATGATATGCTGATTAACGATTGACGTGGTTGCTAGTTTCCCCTGCCCCTTGCCAGATGCAAGTTGCCAATGTCATGCCACGCCACTCTATGCCACACCATGTCATTTTCATTTATCATTGTCACTTGATTTTGATTTTTAATGTCTTACGGTCATGGACACGGTTGATGATTTGTGTTATTTATTCTTGATTCTGCTTTTTGATTTCGATATTTTATTTTGTATTGATTGTATGCTTTTTTATTTACTTTACATTGTATTTACTTTGGTTCAGTATCTATTGGCCGATTGGACATTTAGTTTGCTTTTATTTTTATGACTTTGTAATTTTTTTAACGCAATTTTTTGTTTAATTTATTTTTGTGTTTAAATTTTTCATTTAAAACTCTATAATTTAATTCTAATAAATTATAATCTAAATATATTAAAAATTAATTAAAAAATTTTTAACTTTATTAATATTTTTAAATTTCAATTTACAAATATAAAATTTTAAACATTATCTATATATAATATAATATATATTTTATAAATAGTTTAATACAATACTTTAAATTTTTCAAAAAAATAAAAATTTTATTTTTTTTAACCAGTTTTTATGGGCCTGACCCGGCATGATACTTTTACCACCGTACCGATGGGCCATGCCGGGCCTAGCTTGAATAAATCATGACGAACCAGGCACGGCACGATACAGTAACCGTGCCATGCCTGGCCCGGCACGAAAGCATGGTCATGCTCAAAAAAACCAGGCCGGCCCGGCCCGGCATGTCCTATTTGACACCTCTACTATCATATATGAGTGCTTGATGAAGTAATAAAACCAACTTGAAGGGTTTATTCATGAAAAATTGACTAACTTATTTACATACTAGAATACTAGGTATGACAATAGTTATAGTCAGGTTCCAAGTATGGATATGAACACTATATTTAAAAAATGAAGACTTCTCCATTTAGTTAGCGAGGGGGGGGGGGGTTAATAGGGTAGTTCATCGAATAAGAATGAGCTATCTTGTTACTTAGATATAGATTACTGTATTATCATATCACATAATAATAACAAGAATCTTGACATTTTATAATAATAGAAATAATATGAGTCAACTATCTCATGCTATCTAAGATAGCATTAGATCTACTGAATCCTCAGGTATCGAGCATATTATTAGAATCTACTTTTGCTATTATAGTCAATGTTATTTTAGATAGGAGATTGAGACTACGACCAAATATCATTGAGAAACTTGCATGCGTGAAAGATTGAGAGGATTCGAGGTTGGGCATCCAGGATCAGGCTTGAACAAGAGTGCAAGAGTTGCTGACAGATGATGACTCATGGAACTTTGAGAATGTTGAGCCCACCCTTAGTGATACCATCAAATGCTTACACAATAATAATGATGATTTACATAATGACACTAATTGACATTGGGATTGACCTTGATGATTGTTATTTTATTTTTGGATGATGAATTTTTTTTATTGTTATTTTTGTTAATTATTTTTTTATTATTTCATTACTCATTATGCATACTTTTTTTCATTTCATACAAATATGACATTAGTCTTGTATCATATAAATATGATTGTATTTTTTCATGCATTTTGCATTTCAAATTTGCAAATTGCAATATATCATTTTGCATTTTACATACATAAAAAATAAAAATTAAAATCAAAAACTAGCATCACCCTACTCCAGGCATGATCTGGCACAACGCAGCATGGCCCGGCATGACCCGGCCTACAATGACCCTACCAACTCATTAGTATGATATTTCCACTATACAAGGTATTTTTTATAACTATGATATTATCATAAGTTAGAGTCATACTTATTTCATAGTATTTAAATAATTATGATATTGATTTCATATCATAGTAACCATGTAACCTGCTATTGCTAAAAGTCATGGCCACGTTATAGCATCATGAATGTATCTTTAATTAGACTCAATGGTCTAAAGTCAAAGTTGTGACTTTTTTTTTAAAGTCATGACTTTTAGCTAAAGAAAGTAGTAGAGTTTAAAGTATTCATGTAAAAGCTATGATAATTGCTCTGTGTAGTGACTTTTGGGTATAAATATTATAAAAGATATTACTTGAGTATGGATATTTCTCAAGGCCATGACTATTGTTCTTAAGAGAAGACAAAACTATAAATTTTATGCTCATACTAATAACTAATTACTAGTGTCACAATATCTTTGTTGCACCATTGTGTGATGATATATGAAAGAAGAAAGAACCATAAAGTAATGTAGAATCATTTGAGTATAAAAGAGAAAGAGGGAAATTCTAGAAAATTTTTGTACTCCTTTGGACTCCATAAGCAAGCAAGAGATATAAGACTTAATTTTAATTCCTAGAAAGTTGATTCAAGAATTTTTATCAAAATTACATGTGGTCTAGTTTTTATGTAACATGGTTTAAGTAATGTGATAATAGTGTTATATTAATGGATGTGTTTTGATTTTTATTTTGTGTAATGGATATAGGTGGATAAATGATTAAATATGATTTAAATTAGGGTTTTGACTATTAGTAGGTTTGTGCAAAATTTTCATAATGAATAGTGACAATTAAACTACAAGGCTCACTCACACATATGATAGGAAGGAAGTGAAAATCCTTCTGACTATAATACATGAGATAAACTTATTTGTTAAAACTCTAAATTTGCATATGTCAATCATTACGAGTATGATCAACATACCCATACATGTCAATTTATTGTAGCCATATTAGAAGAATTAGTTCTTGATTATGATGAATGTTATATATAATGTTTTTCTAATTGTTTAACTTTTAGAGTGTGAGTTGCATCATCACCAAGGATGATGATAGAATGTGGTCCTCGAGACATGCATGAGTACGTTATGACTCAAAAGGTTGTGACAGCCCTTGTAAGTTTCATTCACTCATATGATTCACACTAAAAAAACTTAGGAAAAGCTTTCATTACTTGTGTGAGTATGGTATTTACAAAGCTAATAGTACAAAAGCTTACAAATCATATTAATTCTTGGCCTTTATGATATCAAGGGCTAGAGAATATAAGTATATATATGAAACAATTGTTAAGGGTAGATAATGAGTTGCCTAAAAGATATAGAATATAAATAAACTTTCAAGCATAAATGATTTATTATTTTGGTATAAATTTACTAAGGGAGAAACTATGAGGATACCACCATTAGGATGTAATCAATTTTGATAACTACTTTATATACCATATGGGTAAGGAGTTATTACACAACAACTCAACCTTCATTTTATATCCAACATAATATAATTCAAACTAATTTGAGCATACATCACATAAATGATATGAACAAACTCGTGAATCTAAGATTGATTTTACAATCTACAATATATAATTTATTAGAATTAAGTTGTCTCACTATTGAATAACTAAACTGCCAGCAGAATTTTTATGGGATCTATATCTAGATAAAAGTCTTCTTTACTATTTATGACTCATGTACTTAGTGATTTTTATTGACAAGATATTTTCACCAATAAGTTTTTTGGGTACTGTCTAACCAATAAAATTAGGTAATATAATAAAGTTATGATAAGTCTTTTTCATCATTTCCAAGGATTGTTTTGTTTGGTTAGTCATTGTGAGTTGGGTGTAGCTATCCTTGTAAAAGTATAAATATTTTAATTGTTTAGATAGTGTTAAGTTTGATAAATTTTTATGAATCTAAATGCTAGTCTTATTAATTTATTTGGAAAATAGATAATTATATTTTAGTGTATCGATTGTATCTTTTTCCTTATTGTTTTAGCACCTTTTATGAGCTTATGTCCTAGGACTGAGCTGATACTATGAGACTCAAAACAAAAATCAATAAAGTGATGATGCATAACCAATTATTCAAGGAAAACCTTTAAAAATCCTTAGGGAATTAAAGGAGAAGAATGATGCAAATAATGATTATCTAAGAAGAATTGAGAAGAGAATGAATGAGAATGATCAAGAGGAATCTCTAGGGGAAACCTTGATAGTAGAAAAGGTAGAGACATGGTGATCTAGATAGATAGATTTTGATGAATTGTAGAACAAAGCCATGACTAAGGAAATGAAAGTCATTGAAAACTTGAATGTTATGGCACTCACCAAAGATACAATACCTGATAGTACCAAGAATATTGAGAAAACCATGACCCCAGAAGGATAATTACTAATGATTGAGAAAACTAATATGGACTAATTTTGAAAGTATTATCCAATCATCTTCATTATACTTTTCTATGTGATAACAAGACAAGACTAGCTATCATTTTAGTATTGTTAATGGATGATATGGAGACCCAAGTAATAAATGTCATAAGAAGCCACAAGGCTACTATTCATAGTCATTGGATGATATCAAAGGGATCAACCCATCAATATCCATGCATAACATTCTTACAAAGGAAGATGTAAGGCTAACAAATACATCCATATGATAGTTAAATCGAATCATTAAAGACATTATAAAAAAAGAGATTTTAAAATGGTTAAATACATGCATTTTCTATGTGATATTTAATAGTCCATGAGTTAGCCCGATATATCTTATGCCGAGGAAAGGAGGGTTGATGTTAGTGCAAAAAAGAAAATGGTAAATAGATTTCTACATGCACAATAACTAGATTGCAAATATGCATTGATTATTATAAATTGAACAAAGGAATGAGAAAAGATCACTATTTACTCCCATTCATAAATCAAATATTGGACATGATCTCATCACATTCTTTCTATTATTTTTTAAATAGGTATTCAAGTTACAATCAAATTTTGATTGATCCTACAGATCGAGAAAAAATAATGTTCAACTACCTGTATGGGATATTTGCCTTTAGTAGAATATCAAATAGACTTCGTAATGTATTGATCACATTTTAGAGATATATGAATATAATCTTTACTAGTCTTAATGAAGAGATAATTATATTATTTATGGATGATTTCTCAATTTATAGAGATTCTTTTGAAGAATAGTTGTATAATTTAGTAATTATGTTGAACATATATAAAGAGAGGAATGTCATCTTAAATAGGAAAAAATGTTACTTTATGTTAATGAGAAGATAGTATTGGTACAATCAATTTTGACTACAAGAATGGAGGTTGTTTATGAAAAAAATGTTAATTATCAAAACCTTACCCCACCCTATTACCATAAAAGGGTGAAGAGTTTCTTCGGACATGTGGAACTTTACTAGTGATTCATTTAGAACTTTTTGAAAATAGCTAACCATTATGTAAAATATTGGGGAAAGATTTAAATTTTAACTTTGATCAAGAATGCATAGATACCTTTGAAGAGCTGAAAAAAATTGGTTGAAAGTTTGACTTTGATCATGCCATGATCGGAAGAATTATTTTTCATTATGTATGATGTAAATTTATATGCTTTGGAAGTTGTATTGGGAAAGAAATAAATAAACAATTTAGACCAATCTCTTATGTTAGTCATACTTTAAATAAAGCCCAAGTGAAATTATATAATAATAGAGAATGAAATATTAGTCGTGGTCTTCTCTTGCAAAAAAATTCAAACATATATTTTTGGAGCAAAGGTAGTAATATATATGGATTATGCAATTATGAGATATTTGATAACAAAAAAGAGATTAAATCGAAACTAATAAGGTGAATACTATTTCTCTAATAATTTGATTTGGAAATTAAAGATAAGAATGGGAGTGACAATGATTTGTCACTGCAAGCTCCATCATGGCATGATTTGTTGCCAAAAGTTCCACCACGACACTTTTCACCATTGCAAGCTTTGCCACATCAATGATTTGCCACTCCATGCTCCAACATGGCAAAGGCTTTCCACCATAAGCTCCACCATGACTACTTCTTCTCAAATATATAAGACTTAAATTATTCTTAATTAATATAAATTAATTACACTACATGCAATTACATAACCATGCAAATCAAATACAAAATTACCACATTAAAACATGAATAAGCAATACCCACAACTATAAGTACATCCAAACACACATCAAAACGCATCCAAATACATATGTAAACACAGTAAAAAGCACATTTAAACAACCTAAATAGCTAGGTAATAATTTTTGATTAAAAAAATATTAAAATTCCTTGTTAAAATTAAGGACATCAATCTATTCCTATAATTATTTTAAAACATGATTGATTTACACTTGATATCACAAACATGGCTATGTGACTATTGTTGGAGCTAAAAATTAATTTGACAATATCACATATAAATACATTTGTTTTAAAATTTATCATCTTAAATGAAGATTGGAATTGGATGATTCAGTACATACCATAATTATTCATGAAGTTGTAGCAAGATAAAACCTTCTCCCATATTATTCATGAAGTTTTATAATTATTCTTGAAGTTGTAGCAATATCACATATATTATTCATGAAGTTTTAAAATTTGGATGATGCACATTAATCGTGGGGCCTTCATCTTTTTGCCGATAATTTATTTAACATAATTAATAAAAAAAATTAATAAATAAAACATATGTCACATCACTTTACAAAAGTGATGTGGTATGTTACCTTATTATTATTTATTTAAATTATATTAAAGATTCAATATATATATATATATATTTATTTATTTATTTATTTATTTATTTATTTTTGTACAGAAATAATACGTTTGAAATAAAAAATCTTAAATATAATACATGTTTTAAAAATATATCCAAACTAGTGTGTCTGGAAATAGTATGACAATGGTCGTCATTGTGAATGGCAGCCATTGCCATGCTGTTGATTTTTTAAAATTATAGGTTGCCAGTGTGAATGCCGGCTATTGAAAATATTGTAGAAATCTCATTATGCCCCTCGCCCCATGCTCCTACCCCTCGCCCATGCTCCTCACCACTCATCCCTCACCCCACACCCCTACCCCTCGCCCCTCGCTCCTTCGTGGAGCTCCATCATGGAGCTTCGTCGAGCTCCACTAAAAAGCTCACTAGAGATTCGGCGTGGAGCTCGAGGAGCTCCAGCAAGCTTTTTCATGGAGCTCAAGGAGCTACATTGAGCTCCTGTGAGCTCCACTTTGAACTTGCTGGAGTTCCACGAGCTCTATGAAGGAGCTCTATCGTGGAGCTCAAGGAGCTCCAATGAGCTCTTTCATGGAGCTCGAGGAGCTCCACGTCGAGCTCCAATGAGCTCCACTTCGAGCTCGATGGAGCTCCAGTGAGATTCGCAAAAGAGCAAGGGGCGATGGGCGAGAAGTAGGGGTGTGGTGGGGTGAGGGGCGTGGGCAAGGGGTAGGGGCATGGGGCGAGGGGCGTAATGGGATCCTTACTTTGTTTTCAATAGCAAGCATTCACAACGCCAACATATAATTTTAAAATATCAACAGCGTGGCAATGGCCGCCATTCACAACGACGGCCATTGCCACGCTGTTTTTAAGCCCGCTAGTTTGGGCATATTTTTGAAACATGTATTATATTTTAGATTATTTATTTCAAACACATTATTTCCATAAAAACCTTTATATATAATTAATTAATTAATTTGAATTTTATTCATATTAATTAATAAAATTAATTAAATATAATTTAATCAAATTAATTATCCTAATTTGTTATACACACGAACTCTAAATAAATAAATTGAATCTTTAATTATAACTCTTACATTTTTATGGTACTAGATTTTGCTATGAATGGGACTCTAACACAAATAAGATTTCAAGCTCCTGATATGCATTATATTTATATATATATATATATATATATTAGAATTCACTTTAATTATAATTCATACCATGATAAAATTATAATTATGCTTTCTCACTTATTCTAAATAACTCATTACTCTTTGTCATTCAATACTTATTCAACTCTACATGTTAAGATTACATATATCTATTAATTAAATTCAATTATTAATAATTTAATTCAATCAATATTGTATTTAAGTACCCGAAGACCTTCCTTTTAACTTATTTGATATATCACATCAAAATCTACCTGTAGGGATATCATCATGGGGGTATATTAATAATTACATCAAAATCTACCTATAGGGATACCTTCATTTTATATGATATGAATTTCATCAATAATTATTATTCATCATATTATTAATAAAATTAATTATCTAACTCACTAAGTATATTAATATAAATATAAAATAATTCATATTTACCAATTATATCAATATTAAGTGTTTGTAATAATGATATTATGTATTTATTTTAGATGTCTGTATAAAATAATTACACTACTTTAGTCTCATTCAATGCACATAAGTGAGCTAGTATTAGTATTTTACTGTTCCACATAATCAAGATAGGGTAACTGAAATCTTGTGCTACAATTTTACCAAGAGTATTTAACTCTATCTAGATTGTGAATAATAAATTTATATTATACAAGAAGTAATGATTTAATATTATGTACGTAAGTCGAACTTTATGCATCAAATTATATACTGTGTAGAATAAAAGACACATGTATTTCTTATCCTGACATAATCTCATCTCATTTCTATTCAAAAGAAAATCAAAATGAATCCAAACAACAATAAGAAAAAAAAACAATAAAGAATGACTTTTGGCATAAAATGGTTCCAATGAATGGGACCATTTGTTTGTTTTGTGCCATTTTTAGATTTAGTAGCAAATAAAAAATCTCTCTTGATTTTATCTTGTCACTATTTGAGCTGGGCTAGGTGTCATATATTGTCACTACTAAATTCCTCTATCTTATTATCTATTTTGGAAAAATTATTCTAAGGAGCACAAAACTAAAAAGTTGTTAGAAGAAAAAACTTGCTTTTAGAAAAATTTCAAGAAAAACTGAAAATTAAAATATTTATATTTTGAGATCTTAAATGGGAATATCTGAAATTATCCTTCCCCTCATTTAAAAAAATAAACCTTACACAACCATGTCAGCATTAAAAAATAAATAAATTATTGCTTTACAAAATAATGATCTGTATATGTATATAATTTATATGTTTTCCAAAAAAACTTATAATCTATATATCTTTTTCAAAAACATGAACAATTTAAAAGGTAGTAAATATATAAAATAATAATGCTTTGGTTATAATTATCATAATTATTATTTTTTAAAAGTCATATATCTATATTTTGGTCAACTAAATACTAGCATTTCAATAGTATAGTAATCAGATTGAAAAAGGAGCAAAGATCAATGAACCCTAAGGACATGAGATCAACATGTCTGATAAACTTTCATAGGATGTCTTTGCCAAACTTTCTTATCATATTGTAGAGATGGAGATCATACATTATCTGACTATGTGGTCACAAGGCACATATATGAGGAGCCAAGAGATAATATGAGATAGGTAGGAGGAGATGAGACACATAGAATACTAACATATATATTTATTAGAGGTAGTTTTACTAATTATAACTTGGCATACAAATTAAGTGTTTTTAATACAATTCTTGTGTGATTAGTTGTTCCTCATTTAAGATTAATCGAGGCGCGTGCAAACTGGTATGAACACATATGACAACAAAAAAAGAAAAAAAACATAAATAACCTCATTTTTGTACTATACAATTGCACTTTTTCACTCACTAGTGCATATGTGATATTTATATTGCACGCTAGGCTAGATACATTTTTTTCCTCTTTTTTCTATAGTGATAGCTTTCATACTATGAAAAATCCACAACGAAGAAAGTCTTATTAAAGATAAATAAGAATTATATTTGAAATACTTTCTAATGTGCAAGTGAGAGATTTAATACTATAAATAGAAAAATAAAAGGATTATAGCAACATACATGTTAGGTACTCCTTATCAAATGATAAATATATATAACATGATGACAAAAAATAAAAACCTTGACTTTATAAACATAACAATGAACTAGCTTAATTACCCTTGTTGCTAGTGATAGTAATGAAGAGGATTTAAGTATAAGACGAGCCCTTCTCAACCTTGATGGTTTATTTTTTTTTAAAAAAAAATTGTTTACATATCTTATCATATTCAAATAAAATGTATCTAATAAATAATTAAAATAAAGCAAAAAATTGCATTTAAGATTTTTATAAAAAAATATGAAAATAAAATATATTTTAATATATTCAGACATGTCAGGATGGATGAGACAATACTCAAAATGTCTTGTGTTTTTAAAATCCATCTTATTCCCACCCAGTCTCGAAAATGATTTGTTATTATCATCAATATTTATATTTGTTCGAATAAACTTTTTTTCATTTAATTTTATAAATATAAAATATTTTTGATAAAAAGCTAAATTAATTTTGGAAATTAATTTGATACTGAATGTAGAGAGAATGAATTTTTAACAATTTAATTTAAATTTAAATTCTTTTTAAATATGAATAAAATGGTTAAAAATTCATGAGAATAATAAAATTATAATTTAAATGTAATAATGAATTTATGATATGTTTCAAAAAAAAAACAATCATAATAATTTAAATTATAGATTTTTATGATATATTTTTTTTTTTAAATAATGTTGATAAGCATAAAAATTGTTGTAAACGAAAATATAAAACAAGTTGTGCTATAAATAAATGGAAGAATTGTGTTTTTGTGCACTCCCAAAAAAATATTTTTTAAAAAAGAGAACTTAAATCTTAATATTTAAAAAAAGTGCACCAAACTCTTATATAATTTTTTTAGTGCACTAAATTGTTATAATATCAAGATACACTCTTGTCATCCCTCTCTCATCGCCCCTCACCCCTTTGCCCTCGCCCCTAACCTCTGTCACCTGATCTCTTCCCTCTTCACTCACTGAAGCTCCACAAGCTCTCTGGACCTCCAACGAGAAGCTCCAATGAGCTCTATTAAGGAAGCTCGATGGAGTTCCATGAGCTCCAACGAGGAGCTTCAAGGAGTTCGTAGTGCTCCAGCAAGCTCCACGATGGAGCTCATGGAGCTCCAGTGAAGGGCGAGGGCGAGGGGAGGAAAGGGGCAAGGGGATAGGGGCGACATGAGAGGGATGAGGGTATTTTGGTATCATAATAATTCAGTGCACAAAAAATTAATTATTTAATAGTTTGGTGCACTTTATTTTAAATATTAAAATTGTAGTTGACTTTTTTCAAATATTTTCTAGAGAGCACACACAAACACTATTCTTCATAAATAAAGGGTCATGTGGTGAATAACCATGTTAATTGTGCAATGCATGATAGACATCATATCACTCAATGTCCCTTATACATTTATTTTATAAGTTCATGAACATACTTCTTGGTGGTCATTATTAACATCATTATGAGATCATGATGTTTTCAAAAAGAAAACATCATGATTTGTCAAATTAATGTTGTCAAATTCAAAGTTTTCTCTCTTTTTATAATAGATTTTGCTTCCATGCCACATAAGAATTTGCCAAATTAATTAATTTCAAATTAATGTCTCTTATAAAGGTGTTTCTCATTTCTTTGTAAGAACATCTCAACGAGAAGTTCTCTATTTTTTTTTCTCTACCTTTATTCTACTTATATATATATATATATATAACATAATTCTTTTTAGCTCTACGTTATGTCATGATGTTTCATAACAAGTTAGATTTTATTAATTTAATGCCATAGTCTCATAGCTTTATTACATTGTTTAGTAAATTTGAAATTAATTAGATTATTAAATTAGTATATATGTAAAAATTATTAATTAATTAATTCATTAAGTATAATACTTATTTTAAAATGAAAAAAAAAACAAAGAGAAAAAAAAAGGCTAAATTATTTTTTTATAATGGATTTTGCTTCCATGGCACATCAGAATAAAAAAAATAAAAAATTAATGTTGTCAAATTCGAAAATATATTATTTAAAAATAAGCCACAAACATTTATTTTCAACATATTTTACCAATTGTCATTTTGATAACACACCTTTCTAAATATTAGGGAGAGAAATTAAGCAGATGGAAAAACAAAATAGTTTGAATGAATTATCATCACCCTAGTATGTTCCTTGCAAATACAAAATTCAGCATGAAATTTAAAAGATAATTCACTTACAAAGCTTAGTAAATTAACTATCAAGCATATTTGCTGACCCAAATAGAATGACTAAGTTCATATATACATCATCTAGAAAATGTGCTTATCAGAATTATTATTCATGAGGGATATTATATCACAAGTAATGAGATAAATGGGCAAATAGCATGATAGACCAATCGGTTCTAGCTATAAAAATCCTCATAAAAATAACCAAGTTGAGAAAAATATTGCTCAAGAAATTTATTATGAGGAGACTTCACATGAGTTAGTTTCTAAAGAAAATCAAGTATCTAAAATTAAAGAAAATGAAGAAATCGCTATCACTTTTATTATGATTGAGGAATTATGGAACCAAAATAAGACAGTCGTCGATGATATTTCTGTATGCAAAAAATATTATAAATGAAAACGAGGATCTTGAACTAATATTTATGGAGAAACATAGATTTCAAGAAGATTGGCTAAAATGAAAAGAGACCGTAGAGTATGAATTAAAATTGCTAGTGACAAACTTTTTGGACATATTATCTAGACCAATACCAATATGAAATCTATAGAATATAAATGAGTTTTCACGCAAAAATGAAATTATAATAATGAAGTTGTTTGACACACAACATGATTAATTTCCCAAGGGTTCTCATGATATTGATTATGAAGAGATGTAATCTATTATGGTTGGATGCAATAACTTTTTGATATTTAATTAGTTTGATATTTTGTGAAAATCTTGAAATGTATCTCATGGTTGTAATCATAGCCTACTTGTATGACTTAAAGCAAGTAGGCTGTATGTGGTACAACCTCTTAATTGAATCCTTGTTGAAACAAGGTTTCATGATAATGAACCTATTTGTGCATTAGTCTTTATAAATATATTTAAGTCATTACTTGTGATAATTACAATGTACAATTGATGATTTGGAGATTATTAGAGCTCTTAAAAGAGCTCACAAAAGTAATTGAATGTTTAAAGAAATAATTTAAAATAATAGATCATCGAAAAACAAAACTTTATCTAGGCTTAGAGATCAAATATTTTTCAATAGAGTAGTAGTTCATCAATCAGTATAAAAGTTTTAATCTTTTTAATATGTATAAAATGCATCCATTAAACTTCCCAATGATTATTCAATCACTTTATTTGAAAAATGATTTATTTTTCTTTCATAGAGTACTATCTTTTAATGCTATTATTGCATTTTATATATCTTACTAATTATACTTGGACAAATACTACTTTTCCTATCAATTTATTAGTTCGATATAATAATGATATGAGTTTGTTCTACCCAAAAGTGTCAAAGTCACAACTACTCATATACGTAAACATAAGCTATCTTTTAGATCCACATAACATTTGATCACAAATTGAGTATGCTTTTAATTACAATGAGACTACGACTTCATGAACATCTATTGAACATACAGTGATGGCTACATCAAAAAACCATTTAGAAGCTCTTGTAATTTATGAAGCAAGTTAAGATTGATGATCTAATGTATTTAAGAATCATGTGATCTCTCATCTATCAAAGATAATCTCATGATATTATTCAAAGATAATACCACATGCATTATAGAAATCAAAGGACACACAACTAAACATATTTCATAAAAAATTATCTATATGCATGAGCAACAGGAGAATGGAAAATTTGATATCTAACATATATGATTAAATGATAATTTGGTAGATCTATTCATAGAGTCACTACCAATCTCAATATTCAAGAAGTTGATATACAAGATTGGATTACATCAACCAAATGATGTTGCCAATTGGAGGAGTATGTTCCTGACAAGATATAAACATATTATACTCTTTTTCCTTTGTGCAATTTTTGTTTAATTTGTTTACTAATAATGTTTTTTATTGAGACTAGTCTAAAAAAATCTATAAGACCATTCAAGTATAACTATTATAAATAAATAAATTGTTTGGTCAATCTGTAGATTTTTTTATTTATTTTTGGGGACATACATTTGTCAAAACTTTATGAGATTTGGTGGAGTGCTATCTTATAAATTGAGCTTTTCACTCTCTCTTCATCTCAATTTTCTCTAAATTTTTTCATCTTCCTATATTTATTTTATGTAGTAGTTATAATTTGCATAATTATAATTAAGTCATAAAAATATTCATATTACACACACGCACGCACGCACATATGAAAAAGGTCTAAAACAAAAATACCCATATTTTGGTACCCTACTCAAAAACTTTTAACCAAACACATCCATCTAGGATGATTTTTTGTATTTTTGAATTTGCCCCCACCTAATTAAAAAAATAAAAAATCAAAAACACTATTCAAACAATGTTTTTGTTTTGTGAACAATGTTTCTAACACCATTGTTCATATAAATTATCAATTATTTAAAACTCTATATAGTTTAACTTATACACATTTGTATGTATATGTTATATTATATGTATGTATATGTACATTTCATTTAACATATTTTGTTCATATATACATATATGTATGTATATATATTATCTAACATATATGGTTTACCTATACATATATATATATATGTATACATTAACATAAATGTATGTATATGCATATATTGCCTAACAAGTATTATTTACCTATACATATATGAATGTATACATTAACCTATATAAGTTACACTGTGAGTATAATATATGTTAAACAATATATGTATATATATGCTAAACTATATACACATATATAGTTATTTTAAATTAACATGCAATTTATCTATACATACATATATTATTTTTAACATATATAGTTTATACACACACACACACACACACACACACACACATATATATAACTATATAGTTTTAACATATATAGTTATGGTATATAGTTTTAAATCTATATATAACTACACACACACTATATGCATAAATATATATACTACAAGAAAGAAGCAAATTAAAAATGGCCAATTCCATCATAAATTGTAATTATTGACCTAAATAGAAATGGAAATATTCGATTTTTAAAAGGTTCCTTTAGACATTTAAGAAACGGAAAATGCTTAGATATTTCTAATATGTGGGATGAAAATGTATTATTTCTAACTTTAGCGTCGGAAATGAGATATCTGTTTCAATTTCTATTCTGATACTGAAATTGTGACAAAAAAGAATAGAAACACAAATTCAGTTTCTAAATTAGAAATAAAATTTTTCACATTTATTGTAGTTTCTGTATGTTGTATACGATATATAAATACATATAGAAACCATATATCCTACAATCAAGTTTATACTTGCACATTATTTATCCAATAACATTAACATAATTTTGATTATGATATTTATGGATATTACATGAGCATCTTATTTTTGTTTCATCCATTAATGAATGATACTTTTTAGCAAAGTTAACAAACTCATCAATCTCCTATACAAACTCATTAGTCAAAAAATTATCTCTTAGTCTATCATTCTTCCATTAAGGATTAGTTTGTATAATATTTTCCATTCATATAACATATATTACCAATCTATATTGAATAATAATAATATAGATAATGAGTTATTTGTAATAAAGTTATAGTAACATATTTATGACATTACATAAATGTTATAAAAATATTGTAGTCATATCATTATTAGGTAAGTTTGCATAAAAATGAGATAATATAGGTTGCATTTATCTATTAGATATTTAACAATAGCTTTTGGTTAAACTTTTCTCATATATAAAAAAATAAATATTTCATATTTATCTATAAATGATGAATAGAAAAAATTAAGCAAACACCACATACAAGCAAAACAAAATAATACATTCCAAAGGAATAAAATAATTTTTTTTGGCAAAAAACAAAAAAAAAATCAATATCACATAAAATAAAAAATCACATAAATACAACATGATGCTATATTGGAAGAATGATATATAGTGTGTGAGGATATGTGCACGTGATCATAAAAACTTTAAAATAATTAAGAGATGCCTTTAGCCATAAACATGCATATCAATTTGTATTTACTAGAAATATATTTGTTCGAATTAATATTAATAGACATGCATATCAATTTGTATTTACAAGAATTCATTTCAAACTTCTTTACACTCTTCATAGTATGCTTGGATTATGTAAAAAATCTTTGAGTTATATTAATTAAAAGTCAAGAAAATAGGTCAATGTATCTTGTACTCTCATTTCAAATTATTTCTTTTTGTTTTTTTGAGATATCCAATACAACTTAATTAGATGTTGATGTAATTAATGTAACTCAAAAAACAAAGATCATGTAAATAAAAGAATTTATCTCATAGGAGCCAAGAGAATTGTAGTAAAACATGAGTTGTTATCAGGAAAATTTTGGAAGAACTAGTTACCCAATGTAACGATCTTCGAATTATAATTAAAACCAGTCGAAGTGAGTAAAAAACCCATCATTTAAAGAAAGTCTCCTTGCATACTTATGGAGACAAAAAAGAAGAATAGTACACAAATAAACTAAATGGAATGGATGAAGACAAGTATTGATGAAGATTTGAAGGAATTAGAGGTCAAGGTTGCTATGATGAATGAAGTTGGAACATTATAAGAAGTTGTGATAATGGTGAAATAGCACACTAGAAGATGTCAGGACATCTTCCAATGCCACAACACAACTATTACAGAGTGAAAAAGATCATGTTGCGACCATATTCAAAGTCAAGACACTAGAGGAACAAATGCTGGTGGAAGGTACTGTAACATTTACCCAAGCAACTACACTAATACTACATACCATATGTAATGATGCTGTGACTTTTAAAAAAATTGTGACATCTAATCTTTTACATCTTAGAGGAAGGAATGTGACTGATGATTAGATCTTGAATGACAAACCTAAAGATTATACTAAGTCAATAAGATAAGAAGATGAAGTTGATCTTCCATCTAGAGTCATCAATAGTTTTTAAGAAGAATATGAGATAAGAATAAGTAAAATAATATACCGAGGAGATTGCTTGGATGTTTGAGGTAGATCTAGATGATGATGACATATAATGTAAAAATTAGTCTATCTAAATATGTTAAATATAGTATTTCTTGGGAGGTAACCCAAACCTTTTTTTTTATTTTGTATAATTATACCTTTTTTTATGTATATATTAATAGTATATAAACAATGTGTATATACAAAATAAGTACACAACCCTAATATATATACAACAATGTGTATATACATATATTTATGTTTCATTAATGGATTCCTATAATGTACACAACAATTTCACGTACACACACACACACACCAAAAAATAAAATTGCATATCTCAATGATAAATGATTAGGGCGACTAACACAAGCACGTAGGAAAATAATATGGATTAGGTGGATGGGGATGACAAATTAGTAATAATTAGATCAAATGCTAAAATTTTTTATGGATGAATGAAGTATTCTTAGAAAAAAATAATTGATGTCAAATAGTAATGAAATGAGTTAACATTTCTAAAGTAGCGACAGAATTGAATTGTATCGTCAAAATTATTAAAGGCTAATAGTGATGAACTCATATCACATTTCAAAAGGAGCGTTGTAATTATTTCTTGTCTCTAAATTTTGAAGTGGATCAGCAATCTATTATATAACCTAATTGAAATGGAATTCCTTTTTGTCATAATTTTTAGAGAAGTTATCATTTTCAATAAAAATACATATAAAAATGAAATTTCCGTCGCTAAATGTCAAGTAAGATAATCCACCAACGACCTTGCATAATATCAGGGAAGGTTAAACCATTTCAATTTCTATCTTTAGTTTCATTTCTAATTCATTTTTCATATAATATGAAATAATCATGCATTTTAATAATGATGGATTAATTTTTTGATTCTAATTTATGTAGGAAAATATCATTTTCATTTCTAATCCATTTCAATTCTGTTTCTAATTTGCGGTTTATAGGTATAAATAAAATATATATATATATATATATAGTTCACAACTATATATATAATTTTATACTTTTAACACAAATAGTTATTTGAATAGTGTTTTCAAAAAAATATGTATAATTATATATATATAGTATATATATGTTTGTCAATTTATATATATGTTTATATATCTATAATATTTATGTATATTTATATATGTGTGACATTTATTTTATTTTTGTATATAAATATTTCAATCAGGCAAACATATGATAAAATTTTTGTAACCAATTGGGTTGTTACGGATTTTATAGGTGGACGGGATTAGTTTCTCACCAATATCTATTTTGTTAAATTATGTTGTATCTTGTTATTTATTATAAGTTTTCAAATTAATAAAATTTTATATCATTTTTTTAAAAATTCAGAGCAAAATTAGGTTAATGAATTTTAGTGCATCAAAATTAAATTATTTTTGAATATGGTACATTTGTTTAAATAAAAAATTTAGTGCACAAAAATACAAATCTCCCATAATATTTCACTAAAATATAAAAAATATTTTTTTTGTGCACTAAAAAGCAAAATGTGATTTTTTTCCCACCGTGACATGTTCCATGTTAGTAGATTTTATACAAAACTTTAAATAACAATATAAAGTTAATCCAAGTGCAAAAGATTACAATGAAATTTAAATCAAAAACATCTAACTTTTAAATAACATAGTCAACCATCTAAATACTTGCATTAAGTCATATGTTTAATGATTCATAATATATTTATATACATATATAAATATATATAAATATATACAAAAACTTATATAATTTTATAAAAATATATTTATATACATAATATATTTATATATAAACATATATAAATATATATACAAAAACTTATAAAAAAAATATATATATAATTTTATAAATATAATATATAATTTTATAAATATAATATATACATATTAACTTATATAAATAAATAAATATACGTATGCTTATATATATATATATATATATATATCCCAAAAAACTAACAGATATGAATACAAACATAAATTCACTTTTTAGCTTTTTGAGTTAACCTGAATGGTTATCACTACTCAATAAGCTTTTCTGTGCCGCAATGAAATCTTCCTGACGGAAAGTTCAGTTGTAGTGATCAGGCAAAAAATGCCGGAAGATATGTTGGTACACTTTGCGTCTAACTCATCGAATAACTCGGACAATTCTTTTCCCGGTAAGATTGCGAAACTTGAAGCTCGGTTGGTTGGGAAGGCTTCGTGTTCCCCCATGCCTGCAGTGCAACAGCAGCAGCAGTTACAGGGAAGCCCTTCAGCGCCAAAGGGTCGTGTTCTCGATCTCAAGTCCACGAGTTCCAGTGAGTCTGATGATGTAAGGTTTTCCTAGATAACCATGCTTTTTATAGCTAACCTGACCTTGTTGGGAAAAGGATAACTAAACTGTTATAAAAATAGAATCCATAATAATAAATTGAAAATATAAAATTTAAACTTAAAATAATAAAATAAACAATACAAAAAGTGGAATATAAGCCAAAATAGAATTGAGATTATGATGATTTTTAAAGGAAGAAGAACCATATTTTATAGAAAAAAAATGAAAATCTCAAATGAATTTTAGATCTGGGCAAGGTAATGTTTCACCATACCTTTTTAAATATTATTTTACTTAAAAATTATCTTTCTTACATGTTTATAGTTGCTTATGTTATTTTTAAGATATATAAAGTTTTATATCATTCAAACTTGTCAGTATTGATTGGTTTGGTCAAAAGATCTACTATGTCCTTATCAGTATAATTCTTTTGCACATTTATAATTTTTTTTAACTTTCTCTCGTATAAAATGATATTATACTCTAATATGTGTTATCTTCGAGTGAATATTGAATTTCTTGTTAAGTGTAGAACAAATTGATTATCATAAAATAAAGTAATTTTATTTTATTTATGTCAAAACTCTTTAAAAATATTTGCAATTAGTTTGTTTCTTTATTGGTTTGTGTAAGTGTAATATACTCTACTTCTGTCATAGAACTAGATATAATATACTATAACTTTGAAACCTAATTTATAGCTCATTCAACAAAGATAAAAATATAGTTCATGGTATATTTGTTATTATCAATATCTCAAACATAGTTTGCATCAACATATTATCTGACAAATGACAATAAGTAAATTTCTTTTCTTCTGATGCATACAATATTCGAGAAATATTTCTTAATATTATTCTGAGTTAGGACACATACTTGAGGATAATTTAATATTAACAGGATGTAAGATAAAAATTGGCTTACTATTTTTCATGTTTAAGTATCATAAAATCTTGTTAAAGTAGTTTTCTTGAGAAAATTAAATCTTTCTATTATTTTTGTCTTTGTAAATTTATATCTATAGAATCTTGTTTGTTAGTTATAAGTCCATCATATTAAACTTTTTAGCCAATCATATCTTCAATTTTTGGATTTGATATTTATTGATGCCTACTACTAATATGTCATTCACATATAATAATAAAATAATAAAATTATTTTCATCCTTAAAGCTCTTGTAATACGTATAATAATTTGATCTGAGTCAATTGTACTCAAAACTAATATTGAATGAATCAAATCTCTTATACTAATATATTGATGTCTATTTTAGATCATATAGAAATTTGTTTAACTTATAAATCAAGTTTTCCTTACATGTTCTAGCAAATTCTTCTTGATGGAACATATAATTTTTTTTAATTTCTTTATGAAGAAATATAATTTTGATATCTTATTGCTCTAAATATAAATCAAATATAATACACAAAATCATTACTATTTTAATTGTTGTAAGATGAACAATCGGGAAAAGATTTCAATGAAGGTAATATTTTTTTTCTAAGCATATCTTTTTATTATCAATTTTGTACGATATCATTTTACTTGATCATTGCTATCATGTTTGATTTTGTAAATCTATTTGTTGCTAGTAATTTTTTTCATAGTGATAATGGTACTAGTTTTTAAGTTTTGTTTTTGTATAGAGATTCAAATTTTTTCTTCATTGTTGTTATTAATAGTGATGCATCTGGACTATTTGAAGATTCATAAAATATTTAATGTTCTTTATTATTTGTTAGAAGATAATATATAATATTGCTCTTCGTAACATATTCTGAATGCCAAGTTGACAATCTTCTATCATGTTTTGGCTGACTAATTATTGGGATCTCAGACTCGACTTGTTCTTGTACCTTTTACTTTGATTCTTTCTTCATATATATTGAAATATCTTATCTCTGATTATTTTTTACTTTTATAGTAATAATTTCTGAAGTTTCTTTCAATGTGTTATTATTCTCGTTAATTCTTTATAGTTAATTTTCTATTAAAATTATATATTTGTTGATAATTACCTTGTGGTTAGTGAAATCACACAGACGACATCCCTTCACTTTTGTATTATACCTTAAGAATATATATATTTTTGGATTTTAAATTCAACTTTATTATTTATTGGGTATTGTACATCACATATGTAAGATATGCAAAAAAGTTTAAAGTAGAGTAATATATTAATCTACTAGTTCACATCTCAATCGGTATCTTCAAATCAATCATAGTTGATGATAATCAATTTATCATATAATATGTAGTACTGACTATTTTTGCCTAAACAGAATTAGATAGACTCATTGATAATATTATTTTCATATATTTTGTAAGAGTTTGGTTTAATCATTTATTTTATTTTATTTTATTGTGATATATATGTAACTATGAATTATTATTTGATTTCTTTCTGCATATAAAGAGAAAAACTTGATGTTTATATACTTTCTTTTATTTTCTGTCCACAAATACTTAATCATTTTTTTTGATTTTAGTTTTATCTGCATTTTAAAATCTTTAAAAATTTAAAATATATTTTACATTTTCTTGATTGGATATACTTGACATATCCTTGATTGGATATACCCAACATCTCTTTGAGTAATTCTCAATATAAAATATAAAATATTTTGCTTATCTTTGGGATATTTCTAGTGATTTTTATATATCAGAATATATCAATTCTAGAATATATTTATTTCGTATAATTGATCTACTAAATATCAATTTATTCTGCTTACTTATAATATAATGATTACAAAAAGGTAAATTTTATAATTTGAGCTCCATATATAGATTTTTTTTAGAGAGAATTTTCCAATATTATTCTGACATGTGGTATAGTTAGATGTCACATTATTATTGATTTTTCTCCTTTATTAATTGATTTAACATATGTATTAATTTCATGTATTATTTTTTATTTAAGCATAAATAAATTTGTAATGATTTTTCTTTCTTCATGATCAAAAGTATGCCTTTCACAATATTTATCAATCAATTCTCAATATAAATCTTATACCCAAGATTATCTATTTGTTTTCGAGATAATAATTTTTTTAAGTCTATCACATGTTATACCTTTTAAATAATACGAATTATACTATCAAATATTTTTATTTTGATAATATCGATACTAATAATCTTTAAAGCATGATCATCACTCATGTGCACAAAATCTCATGATATTGGTTTATATTTGTGAAATTAATCTCTTTGAGATGTCATGTGTCATGAAGTTTATGATTTTAGCAATCACACATCATTAAATTGCTTTTCACTTTCAATTATTATTGTCACATCACTGTATAAGATATCATCATCATCATTGATACTTACAATATTCTCTTGAGTATTTGATAATTCATTATCTTTATTCTTTTTCTTAAACTATCAATATCTTTTGAAATATCATTTCTTATAATAGTAATAATATTTCATATTTTTCTTATTTTTTGATTTTGATTTATCATAATTTTGATTTATCATAATTTTGATTTTCAATAGAGTCATGTTTCGTTGATTTCTCGCATATCATCATCAAGTTTTCTATTTGTTGTGCATTGACATATCTATCTTACTTATTTTTTTGTTTATTTTCTTCTTCTAAGATGACATTGGCAATATTATTGAAGATTATATTATTTATCAGTACACTGTGTTGGAAAGAAAAAAAATGGAAGAAGATAGAGAAGAATAATAATACTAAAAAAAAATGCTTCAATACACTTTAGAATGAAATACGTTAAACACAAATACAATATGGTTATTTATAGGTTACAAATCCCACAAAAATCTCAACTATCTTAGACCTAGTCTTAGGTAGTTATTTTAATAATTTGAATTATGAAAATTTAAAGTTACATTTAATTCTCAACTAACTTTGACCAAGTCTATAACTTTTAAAATTATTATTATTATTATTAAAATAAGTTTATATTTCAACACCCTCCCTTAAACTTGATTTTATTATTCCGAGTACATTCTTTGCCTGGTGAAATCTTCTTGCTTGAGAGGTTTGGTAAAAATATCAGCTAATTGATCATGAGACTGCACATGTTACAACTGTACATCCTTCTTCGTAATGCACTATCTAATATAATGATAGCGAGTATCAATATGCTTACTTCGATCATGGAAGACTGGGTTCTTGACCATAGTTATTGCTGATTTGCTGTCCACAAAAATTTTGGGCTCTTGTTGAGACACTTCTAATTCTTTTAATAGATTTCGAAGCCAGATTGCATGACATACACAAGAGGTAGCTGCTACATACTCTACTTCACAAGTGAAAAGAGTGATAATCGGCTGCTTCTTTGATACCCAAGTACAAGCAGTGTCTCCCATATAGAATACAAAACCAGTAGTACTCTTGCGATCATCTATGTCTCTACTCCAATTACTATCGCTATACCCAATAATCTTGAAATTATCACAAACAGAATAATACAAGCCGAAGTCTGTAGTATCTTTAATATAGTGAAAGATTCTCTTTGCCGTCTTCCAATGAATTATTGTTGGATTCTCTATGTATCTACTAATGACTCCAACCACATAAAAAATATCATGTCTTGTACATGTTAGGTAGCATAGACTTCCCACCAAGCTTTTGTAGAGAGTGGGATCCATCCTACTTCCTTTCTCATACTTGGATAATTTGATTTCACATTTCATTGGCGTGTCAACTGTATTAGAGTTATCCATCTTGAACTTATTAAGTATAACTTTAGCATAGCCTTCTTGGGTGATTAGAATCCTCTTTTCTTCTTGCTTAACTTTAATACCAAGGTAGTAAGACATGAGTCCAATATCGGTCATCTTGAACTCTTTCGTCATTTTTTTCTTAAACTTGTCAAACATGTTTGGATTGCTACCTGTGAAGATTAAGTCATCTACATATAAGCATACAATAAGAATATCACCATTTTTAATTTTGATATAGATTGCATGCTCATATGGACATTTGATGAAATTTTTTTTTTAAGGTATTTGTTAATTCGAGCATTCCAAGCTCTTGGAGCTTGCTTCAATCCATACAGTGCATTCTTCAGCTTTAAGACTTTATCTACTTCTCTTTTTACTTCATATCTTGTGGTTGCTCAATATAGATTTCTTCTTCAAGGATTTCATTTAGGAAGACAGATTTCACATCAATTTGTTGTATCCTCTAATTATTTTGAGCGGCCAAGGAAATAAAAAATTTAATAGTTTCTAATCGAGCAATTGGAGTAAATACCTCATCATAATCAATATCAGCTCTTTAACTATAACCTTTTGCTACCAATCTTGCTTTGTATCTTTTGACTTCTCCTTTGATATTTTTCTTTGCTTTGCACACTCATTTCATACCAATTGCCTTGTGCCCTTTAGGAAGTGAAGCTAATTCCCATGTATTATTTTTCTTGATTGTCTTTATTTCTTCATTCATTGCTTGTTTCTAATTGATTCTTGAAAGTTCATATGCTCACAGTCGACAAAAAGACAAAAAAGAGTAAGATTTTCTTGATTTTCTGTTACTCATATATTTCTTGTATGCTTCTGAAACGTCGAATTTTTTCGCTTGAGTTTTCCTCTTCTTGAATACTCCCAGTTGGTAAAATTGGTGGAGTAGTAGGCTCGTCTTCTGTTTGTTCTAGCATTGGATGTTCCACATCATTTTTTTCAACATAAGGGAAGAAATTGTAGTCTTCATTTTGTTGTTCCCAATCCCATTCTCCTTCTTCATCAAATATGATATCTTGACTAATGACTGTCTTTCCAGTATCAAGATTATAAAGTTTATAGCCTTTAGAGTTTGCATCATAACCAACGAAGATATATTTCTGACTTTTATCATCCAGCTTGCTTCTTTGCTCATCCGGGACATGCACATGAGCTATGCTTCCGAAGACTTTTAGATGAGAAATACTTGGCTTTCTTCTACTCCAAGTTTCTTGTGGTATTTTCCTCCATATGCTTCTTGTTGGAGATCAATTGGATAGATACACTGCACATGCAATTGCTTCTGCCTACAATTCCTTTGGTAGCTTTTTGCTTTTAAGCATGCTCCTCACCATGTCAAGGATAGTTCTATTCTTCCTTTCTGCTACTCTATTTTGTTGGGGGATCTCAGAACTGTGAGAAGTCTTTGAATTCCATGATCTTCATAATATTTCTGAAATTTATTCGATATAAATTCTCCTCCACGATCTGATCTCATGGATTTGATTAGAAGTCTGCTTTCCTTCTCAACAAGGACTTTAAACTTCTTGAATTTTTCAAATACCTCTGATTTTTCTTTTAAGAAATAAACCCAAGCTTTTCTTGAATAATCATCTATAAAGAGAAGAAAATAGTTGCTCTTACCAAGTGAACTTGGCTTGATCGGACCACACACATCTGTATGTATAAGTTTCAGTGGCTTTCGAGCTCTTGAGCTTGACTCATTTGGAAAGTACTTCTTGAATTGCTTTCTAAGTAGACATCCTTCACATATTTGATCAGGATGACTAATGACTGATAGTCCTTTCACCATTTATTTTTTAGAGAGTAATTTCAATCCTCCGAAGTTGAGATGTCCAAACCGAAGATGCCAAAGCCAAGTTGTGTCTTTGTAACATGTCTTGAGACACTTTGTAATATTACTTTGAATGCCAAGCATAAACATTCGATTTTTTGACATTGGCACTTTAGCAATTAAATTTTTTTTTTATCTCTTATAGAAAGATTATTATCTTTTAGATGGATATCATAATCTTTTTCTAAGAGCTGTCCCAGACTCAAAATATTACTTTTAATGTTTGATACACAATAAACATTGGAAATAAATTGATGATTTTTATTTTTTAATCGGATGAGAATGTTACCTCTACCTTTTACTGCTACTTTTGATTCATTTCCAAAAACCACATTTCCACTTACTAATTTATCAAGTTCTACGAATATGCTTCTTTTTCCACACATATGATTGCTTGCACTAGAATCAAAGTACCATGAGTTATCTTCACTTTTTGTATTTTCCTTATATGCCAGTAGTAAGGTTTCACTGTCTTGACTTTTTTCTTCCACATAATTGGCCCATTCTTCAACTCTTTTATTATTTGGAGCTCTACATTCTGATGCATAATGGCCAAACTTTTTACAGTTGTAACATTTGATATGTGACTTATCATATCTCGATCTGTAGTTGTCTCTCCCATAACCTTTTATTGTGCTTTCTTTCATTTGGATATTATTGTTATTATCATAGGACCTCCAACTTTGTCCACGTCCACGTCCACGTCCACGTCCATGGCTTTCACGACCGCGACCTCTTCTTTGTTGCTCATCAACTGTTCTATTGTCATGATTTGTAAGTTTTTTGTTTCTTCAATAATAGTGACAATATGATCGAATTTTGCATATATTGATCGAAGAATCTTTTTCATGATTCTTACATCACTTAATATTTCACCATTTCTTTTTAATTGATTTGTCACTGTTAAAACTCTAGAGAATTAGTCTGAAATGACTTCTCCTCCTTTCATATTTAAGGCTTCAAACTCAGTTCTTAATGTTTGAAGACGTACTTTCTTAACCGGATCTGTGCTCTTATATGAGGTTTGAAGCTTTTTTCATGCTTCTTTTGCTATCTTTGCTTCTGAGATTTTCTCAAAAGCATCTTCATCTAATCCTTGATAGATTAGATATAGAGCCTTCTTGTCTCTCTTTCTTGAGTCTCTCAAACTATCCTTTTGAGCTCGAGATAGGGTATCTTCATTCTCTGGTTCTTCATGGCCTTTCTCTATTATGTCCCACACATCTTATGATCCAAGGAGAGCCTTTAACTTAATGCTCCAGTTGTCATAGTTGCTCTTGTGGAGCACTGAGACTTGGAAGGGAATCATACCACTATTCGCCATCTATGTTGCACGGACATGGATACGGACACAGGGATACGACACGGCAGGATACGGGGACACGACAAATTTCAAAAAACTAGGATACGGATACGACTAGGATACTGCATGAAAAAAAATTAAATATAAATATTATCTATTAACAGAAATTTAGATAAATAAAAAAAAATGCTTAAACATTATTTTTATAAACATTCAAACACAAACATAAGAAATATTAAGACAAAAGATTTGCATTTTCTTATGAATCAAACAAAATAGCTTCCAGTTCAGGTTCATCAAAAGAAAGATCTGCAATCTCGAGAATTCCAGCATTTTCAATATCCATTGATTCAAAATCATCACCTCCAATATCCCACATTTTAGATTCGCCTTCATTATAGTTTGGAGATCTCCTTGACAGAAGTCTAAGATTGTTATAGACATAAACTAAGTCTTCAGCTCTTTGTGGTGTCAACTTGTTTCTCTTCATGGAGTGAATAAAATTATAAGTGTTCCAATTTCTTTCACAACATGAGGATGAACAAGGTTGTCCTAATAATTTTAATATAATAGATTGAAGCATCGGTGCAGCAGTTCCATGAACAATCCACCATTTAATAGGACTCATATACCATCTGTCTTTTATGGAATCACTACTAGAAAAATCTTCCAAAAATGCTGAAAATATAGTATACTCATCATTTGCTCTTCTCCTTTCTCCTTCATTAGAAAAATATCTCTCAAAATATTTTTTTCTCTCTTACTATTTCTAAATCTCGATGCGGTAGAACACGATCACCAGACTCAGCAAGCCATTGTTGACTATAATACATGCAAGTTATGTTATAACATTAATTATAAAATATTAAACATCATAAAATATCATTTATATTAAAATTATCATAATCTACAATTTAAACTCTTAAGATTACATTGGATTTAAGGAATGAGCAAGATAATGTAAATGTGTGTTGCTTTTATTCAATCTTTCCACAAAGATTTCATTCACAATATAAAAAAAATCTATAGGTTAAAATACATAGCAAATCATATAAGTTCAATTATAATTAAAACTTAAAAACTTTCAATCAAAATAATAAAAATTAAAAATTAAATTAAAAGTATACCTTGAATTATCTGTGGGGCTTTTATGTTCTTTCTTAAAAATAGCTTCCTTCACTTTTTCGATCATAGAATCTCACCACTCATAAATATTGTGAAGACAAAGTTTATCAGTGTCAGCTAATCGAAGCATCTCATAAATATGAGTTGTAAAGCTGAGGATTTAATCTACATTCATCCAAAAGTTTTCATTTAGGATTTTATTCTTACTTATTTAACTTTCACTAAATCATCATCTTTATACATTTCCCATTCTTCACTTATCACTAATTGTTCCAAGCCTCTTTTTATTATTTTAAATCGTTTAAGCATAATAATAGTTGAAGCAAAATGTGTATCGGCCACTGAAAGTAACTTTAGCTTGCAATGATTATTAAACATTGATAATCTCATTGCATGATTCATAATAAAATTCTTGATAAAAAAATATCACTTGATACTTGAGCGATCCAACTACACTGTTCCATCATATCATCATATCTTGAGTTTGTTGGTGTACAAATATTCTTCCAAGTAAGATTAAGAGTATGAACCACACACGGGGTCCAAAAGATATGCCGAAATTTTGCTTCCACAATGTATCCTGCTGCTTTGCAAGTCGCAGCATTATCAGCTATAACTTGAACTACCTTTTATTGACCAATCTCTTGTATAATATTAATCAATAAATCAGTTATAAAATGTTTGTCCTTAGTCTCTCTTTCACAGTTTATTGCTTTCAAAAATATTGGTCCACTTTCAGAGACTGCCATGATATTAATAAGTGGTCTTCTTTGAGCATCTGACCATCCATCACTATAAATGCTTACTCCTTTCTCATTCTAAGTCTTCTTGATTGGTTCTAATAAATTATCAATATTATTCTTTTCCTTCTACAATAATGTTGTTCTTAATGCATTATAGCTTGGTGGGACATAACCTGGTAGTTGACTTGCACTTTTAAAGGCACGTGCATCATAAGGATTTCTAGCTAAGTGAAAAGACAACCCTCCAGAATAAAACATCCTAGCTATCTCACTGTCAACTAATTCACGTGTATCAATTTTGAATGCATTTTCAATTGATCCCATAGTTTTCTTTCTCCTTTTTAGATCAATTGGATTAGCACTAGAATAAGAATTCTCAAAAAAAGAATCTGCAATGCTTAATGTGGGTAAAGAAATTAACTTAGGATTAGATTATTTCATTCTTTGTTCAGATTCCTCCACCATCTTTTGCATCTTAATCAAATTTTAATTCGTTACTTTAGAACATGATGCAATCCCAGCCCCTTTAATTTTTAACAAGTGAGCATTGACTCTATAATATGACCCTCTATATATTTGTCTACAAAAATTGCATTGAAAAGTAACATTTCCTCCCCCTTTTCCTTTATCTAATTTTGTATCTTTCGTGACATATTTTCATAATGAAGCATTATCATCAACATCTTGAATATTTCCTTGATTATTTGAAGGCTCAGAATTACAACTCATTTTATTATATAATTCTGCATGAAAAAAAATTATGCATTTTAAATAATCTATATTAATTCAAAATTAATTTAATCTTATTTTTTTTCCATTAATACTTTATTACATTTTTCATTATATTTTTATTATTTTCATAAAATATTAATTTATTTAAAATAAATTATATAACAAAAACTATTATACTTACATATTATATATTATTAAATATTACATAATACATACTAACAAAAGTATTCATATTTAAATATTTCATATTTTAATATTGCATATTTATTATTATTCTTAAAATTATGTATTTAAAATTAAAATAAATTATTTGTTTATTATATTTTGTATATATATTAAACAAACAATAATAATTAAAATATAAAAAAAATATATTTAAGCCCTCTAACCCCTGCCCCCTCTAGTTACAGCTTCTAACTCCCTCAAACATATATTTTAAATACAATATTTTAAAATAATTTAAAATACTGTATTTTAAAATAATTTAATGTAATAAAAATTTAAACCCTCTAACACCCTCCCCCCTTCCGAACCTTTCCCCCCCCCCCCCCCACCCTCCTTTTATAGTTTTGATTTTTGAACTCTTCCCCCTCCTGATACATATTTCAAAACTCCTCATTCTCTTTATAGAGTTAGGTTACCTTAGGTACTGTCGGCGCCTCGGCAGTGTGCTCCTCCCCTCCCTATTTGATGCAATGATAATTGACAACTATTTCCTGCAATCGGCTTGTCGGCAACTCACTGTCGGCGGTGTGCTCCTCAATTTGTTGGAGATGTAGGAGTAATCGTTAATATATAGTGTATTTCCGATACGTTAGAATCGTAAAAACGTGTCGGTTGGTAAACGACGCGTCTGTTGTTAACGAAGACTATTTCCGAACAACACGTTGGATACGTCTCCAACGCGTATCCAATACGCCATGTGACGTATCGCATATGGATTTGTGTCCGATACGCCACGTGGCGTATCGGACACTTATCCGACGCGTGTCCCCATGTCTACGTGTCGGACACGTGGACACAGTGGTTCCTAGGCGTATCCGTGCAACATAGTTCGCCATCACCTCGCTATTAACCATCAACCTTTGATACCACTCTGTTGGAAAGAAAAAAAAGAAGATAGAGAATAATAATAATACTTAAAAAATGCTTCAATATACTTTAGAATGAAATACATTAAACACCAATACAATATGGTTATTTATATGTTACAAATCCCACAAAAATCTCAACTATCTTAGACTTAGTCTTAGGTAGTTATTTTAAAAACTTTGAATTATGAAAATTCAAAGTTACATTTAATTCTCAACTAACTTTGACCAAGTCTATAACTTTTAAAATTATTATTATTATTAAAATAAGCTTATATTTCAATACATTGTTCTTTAGATTGATGATGAGTTAATTATACGAATCAGTAGACATTTAAGTAAAATCTTAGTATGTTCAATTTTATTTATTTTATGATCCAACGTAATAATTTGAGAAATTAGAATATTCGAAGTATTGATATGATCAGTTATCATAATAGATTTTATTTTATGAAGAGTATAAAATTATCTTTTTAAGAAGATCTTATTGTGAAGTGATTTTGCTTTGTATAATTTTGTGAGATTATCGTAATTTTTTTTGCCGTATTCATCTTTGTCACACTCGATAATACTCATTTAACTAATACCAAATGCAAATTGACAATCTCATTACTATCTATCTCAATTCATTTATCTTCAAAAATTTTGGTAAGTTTTTTTTCAATTACATCTAAATAATTATTCTTCCTTAAAATTTTCTTAATTTATATTTTTCATAATAAAAACTTACTCCCGTTGAATTTTTTACTTCAAAATTTATTGCTATTTATTTTATTTATATAATAAAAAGTAATCAAACATAATAGTAATTATTTGTGTTAATACAAAAAAAAAGTTTTTAGATAAGCAGAGTAGTGTAATTCTCTTTTAAAACTCACAAACCCTAATGTTTTTATCGTCCTTTTTATAGAATTTTTTTTTAGATATGTATTAATCATAAAATTTATTATCCCAAACTTTTTTTTGATATCACTATTATAAAAATAGAAACCCATAATATTAATTTAAAAATAAAAAATTCAACCTTAAGATAAAATAAATAATGCAAAAAATAAAATATAAGCTAAAAAGATATTGGGATTGTGATATTTTTTAAAGGAGGAGGAACTCCCTTTTATAGAAAAAATATCAGAAATCTCAAATAGATTTTAAATATGAGCAAGGTAATGTTTCACTAACCACCTTGACGTTACAAAAAATAATATTTTAATAAAATATTAATATAACTAGCATAGTAGTTATGCTAATTATAATTTTTTAACAATTATACTCAATACAATTGTTATAATAATTATAGTAATTATTGAGATTTAGTATTTATATATATAATATTTATTTATTATCTATTTTTTTTACCTTTATGTATTTTTATATCGATATATATTTATATAGACATAGATATATATAAATTTTCTCTTTTTAGAATGAATGAATAATATGTATTTATTCTCAACATGATATCATAGTAAGATTATGTAAAATCCCAAACATAATGTGCTATAACATGATTGTGTAGTCATGAGTGATTGTGCACGTGTGGTAGAGACATGCATGTGTAGTGTGGTGAAAAAGGTAAGTATGACATTGATGAGCTGTTTGTGTTGACATGGTGCAATGTCACATCAATACACCCTTGGCATCAAGTCATCTATGAGGTTCAAAGGTCGCGTGATAGTGATGCTAGTGTACAATGTGTGATAAGTGTTTATGTAGTTTGGTATAACAATTCTTTGTGATGTGTATTGTGTGCAACATGGTACAATGTAATATTAAAAAATAGTGAAATCATTATAATTATATATAAAATAATCTAGTTGAGATTGACAACATACTAATTTTAGTGAGAGTTTAGTTTTTGAATTAAATATATGTGAATTATTTATTAGATGATATACTTGAGATTCATTTAGATGAGTAATTAATTTTTGATACATAGTTGTTTGTTTATTTATGATAGTTTATTGATTTGTATATGATTAATATATTTAATTTTTGTTAGACATGCAAAAATGTGTAAGATTTAATTGTCTTGATGTATGCTTTTGGTATATTTTTTATATGGTAATATTACTCATCTATTAGTGTAGATATTGACTAAGCATGATGAGGCTATCTATTATATAGTTTGAATATAATTGTGTGAGAAGATTATAAAGGTGATAGCTGTAGTGATATATTTGATTGTGCTCAAGAGATTGAGTGATCAAATTTGTAATGTTTTTTATTTTCGTTGGTAGAGTGATACACTATTTTGTGAATACATATTCTTATTGAGATAATATTCTTATTTTTTTTAGAAATTTATTAGAGGATAATTCTTGCATCCATAACAATACTCATATCTAGTAAAATTAAGATGATAAGTCAATTATTTTAATTTCTTTTCATATGATGATAATGAGAGAATCGGGAAGAATGTTTTTAGAGAGAAATTAACTATGACTTGCTCTTTTTGTGTGAAACAAAGATATATTAAAGAGAAATATTGAATGTTGTATCATGAGTTATAAAAGATATTTCAAGATTTTGTGGTTGTATAATATATTGTTGGTTCTACTTAAACTAGATCTTATGTTTGTTCATATATGATCTTGTTATGCTTATTCAATAATATTATTTCAATCATGGTTAATGACACTTACATTCTAGTTGTTGGATCTCATAAAACAACTCTATTTTTTATTTTGCTGAGTATAAAGTATTTGATATTTTTGTAACCAATGATTTTATTGTACAAGCTAGAAGGTACAACAACATTAATTTTAAGTCTATTCTCTGATAGGATTCTTTTATATATGTGCGTGTGTATATATATATATATGAGTTTTGTCATTATTTATTTTCAGTTAATTATTTTATTAAATAATAAAAATATAATATTATTTTTTTTATTGGATATTTGTGTATGATTGACTAATCATTCATAAAGGCCTTGCCTTAATATGTAATGATAAATTCTTTTGTCTAAGATTAATAGATTTCGGATTTGAGACTCATTATAATTCGAACACAATCTCTTTAATTTTTGGAGATAAAATTATTGATATATTAATTTTTCTTTAGATTCTGCACTGGGTATGACCTTTTATTAATTGATCATACAGATGACTTCCTCGAGGATCAAACAAGATAGACTGTATCTATTTTTCTTTATCCCTTGAAAATTTAGATGTTTGGTTATTATTGACCTACTTATTATATAATCTCAAATTGAGCATTCATTATTGGATAATTTGAAGATTATGGAATTACGCATGTATGGACATGTCTGCTATTAACGATGAAATATATTAGTTAAGAAAATATTATAAATCTTTGTATTCACTATGTCATAAAGTTATTAGTAAAGACTAATTCTATCTGATTCATTGATATGTTTGTGTACTCGATATGATATTAGATTTTCATATTCAATACATTAGAAGGTTGTTAGTAAAGATGTGTTCTATCTAATTCTTTGATGTGTTTGTGGACCTTATAAAACTATCATATATAATAATTTGAGATATTTTGTAATGTTTGTTAATGATTGTACTCAATATACATGATTTTTTATTTTTTTTAAATAATAGATTGTGTGTTTTTATGAAATATTATCAAATAACAAAAATATAATTTGAATGTATATGATCATATCTTGTGCACAAGACTCTTGCTTTAGTATGTGATTTGATAGAGGTTAATATCTTGGTTGTTTTACCCTCGAATGACTGAGCAATTGAGTTTAATGAGTTTTAAATTTGTGACCTATTATCTTTAGATGAAGATATTTTCTATCACATCAAGGCATGACCTCTAACAAATACATATAATACAAAGATTTTTTAAGTGAATAATTATCTTAGTATTATTTTCATCTAAATATATTTAACTTATAATTTTTAAAAGATTCAATATATTAGTGTTTGTGTAATTGCATACTAATATCTTGTTTGAATAACTTTACAAATACATATAATACTAATATCTTGTTAAGAAATAATAATATTTTGGAAAATACTTCACTTTAATATGTTAGTTTTTTTAGCATAGGATAATTCACTAGATATCCTATGCTGACACTTCTATGCAGAGTGGAGTAATTGAATGAAAGAAAATATATTTGATTAAAATAATTATTATATTTTTATTATATAAAAGTATTCATAGATATTTTTGAAAAGAAGTGATTTTAATCACTAATTTGTTGATCAATTGGATATTGTCATTTGTTATTTTAAATTTATATCTCATATTAACTTATATATCAAGTATAAAAATTATTTCATATTTCATTCAAGTTTTTTAAATGTATTTGTTTTGGAAAAAATCTCTCTTGATAGAAAAAAAAATAATCACACATCATTAAGTGTGCATTTTCTGACAACTTCATTACACAAAAGGAGTAAAACTAGTAGAATTATTATGAGTATGAATATAATATTCTTTGATGATAGGTTATTTTTCAAGGATTTGATCAAAGAAGATTCCTTGAGATGCTATAATGATGAGATATTATTAGGTATAATTGTTATCCCTTATAGAATAATAGCTAAACTTGTTCTTACACTTGATGCTACCACCATGATCGATCTGGAGGAGAGTGATGAGATATCTCTTAGTGTCTCATCATATCATAATTCTGTTAATACTCTTGATAGTGTGAGTGAGGAGGAAGCTTCTAATATGAGTGCACTAAACTCGAGTTGTGAGTTTTCCTATCAGAAGATTATAATTGAAAAACTTGATGATCTTAGTGTAAAGATGTATACTAGATAGATAAATCAATGATAATTTCAAGTCAAATCATTTGTATCTAGTTAAGGATTTCAATTTGGTATTTTTGTTTGCTCTATGGAAAAGATCAAGGATTTGTTTTACCTAACATGCTTAATCACAATGTTTTTTGTTTTGATTTTGATACTACATGTTTTGTTTTGTTGTCTTCTCAATCCAAATATTCTTTTTGAGATAATTAGCTAATTAGGTTGGTGACATATCATGTTGCATAAACTAAGTGGAATCACCTCTAAAAACATTTCATGTTGCATAAACTAAGTGGAATCACCTCTAAAAACATGTTAGAGCTTATTCTAAAGTCTCTAGATTTGTAGTGAGATGTAGGTGAGTGTATACAATGAAAACTAAACCTAAAAGCAAGGTAGATCGGCTTAAGACTAAGTTGATAAGGAGAGCATTTATACATATTTATGATATGAATAATTAGGATACTCTTTATTATGCAGTCTAGATAATTATTATCAAATTATTATTTTTTATTGTTATTTTTCATTGATAAATTATTTATTAATTTGTTATAAGAAATATATTTTTTCATTACGATTTTGAAAAATATTTATTTATGTAGCAACTAAAAAGTTTTACAATTTAAGGGATACATATATATTTTGTAGATTGTGAATTTTTTTTTTGTGAATTAAAACAACCTCATATGATATGACAATATGTGATGTAATAATGTATGTTAATGATATTATTTATTATCAATGATAATCTTCTGAGTCTCTGTACTTGAATCCCATACCTTTGAATATATAATATCGAATGATTTCCTACTTAAGTCTGATTGACGGGTAGGATAGGAAGTTGTATTAAGCTTTCTTAAGTCTTAATTGACATAACTGATAACTCATAATTTATGAATAAAATATCATTAAGATTACAATATAATATTTTCAACTTGATTAATAATAGGTGATCAAACTGAGATTATAGAAATAAAGAGTACAACATACTCAAATATCTAATAGAGATCTTTCCATTAAAGAGAGAATATATAATTTACAATGCTAAATTTTAAATGAAGTATTCCTCAGAGTATTATGATCATGTAAAAAATATTAATAAAATTAAAAATAAAGTTAGAGTTGAATTATCTAGAAATATAACTTATAAAAATAAAAATAACATGACAATCAAAAATAAGCAAGATATAAAAAAGTAACAAAGGCTAAAATTGGATATTAATATATTTAATAACTTGTGAATGTTTGTTATTAGATATAATAATATTTTCAAATTAAGAAAAAAATATATTGAATATGGTATGATTATTTTTAATATGAGCACCAACTTTTTTGTCTATAATCAAGAAGTTTGCAGTGGGTATATGAATGAAATACTTAATGATATCTAAAAGAAGAGAGATCTATTATTATTCCAGAGAAAAGTTTTTTATATTTCTCTATAATAAGTATAAGTGTCATGATAGATGAATTTTGTAAAGAATCATAGATGATTTTGATAGTCAGTATTGTCTCTCTCAATATTGTATCAAGTTCTTGGTATTTTCTTTGGATATAATATCAACAGTTATCTTTGATATGATCAATTCTCCTATAGTGGATATATTGAATTGATATTTTTTTCTATCTACTTATACTGTGCTGATCTTTTTTCTTATTGTGTCAGAAAATTATGTTTATTCCAAATATAAAATTATATCTAATTAGGGTTTTTATCAATCCTAATTTTCATTTTTTTAATAAATTTGTTGAAATCCTAATTAGGGGTTTTGCCCAAAATATTAACGTGCACCACCATGCACCATTGCACATCATTGCAATTATGTCCAATTAGGATTGTTGTCAAAAAATGTCATTGTGCATTACCACATGCCACCTTGCACCACTATCGCATACCTATTGGCTAAGAAGCACGGACTCGGACAAGGACACGGGGATACAACACGGTAAGATACAGAGACACGGAAAATTCTAAAAAACTAGGATACGGATACGGTATGATAAAAAAATAAAATTAAAAATAAAAATTATTTTTTTTATAAATATTAAGTATTTTATAAAATAAAATAAAATATTTTATTTTATAAAATAAATATATATTTATTTATTTTATAAAATAAAAATATTGTAATTTATTTTATTTTATTTTATAAGATAATATTTATAATTATTTTATTTTATAAAATAATATTTTAAAATTATCATATATTATATAAAAATATATTTTTTTATTTTATAAAATAAAAATATTTTATTTTATATTATAAAAATATTTTATTTTATTTTATGTCAGCCCTGCATCCTCATAGTTAGCGCCCGCCCCCTGCTTCCCCCTGCTTCCCCCTGCCATCCCCTCATTTCACGCCCGCCCCCTGCTTCTCCTCTCAATTCGTGCCCGCCCCCTGCCTCTCCCCTCAATTCGCGCCGCCCCTTGCCTCTCCCCCTCAATTCGCGCCCGCCCCTGCCTCCCCCTGCCTTTCCCCCTCAAATCGTGTCTGCCCCCTGCCTCCCTCCTCAAATCTTGCCCGTCGCCTGCGTCGAGTGGCCAACGTCGCCGCTGGACGTCGTCGGACATCGGTCACTCGGCATGAATATGGCAGCTGACGCAACCATCTGATACGTCACGTGGCGTATTGGATACGGATTGATCAATGATACGTCACGTGACATATCGGACACGTATCCGTGCCATGTCCGTACTGTGTCCACGTGTCGGACACGTGAACACTGCTGTAGGGAGCCATGTCCATGCCCCCTTGCCTATTGACTATTGTCGCATGTGATTGGTGCTGCCAACCATGTGTCCCGTAGTTGCTAATGGCATGCGCCTCTATTGCCACCATTGTGCATACATGTTGTCACTATCATGCATGCCTCTGCCGCCATCACCGCATGTGTCTGCTACCACTGCTACATGCACCTCTACTACCACCATCATGTGTGATTGCTACTACCATTCCATGTGCCTATTTTTTTTTTCAATGCCACACTTTGTGCATATCCACTCTATCCACAAAACAAAGATTATATTTTTCTTAGGTTGACTTTCATGCCATATAGAGAAATAATATTAAAAATGAATGTGCATAATATTCTATAAAAATCCTAATATTAAATCCTCATATATAGTTGACAAAAATGAATGGGATAATCCATAACTTGGATGCTCTTGTCAAAAGTACTAAAATGAAAAAGCAATAAGAAAATTGCAATGCTTTGGGCTCTTGTATATCTTTTCATGATTATGTACACTTTTAACTTTTTGATTTTTCAGATTTGAGTTGGATACCAACTGTACCCTGCATTGAGAGGGCTACTATAAGTTTTTATATATATTTTTTATAGTTAATTTTATCTTTTGTAAAAGTAAGAGACAAATAGTAATTTTACGATTAATTACTTGATAGGATTAAATACTCATTTACTTTGGGTCAGATACCTTCTTGAAAAGATTGATTACTAATTTATTTTTGTAATTACTTTTTATTGTGATAGTTAAACATTAAAATTTATAGTCTCTAGTTTGGTGTCCCACGAGCCAAGGAAATATAATGAGATAAATTTTTTTAAATTAGGAAGAAGATATATGAGGAGACTATTGTACATATTATGTTCGTATAACAAATCAATAAATCAATATCTTCACAAAGGCCTTAAAGAGATATCAGTTTACTTTTTTTTGTTCAAGTTTGTTACTAAAGACATTTATACACCACCTTCGGGGAGTTATTATGATTTTTATTTGTTATTTGTTATTTTTTTAGATTTTGCTTTATGGACGAGAATACTCAATGTGTGGCTTGTCGCAATTCACATTCATTTATGTTTATAAGATTTACTTATATTTACATTTGGATATATATTTTTGGTTATTTCATGAATTAAGGATTTTGCATATTTATTTTGCACATATTCAAAGATGAACTATTATTTTATTTGTGAAAAATATATATAATGAATCAAATATTACTGTCTATATTTCTGTTGAAGATTAGTAAAGATTTTCACGATGTTTCTAAAAAGGTCTTCATTTTCTTTTATGCGTTTCAAACATTCTATTTGTGATATTCATCCACTAACATAGTCAACAACTATGATTTTTACTGGCCTATTGTTATTGATGGTTCAAAGGCTTTCTAAGTGGTTTTGTTGTGCATTTATTTAAAGAGGAACAAGACAACTTTCTGTTATGGGGTGGTTTTAGGATACCTATTTTGCTTAATATTTTTGTATGGCATAGATACATTTAGCAGCTCACTGTTACTTTTATCTGCCAGAATCATGGTGCATTTCTGATTCAAGCGAACACTCAAAAGCGTACCAAACTACCAGATGAATGTGCAACTGTTTTTGAGTCACCCGAGGTTGGAAATTTGTATTGCTCATTTCACATCAAAGATCAACTTTCAGCTATTATCTTTTTTCTTTGATCTTAAATGATTTGACACAACTGGAGGAATAAAAAAACATCTCTGAAGTATGGAAATCTGATTACTTTGCGCTTGAAAATCAAAATGCAAGAAGAATGATTTTTTTCTGATTGATTTTTCGTAGTGCTTTGCAAACTTCAATAAGAATTTATCTTATTATGTCCTATTTTATCATGATATTTGTGCTCATTGAAATTTGAATATGGTGAACCACATCTTTATTTGGATATATGTATCTTCTGGTGATGTCGAGTGGGTTACCAGTATTTTATCATGATTAAAATTGGTGACCCAGACAGTGGCTGACAAAAGGCAGAAGACTTGGGAAACATTGAAGGGCAATGGTGATTCACATCAAAGAAAGCGGGGTCGTGGCAGTGGGCTACTTTCTTCAGGAAAAGGTACTGGTTGCAGGATTAATGACCAGACTAGATCGCACGTGTCTAGTTCCGCAGCATTGCCATCAGGGCTACTTGAGAATTCACGCCTAAATGTATGTCTTTCTTGGTAGGCATTTTACCCATTGCCTTTTTTCTTGACCTCAATTTCTGTTTCTGTGCAGATGTTGAAAAAAAAAAAACATTCTATATACTAAAAATCTGATGAAATGTAAATATATCTTAGCATAAAATCTAGATACTTAAAATATAGATAATATATTATATGATGTTAAAATATGATCTACATCAGAAAATTTTTAATATGATATCAGAGCTAACTTTTAGGGATGAGTTCGACCCAAACCCATTTTATAATATGATATCTGGTTTTATGGGCCACCTGCAAATCTCTAGTTTTGCGAACCCCATTCTCCATATGTCCAACACAGGTTGTGAGGAGGATGTTAAAATATGACTCACATCAGAAAATTTTTGAATTGTTATGATATTATTATATGACTTAAGTTCCTTTCTTATCTGATCTAGCTTTTAGAGATGAGTTTATCTCAAGTTTATTTCTAATATATGCAATCAGCTAATAACACTTGCAATCAAATTGAAAAATTGAAATACTACAAAAAATGTGTACTTAACTCAGAACTCGCATATTAAGTATGAGATATTTGTAGTAACTTGATGAATCATCATCATAATCAAAATATGTTTTTAATATTATTGATTTCAACTATATATACTTAATTTTTTAGGTTATGTGATTTTTTTCATCAATTTACATTCAAATCTAACCCATGAATATATTTAATTTATTATTTTTATTTAAATTTTTACTAATTTAATTTTTTTTTTATACAATTTTATTGATCATTCATTAAATTTTTTTTAAATTGATGAATATGTAATGTAAACTAATTCACTTACAAATCACTATGATAATTATTAAGGTTTTTATATTTTTTAGTTCTTTTTTTTTCAACACTAAGTTGTCATTTAACGTGCAATGGCATATTGATGGTATAAAATGTTTCAATCATTTTGATTTGTTATTTCTTTATCCTTGTGTCATGCTTATATATTAAATAAATTTTTCCATTTATTTGTTTAATTTTTCATTTTATGATATAACAATATTAAAATGATCGCTAATCCCTAATTGTGGTTGTGTTGTTTTTATTGTTGTTGCTTTCTTTCAAGAATTCTAATTTTTTGATTTGTGTTTTCCTGTTACTTGCTTAATTTGCTTGAGAAGAGACTACTATAGATGCTTATAAGATATTATTTTTGATTGTGATTTGAGTCACATAATCCAATATGTTCTAATTTTTCAATTGTATATCCTGGAAGGAGTGAAGCTAGATCATCAGATTGATGAGAGCTATCCTAGTGTTTCACCTTTGACACTTATTGCCGTGAAGAGGTGACTAGTTATATAGAGGAAGAAGATATAATTCAAAAAAGAAAAAAAGTCCAAAAAAAAAGAAGGGGCAAAGATAGAGGAAACATAAACTACCAGAATAGAAGTGTTTGAAGTGCTTGTGGTCAACACAAACATTAATGAGAATGAAGAAGCATAAAAGGAGAAGAAGATGAAAGAAAATCTTCCTCCAAAGCAGCCAAGTCAAACAAGAAAAAAACAAGACAACGATGAAGCAATTATATCTCTCTGTCTATGCCTAGGTTCTAATCTTATAAAATTCAGTTCCCTCTATAAGACTTCAGTGCAAAAAATATATCTTTCCTCCAAATCATTTCAAAAAAATTAAAAGTGATAACTATAACTAAATTGATAAAGCATTAGAGAAAGTATAAATTTTTGTTGAATAAAAATTGGTTTTTGTTGATTATTTTTCTATCTGATGGACATTCATTTTTCTTTTCTTTGCTTGGGGACAATCAAAATTCTTAAGTTTGAGACCAAAAAATGAGATCGTGGCTCAGATGTTTGGTCGCGATCAGATTAAATGAAGAAAAGGAAGAATCTTGATAGTGACATTGTTTTTTTGGTTGACATTTATTCTCGGTTGTGACATTATTACTTTGTCTTGACATCAATCCTCCATTGTGATATTATTCTTAGGTCGCGACATCTTCTTTGGCCATGATAATATATCTATGTGTTGCGACATCTTCTTTGGCCATGATAATATATCTTTGCGTCACGACATCATTATTCTATTATGACATTCAATCTTGATCGCTTCATTCTATTTGCTTATGACAATAATTTATTGCATTGCGATGTTAATGCTCGGTTGTGACATTATTTCTTGGTCACAACACCAAGTAGAGCCAAAAAGTGAGATTTGAGTCGCAACATCAAATCCATGTTGCAACAAAAGTTAAGTTGCTAGAGCACATTTCTGATCGTGATAACAACTCTTTAGTCATTACATGAACCGGTACAAATACTTGAATTCTGTCAGATTTATTATTTTTTCAGACTCAGGAGGCTAGCATATAAATGGCAAGATAAGGGAAGGCGGCATAGAGAAGTGGTGGACCGACAGCAGAGAGCATATATCCAAGGCTTAAAACAGAACTTCTAATTTCTAGGGTTGCTTAGTGGATTTAAGTATGAGGATTTTTGATGTCTTTGTGAATTATATTGTGAAACCAGTTGGGTTATAGTTTATGCAATTGTTGATATCTTTTTGAATCATATTGTGATATCTTATTTTTGGCTAGGTTTGAGATAACCTTCAACACTATGTGGGTTTTTGATGGATTGTGATAGGTGAATAATAAGCCCACATACTCTATGTACTCATCTTATAAACTGCCTTGAGAATTAATCAATTGTCTGCCTTGAGAATTATTTGAATATTTGGTTAATTGAGGTATTCATCGTAAGAATTATGATAGGAGTTTGATGAATTATTTCTATTATTCTTTGAATATTCTACTACCTATGATATTATGTGGCTCTTAGATACATAGTTGAGACATCATTTTTATGGACTATGATAATTGATTGGAGATTTGTCTCAATGGGATGAAATATTTTAGTATCATTTTTATTACATATATGAATTGAAAGGTGACATTATACCGGTGTTTAAGTGATATGTTTGAGAAGTGTGAACAATATGTGCTAGTAGATGTCGTATATTCTATCACTCCTTTAACTAACAATGCATAAACAAAATATTTATGGAGCTTTTGAAAAGGAAATCATCATATATTATGAAGTAAATCAACCTTATAACTATTTATATGAGTAAATTCTAGAAATTGTTCATTTGAATTTTGAGTTTCCATAAGCACGGCATATTTGCAAATAGTATTACTATTTATCTTGTTTGATGTATCAATCTTTTATTCAATCTTATTGTAAAACCTAGATAGTGAAGATTTTATTGACCTTTGTGCTTAACCAATTTGAATTAGAGGTGTCAATTGGGCTGAGCCGGCCCGGCCTGGCAGGAGGCACGGCACGAGAATTTCCTGTGCCTGTGTCCGTGCCGTGCCTATCCACGGCACCAACCGTGCCGTGCCGTGGGCCAACCGAACCTCATGCCATGCCTGGCACAGCACGATACTTTGGTATGTTGGCACAATACTTTAGTATGAGCCGAGAAACCGCCCAATCGACAGAAGCTGAGCCCGATGAGCGAGGCTCGTTGAGCCCCGAAAGTGAAGAAGAATTGTGGTGGCTCGGCACAGCGGCATCATGCCTCCGAAATGACAAAACCCTAATTTTTTTAAATTAGGGTTTTGGTCCGACCGGGCCAAACTCGACGAATTCGTGCTGTGGACCCGTGCCAAGCTGACCTCCACGACATGGTTACTGTATAGTGTTGTGCCTGGCCCAACATGAAAGCATGATCAGACCGGCTAAAAAGCAGGTTGGCCCGGCCTTGCACAGCCCATTTGACACATCTAATCTAAACAACTAATTTTTATGAGATTGATATCTAGACATTTATAATCTATTTTATTTTTTCTTAGATTTGTATATTTATGATAATTTTTATACACTATAAAAATAACCAATAACTTTCATTGATATTTTATTTGCAAGATTGGTAGATTTTGAAAAAAATTTCATTTGAGATTGTCCAAGTTAGATTATATGTTTTTTCTTCTATGATAAGATCTCGCTTTATTATAATCTTAAGGATATTTTGACTATACAGTATGAGACATATTAGCAGGGATGTTTACAAGAGCTTTCTTCCTTACAATGCAAGCTTGATTTGAGTAAAAATTCATTTGATCATATATGTTCAAATATATGAGATCTAATAGAAATATGACTAAAGAAGGATTTAGATTTCTAATCATGTTTGTTAATAATTACTCAAGATATACTTAGATATATCTTTTCCGTGATAGATTATTTTTTTTATTTTTTAGATTTTTTACTAAATAATAAAAATTCAATTTGATAAAAATGTTAAAAAGTAAAAAGTATTAATGTATTAGCATATATATCATGTCAATTTAGTAAATATTGTATGGATCATGAAATTTTATACTAGATTTCTTATGCTTATACATTATAACACAAATAAGATAATTAAAATAAAAAATAAATATATGATTAAAACAACTCGAATATTATTATTTAGAAAAAATGTTTCAAAATATTTTTGAAGGGAAATAATTTTAACCTTAATTTAATTCATTAATTGGATGTTCTTTTCTATCTTTTTTTTGACACATGTATTTTCAGATACTTATATTGGAGGGATGTTAGTTTATTTTTTAGAATTTTTGGATATATTTATTTTGCCTTCGGTCACTCTCCAGGTCAGGAAAAACTAACATTTAAAACTTCGAGATATTTTTATTAGATATTTTAATACTCAAAATAGGTACAAGTATTTCTCATTAAAGATTGGTAAAATTTTATTGAGTGTATAAGTTAGATTTTTTGATCATGACTTATTTTTATGAACATAAGAAGAATGTGAATCCAAGTATTATACATAGATATATTATCCTTCTTTTCTTACTTATAATCCTATTATAACTATTAGTTGATAGAGAGAGTCACCCATTGTCCATTGGCTACATTTAGTCTTATTGGTATTGAGTATGATGTAACTTCTATGAAATTATAATATCTACTAATAAATTTAGATCATAATGAATCTAGAAAAAATACGAGTTTTTGAGTAGGGGGTCTCGTTTAGACCCATATAATGTAGTATTATAATAGTCTATGACAATACAAAATTATATTAAATTGGTAATTAGGATACTTGACCATTAATGACTTAAAGTTTATATTAGGAGAGAGAATCATGTTCAGCCTAATTAGACCAGAGATGAGTCTATCAATGAGTCAAATGATCTTGTAATTGATCTCTTAGATTTTGTCTTTTTGATTGCCCTACAAAAGGGATAGAGAAGCTAAATTAGAATCTGATTTTACAAGTTTTATTGTATTTTTATAGTTTATTATTTTATTTTTTTATTATTTCTATTGATGATACTAACATACTTAAGTCCTTTCTAAAGATATTAACTAAGATGACATTATGTTATGATATATGAGATGCATGCCCATAACTCTAATGAGATTTGAGAATTAACACTATGATATTCGAAAAGATTTATTGTTGATTGTAACTGTTCATTGTGGAAACATGTTTAGATAAAAAAATATATTATATTAAAGCGAGAGTTATAGTAAGGGTTACACTCATATATTTGATGTGAACTATCAAGACACCTACTTTTTAGTGATCAAGATGGTTTTAGTATATATTCTTATTTTTTTTGTAGTAACTTATAATTAGAAGATACACTAACTAGATGTGAAGATCATGGTGATCTTGAGGAGGTGTATATGGAGTAATCACCAAAATTTTGAGTAGTAAAATTAGGTGTAGTTTGTCAATTGTAGGATATATTATACAACCTAAAATAGTCACCTAGAACATAGTTTATGAGATTTTCATTGGTAGTCACTTTGGTTGAGTTACACAAGTATGTTATTATTATTTTTATTCTTTTGATTGAATTTTGATGGTAGAATAATTTTCATAAGTGAATGACATTTTGAGTTACACAAGATGAGTTGGGAATTGCCCAACTTAAGAAGTATTTTTAGATAGTTTCAGATGAAGGTTCATGATAAACTTAGATATTTTCTTAGCATATTAATTATTTATTATATGAGAGATACTATTTTGTCACAGAAAAAGTATGTACTTGATATTCTTATAGAGATTTGCTTTGTAGGTTATGCGCTAATAAATAATTTTATTGATCTAAATACAAACTTCACTTTTGATGCAATATCTTTAGTTGGTTCATTTTATTTAGAGATAAATCGTATGAATACTTAATTATCTAATTATGATCATACTAGATATAATATATGCAGTCAATATAGTTAGTTATTTTTTAAATTATGCTCGATAAGGTTATCTTAATATAGTTTTCGCATTACTGAGATATATGAATAAGCCTTTAGGGCATAAGATTTTTTTAGGGATTATGAGTACATGTAGTTGATCGTATATTCATATTTGAGATGAACACCAATGTGCATCGAGATAAGATATTCCATTAGATATTTATATAGTTGTTTTGAGATTCAGTACAAAGAGATAATTGAGAGTGATGATCATAGTTGCATGTGAGATATTTTGAATATAATATATACTTGGAAAGATCATATATGCATTTTCATATCCCACTATCATTTATTGTGGCAATGAGGTAGTATGACAATTAACCTAAAATTTAGTATTTCATGAGCGAACGAAATACATGAAATTGAATTATTTTTTTCTTAGTGAGAAGATTTATGACCGGACCATGACCACAACATACATTTAGAGACCAAACAACCATTATATATCTTCATGAAAATTTTGAATATATATCAACTTATATTTTTTTTCTCTAAGTTAAGTATTGTAAACTTGCAAGCACCCTTTGAAGGAAGTGTTAAGATTTTTAATTTTTTTTTTTCTTTTTTTTTTAATGTTTTGATGGGAATACTAAATTTATGTGTTGTTCAAATTATTTTGCTCTTTATATTAGGAACTTTTATGTATGATTTTAGTAGTGTTTTTTTGAAATGTTATTTTTTATTTGACTTAATGTTTTTACACGAGGAGAGACAATTTTAATTGCTAATTATTTAATTAATTGAATGTCCACTTTTATGCTTTAGGTTGTGTACACTTTCAGTTGGATACTTAGAAACTTATAAGGGCTACAAGTATTATATTCCTGAAGCTAGGGGAATCTATATGCGTATAGATGCCATCTTCTTTGAACTTAATTATTTCTTTTTTTTTTTTTTGTGGATTCTTATTCGAATGTTAATTCCATAGAGCATATTGTTTCAATGTATGTTTAATTGGTGTAGTACTTAAGTTCTAATTTACCGTGATCTTATTTTCAATGTTCATTCTGGGCCCACTACATAACTTTTTTTAAAATATTATCTAATAGTTATAATATCTGATATTATTTATATGGTGGACATAGTTTATTATAAACAGATATACTCATTTGGATGCTATTCTTTGCATTCATAGATATTCAAAGAATAATGAGATAAGATTCATTATCTTCTATGATAACTAGATCGAGTGCAAAAACGAAATGCAAAGATATATTTTACTTTTCTGTGATTATTAAATAACAAGTAGATGAAATACATTGATAACAATTGTTACTTTATCAAAGATAAAATTCTGAATGATTTAATATTGCCAAACAAATTTCTTTTAGATATCAGCTGGCTGACATGCTTATGAGACACTCAAGTTGCTAGAAATTACTATTCAACAATAATACACACATGGTTATATGTATGTACTATTCACGTTAATATCCTGATTTTACTTTCTAACAAAAGGAGTCAGTCTACATATAATATGTCAATGTAATTTTTTTTTTATTTTGTTCACTTTGTTTGGTGCCTAATGCATGTATATTTTTATCAGTAATTAGTGTGGTACTTATGGACACTTATATTTTTACTTTTCTGATGTAGTATTGTCTTTTTATGGAATTATAGGTGGTTTTTAATTGCAGTGGTCTTCCTTTGTTATTTAATTTCTTGAATGTTTTTGTCTCAGGAGGTAAATTCTTTACGTATGAAAGTCTCTGCACTTGAGGAGGAACTTCAACGATTACGCCAGGAGGCTCTTGATACTCAAGCACTATGCCGTCAGTTAGAAAAGGTATGATTTTTCCCGAAAGTTTTTGCCTGTGCTTGCTCACAACAAATTGAACTCTTTTTTTTTTTTTTTTGTTTTTCCTGCATACACATCCAGGAATTGACTGAAATCAAAGATAATGAACAACAAATGAAACCAAAGGTGAGTTTTTCTCAAGTTTTTTGAGTTAATCACAACATACAACTTGATCATATTTAATTCTACTTCAATTTTTTTATAGTTGTTAGAAATGAAAATATTGGTATAAAAAAACCTAACATTTATTTGTATATTTAATATACAAGTTAAATTATATATAAAAAATATGAATGAAATACCCTTACAACACCAAAAATGAATAATACCAAAAAAGGCAAATAAGATTAGGATAGTTCATATGTTAGGTATTTCTATTAAAAGATAAATATAAAAAAGAGAATTATAAAGCTGTAAGTTACAACATTTTTAATCAAGTTGACCTTTTTAATGTTTTTGTGGAGATATTTGATAATTACTTTATTATTTGAATATATGTTATAGTAATGATCTAATCATGAATCTTTTTTCTAAGATAAGAAATTTCTATTTACGTGTTTTGTCTGCACGTGAAGTACTAGATTGAAGATTATATATCTTAATATTTGATTATTTTAATAAAGGATAATGAGAGAAGTGAGTGAATACTATGAATGAGAAAACTAAACTGGATCGATCGATTGAACTAGTCTAGTCATCAATTGATCATTATATTAGTTTGATTCTACCATTTGGGCTGGCACCCCATTGAACTAGGATTGAACTTGTAAATCTGGCGGTCAGACTAGTGGATTGAAAGAACTAGTTAGTTTTTTGGGAATCGACCATCACTAAAAATAACTTTAGTGATGAAGGTAGGATTTGAACCCTTGCCATAACTGTTCAAAAATGGACCATGTATCATGTGAGCTACTTGTATTCTTTTTATTTGACTGGCATATTATTTTTTTAAAATAATTTCCTATTAAAATAATTTTTTAAGAATTTTATTAATCTTAATTATTTTATTTTATATCTTATTTAATTTATTGCTAAGGTATACAAATTAATAAATCTTAACCCTTATCCCAGCTCAGCCCTTTGGCCTGGCCCATTCAACAGGCCTGGGCTAGCCCATTGGCCCATGGCCAAAATGGGTGTGCTGGGTCAGGTTCAACCTAGGTTACAACTCGACATGATCGGGCCAGACATGATGCTAACCTAGCCTAGCTTGGAGTAGCCGCAACTCTTAGAGAGGCTAGTTGTTGCTAGCTTGTTTGCCCTAGCATATCTTATGGGATAGGGGCAAGGTCCTAGGGGCTTGCGTTGGAAACAAGCCTGACTGTCTAGTCTAGCCCAATCTAACCTAGGCCCACCTAGGCTAACTCACTTGTGGGCTATGGGTTGTGGCATAGGCTATATATATATATATATATGTATGATTTTTTTTTTAAAATAAAATTTTGTTAAAATTCAAACTATAAATATTAAATGTAATCAATAACTTATATAAATATAAATGTAAAAAAACATAAAAAAATACATTCAAATTTGAAAATATAAATGTAAATACTAAAAAAAAATATAAAAAAAAAGACTAAACATAAAATATATATTAGGGTAGTGCCAGAATCATAATGTCACTATGTGTGGTTCAGATCATTATAAATTAAGTTTTAGTTTCATCATTTTCATATATATTATTATCTATTTGTAGTTTTTGGATTTAATTTTAAAGATTTATCTGTGTATTCTTCTAATCTTTTATATATTACAAAACTTTAATAATATCTAATTGTAATATGATTTTTTTATCTGAAATTGTATTCATAATCATAGAAAAAATAGATTTTAATGTTATACTAAATATTAGAGATGATGCTATTTTAGATAACACAGAAAAGACGAATTCTTATGATTTTTATTAATTTAATTTGTTCAAATTTTTTATGCCATTAGGATATAAGGTGGAGTAATCATCATTGTCTAAGGATTTTGACTATTGACTCCTATTTGTTGGATCTACTCATCTTTTATCTATAGCTAATTAAATAAAAAAGTTATCATCTTCAAATACGATATTAAATTTCTTACTTGAATGGTCTTTAAAATTATCATACTTATTTTTATAATTTTAAATAAATTATTTAATTATTCATAAATTATTTTTTCTAGTTCTTATGATTGGTTCATGCAATTGAATTTGAATTTCATATTTTTTTTTGCTTATTCAATTCTAATCATAGGATCTATGCATGTAGCTATTCAATCTAGAGATGAAATGTAGACTTAATATTTTAAATATTTTTTTTTCAACTCAAAAATTATGTCTCTAAAAGTAAATATTTATTATATTGGTGATAAACACTACTTATATTATATATTTAGCCAAGTATAATGCATATTATGAGAGCATATACAGACGAACATATGTTTTTTGTATCATAACAGATTTTTATAAATTCTAAAAAAATTCCTATGCCCTAACATACTTTATTAATTATTATTTTATTAGTTTTACTATTAATAAAATTAGATATTATATATTAATAGCGAACATATGAATTCAATATTAGATATGTATAATTCTAATGGTATGTGATATACAATTAGATTTTCTTTTTTTTATGCCTATTAATTTGTATTGATAGTAAAAGTTTTATAGTTTGTTAGGTGTTATAATATATTTTAATTTATTTTGTAGTTCTAATGAGAGAAATTATTTTTTAGTCAAATTATAATATTAAATTTATTGTGACACACACACTTTATGTAAAAAATCACTGCTAAGCAATAATCTCTAATAGTTTTTATGAAAATATTTTTTGTGATACTATTATTAAAAGTATATTAAATATTATGTTATATATTTTATTTTGTATCTCATATTTTCTAAATATTCTCGATATGTATTTATATATGCTAGACTATCATAAAGATGAAAGATATCACAAAATTTTAATATTTTTTTATTTAATTTTTACTTAGAATTTAAAAAGTGAATGGTAATGCATATGAATTCATTATTATCATGACCAATTCAAATGTCAGACGTTATTGAGACTACTCCTTTTTATTATAATTATTTTTTTTTATAATTATAATAAAAAGGAGTTTTTTGCATTTTCATGATAAATTAATTATAAATAAAAAAATAATTATAAATTAATGATAACAATAAAAAAGAGTTTTCTTAGAGATCCTATGATAGGCGAGCTTAAAATATTTATGCATATAATAAACTAGCCAAGAATCTTTCATAAATTTAGACTCATGTTATCTATGCATCTAGCTATCTATTTTATTGTTTATTTATGATGATAAATAAATGAGGCTAATGAACCCAAAGTTGATCCAAATTTAATAATTTTATTATTTAGTTGGGTTTGTCTATGATTAAATGTATTGTATTTTTTGGTATATTATTTAGTATATTTCCTAAGTTGTTTAGTTCTATTGTTAGTCTTGTATAATATATATAAATAATATTGTATTGAATCTTATTTAATTCTATAGAATTAAATTTTTAATAATTTAAAAGTGAGTTTATATTAATGATATTTGTTTATTAATCTTAAGTTTTTTAGGTGTTTGGGTTGAGACATTCGTATGACTAGGAGATAAACACAGTCTTAGATTTTTTGGTTGAGTTGTCATTATTTAAATCAATATTTAATTTATTTTCCTAATAATTATAATTTTTTATTTTTAGAAAATTTTGAGTAGAAGAAAATTTTTTAATATTTATATTATCTAGTAAAAAAATATTATGGAATTAAAAAATCATGTGCTTTGCAAACATTAAAACATGAATTTGAAGATAACCAACCATAAGTCTACAAAAGTAAAATATTGTACGTTGATCGTTACATTTGATGGGAAAGTTCATCAATAATAATTTATGTAATATTAATAGTATACTATTCAAAAGAATGCATTGTGATAAAGATTACAATTTGAATGTAAAAATTATAAATATTAATTATTTATTTATAAAAATTTTTAAAAATTGAAATATAATTTTTTTTTGTTTTTTTGTATTTTTTTGGTCATAAGTCTAAGAGCCATTGGATATTTGTCTGAAATCTTTTGACAAAAATTCAACAATTTACAATAGAAGTAAATTAATAAAATTAGTTTTTTTATTTGTTTTGTTTTCTACAAGGACAATGACGTGCTTCAAGCCATCATCGTCATTGTCATAGGTTGTTTCCAAGTAATATTTTATTTTTTAAAGAGGCATGTGGAATTTAGGTGCTTCATTATAAAAAAAATTTAAATATACATGTGTACTTCACGTGCCTATACTTTTTTAATGCAACACAAACTAGCTCATGAAGTCCATGTGCCATGTCGGTTTCATGCTGTTCGTGCTGAATAGTATGTACCATGCTATGCTTTGGCATGTGGGTTGATTGGCCATGTTCGACATGACACAAGCTATGTTGTCGGATGGTTCATACCTGATCACGACATGGTTGTAGGCCCTGCCGTGTTGTGCCAAGCCTGACGTGACTTTTTTGGGTTTGGCTTTGGTTGCCCAATTTTTTAGACATCTTTATTTTTTATTCTATGAAATATCTGAAAAATAAAAAAAATAAATGTGATTTATTATTTATCACAAAATAAATTTATAAATATATATTTCATGTAATTATCAATAAAAATAATCAAATATCTAAAATTTTCTTTAATTACCTCTCTACTAGGTTTTTATATGTTCAAGTGTATTAAATTGAAAAAGTCATTACTCAAATCATACAAATGTGTAAGATAATAAACATTAGTATATTTTCCTAACTAATATACATCACATTATAGGGTTGAAATATACTTAAAATTAGGATACAATATTCTTAACTTAATGATAAGTGATTAAACTGAGATTATACATATTTAAGGTCCAACACACTTACATATAGTAGGAAAGCCTATTTAATATGCGAAGGCAAATAATCTATCTTCCTCAAATTTAAATGAAGATTTGCTTAAACTTTATCAATTTTGTAAATAAATATTATTAAAAATAAAAATTAAATTAGAATAAGCTGTATAAAAAGAGGCTTTATATAAAATAAACTAATATGATAATTGAGAATAAGAATGATATGTGAATTTAACAATGATTAAGACTGATTTTTGTTATATTCAATTATTTTAGAATATTTATCATTGATTACAATAATATTTTTAGAATTAAACAAATAATTAATAATATGATAGGATTACTATTAATATGAATATTGATTTATACGTTGATAATTTAAAAGTATGAAGTGAGATTACGAGTGAAACAATCCGTGATACCCAAAGGAGGGAAAGAATTTGCAACTGTCTAAAAGAGCAATTTTATATATTTTTTTCTAGTAAGTATAAATATTATTATGGTTGACTTTGATAGTTAGTATGTTTTTCTTTGTACTATGTAAAGATCTTGATCTTCTCTCTAGAAAGAAAGCTCAACAATTATCACTAGTTTGATTCTTTTTAGATAATACATGCATATTACATCACAAACAAAATCGCTCCTATATGTTTATCGAGGCCATATAATAATTCCAAAAAAAAAACATTAAGCTACCATTTGAAGTTAGGGTTTCTCTAGTTTGAAACTCTAAAAATACAAGCATGTGAGAACTCACAATATGATTTGTCTATTATATAAGCATGTTGGTTGTATGAGTTTATCATTGAGAGTTATTATTTGTTATTCTAAAGTTTATACATGGTACCGGGGAAAATAAATCCTAGGGTGTTTGTGTGGGCGAGGGTTACAAACCCTAGAGAGAGAAACATGTGCATTGTACTACCATATAATTATGAAGAGAGAGAAGGATGCATAGTTGTTGTGCACCAATAAGGATGCTGTTGCACATCCTTTGAGTATGATGATTGCAACAATATAATAATCATTTTCTTAAGTTCTCACCTTGACCTAGATCTCCGAATGCTGACTTATCCAAAATTTTGGATTTATTATAAATTCACTTGATTTATTATGCCATGGCTCCTATAGATATTGGAATCACATAGATGATAATTCATGATTTTAGATTTATGCAATTTCAATAAAAAAATTTATGTTGATCCAACAAATTTTTCATCTGGAATGTGGGTTTATCCATGGTGCGGACTTAAAAATATACAGATTAAAGAGAATGATTATTGTAGGCATGACGGTGGTGCACTAGTGGTATGCTGATGGTGCAACAATGGTGCGAGGCTGGTGTCGTGAGCGTGGGTCAATTGAAGTTCGATGGTGGTGCTATAGAAATTGGATTTTGGGGTATAATCAGTGTGAAAAATATGGTCTTGGCAAAATCAGAATCTGAACTCAAAATTTTGAAAATTTTTTTTTACCTACTTTATGGTTTTGGGAAAACATTCCAAATTACTATTCATTAGGGGGAGGGCAGATTAATTTTGGTTTCAATAATTTTTTGAAAATTATAATTTATTGATTTTGAGAAGATTATATTTTTTAGGATTTTAGACCAAGGAAACTTTAGATTTGGTACACATTGAGTATGAAGAGAGATTGTCATAGTAGAGATAAACAAATAAAAATCTTATTTTATTATATACACTCTAGTAGAATGAGTCATACTAGAGATAATTATTGTGAGTTATTTTTGGAGAGGAGATAAAAAGTATTATACAAAGACATGCTGATTTTTGAAGCTATTTAGGGGTTCTTATAGAATTCATTCATCATGATACCTACTAGAAAAAAAATATATAAAACTTTTTTATAAATTATTAGAAGAAATTTTTCATTCAACAGGTCTTTTTGGTTTTGTTGCATGTACTTATTAGTTAAATTCATGAATTATTATTACAAGAACTTATACTCACTTTATAGTAAGTATTATTTATTTGTATCATTTTTTTTTCTGAGAATATTTGCAGTTAGTGATAAATTCGCTAAAGTCATTCGATATGATATTATCTTGGTTGATTTTTTATTTCTTGATCATGTTATGTTTATTTTTGATTGTTCTATTAGTATGTTTTTAATGAATTTGTTCTCCAGGCAACTTAATTTTTGATTTTTTTTTTGTTTATTGATATTTATTTTTATAATTAGACTTTAAGGAGGATCCCATTTGAGATTGAGCAGGGTTGATCATATCTATTCTCTCATACTATATGATTCTATTCTAGATATTTGAGTATATTAGATTTTTTATTTGTGCATTCTCAACATGATTATTTATTATTGGTAAAGTAAAGAATATTGTATCATAATCTCAAGGATATTTTTATTTTACAGTATGAGACGTATTAGTTTGGACAACATTCCATAGCTTCCTATCTTGTTCGCCAACTTGGTTTAAATAGAAACTTATTTAATTTTATATACTTGAATATATGATGACATAATAGAGATACAATCAGAGATGTCTTTAGATTAATTTGGGTTGCAATAATTTTTTGGAAATTATAATTTCTTGATTTGGAGATGCTTTTTATGTTTTTAAGGTTTTAAACCAAGGAAGCTCTAGATTCGATACATCTATTGAGTATGGAGAGAGATTATCATGGCAAAAATAGACGGATAAGAATCTCATTTTAGTGTATACATTATAATAAGATGAATCATATGAGAGGTAATTGTTGAGGGTTATATTTGAGGAGGAGATGAAAAGTATTATACAAAGACATGTTGATTGTTGCTCATATTTATTATGTATTATTATTTTTTATGTTATGAGAATATTATTATAGCTAGTGACAAATCTTCTAAAGTCATAGAATATGATATTATCAAGGTTGGTTTTTTATTTTTTGTTTATGTTATGTTTATTTTTAATTGTTGTATTAGTATGTTTTTAATATAGGTGTCAAATTGGACGTGCCGGCCGGGCCTGGCCCATTTTTTTCAGGCCCGATTATGCTTTCATGCCGTGCCAGGCATGACACGGTTTAGTAACAGTGCCGTGCCTGGCCCGGCACGGTTTTGTGGGGGTTTAGCTCGGCACGGGCTCGCGGCATGATTCGTCGGGTTCGGCCTGGTCGGGCGAACCCTAAATTAAAAAAAAATTAGGAATTGGGCTTGCCCGAAACCCTAATTTCAAAAAAAAATTAGGAATTGGGTCTGCCCGAAACCATAATTTAAAAAAAAATTGATTTCGGCATGGTACCGTGCCGGGCCAGGCACGGCACGGGGCCCGGTTGGTCTCGGCACGGCATGATCTCGGGCACGGGAAATTTTCATGCCAGGCCGGCCCAGGCATGACCGAATCGTGCCATGTCTCGTGCCGGGCCGGGCCAGCCGTCCCAGGCATGACCGAATCGTGCCATGTCTCGTGCCGGGCCGGGCCAGCCGTCCCAGGCATGACCGAATCGTGCCATGTCTCGTGCCGGGCCGGGCCAGCCGGCCCGGTTGACACCTCTAGTTTTTAATGATTTGTGATTATCAAGGTTTGTCTTTTCAAGCAATTTAATTTTTGATTTATTTTTCATTTATTGATATTTCTTTGCATAATCAAAAGAATCTGATGATTCAATTTAGGATTGAGCAAGGTTGATTATATCTATTTTTTCTTACAATATGATTTTCTATTAGATGTTTGAGTGTATTAGATCTTTTACATGTCTATTCTCAACACGATCATTTATCAATATAAAAATTAAGAATATTATATCATAATCTTAAAGGTATTTCTATCTTAAAATATGAGGTGTATCAATTCGGAAAGAATTTTATAGCTTCCTATTCTGCTAGCTTGGTGTGTGTCGGAAGTTCAATTTGATATATTCAGACATATAAGGACATAATAGAGATGCGATTAGAGATGACCTTAAATTAATTTGGATTTCAACAATTTTTTGGAAGTCTTAATTTCTTGATTTGGAGAAGATTTTTGTGTTTTTAGGGTTTCATACTAAAGAAGCCCAAGGTTTAGTACACATATTGAGTATGGAGAGACTGTCACAACAAAGATAGGTAGATGAGAGTCTCATTTTAGTATATACACTATAATAAGATCTATTACACTAGAGATAATTATCGAGGGTTATTTTTGGAGAGGGAATAGAAAGTATTATACAAAGACATGTTGATTATCAGAGCTATTCATGAATCCTCATCGTATTCATCAATCATGACACTTACCAGAAAAAAATATAAAGACTTTTCTAGAAGTTAGTGGTAGATATTTTTCATTCATTGGATATTATTGGTTGTCTCTCATACTCGTTATTTAGATTTATAAATTATTGATACAAGAGCCAAAACTTACTTTACAGATAAATATTATTTATTTATTATTATTTTTTTTTTGTATTTTGATAATATTATTGTAACCTATGATAGATTCTAAAAAGTTATTTGATATGATATTATCAATGCTGATTCTTTGTTTCTTGATCTTTTTATGTTTATTCTTTATTATTTCGTTTGTATGTTTATAATGATTTGTCTCTCTAGGCTACTAATATTTTTTGCATAATTGGAAAACTTTGAGGAGTCTATTTGAGATTGAGCATGGTTGATTATATTTCTACCAAGTATTTGAGTTTGTTATATCTTTTACTTATATATTTTTAACTTGATCATTTATTATTAGTAAAATTGAGAATTTTGTATCATAGTTTCAAGGATTTTTTTATCTTACAAAATGATGTATATCAGTTTGAAAAGTATTTCATAGCTTTTTATTTTACTTTTCAACTTAGTATGAGTAGGAATTTATTCAATCTGATACACTAAAATATATGAGGTTTTATTCAATCTGATTACCTTTGACAATTTCTCATGGTACATGTGTATTTTTTTTGGCATTGATCATATTTGTTTACTATTTTAAGGTATTTTATAATATAATAAAAAATTAATTCGATAAAAATATAAAAAAATAAGAAGTGATAATATATTATAATACTTGTCAGAGATATTTAGTATTTATTATTTGAATTATGAGATTATACAAAAACTTTCTCTTTTAGCACATTCTTATAAAATTAGGATGGTCAAAAGGAAGAATAAACATCTGATTGAGACTGCTTGGATAATCTTATTTGGGAGGAGTGTTTTGACTATTTTTAGAGTTAAGTAGTTTTAATCACAAATTATCTTATTAACTGGATCTTTTATTTTGTCATTTCTTAGCATGTTTTTTTAAATCATATATCTTTTAGAGAGATTATTTAGTTTGTCTTGTATAATTTTTGAAAATATTTGTTTTATTATGATCTCTCCTCAAGATGAGATAAGTTGGCTTCCATGACTTTGAGATATGTATTTCTTGGATACACTATTGTCCAAATGAGGTACAAATATTTTTTACTTGAGATTGATAGAATTTTAGTTAGTATTGATATTATCTTTTTATATATGTAATCATGTTTTAGTCAGCCTAGGATGAGTTATTACTTTTACTTACGTCTCATTGTCATATTTGGACTATTATTTTAATTTTGTTACATTGTTTAATTTTATTGATTAGGTGATGTCCCAAATGTTTGTTAGCGATGATATCTCATTAATAGAGATCTGCTAGTATACGTGTCATATAATTAGTAAATCAGGATTTTATCTAGATATTGATCACACATAGAATATATCGGGAGTTTGGTTATTGGACAATGAGACAACTTATTTTTAGTAAAATAAATATTTGGATTATTAGATAATTTTAGGTCTATATATTTATTTGTTTAATCTATGTGATAATGTTTAAGCTGTTCGATTTATATTGTATTGGACACAAAATGAAAGTTTGAGTGTTATGTAATAATTCATTGTACTAATAACATACAAGATAGTTGTCACTATTGAGTTCATTTCAACGATAATTTCCTCTTATTTATTCTCTTGATATATCATTATCAAGACAAAAATTTATCCCTACTCAAGAGTCATTCATTATATTATATTTTTTATGTAACTTTGTTAATTATTCTTGATGATTACTTTGTATGCATATTTTTATTATCGAGCCATATGTGTCATAAAATTAAAACATTGATATAATTTGTAAGTATTTATATTTTTGGCTTCGCAAGTGTCATATTCAGATAATCAATGTATGTTTTTCTAAAATTTTATTGGTGAAAATCATATGAGCAAAAGTAAATTGTAAGGATTATCATCACTTTATGAGTTGGCACACATGCACTCATGCCTCTAGGATTGTTTGTCATAATCTTTCTTGGTGATGATATAACTCATATACTAATGGTAAATTTCTTAAGGAAACATTTCATATAACGTTCATCTCAATCTAGAAATAACTTTTTTAAGACATGTATAATAGATTGATATGTACAAGTATTCACACTCTAAATGTGTTAATTGGGATGAATGACCTGGGTACGACACGAGGAACGACCCAAAATAGCCATGCTAAGCCTGACACATGATTCTTAACCTTACTCTATTCATGGTTGTGCCGCCCCATGGCATGACTTTGTCGTGTTGGGTTTGGGCTAACTATGCCTTGTGCCAAGCCAAGCATGACCTGTGTGTTTGGCCCATTGGCATGGTTCACATGCACAACGAGTTGTTGATCAGGCACAGTTCATGGGTCATGTTCATGTTCTCCTCATGGGTCACAATTGGGTTTAAAAAAAATACTTGGCCATGGGATGTGGTAGTTGCCCATTATGTTTATGAAATGGATCATGAAAAAGAAAGCCATAAGCTACAATTATTGCTTTCAATGTCAATAAAAAAATATAAAAAAAATTATTTTTTATATCTTTTCTAGTTGGATTTTTTTCCAATGGCTACATGGCAGAAATCTGATGGCCATTGGATTTATATCCATTTTATTTATTAAAAAAAATAAAAAATATTATTTAATTTAATTAATTTTATAAATATAGAATAAAAATTTTGTGATATTTATCAAATTCATTTCTTCTCACCTCTTCTCCTATGATCTCTTATTTTATAATTTGTATTTTTGATTTTTCTAATTTTCTTTTTATTTTTTTTATCTTTTCTTAGCTTAGCTTAGCTGTTTGTTTTGGGCCATGGGCTCGCTAGTTTAGAAAAAGAGGTGGACTATGACTACGAAACAAATAAAGCTATATAATTATGGTATACACTAATTTTTTGTTTATTTAATTTGTATTATAATTAATGATTTATAAAAATTTTAAAATATAATTAAAAAAAATTAGAATTATAAATAAAATAAATAAATGATAATATTGATTTTTATAATAATGATTTTGATTTAGATATAAATAATAATGACACCCCAACTGAAAGATTAAAAGGTCAAAACTAAGTTTTCTTCAATAGTCTCAATCCATTTGCCTAAAACTTGAAAATTAAATAAATTTTCGTAATCTAGATTCATTTTAACATAATAAAAAAAATACAAATTCTAGGGTTGTCGAAGAAAAATCAATTATGTATATATTATAAAAAAATATATACATATGAGTATAAGTGACACTGATCACCTTAAGAGATATATTAATCAATGCACTAAAAAATATGTTATATTAGATCACATACAAATTCAACTGAGCGATGATCATTAGAGTCTTTGAAGTGCGATTAACTTTGATTTCATTGATTCATTTTTATTTATCACAATGATTTTGTGAGAGAAAAGATAATCAAATTGATTATTATTATGAGTCTTTTGATTAAATTTTTAGAAGATCATAAAATAGTCAATATTTTGCATGCCTACATATAATTTTCTTTTCGTAGAATTCATAGTTCACTAATAAAAATCACATAATAAAATATTATAAGTTAAAATATAATTAATATTTTAAAAATTTAAGAAATATAGTTAAGTAGTATCCGTGATATCTAATATATAGACTAGTCATGATGATGCATCATTTTACATGTTTCATTGCCTGCTATGTAGTATCTAAGTAGAAACTTAAAAATTTTAGGATTTTTAGAAAATTTCAATCTTCATGATGACCATGCCTTGTAATATTTTTAGTATTATATTTGGGAATAATGGTGTCATCAATAATATATTTGTTAGAATCATTAGAGATGAGTCGTTAAATAATAATTTTTATGTTGTGTATGTATCATGTAATTGATCTAATAAAGCAAATGAGAAAAAAAGTTGTTTCCTCCACATTATAAAAAGTAAAAAATTCACTAAATTATTTTAGAATGTCCAAATAATAAAAATTTAATAATCTATGTTTGTTAGTGGGCATAAAAAAATTTCAAATAGATATGAGATACTTTTGGAATAATAACTATTTTATGTTAGAGTCATATAATTGATAACAACATATGATATTTGACTACATCAATAGTAATATGATAAACTTATTATTGATAATTTAGACTAAGATATATGATTTTTTTTTTATGAATTTCTAAAGATTTTTTATGATACGAATAATATGTCTTCGTTTGTATACGCTTCTCTCACTTGTATTGTACTTAGGAGTATATATAATATTAGTAATATGTTATTATTTATAGAAGATATTTTGTATTTAGTACCATGACAATTGAGATGACAATAAAATATTTAAAATATTAGTCTTTCATTCCAACTATGTATTACTTAGATGCCTGTGTGGATTTTAGGATTAAGATTAAAGATATAGAAAATATATTAAGATGCATACATATTACTTTCATGAACTAAGAAGATGAACCTAAAAGTTAGATTCATGAAAAGTTTGATGCATACATATTAAGATGCATTTATATTTATATTTTATGACACTAAGTATGATAATTGTATCGAGGCTTCGAGTATGTTAGAGATGATAATTTTTTTATTCAATTTGCTTGGAGCAAATGATGAGATAGTTCGTTGAATAGGAGCGATCTATTTTGGGTACGTAGATTCCGATTATTATTCAATCTTATCATATAATGATAATAAGAATTTGTATATTTTTAGTTAATAAATATCATACAAATTTTATCCAGTCTTATCTAAGATAACACGTGATCTACTGATATTTCTAGTAGATGCGTTTAAACCATCACTAATGTACTTGATCTCATAAGAATTCTAAATTTAATCATGTTTAGTCGCGATTGCTACTAAGATGATTGACCAGTGTGGAAATTTGTCGTATGCATATACTATGGGGTTGGTAAGAGGGGATTAGAGAGGGTGAAAATTTTTTTTACTGACATCTTTTGTGTCTAACGTAGTATTATAGTCTATTCTTATTATAGTTGTCATATTATTTTAGCTAAGAGATTAATATTACGATAATATATCGTAGAAACACTTGAATGCTTGAATGATTGAAAAGATTTAAGGTTAGACATTTAGGATGAAATGAAAGAGTTCCTGGCGAATGATGAATCATGAGATATCGAGGATATTGAGACTATCACTAATGCTATCTTTGAAATTATACATAACAATGATGATTTGTGTTTGCATAACTATATTACAGACTCGGACTGTTGACTCATGCAATGGCAATACATATTTTATTTATTTATGCTTCAGTGTATATTATGTATCATATTTTATATTTTATTTCATATGATATTTTTAGTGTCAGCCACTTTCAGAAAAGTTGCAAATTCCTATTTGAAGTAAGATAAAATTGTCCGAGTATAAAAATGAAAGATAAAAAAATTTAAAAAGATCTATTATTCTTCTTTTTCTCTCTCCATGCAACAAGCAAATTGCAAGTACCACAATATTATTACAATGTCATGACAACATGATATACGAGAGAAGAAAGTCTAGTATAATTGCCACCCACTCTATCATGGATACTTGAAGATATATGAAAGATAAATTTTATATTGCAACAACTTCTCAGTGTCGCAACCATAAGATAGATAACACTTTCTTAGTGTCACGACTATATTAAAGTATCATAGTCATATATTATTATAAATTTTATAATAATCAAAAAGGACTAATGACAATATTGTAGCTTTATTACAGTGTCATGATTATATTTCAATATGAGAATATCTTTATCACACAACTATTATTTATCAGTGTCGTGATCTTTTTTTAAAGACAAGAAGACAAACACATAAAGTTTCGACTACTTCATAGTGTTGCAACTTCATGTTACAGAGACATTAGACTAATTTGGTTTTCGCCTACATCGTAATTTTGTATTATTGAAAAATTGCTGTGTAGTTCAGTATCGCATCCAATTTTAGAAGAAAATTGTAACTTAATACTTATAGTAATGTAAACTTATGCCATCATAAAAGTAGAAAATAGAAAAATTTAAAAAGAACTCACTCTACTTAGAATAATTGATGACGAAACTATTTAATTTACCTTTATTTTTTCTGCTAAATATTTCTAAAAATTTATTAATTTCACAATTATTCATTAAAACTTGTTAAGATTTTAAATTTATGAAATCAATTTATAATTTTTATAATTTTATGTTTACACATCATAAAATATCAAAATGTATAAATAATTAGTACTTTGAAAATCAAATATATTCATATACTAAAATAATCTAGAGGTGTAAACTAGGCCGATAAACTTGGGCATTGCTCACAATTTGGCATGGTTCAGCCGTGCTTGACCCTACATGGCATGGTTCGAAATTGTGCTTAGTCTTGGTTAGTGCCAACCCATAGCATGAATCGTGCCGTGTTGGGTCGGTGTGAGTCATACCTCATGCTGTGTCAGAAATGGACTATTGTCATGGTTCACTAGTTCGGGATTTGAGACTAGCGAAAGTCAAGCCATGGATCATGGGTCAAACTTGTTGGGTGACTGCTAGATGAGGAGATTTTTTTTAAATTGGCCACATAAGCCAATTATTACTTATGTGGCCATTCACAATTCGGCAGCCACATATTCCTTGTTGCCCATTGTGTTTCCACACAATATGGCATGCTTGTTGTTGTCCTTATGGTCTTTTTAATAAAAAAAATTAAAATTTTAATGTCAGTTTACAGTAGCCGTTGAATTGATTCTTATGGAAACTATGGTTAGAATCTGAAGATTGTTGTGATTCTGGCCATTATTTAATTAAAATAAATTCATAAAAAATGAAAAAAATATTTTTTTAATAAATATGAGTTTTCTTTCTCTATAAATAGAGGAAAAGAAATTTAAATATTCATTCAATTTTTTTTTCACTCTGACTCTCTTAGTTCTCTCTTAATTATCTCTTTTTTGTAATATAAATATTACATATATTATTTTTTTTAATTTTAATTTATGGCTTATTCTTGCATGTACTTGATAGATAGTTCATGATGGTGTGAGTATGCCTGTGATATTGCAATTGGCTTGTTTCGAGGTTAGAATTTATAACAAAGCGGTTAGTAGGGTGGTACTAGTTTTTTTTTGTTATAGTGATAGTTTGTGAGTTTTTTTCTTTAATTTCATAATTTATTTAAAAAATTTAAATAATTAAAAAATATCACATATTGAATTTAATGATAATGAGTATAATATTGATGTAGATGTAGATAATAATGATAACGATAGTAAAAGTTTGAGGTAGAAATAATGTTATCCCCAACATTTTTGACTCATATCCATATACTACCAAAAAAAATATAAATTTAGACAAACATCAGTAGTACGAAAATACTTTAAAATAATAAAAATTAAAAATTTTAAGAGTGTCGATCAAGAATCAACACAATGTATATATTATAAAAAGATATATACACGTAAGAGTCTATATGAGATTGAGCACCTAAAGAGGTATGCCGATCAATACACCAAAAATATGGTATGTTAGATCCGAGGAAACCCAAATTAATGGTGAAGTCTTTCAAGTTGAATCTAGTATAGTTTTGTTAATTTTCTTTGTATATCATAATGATTTTGGGAGGGAAGATATGATCAAATTGATTATAATTATGAATTTATCAATTAAATTTTTAGAGGATTATAGGATAGTTAGTGTTATGCATGCTTACTTTTAACATGCTTATCATAGAATTATTAGGTTTATATATATGAATCCTATAATAAAATATTATAAGTTAAAAAAATAATTAATAATTAATGAATTTAGGATATATAGTGAAGTGATGTCTGTGATGTCTGATATATAAATAGGCATAATGATGCATTATTTGCATGTCTCAGTGCCTACTAAGTAAACTCTAGATAGAAACTTAATAAAAAAATATTAGGATCTTTTGAGATTCTTCATCATTATGATGGTTCTGTCATATATGTGTGTATGTTATAGATCTTTAAGAAATATAAAATTCAAAATAAAATATTTAGTATCAATTTAAATAATATTTTTAATCATGTATTAATTATTAGTATGTTTGTCATGACTATTAGAGATGGATCATTAGGTAAGATATTTTATATTAGGTACATGTATCATGTGATTAATCTCATAGTATAAATGGGAATGAAAAATATTTTTCTTGTACTAGAAAAAATAAAAAATTTATTAAAATATATTAGGTCACCTAGCAGACGACATGAGTTTAATAACTTATATTTGTTTATGAGGCTAAAAAAAATTTCAAATAGATGTGAGACACTGTTAGAATTATATCTATCTTATCTTGAAGTATTGTGTTGACTACTATTATATAATATCCAACTATGTCTATAATAAGATTGAATAGTTTATTATTAATAATTTATTAATACATTATTAATAATTTATTAATAATTACATCTATCATATGCAATATTAGTAGCATTGTTGTTACGATGGAAATTTATTATTTGAAATACTAGTTTTTAATTTTAATTTTGTATTGTTTGACTATCTTTATGAATCCTAGAGTTAACGTGGAAGAGATAGAAAATATTTTAACATATATATCTATGTGTATGAACTAGGTACACCAACCTAATGAGTTCATTCACGAAAAATTATTTAACTTGTTTTCATATTAAGACCATAAGCATGATAGTTATATTCATGCTTCAAGTATGGATATGAATGCCGTATTCCAAGATATTGATTTTTCTATTTAGTCCGAGGGGGAAAACTTCTTGGTTATATTAATGATCTCATATGTCTTTAATTTTTTTTATAACTTAATAAGTTTTTCATAAATTTTATATAATTTGATATCTGGATTAAAATTTTTATAAATGCTATATCTACTTTTAACTTTTGAAATATATTGAGAAATTTTTCGAAATATTGTCCAATTTTTACTTTAAATTATTGATAAAACATAAAATTCATTAGTAACTTATCCTTAATTTTATTTTAATTCATTTTCCACTTCCATAGCTTTAATTAACAATCATTTGCTCATTAATTTTTTTATTTTATTTTTCTCATCTTTAGGTGAAATTTTAGCTTGCACACCTTTTAGAGTCTTAGTTTTGTTAGGTGTCGCAATCTTATATCCTTTATATTTTTTGTTATCTTTAGTTGATGTTGTGACTTCTTGGAAAAATTCTAGCGGAGCCATGACTTTAAGAAGATTGTGGGGTAATTTATTACTCCCAAAAGTTCAAAAATATTCTTGTTCAAAAGACATCTCTGGAGCTGTGACTTTTGGGAAAGTAACAATGATATTGCCCTTCAAAGTTATAGAATCATTCTGTTAAAAATATCTTGGTAGTTCTTTTCTGCTTTTAAGCAATATTGATGAGTAATTCTTTGGATTTACTTCGTATTCTTGCCAATTCGTTTATTTTTTTTTCATTCATTGATAATATCAATTATTTGAGATGATACTCAATATTTTTTATCATCAAACTCATTTGATCTATCATTTGATTTGTGATAGTTGATAATTAAACATTGATTCTTCTTGAATTGTGTAGCTTACTATATTATTCTTAATATTATTAGAAGATTGCTCTATATTCTGTAACCTACTCTTATAGGCTCATACAAAAAATTATCATGATTTTTTATGTTACGGATGATAATATGTTAAGATATTATTATTGGGTCGAAACATATATCTTTTGCTTTGTATTTGGTTGATTTTATTAATTTGGTAAATGATGTTTGAGTCCATCGTTTCATATGAATATAAAATAGTGTTTTCTCTTAATATTTGTTCTCTTTTTTTTTATGAGTGTCAAGTTTCCTCTAAAAAGCTTTCATCTTCACTTTAATAATGGTGAATTAATTTAACTCTAACATTTTGATTTGTTTTTTCCTAAATGAGCGATCCATTTGAGTTTGATAGTTATTTTTTGCTAGTTCCTCAAACAAATGGTATGATTTATTCATAGTTGACTATCTTATAGTCATATCAATCATACATCTTGTTATATAGTTCAATAAATTATAGAAGACTTGAGCTTGAAACAACTCAAATTCATAGTGAGGATATCTTCTAAATAATTTCTTAAAATAATTTTAAGTGTTGTATATATTCTGATGCTTTTTTTTGTTGGATTGGCGTATCTTGCTTCGTAATTAAGATGTAATTTGAGATGAGAAGAATTTAATGAGAAAGACCCTCATTAATTCATCCCAACTCTCAGTGAATCTCCATGATAAATTTTTAAAGCAACTTAGTGTCTTACCATTTAATAAAAATAAAAATAGGCATAACCTTATTGTGTTTAAGTTAATTTCATTCAATTTTATAATGTTGCGTAGCTCCAACAATATTGTGCATGTCTATTAGAGTCACTCGATGCTCTTCCTCCTCTACACTGATATTGTTAAATCATAGCTATAAGACTCGTCTTCAACTTAATTGTTGGCTTTCCACTACGAATGTAAAATGATGATTTTCTCTGATATTTTTTTTAGGTGTCAAACTTTCTTAAAAGAACTTTTATTTTTGTTTTGATGTTGGTGAATCGATCATATTCTAATATTTTGGTTTGTCTTCTCCCAAATAAGTAACTCATTTGAATTTGATAGTTATTTTTTGCTAGTTCCTCAAATAAATGATATGACTCATTCAATGATTTATTCATAATTGATCATTTGGTAGCTGCATCAACCTTGCACCATGTCATATTTTTTAACACATTATAGAAGATTTGAGTGTGAAATTATAACTCAAATTCATGTTAATATTTTCTTAACAACTACTTAAAATGATCCTAAGCATCATATAAATTCTCATTATTATCTTGTTGGAATTAACTTATCTTGTTTCGTAATTAAGATATAACTTGAGGTGAGAAGAATTTAATGTGAAAAATTTTCACCAATTCGTCTCAACTCTCAATGAATCTCATAATAAAAATTAGAATCAACTTCATATTTAATTACTTAATAAAAATGAAAATAGTTATAATCTTATTGTATCTGAGCTAATTCTATCTAATTTATAATGTTGCATAACTCCAAAATTATTGCGACATGTTCATTAGGGTCTTATAATGCTATTTTACTATACCAGTATTACTAAATCATAGCTAGAAGACTCGTCTTCAACTCAAAGTAGTTGTATTTCACTAGTTGCAATCGAATACTCAAATGATTGTCAATTATCATGAGCATCCAATAGTTTTCCAAGGTATGATAGCAGATGAGCTGTTAGACAACTTGTCCATTATCGCTATGAGGCTCTTTGTTATTGTTTGTGTTTTCTTTAGGTTTTTTATCAGCTCTTTGTTTGGTAATAATTTTTTAGTTCTTTTGATTTTTGAGTTTAGAAGGATTAACTTAGTACCAGAGCTGTGACTCATATAATGGTATAAAAAAAGGAAATAAAAAAAGTACAAAGAATGCAAATAAAATCAAATCACACCTATCCGCCTTCAAATAAGTTAATAAGACATATCAATTAGATTTAGGAAGCTTTATCTAATTCAATGTTTTCTAAACAACTAAAAATAAATTATTTTTTGATAAAGATAATTATATTAACTCAAATTGACTAGTCAAACTAAATGATCGCTGACAATGGTACCAAAAGTTAGTCTAATTTTATTAGTTAGATAATATCCCAAAAATTTGTTAATAAGAATATTTTGTCAACAGAGATCGACAAGTGAATGGGTCATAATAGTTGTAAATAGACATTCATCCTGATAATGATTCCATAGGAATTATATTGGTAGTTTGATTATTCAACTGAGACAACCTATTTTAAGTAAAATGGATATTCATATTATTAGATAATTTTAAGTCAATTGGATTTATTCATTTAATTCATGTAATGATGTTTTAGTTGCTCTACTTATATTGTGTTGGAAACAAAACAAAAGATAGAGTGCTGTTCAATAATTCCTTTTCCTAATGGTAGATGATTGTCATCATTGAGCATATCTTAATTGTGGTTTTCTTATTGTTGTCCCTTTGATATTTCATCAATGAGAAAAAAATTTATCTCTGCTCAAGAGTCATTTATAATCTCATACTTTTTAGGTAACTTTGTCAACTACACTTGATAGTTATTTTGCATCATTGCATGCGCACTTTTCTTGTCTCAAGTACTATAAAAATTAAAGATTGACATGGTTTGTTAGTATTTCTGCTTTCGGGTTCCTAAGTATCATACTTGCATAATTAGTATATGTTTTTCTTAAGTTTCATCAGAGAAAACCATACACGTAAAAATAACTTGGAAGGCTTGTCATCATCTTATGAATCACCACACTTGTGTGTCTCGAGGATTATTTATCATTATTTTTTTATTGATGATGATGTAACTTATATATCAAAGGTGAATTTCTTAAGAGAATATTTTATATTAGGTCAATTTTAATTAAAAACTACTTTTATTAAGATGTGTACAATAGATTTTCTTGCTTGTTTGTGGAACTATCATGGAGAATGAAATTTGTCTATAGGATTTAGTAGTTGTCGTGGTTATGCTTGTGTGGAGGGAGAGGAAGAAGAATGAGATATTTTTTTTAATTTTTTAATATTTCGCTTATATATTTGGATGAGTTTACATTATTCTATGTAGAAAGTCGTGACTTTTAGAAGAAAATTATAACTTCGGTCTTTATCTCTTAAGATTAAGGTCATGAATCTAGAAAGTTGTCCGACTCTGGACTACAATCCAAAATTTTTGTAACATAGTTGCAGTGCTGACAACTATCATGACTTGGGCGTAAAGCTTTTATAATATGAAGGCGTGGTACTGTGAAGTAGTCATGACTTTGCACTTTTGTTTTTATGTTTTTAATAAGGAAACCAACTAAGAAATGATAGTGATGTTTTTCATTTTTTTGTTTGAGTCACGACTAAGAAATGTCAGTGATGTGATGAAGGGTTTCTCATATTGATATATGATTATGGTGTTGTGATAAAGTTACAATATTGTTATTATTATTTTTGATTATTATATGGCTGTAACATCGTGATATAGCTATGATATTAAGAAAGTCGTGTCTCATATAGTTGTGACATTGAAAAATAGTCACCAAGGAAGCATGGACACAACTCCCTACAGTCGTGTCCACGTGTCCGACACCTGGACACGTGGACACGACACAGACACGGCAAGGATACGTGTCTGATACGCCACGTGGCGTATCATTGCACAATCCTATTCGATATACCACGTGGCGTATCAGATGGTTACATCGGCAGCCATATCCATGCCTATAGTGTCCGACGTCCGATGACGTCAGGTGGCCAACGTTGCCGCATGGGCGACGTTGGCCACTGGCAGGGGGCGGGCGCGATATGAGGGTGAGGTAGGGTGCGAGCGCGATTTGAGGGAGAGGCAGGAGCGGGAGCAATTTGAGGGGAGAGGAAGGGGCGGCGCAAATTGAGGGGAGAGGCAGGGGCAGGCGTGTTTGAGGGGGAGGCAGGGGCGGGCGTATTTGTGTGAGGATGTGCATAAAATAAAATATTTTTATAAAATAAAATAAAATAAAATATTTTTATTTTATAAAATAAACAATATATATTTATTTTATATAATAAAATAATTTAATTTAATTTAATTTAATAAATTTAATAAAATACCTAATATTTATAATTAATAATTTTTATTTATTTTTATTTTTTTTATCATGCTGTATCCTAGCCGTATCCGTATCCTAGTTTTCTAGAATTTACCGTGTCCCTGTATCCTGTCGTGTCGTATCTTCGTGTCCGTGTCCGTGTCCGTGCTTCTTAGATAATCACAATACAAAATTTATCTTTCATATATCTTTAAGTATTCATGGAATTGTGGATGGCCATGACACTAGCATTATCTTTCCTTGTTTATCTTTTTGCCGTGATATTGTAATCATATCGTGATACTAACAATTAGCTCGATCATAAAAGTAGTGATTTTGCATTCCTTTTGATGATAAGAGTTATTATATTGGGAAATGATCATATTCGAATAATATTTTCTGTAATTTTTAGTATCCTGAAAGTCTAGGCTCTGAATAATAGTTATGATTTTGACTTGAGTAATTTTAACTTGAGTAATTCTAACTTGAGTAATTTTGACTTTGTAATTTTTTATAGCTCAAAAATTATGACTTTAAAAAAAATTATTATTTTGACTTGACATTAAATAGTCATATTAAGATAAAGTTATAGTATCTTGACTATGTTGAACATCATTGAGTATTTGATTATTATGATATAGAATTAATATCGTAGTTATTTAAATTTAATGAGTTTTATATGATTGCAACTTAATGATAATTTCAGCCACTAAGAATGTATTGTACAATATGATGATTGAGTTAACGAGTTAGTAGGGTCATAGCTTACAAGGGTTGTCACAACAAATTATTTAGTCTTAATGAAGAATGAATGATAAAATTATGCATGACTTATTATTTTATCCACTCTATTAAATATCGTTAAAAATTAATTGGTTTCATGACTATTCATTATTATTCATCACAATTTTAATGTCATGAAATTAATTCATAATTTTTTCATTTTATCTCTGCATGACATTATAAAATATCTATGAATATTTGGTAGTTTAAATACCAAACAACTACCAACTAGGATAAAGAGTCAACGATCCACATTATGATGATAGTTATACGAAGTTATCATATGTACCAAGTATAGACCTTGGTGACTATGGAGAAAGCGATGTTCCTCAGGAAAGGAAATCTTTCAAGTCTAGACGGAACATTTACTCATGAATTTAATCTAGTTTAGCCTCATGATGAATTAGAGACTGAGAGTCATGATCACACAAATCTTATAACATATAATATGAGAAGATATATACAACTTGCTCAAATTAGAGATGAGTTAGATAATCTTTTGCCAACCATTCTAATCTTGACTTTTCAAAAGGAATGTATTTGTTGCATGCTGTACCAAATAAGTTTGAGCTAATCTTTTGAGCTATTAAGGTACCAAAAAAGGAATGTAATCTTTTGAGCTATTAGCATTTATCTAACCCATGTTGACATCAAGCTATGTTAGAAGATATAAAGGTAAACTTTAATGAGTCCTTATAACTAGCACCATGACTTGTAGGAGAATTTATTATTGGTTGCATATGAGTGATTATAGTGAAGACAAATTCAGATGGAAATATTGATCACCTTAAGATGAGGCTTGTAGCAAGATGATTCACTTAGATGTTTTGTGAGAATTATTAGGGCATTTCTCTTTAGTGATAAAGTTGGTCTCCATATGAATTTTTATTTTTTTGGCAACATGTCGCATATAGAGGATATATTTATACTAATTAGATGTGAAGAATATTTTTTTTTCATGAGAATGAGATGTATGGAGCAATCACATATGTTATGAGTAGTACATGGATGTTATGGGTTTTTTAGGCATCATGGAGGATATATCTTTACAGACTTTGTATATTATGAAATAAATTTTATTGTCTGAAACCATCATTGATAGTGATTTGCGAGTTTTATATAGACATTCATCTTGTTTAGTTACACGTGTGTTATGAGTTTTTTTTTTCATTTCAAAAGATCTATGATGATTGAATAATTTTGCTCATTATATACGTGAATGCTATTTTAATTATGAAAGATGATGAGTTGAGAATCACACCACTCAAGAAGCATTTTCTGTCATGGTTCTAGATGAATGATCATGAGATACTCATATATATTTTTGGTATTGAGGTGACTTATTCTAAGAGAGATAATCTTGTTACAAAGGATGGATGCATTCAATAATATTACTTGAGTTAAATTTTTGGATAATACTTCAGCAGATAGTCTTTTTAATTCAAATATTAATTTTACTTCCAATGCGACCCATGCAGTTGACTCTAATACTACTAAAAAAAATCATAATAAATATTAATAATTTGATTATTATTTTAATAAAATATAATATACGTATTCAATATAGCTAGTTATTTCATAGATTCATTTTGAGAGGTTTACCAATATACAACTCATCGCATATTGAGGTATGAAAAAAAATATCTGGGGCCCAGGATCTTATTCAGTGATTAGGAACACGTGCAGTTAATTAGATAACCTCAAGTCATTATTTTATTAATGATCAAAAAATAATTTTGAAAATACAACACTTGCTATATCTATAGTTTGAGGCAGCTCATATATCGGGTGGTCCCAAATAATTAAAGAAAAAAAATGAAAGTAAATAACAAAGAAAAAATAAAACCAAACCTCAACAACACTCATTGGATATGTGGTCTGTTGGAACATAGTTAATGTCTTCTTGTGTATTGTTAGTAAAGTTTTTCATTTTGGATTAAATCAGATTTTGTTTATTTATATCAGTTTTTTTATATTATGTTTGATACTTTTTTTCCAATATGCGGCGTGTCTTGTTGCAGAGAACAAAGATAATATCTGACTTATTAATCTCTCTTTCAAGAGCCGAGAGGCAAGAAGCCAGGATCAGAGTTCGGCAGGATTCGTTGAGACTTGGAAATGTGGTTGCAATCAGGTGTCCAATTCTTTAAGCTTTTAGTAGTTATATGATATCAAATATTTGCTTATGGTAGTTGCATCATTTTTCTTAACTAATTTTTTATTATTGTTGAGAAAATATCTAAGGCCAAACTATACTGGCATCGATCAGGATTTCCAGTTGGTGTTAATCTGCTACGTCCAAGCTATTAAAATGATGCATGAAAAAAAAAACAACTTTTTCTTTAGCTTAGATGTTTTTTTTACGATTCCAGTTATGTCATAATTTCTGTTCATGCTGCTTTATGTTGGTCAATTCTAGAATTGTGCTTTTCCATGCTATTATGAGCATATTCAATGGTGTTGAACTTAATATATTTGTCCAAATTAAGGTTTCATAGATAAATGGGAAAACGAAGAGAGGGAGGATAAAAGAGAGGAGAAAATAGAAAGTTATTTATTTTATTTAAAAAAAAAAATAACAACATATATATATATATGTGTGTGTGTGTGTGTATTCAAGTTGAGGCAGATCACATGTCGAGTGTTTTCATACAAATTAAAATAAAAAATAAATAAAATAAACTAATAAACGACACCAAACCTCAACAGAAGAAAACACGATAGTTCAAGAAAGAAGAGGTTTTTGACTTTTTTTTCACTAATCATTGTTACATATATAAGGAAGTAACATGACTTGTTTCTACTAAGCATTGGTTGGAATGATTGGGAATAAATTTTCGGACATGATATCCTAGGTTTGAATTCCACTTGTAACCACTTTGGACTTACATGAAGGTATGATTAGAGAGAATGTCCCTCTTTCCATGATATTAGTTGGGGTGCATGCTGGCAGCCTGGACTAATGATGATATCTATAATAATCAAAAAAAGTTGGGGTAGTTAACATGTCAGATGCTCACATATAAACTAAAATATAATATAAATAAAATAAACTAACAAATGATAATAATTCTCAATATCTCTCTTTAAGTTGATGCCTATATATTAGAAACACACAGTTTGGCAGAGAGGAAAGACATCTATGGTCTTCTAAGTGTATTCATTAAGATGTTTGCAATCTATTGTATGGTAGATACGTTCATAATAATTATTGAATCGTCATGAATATTTTTACATATTAAATAATACTTAATCTTAATATGCTTTGTTAACTTTTAAAATATCAAATTGACAATAATATATCAAATTGTCTGAATATCATAATAAAATATTATCGACGTCTATACTGATAAGCCTAGTTTATCCATGATGAGACTAATCTATTAGAGCTTTCAAAAAATCAATGTCATAAATATGTAGTTTACCTTTGTACAAGATCTGTAAATTATGGTTTGTTTGTTGTATATTTTTTCAGGAGATAAAATTACTTATAAAAAAAATACAAAACCCAATGATGAATTTATTGGAAGTATTGAATTTAAAAAATATATTTTACAACAATTTTAACCTATATATAAGCTGACTTACCTATCCTAATCACATTAAAAATCAAGAAATTGTAGTCCAAAGTTTATAACACCATGATTTTTGAAAACCTAACAAAAGATCCATGAATTTAATTAACTAATTATGTCAAAAAAAAACCTTAATTTTTTGAAATTTCATACTTTATGCTTTCATGTGCAACTGATCCATTGACACCTTTTGACTAATAAGTTACACAAATGAATATGTTCACCTAACTCTTAATTTTATGAAATTCATGGTTCTTGCTTTCAAGTACAAACGGATTTATTTATTTTCTATAATAAATTCACACAAATGGTTATGTTCATTAACACTCAAGAAATCAAAAGGTTGTATGCTAGCTTTATGGTTTTGTCTCACAAAACTCTTTATCTTGAAAAGATTTTTTTTTTATATTTTAACATATACTTATGAAAATATCTTGTTATGTTTCCAACATAACTTTTATGTTCACCAATATAATTTTTGAAATATATTTTTTTATTTTCTTAATTTCTTATATATATCACATATCAATTATAGGCAAGATGATCTTATCTGATTTTATCAAATTTGAATTGTTAATTTTTTATTCCACATGCGAGACATATTTATAATTGTTTTGTTTTATTTGTTATATTTATTTTTTTTAGTTTTGTATGTAAACACATGGATGTGTTTCTGCAATTTGTTAAAACATGCCACATATTTTATTAAAACACACATAGGCTTGTTTTCAAAAAATATATGGTGGAATAGCAACTTTTTTATTTAAATGCGTATTTTCTAAAAATACTAATTATAAATTATGTGTTTTCTTAAAACACATTATATTTTTTTTAAAATATATTTGTATATTTTCATTAAACATACATTTTACAATTTCAAAAATATATTTTATTTAATAAATATTATTTTAATAAAATTTTATTTAATTAAAATAAATCATATCATGATTTTATTAAAAGAAAAACACATTTAACTTATTATTAAAATTATATTTTAATATTATGTTTATTTTGACTCTAACTCAATATTTAATTTCTAATTCATTTTTAATATATGACCTTGTAAGTTCACATAATATTGACAATATGTCTAATATTTTTTTTGGGCTCATAGATTATAAATGGATTTTAGTAAAATATTATGACTATCTAAATTATGTAATTGTCAAACATAACTTAATTTATAGTCAATGTTATTATTGCTTTATCACATGATATTTTAATTAAATATAAAACATGAATTAAGTTATAATGATATGGTTCAATTGTGTTTCCTAACATAATTTATTATATTAATAGTATAACTTTTAAAATATTTTTCTTATTTTCTTAGTCTCTTATATATATCACACACACACACACACACACACACACACACACACACACACACACACCTTATGACATCACATATCATTTATAAAGAAGATGATCTTATTTGATCTTATCAAATTTGAAATGTTGATTTATTATCCTATACATGAGATGTGTATTTAAAGTGGTTTTGATTTTAATATTATATTTGTTTTTTCTAATTATGCATGTAAATGCATGAACATATTTTTGTTAAAACATGTTGCATGTTTTATTAAAATATTTTGAGTCTTGCTTTGAAAAAAACAATGCTGTGATGTAACAATTATTTTTTATATAAATATCTATTTTGTAAAACTACATATTATATGTTATGTGTTTTCGTAAAACTTATATTATATATGTTTCTTAACCACATTTGTATATTTCATAAAACATATATTTTATAAATTATTTTAATGAATCCAAAACAAAATTTTGTGTATTAAAATCATATTTTATTAAAATAAATTATGTCATAGTTCTTCTAAAAACAAATATTATTTAATAATTTTTTTATTAAAATAAATCATCTCATTATTTTATTAAAAATAAATCATAGTTCACTTAAATGATATTTTAATATTATATTTACTTTGAGTTTAACTCAATATGTTGTTTCTAATTCATTCTTAGTATGTAATCATGTAGATTTATATAATGTTGACATTGAGTCTAACACTTATTTTGGGCTCACAAATCTTAAATAATCTTTTGTAAGATTTGACAATCCAAATTATGTTATTGTCAAATATAACTTACTTTATAATTAATATTATTGTTTTTTCGTCACATAATATGTTAATATTTTAATCGAACATAAAATATGAATTAAGTCAACATTATATGATTCAATTGTATTTGTCAATCTAAAGTAGATTGATAGAGTAAATGACTTTAATAATCCTTATTAATTCATTTGAATATGATAATGCATTTTTTAGTCTCATTTATTGAGGTGCCTAAATACATCTTTTCAAAAGAGGATTAAATTTTATCTTATCATATATTTTTTAGTCTCTTTTTTTACATAATTTATTATATATTTTATCATAATCTATACTATCATCTTAATATTAATAACATTGGGTTTAGAGGTATCAAAAGGGCCGGGCTGGTCAGGCCTAGCCTATTTTTTTGGTCCAACCGGGCTGCGTGCCGTGCCAGGCACGGCACGCTATAGTATCGTGCTGTGCCAGGCATGGTAGGGTTCCTTGGAGGGCAGGCTCGACATGGCCTATTGGCCCGAAATTCACATGAGTTTGGGCTGGTTTGGGTTGGGCCAACTCGTGTCGGGTCGGGCCTTAATTTAGGGAATTAGGGTTTTGGGCGCTGCACCGCCATGCCTTTGTTGCTTGTCGGGCTTGCTGAGCTGTTGCTTGTTTGGCGTTGCCGCATCGTTCCCCATTGGGTGTCATGCAGTGGGTGGTCACCTGTGTTGTGCCCACGTACTAGACATCCATGTCGTACCTGGCACGGCACACGAGCAGAATATCCTTGGCACAGCACGACATGATTCGTGCCGAGGGTTTGCCTGGCACGGGCCCGAGCACGGTACTGTTGCGTGTTGTGCCGGGCTTAGGGCCGGGCCCAGGCCACCTGACCCGTTTGACACATTTACTTGGGTTATATTAAAACAAAGTTATTCATATTGAAATTCATGGTGAATTTAGGTCTAAAGACTAAATATATTATCGTATGAGAACTATGAATTGCCTTAATATCATATATCTATGATTATTAAAATATAATTATTAATCAAATTTTTTATTAGTCTTAATTTATTATTATTTTACTAATAATGACTAATGAGCGACCAATGACATTTAGTATAATACTCTTTTAAACTTTAGAATAATATTATTAAATCACATATTTGATGATTATAAGTAGATTTAATTATCTATACAATTAATTATCATTAAAGTAATAATAAAATGTATTTTTATTTAATAAAATGTATATTAATATTAATTAAATCATTGCCCTAAGACACATCACTAACAATCCTTCATTTGTACTAGGTTCAATTAAACATATATCTCATACCAATTGTCTTATTATAATTCTCATATTTTGCTTGAGTAACTTAGTGGATTAATAATATTGTTATTGTAGATTCTTTGCATATATGCTTGTTTTTAATCACAATGATTTCTTGATTAGATAAAAATGTCTACGAATATATTTTGATCTTTGATGTTATCATGGTTCTTTAGTCTATTGTCACAATCATATGCTATGATTTCATTGTGATTACAATATAAGTTTACTAGATTTGTAATGCTAGGAATTATTTTTAGATCACAAATACATTTTTTGATCCAAACAATCTCTTTGTATGCTTTTGAAGTAGCTATGTAACTGGTCTTTATATTAGAGTCAGCAATTATGCTTTGCTTTGTTTTTTACTGCTTACGACACTTATATTCAAACAAAATATAAATCTTGATTATGATCATTAATCTTTATTGTTAGATTGAAAGTTAGTATATGTGTAATAATGTTTAACTAGCTTATCTTTGTGTCCTATATACAATAAAAAATATACTCTTAATTTTTGACAAATATTAATGGATATTCTTTACTATAATTTTGTGACTTTCATTGGGGTTAGATTAGTACCTACTTGTCATACGTAAGGCATATGAGATATCATATTGAGTACATAACTTGACATTCATGATAAATTTGATATCAAAAGAATATGAAATCATACTCATGGGTCCTGCATTTCGATATTGATTATTGCTTAAATTGGTACCATGATATTGGCAAAAATTTTTTCTTGGAATTTTGCATGAATATTTTTAGTACCCTATCTATATATATACTATGACTTTGGAAAATAAGCCCCTAGATCTTTATACCTAATACATAATTATTTCGTCTAAGTCTTTCATTGAAAAATAATTTCCAAGTCAAATCTTGATATTTTGCTAAGAAGATATATCATTTTTTATGAGCATGATGTTATCAAAATAAAATACTAGAAAATGTATTGTAATTTCATTACTCTTCTTATAAATATAAAGTTCATCTTTATTTTTGATAAACTCAATTATTTTTATTATTTCAACTAAATGAAAATTTCATCATTGAGATGCATGCTTTAATCCATACATATATCTTTGAGTTTATATATTTTTTCTAGAATTCTTAGTATCGAAAAAACCCTATAGTTGTGCCATACACATTATTTGTGAGGCCCCAAAAAAATAATTTTCTTTATTTTAGCCATTATTTCGAATTAGCAAAATTTATTAAATAGAGATGATAGAGTTAAAAATTATTTTTATATTAAATAATGATCTAAGAATAAAAAATATAGAAGAAATAATTTTAAATTTACTATATTTGAAATTTTAGAGAAAAAGTTACTTCAATTCGAATACTTAGGGATAATTTGGTCATTTTACTATTAAATAAAAGATAAAATTTTTATTTCTTTTATTTCTCTCTCTATTTTATGAATTCTCTTTTGTTTTTTTTTCTTTTTTCTCGAATTTTTTTTTTGTTTTTTCTCATTTTTCATCAAAATTATTAAAATAAAATATAAATTTTATGTTTTTTGGTTTCAATTTATTCTAGAAGTAATTAAGCTCAATAAATCATTAGTTTCAACCAAAAATATCAATGGAATGGTTGTAATCTCGTCAAGGAAGATTTGGGCTTAGGTTAGTTAATGTATTTTTATTTTTTTTGTTTGATTTTATAAGTTAGGCTTAAAATTATATAAATTCTTAATCATATTTTTCTTTTATTTTTTAGTTAAGTTTGAATTATAGTATTTCAGATTTAAATATTGGAGTGAGGTTATGAGATTTAAATTTTGGAAAAATTTGGTTAAGGTAAGAAAATTTTAAAAACTTATGTAAAATTTTATATTTTGCATTGTTATTCATATATACATGTTTTTTGATATATTATTTTATGTGTGTTATAAATTTTTTGTTATGAATTCTTTGAAATAAGTTTCATGAAATTTGAATCATTTAATTAAGATATATAATTAATTGATGAAAACTCAATTTAACATTAAGAAATTATTCTTTGATACATTTAGAAATTCATTTACACGTGTTTTTTTAGAAAAAGTTATTTTTCTTAAAATAGGAAAATAATGTTTAGTTATGTATAAATAATGTCAAAAATTATGGTTGATGAATTGTTTGACTAATTTGAAATGGGATTGTGCTAATATATAAGTGTAAAGTTCGATGATAAATAATTTAATATTATATGAACTATATGATAATTTTAATGAAATTAAATAATTTTGAAAAAATATACATTTTGAATCTGATATTTATTAGTTTTAGCAAGGACATAAATGGTTACAACTGCAAGAATATTCATTTAAGTAGGGATTAAATATGTTATTGGGAGAATGATCCTGAACTATCACATGCACTTGTGGTAGAGTTATGCTATATAGGGGTAGTAGTTGTCGGGCTGAAAATAAATAAATCTCTCTCAAGTCTCCGGATCATGGAGTGAGTGTGTGTGCTCTTTAGTGGGAGTGGTAGTTAGGTTGGAGTTATCAAGTTAGTTATACATATACACATCTTTTTGTAGTCTGGTAGAGTCTTAATATGCACAGATTATGTATGTTTGTGAAAATAAGTTATGGATTAAAAAATTAATATTTTGAGAACTTACATATATACATATTATGGTTTTATGAATTTGTATAATTATGTATATCTATAAATATGTATACGGATACTACACAACTTATTTTTAGATTCTTAAATTGTATATTGAAAAATATATGTGGTTGAGGCAAAACATATATTTTTTCATTGTTTTTTTTGAGATTTTCTTGTTAGACATTAGTTTCTCATCCTTATTTTTTTCAGGTGGAGGTGTTAATGGTCAAATTCAATTCTAAAATTTCTAAATATATGCAAGGATTTTGGTGGATCATTTAGATGATTTTTTTTAAATCTTGTTATATATTTGGTCATAAGAGTAATTTTGTATAAATAACTTTTCTTTTGTATATAAATATCTAAACTAGATGGTTTATGCTTATTTATGATATTTTTTGAAATTCGATCCATTTTAAATTATTAGATGTGAGAGATTTTAATATATTTTTTTTATTTGCTTTCGTTGAATTTTTGAGATTGTAGGTATTTAAAAAAATAAAACTAATATGAAAAAATGTGAAGTGGATAAATTATTTTTGACTTGTTTGTAGTTTTCTACAAATATATAGTCAATCACAAGCAGTATTGTTTACAATATATGTTTTTCTCCAACTAAAGTATTTTAAATTATATTAAATTAAATTAAATTAAATCAAGTATTTCTTTGCACTCGAGTGGGAGTGTATGGGGGTTGTAATATTATCTAACAAATTTCTATTAAGAAATGATATTTTGATATCTATTTGTCATATCTAATAATCATAATATGTTGTAATGAGTTATAAAAAGAATAATTCTTATATATTTAAGCATAACAACTCGTAAAAAAGATTTATTATTGGTAATATTATAAGTTTGTCTAAAATCTTTTATAACCAATCGTGCTTTAAAAGTATGTACATCTATTTGTTTCAATTTTTTTAAAACCCATTTGCATCATATGATTTTAAAATTTTTGGGTTGATCAATCAAATTTCAAACTTCATTATCAATTTATCATACATAGATTATACCCAAGCTTTCATAGCTCCAAGCCATTCCTTGTAGTCTGGATCAAATTTGATTTTTTATTTTAGCGTGAGGTCAGGGAGAGATTAATATCTTGATAATCTTACTATCAAAATTTTGAGAGACAATATATGATGAGTTTTGAACTTGAGACTTATCATGCTTGGGCGAATATATTTTTTATCATATTTATACACGACCTCTAATAAATACATGTACCTAAGGACTTTCCAGATGATTAAGTTTTCTAATATTATTCTGGGTCAAACATATTTAATTTCAGAGTTTTTATGAGATTTGATATTTAAGTGTTTAAAGTAACTATAAACTTTATCATTGTAAAAGATTATTATTCTTTATAATGATAAAATTTAGGATGATAATTTAAATTACTAATAATCGATATATTCTTGACTTAAGTATTTTTCATCTCAATCAGATTGAAATATTTTAATATTTTTCTCATTGTTTTTTAATTGTTTTGTATATTTTAAAAGATTTACCTTTATGCTTCAACTGATAGATATAATTATATTTTCTGAAATTAGTGTAAAGGTAATGAAATATTAATAAAATCTTTAGCTGTTGAACTTATCAGTCCATATCCATTACTATGTATAAGGCTTATAGTTGTTAAATCGATATTCGAATTGAGAATCAAAATTTTTGATTAGTTAATTGATATTCAACGATATAGTCTTCAATTAATACATATTTTCGATTCTTTTAAAATGTCGGATTGTTTACCCATTGAATTGTGAATCAAATCGTGAATCATACGATTTTGATAATAAGACCTAATAAATTATTAGCCATTTAACTATAACTCATAAAAGTGATTTCAGTCATTTTGTAATATATATAATTCACATAATTTATATGACTTAAAATCAAATAAATAAAAAACTTAATTTTTATAGAGTTTTGAAATATATTTTTCATTTATATGACTTAAATGGTAATACTAGAGATAGATTTAAATTTATTGGTGTTAATATTATAGATTGACTTTCTATTTGGATTATTAAGTTTCAGGATATATATATTATTTAATAAGTGAGCATTCCCATAAGATACTATCATAGTAACTTGCAAATATTTTTTTTTAATAATAACAACAAATTTAATTATGTCCAAATAAGAAATAGATGGGTCTACATTGTATTTTGTTAATAATTTATTAATAATGAGATCATACATATTAACACAAATGTAAAATCTACAAACATATGTAATATAAAAAAAAAAACTAGTAAAAATAACTTGTATAACATAAACACCTGAAGATGTAGTCTCACTTTACTTCATGTTTTTGATTTTTTAATTAGAGTTAATAAATTTTTTTAATGATCAAGTTAATGATAGAAAATATTATCTATTCTTAAGCTGCTTAACCTTGAGCTAATGATTAATCTTTGGGCTGAGTTTGGGTTTCTTGTATTTTTTAGTCTTATTCTTATTTTTAAATTTTCTCTTCATGTCTTCATCTTTTTGAACAATCAGTACATTAATGATACTCTTAATATTTTGTTCAACACTGTTAACCATGCCATGTTGCTCAACAAATAATTTCTTCATATTATGCATATCATAATTTTTTACAAAATCATTATTTGTATCTGGTTAAGGTTGGGAGAATAATGTTAACTGTTAACTCTTGATTAATTGATAGATCATGTTTCTTCAAATTATCTAGATAATCCATGATCATTTCATAATTATCTTATAGAAATTAATGTCTTAATGGCGACAAAATTTTCAGCATAGGTATTCTATTGTAATACTTTCTTGAGATATGATGAATGCCTCGGTATCAATCTTTTGAAATATTTTGTTATGTACTATAATTATCCTTTAGGATTCTAGGTACATCGGCAAAAAGTTTTTTTTGGAATAAGTTGCTATAAGATTTATAATTTTTTCTTTTGAATACGAATAATTCCCAAGTTTCTATATCCAAGGAAGCACAGACACGGCTCCCTACAGCCGTGTCCACGTGTCCGACACTCGGACACCTGGACACGACACAGACACGACACGGACACGACACTGATACGTGTCTGATACGTCACATGGCGTATCATTGCACAATCCGTATCCGATACGCCACGTGGCGTATCGGATGGTTGCATCGGCAGTCGTATCCATGTCTATAGTGCCCGACGTCCGACGACGTCGGGTGGCCAACGTCGCCGTATGGGCAGCGTTGGCCACTGGCAGGGGGCGGGCGCGATTTGAGGGTGAGCAGGGAACGGGCGCGATTTGAGGGAGAGGCAGGAGCGGGGGCGATTTGAGGGGAGAGAAAGGGGCGGCGAGAATTGAGGGGAAATGCAGGGGCGGCGCGAATTGAGGGGAGAGGCAGGAGCGGCACGATTTGAGAGTAGAGGCAGGGGCGACACGATTTGAGGGGAGAGGCAGGGGCGGCATGATTTGAGGGGAGAGGCAGGGACGACGCGATTTGAGGGGAGAGGCAGGGGCGGGCGTATTTGAGGGGGAGGCAGGGGTGGGCGTATTTGTGTGGGGATGTGACATAAAATAAAATATTTTTATAAAATAAAATAAAATATTTTTATTTTATAAAATAAACAATATATATTTATTTTATATAATAAAATATTTTAATTTTATTTAATGTAATGAATTTTATAAAATACATAATATTTATAATTAATAATTTTTTTTTTATTTTTTTTATCATGCGGTATCTTAGCCGTATCCGTATCCTAGTTTTTTAGAATTTGCCGTATTCCTGTATCCTGCCGTGTCGTATCCCCGTGTCCGTGTCTGTATCCGTGCTTCTTAGTCTATATCAACCTATGAAATTAATTTCATTGAGTTTATCCTTCTCAAGGGCAGACAATGGAGATAATTTAGTTCTTTTGTTGGAAGTCATTATCTATATATTACATGTAGATTACACATTTAAATTATAATAAAATTAAAAATTATTTCTTCTATATCTTTTATTGAATTTAAAATCATCAAATGTTAATTTAATAATTTTAACACTTGAGATTTTAATGGATCAAAATTTATTTTTCACCCTACTTTGAGTAAATTTTGACTTATCTTTTAAAGGTTGGTTATTTAGATAAGTAATTTCTTATCCATTATATCTCATGTAACTTTTGGATAATAATATGATTTTATATCACATGCCATTAAAAATTCTATTTGTCTTAGGTCCAAAATTATTTTGATATCCATTAAGTCAAATCAATTTATACATATAGATAACATCATTATCAATTATGTCTCACCATGATTGCACAATACACTTTGCTTTAACAGGCTCATATTTAGATGATAGAAGCATTGACACGTATATCAATTTGATATATATTTTAATGATTTTAAGTTTTACAAGGGATTTTAATTGTAATGTATTAATATAATCTTATGACATAAAATAAACGTGTCATAAAATGATCCATAATCTAAATTGTTTCTTGGTCAACTTTAGAGAATTTTTATCTTTATGAACTTGTTTAAAATGTATTTAAAGAAAAAGCCAATCATATTAGTTTAAATGGTTATACGATATACCAAATTTTCTTTCACAAAAATACATATTTATTAATTCATTAATCATATAATGATAATTCTATATTTAATCAAATTAAAGATTATAGATTACTGATAATCATATTTTTAATTTAATCAAATTAAATAAATTAGATTGTTAATAGTCTTGTATAAATTTGTCTATTAAAACATTGTGATTAACAAATTCAAGTCATTTATATATAAATTATTTATTCATATATAAATCACATATCTAGATTTCTTAGTCCTTAGATAAAAAAAAATTAAATCATATTAATTAAAATCATATGTTCTCTCTGATATTATTGTTGGGATTTATTGAATTTAAAAAATATATCTTACAATAACCTGAGCATAAGTCACATATCTATCTTGATGATATTAGGAATCAAGGCTTGATAGTTAGGAGTTTAAAATACAATGAATTTTGTAAACCCAACAAATGACTCATGGATTTCATTAATTAGTCATGTAATAGAAAATTATTTTAAATTTTTGAAAATCCAGACATTGTGCTTTTAGATATAATGGACTTGTTGTCACCCTTTATTAGTAATCTATACAAACAAGTATATTCATCAATACTCTGAAAATCCAAATGTTATGTGCTAATATCTTAGTTTTGTCTCACATAATGTTTTATATTGAAAATGAAAATTTTTCTATATTTTCACATATTTTGAAAACATCTTGTAATATTTCCTACATAATTTAGTATGTTCACCAATATCATTATTGAAATGTTTTTATTTTATTTTATATCTTTTATATGTATATCACGTATTTATATGATATCATATATTATATTATTATTTATAAAGAAGATAATCTTATCTAATTAAAATGTTGATTAATTTCTTCATAAGCGAGGTGTGTATTTATAGTGATTTGATTTTAATATTATGTCTTATTAATTATACATGCATACTCATGGACTTGTTTTTGTTAAACCATGTTGCATGTTTTATTAAAACACGTCGAGACATTTTTAAAACCACGTTGTGGTGTGTTGCCAAAAAGCACATGGTGTCATCATAATTTTTTTTATTTAAATTCATATTTTCTAAAAATATATAATATAAATTATGTGTTTCTTAAACATATTTGTGTATTACCATAAAATACACATTTTATAAATTATCAAACTCATTACTTGATTTCCAATTCGTTCTTAGTATGAGATCTTGTAGATTCAAATGATGTTGATAGTAAACTTATCACTCATTTTGGGCTCACGAATCATAAACAATATTTAATGAGATATTATAATTATCTAAGATATGTGATTATCAAACATAATCTAATCATAATTAATATTATATTTTTTTTGCAAATTGATATCTTAATTGAACATAAACATGAATTAAGCCACCTTTATTAATTCATTTTAGCTATGCATGTTTGAGTTATACTTGTATCGCCGGTCTCAAGCTCATATAAAAAATAATGTCAAGTAAACAATCAATCTTAATAAACTTATCAAAGATTTATATTTTATGAATATGATTTTTAATAGAATAAATTAGAAAAAAAAAATTTATATAATTGATATCAAATAGTTAAGATAAAACTTGATTGATGATAATGATGATTAATTTATTTTAGAGGTGTCAAATAGGTTGTGTCATGCTTGCATGACCTATTTTTGTGTGGCCCAGTTAGGCAATCATGCTATGCCAGACATGTTAGACATGAAAGTTGTGTCATGCTCATCACAGTACGACTGATAGTCTGCCAATCTCAGCAAGACATGACCGACATGATTTCTAGCATACTTGTGTCTATTGTGCTTGGGCCTGAGTCATCTCGGGTCATGCCGGATAATGTTGGTTTTGTGGGCAGCACCACCACAGTCACATTCTACTGGTCACTGCCATCGCTACCACACACCGATGAGCGATCACCATAGGGACATAAAATAAAAATATAAAATAAAAAAAATCTAAGGAAAAAAAACTAATTATATGTATAACACACATCAGATATAATGTTAATGAAGCATAAGTATACTACTAAAATGTATAAACTATAACTTTATCTGTAGTAAAAATTTTATTTCAAACCAAGGACAAAGAGACATATATAAAATAAAAATGATAAACAATAATATCAAAAAAAATAATTGTAAAGCATAATCATAGTAATGAATGTGAATTGTATCATATGAAAATAATAATCATAAAATAAATACAATATCAACAAATAATAATTAATCCCAATGTCATTTAGTATTTGTATGTAAATTATCATTATTATGTAAGTGTCTATTGTATTGCTAGTGGTAATTTTAATATTCTCCAAGTTTCACGAATCATTTTCTGTCAGCAACTATTGTGTCTCATTTTTTCTTGAATGTTCAATCTCAAATCTTTTTATTCCTTCAAGTATGCAAGCATCTCAATAATATTTGATCGTATTCATTATCTCATATCTAAAATAATATTGGTTATAATAGAAAAATTAGACTCTGATGCTATGCTAAATACCAACAAAGTCAGTAGATCACATATTATTTTAGATATCACTGGATAGGTGGATTCATATGATTTTTACTATAATAAAATATTTATTATGAAATAGAATGACAAGAGAGCGAGAGATATATGAGAAATATGAGATAAATTTTTTATTTCTTCAAGTATATGTTGATTCATACAAATGCTCCCTATTTATAGGGTTTAATAAATAAATACATTAATATATTTATAAATATGTCAATGAATATATACATCAATACACAAATAAATATACCAATGAATACATATTAATCCATGCCAATTAATACACACTAATCTATGAATAATAAAAGTCACAAGAATATCAAATATCAAGAAATTAATGGAGAGTTTATGAATATTCATAATATTATTCATAATAATATTAAGAATTTTATCACATTATATGATAAGATTAAGCATTAATCGATATCTAATTATCGAATTATATTTCACTACTATTTCATGGATTACTTTGTTGTATTCGTCTCGCTAACTGAATGAAGGAGTCATTGTCTTTGAATATAATGTCTATATTCATACTTTGGACTTGATTACTACTACTATCATAACTAATACACAATATATAAATAGGTCAATTAATTTTATGTAAATAAAATTTTTAGGTTGGTATTCTTAGTTCATGCATGTGGATATGTATGTCAAAATATTTTCTATTTTTTCAATATTAATCTTATGATTCATGTAGATAGTTAGACAATAAAGAGATAGAATGGTGGATCACTATCTTATATATTTGGTTTACATCTTAACATTCATGACATTGATTATAAGGTATTTCTAAATATGTTAATTATGCTTTTAATGTTGCATATATACCCGAGTGCAATGTAAGTGGTAAGAGTGTACACAGACGAACAAATATTCATCATGGCATAAAAATATTTAAGAATTATATAACAGAAATTACTCTATCCCATTTAGTGTCAGCAATAATAAATTTATCACTCTTATTATTGACATAGCTATATATCATGTATTCATAGCCAACACACGAATCCAACATCAAAAATAATTTTTAATTGTCTTATATTCATTAGGAATTTTTCTTTCTTTAGACTCAGACAAATAAAAATTACTAAACTCTTTTTGTCTGCTAGTCATCTAATATATATTAGTGAGTTTCTTATTTTTTATAATATGAGAAAAATTATATTCATTTTTACTTGTATTATTAGGTTAATAATATGATACGCGTATCTAATATAAAAAATCATATATAATGGTATGTCTTTAATAGTTCTAACAATATACTAATAGCGATATTGTCATTAAATGTATTATCAAATGTAATTTTAAATATTTTATTATGAATGACATAATCTTAAAAGATTTTTGTCATGCACTCATATAGGCAGGACTATCATGAGGATGACGAATTTTAGGAAATCTTAAATTTTTTTTATTACTTTTTCATGTATAATCTACATAATGAGCGGTGATACATACAAATGATGCATCATTTTGACTAGTCTATATATTGTACATTATGGATAACACTCTACTATAATTCATAAATTCAATAAATAATTAATTATTTTTCTAATTTATTATATTATATATTGTTTCTACATGTAGACTTAGGAATCCAATGATAAGTAAGTTGGAAGTAAGTCTGCTTGATATTGAATACCTTAGAATCTTTCAAAAATTTAATTGGTTAGATCCTTAATCATAATTAATTTTACTATGTATTTTCTCTTTAAATTATTGTGATATATGAAGGACATCAAAGAAGTTGAATTAGATTAAGCTTCAAAGACTTTATCACTCACTTGGGTTTGCTTGAGATATAATGAATTATATTTCTTGGTGTATTGATTGACATGTATTTTTAGGTGGCCAATGTCATCTATACTCTTACACATTTTTTTTTATAATATATATATATATTATGTTAATTTTTCATTAATATTTCTATAATTTTTTTTTAATATATTAAAGTGAGTCCAAATTATTAGAATTTTTTTTTGTTTTTTATTTTTTAAATATTTGAGTTTAGGTCGACACCATGAGAGAACATAGTTTCAGCATTGGATCTTTTTGTAGAGTTATCATTATTATTTATATCTAAATTGATATTTATTTAATTATCATTTTAATTTTATTCACTATTAGTCATTAATTATTTTTTTAGTTTATGTTTAAAAAAATGTATTTATATTTTATAAATAAATAAAAAAATTACTCGGATTCTAGTACTATTAGGAAATAATCATAATAGCAATTGGAACAGCTATTTGTGATTTATGATATCTTTGTTGTAAAAAAATATTTCGTTGTTTAGGTTTCCAATTTTTAAAGGGTCGAGCCATCAGAGATAGAGAGAGAGAGAGAGATGGAGTGAGTGAGTGAGAGAGAAAGAGTGAATTAGAGAAAAAAATTCTAAATTAAGAATGAGAGAGATATATATATATATATTTAAGAATTAAAAATTCTAAATACTTAATCTATGTTTATAAATGTTTTTATTAAAATATTATATATTTTTATAATTTTTGATTTTTTATAATATTTAAATTGACAGAAATCTGATAATGGTTGGATTTCTGCCCATAGCCATTGGAATTAATTTGAATAGCCGGGATCTAATTGTTTTTTTTTTTAAATTTTTTTATGGGAATGTCAATGCACTTGCCCGATAGTGAAATAGACTTATGTAGTTATTAGGAACATGCATGCATTTGTCTAGTGGCATGCATATGTTGCAGCCATTGCTTGGATTCGTGGTGAGTCCATGACTACGAGTTGTTGGGACTTTAATTTCAATGGTATCTACCACGTCAACTTAGTGAGTTTCATTAAAAAAAACCTATCACATGGATATGACGGATATATATAAATAATTTTTTTTAAACAATCATATTTTTAAAAAATGGGTCCGGGCATGGATGTCACAAAAATCTGGTTACCTGGTTTTCAGTGTCATGTTTCTGATCTGGGGTCACAATCATCGTGCTAGTGGACCATGCCAATAGGCCAGGTATGAGACAAGACAACCTTTGGCCCAGCACGACATGGCCTGTGCTTCAGGCCGGCATGACCTAAGTCCAGGCACAGTTCTAGACTGTGATGTGCCGGGTCAGACACGACTCAGTTAGGACTTATTTTGTGCCGTGCCCATGCTGCCCGATTTACTTGTTACTTCTAATTCATTTGAGTATGATTATATTTTTCAATCTTATTTATCGAGAGGCCCAAATCTCTTTAGACGGAGGATAAATTTTATCTTATTCACACATATTTCTCTATATGATTTAATCTATATCTAATTATAATTTGTATTATCACCTTGTAATGGATAATGTTGAGTTGCATTAACACAAAGTTCTTAATGTATGTATTCATTATGAATTCAAGTCTAAGGACTAAAAATATCACTATATGAGAATTATTTTTGATATTTAATTAATATTATATTTTCATAGTGGATTAGATAGTACATTATTCTCTAACAAGTATCTATGAGATAACTTAATATTACATTACATATTCATAGGCAATGAAATATAATTATCAGGCATACTTTGTACTAGTCTTTATTCTTTATTATTCCATTAATTATTAACACTAAAGATGTTTAGAATAATTCTCTTTTAAGTTTTATAATTTTACTATCAAGTGATTTACTTGGTCATAAATAGAGTCAATTATTCATGGAATTAATTATCATTAAAAATGATAATATAATATTTTTTATTTAATAAAGTTTACAATGACAATAATTATATCAATTACCTAGGACACATCACTAACACGATCTCCTCTTCATAATTGCTGAAACTAGCTAGAATTTGAGTACAGCTATGCTTGTCTATGTCACTACTCTCTAAATGAAATTGCATGTCTTGGAGCCCTCTCTATATACATGAGAATCATGAGAACTATATTTATATGAATTCATTTAAGTGAATTTAAAAAATGACTAACTATATTAAAAATATAAGTGATATCTAATTTTATTACTACTAGACAATACAACTCTTTTGCTATTCTTCTAAATATAGAAGAGTCAATCAAGAAGTTGGTATTTATGGATAAGCGTATACTTAGATCAAGTGGTGAGTTGGTCAATGCATATCTCCTTATGTTAGGATCATGCAAAATATCTAAAATATTTCTCCTCTAAAAAATAAAAATGATACTATTTGAGTATGCAACCTTAATGTACAAGAAAAATTAAAATTATTTTAAATTCTTAGTCTGAAACTAAGTCTACAAGAATAATTTTAGTTGAGAATATTCAATTTGCTTATCTCTTGTAATCAATATATAATAAATATATATTATTAACATCACATATTATTTTTATGATTAATATTGCTAGAAATATAAATATTCAGGTACATTTATTATGACCAAAAGTTGTGAACGTTAAAGAAAAATTGTTGAACTACATTTTTAGGAATTGTTTCAGGTATTTAAGAGTCTTCTATAGTTTAAATACCATACCTGTACTCCCCAAAATTGTAAAATTTGGTAGTTACTACATAAAAATTTCATTTTCAAGTTATTTTAAAGATATGTATTTTTCATATTTAGCTAATATATAATCTACTTTTGATAAATAATAACAGAAAGAAACACATACATATTTTTTATCTTGTCACATGACAAAATAATATTTCAATAATACACATCACAAGAATGTGTAAGCCCTTTGTTAATGTTATCAATCTATCTTAAGCTGATCAACTTTATCTTTAAGTCTAGCTTTTATTATGTATACTCATTTGTACTTCACTATTAGCTTACATGAAAGCTTTCGAATAAGATTCCATAAATAATTTAAAGTGATTTTACTCTGTTCATCAAACATAGCATATAACTATCTTAAAATGACTAAGTACCTTATTAAGAGTATCAAAGATTCTGTAGCTATTCAAGAAAGAACAAAAAATTAAAATATGTAGTATTAAAATAAGAGTAAGAGAGTACTTTTAATAATGAATATTAGGTAAAACATATTCTTGGTTTATTCCATATATTCATCCGAAGTTTGAAGTCAATACTCTGAACTAGATCAATTGATGCGTGAAGAAAACTATGAATAATTTGTCTAGTATAATTTTTATGTTGAGATCATCAAATTTCAACTTTTATCTTCTCTTCCTAGGAAGATTTATCACTTGTGTTCTGTGGGATACTTATATAGTCATACTAGATTGCTGTTACATATTTATAAGAATGTCCCACTATTCTTCTTAAAACCAACTATGCTAATAATAAGAAGTACATGAGCAAGAGCAAGATCAATTATAACTCTGTGAGGAGTAACAATTAGACGAGGAAATAATCATCTAGTACATGATAAAGAGTAGGGTCGGTTGTAATAATTATAACTCTGTGAGGAGTAACAACTAGACAGGTAAATAATCATATACTACATGAGCAAGTGATCATGTCATATTTTTTTATCTTTAGAGATACCATAAACAAAACAAGCATATTCAAAAATCATGAGTGGAAGGTAAAAAATCTTTTATTTCTATAAAAGTTGATTTGAGATACTACATGATAAGATATAATATGATTTTTTGTTGATTAGAAAGTTAGTAGTCCATAATACTTTTTCTCAAAAATGTAAAGCAACACTTCTATGAAGTAAACGTATCAAAATTATATAATTTATATGTTGATTTTCCTTTTCAAGTTATCATGTTTTACATGGGAGTATAAATGGAGGATGTTTGGTGAATTATTTAATGTTCCTCAAAGAAATAATAAAGTTGATAAGAAATATATTATAAAAAATAATAATTTTTTTTTGAATGTTAATATCATAACTAAATTATATTTATATTCTTTTATAAATTTTTATAAAATTAGACCAAGTTTGCAATCTTTTTTTTTTTAAATTAATAGTCATGTATATTTAATATAATTATTAACAGAAGTAATAAAATACTTTAGACTGTCATGTGTGATCATTCTATATCATAATTAAATATCTGAATGAATTATATGAAATAAGTCTCCCTTAATAGTCTTATGATATGCCTGAGCAGAAACTCTAGTAATGTTTTCTTAACTGACACATTTCATAGTCAACAGTAGTCGACTATTCGATGCTTAACTCTAGAATTAGAGGTGTCAACCGTGCCGGGCTGGCCCGGCCCAGCACGATGCACGGTTCAGCCGTGCCTGGGCCGGCCCGGCACGGAAAAAATCCGTGCCGTGCCTGGCCCGGCACGGTTCGGCCCGCGGCACGGTAACCCGGCACGGGTTTATCCCTTGCCGGGAGCCCCGTGAGTCCGACCGTATGCTTCCCCTCACGCAAAAAAAGACCGCGGGTCGGGTCGAATTAGACCCGACCCGCGGTCCCCGTTTCCCGAACCGCTTGGACAGGTTTGCCCGAGAGGGCCAGGCGAGGCACGGCACGGCCCGCCGTGCCTGTGGGCCGTGTCGGGCTCGGTTTTTTTAAACCGTGCTGGGCCGAGCACGGCACGGTACAGTAACCATGCCCGGCCCGGCACGAAGGCACGATCATGCTGGTTTAAAACGGGCCGTGCCGTGCCGGGCCGGCCCGTTTGACACCTCTATCTAGAATCTTCAGTTTATTCAATGAAAGATGTCTAAGAGGAGAATATATTTCAATTTTTGTGAAATTCATTCGCTTGATATGTTGATCTTGCACAATTACACAATGATGAAACTCAAGTGATTATTAAAATAATTAACTAAAAATATATTATGACGAAACTCAGGTACAAGAGAAGCATGCTAATAAAAACCCTAACATTGACATGGTCATTCCCCATGACTCATACAATCATATTATTGATAACAATAATATCAAATGCTCCTACTTCATTAAAATAATAAAAATGAGGTAATTACTTGTGATATGAGTAATGACTCATGAATCTATCACTCAATAATTATATTGATGTCGTAAAAAGAAAGAAACATAGAAGTAGGAGTATATTAATGGGAGCTAGCAGCACTCACTGAAAGATATCTAAGATTCTCTTCATGAGTAAGTGTAACAAGATTAGCAAATGCACATGTAGAATGCAATTATAGAATATTGTGAATCTGATTCCCCAGACTTTTCAATGTAGTTCGGTCTGCTGACACAAGTATTATTACATAAATTATCTCATATAATTATGCACAAAATGCATAATTAAGCACCTCATCCTGATCAATTAATATGTATATCAACAACTAAGTAATATTATTATATAAATGAAACATCATATTTGAGTACTTTTACTTTAGTCAGATCACAAACCTTTTTATATGTATGGTAAGAATTAAATATGCTGATCATAATTGAATCAATTAATTATCATAGATGAACCCATAACTGTGTATCGATTAGTAACTACTCATTTGGCCAGACCCCATGCGACTCATCCAATAGATATCTTATAGATTCGTGGCTAATGAATTATATCATCGTCAAAGTAACATTTAATGTATTTGACTTTTAAATTTGTTGGATTAATTCTAGTGGTCTCATATTAAATTGGGTCATTATTTTTCTTTCAATAAGAGGCACACAAGCAAAACACCATGACATCAAACGAGCACTCAACATTGTCTAAAATTTATTTAAGCACTACCATGACACTATATCAGAAGGGTCACACAGGCTATTGTGGTAACCATCACACGTCCATTGACCACTATCTACGTCACCATGGAAGTAAAAAATTTCATGAAAATGCACTTAATGGCACATCACCATTGCTAGTGCCAAATGCCTTAATATGGTGTACCACCATATACTTCATCATGCATGGCCCTTCAATCACCTGAAATACTCTCATACCTTGTTAATTTTATGGTTTTTGTCCAAATTAGGATTGTAGGAAAAATGGGAAAATGAGGAGTTTGTGGAGAAAGGAGATGAGATAAGAGAAAAAATATGTTTTAAAATTAAAATCAAAAAAATAGAAATAAATAAATATATAAATAACACACACACACACACACACACACACTTGGTGGGATGCCTACATGTGAGGTGCTTCCATACAAATTAAAATAGAAAATAAGTAAAATGAAATGACAAATGATAATAAATCTCAACAAATGGAATTTGTGCTTTCTTCCATTTATCGCAGCAACACAGACACGTCCACTATATTTCTGACATTATTTCTAAATTATGTTGATTATTCCTAGTTTTTTTAGAACCTGATTCCTTTTGTTATTCTTTTCCTATGTACTTTAAAGCTCATGTTGCTGCATCTAATGCAGAGCTGGGACTGTCGTTTCTGAGGTGTGGGAAGATGGGCAAGTGCTGAAGGACATAAATGTTCATCTTGTATGTTTCCATAAGATCTACTTGATTTGTCATTCAGATTAATCCAATTGATCTTTCTAAATAATACTATATTTTGTTATTCTGATTTATTTTCTTTTCAGTTATTTTTTTGCTCACTCATCTTTGTTATTGTATTCTTGTAATTGATTCAATGAGGTTTCTTTTTCATGAATAGTTAGGATGGCCAGCATGATCTCTCTCTCTCTCTCTCTCTCTCTCTCTCTCCCCCCTCTCTCTCTCTCTCCCCCCTCTCTCTCTTATTATATTCAATTTTGTTTCTTTGCATTTTTGCTCCGCACTTAAAGATTGTTTTTGTTGGCATAAAAAGCATAAATCATTTATACATTAACTACAAATTACAATACATGGTCAATATATAATACAAGATCACTTTGTTTACTACAAATTCTCACGAGTACTCTACTATCTAATAACTTAATTATATATGAATATAAAAGATGAGATATAATTTAAAATATGATCAATGCTTTTTGTCAAGGTATTAAATCAATATCTTATACATTTAGCTTGAGCGAAGAAGAAACAAGGTAAAATTCCTTTAAGATACTTATAAAAATATTGAAAATCTATTTTTTAGTGTTAACATGTATCATAGTAACATAATTGGTGTATATTTTTTCTTTGATGAAATACTATTTGATGTCATTGTATTATGTTCACTTGGAAAATATTGAATTAGAAGTAATATATATATTTTTGTTTATCATAGTCGAATATCACTGATCGTAGAATTCAAATTCTAATTTTCTTGATAAAATGTCTAATTAAAATTCAAATTTTCTTGAATTCAAATTAAAATGTCTAATTATAATGGATCTTTCATCAATAAAAAATTGACTTTAACTAGCATCTAAATTATGAAGTAGTTGTAAATGCTTCTATTTTTTCTGAAAGAAATTCCAAGGTTCAATGTCACTTTCATTTTGCTAAAATTTTCTATAATTTTTCTAAATGCAATAGAATCAATAAGAGAAGATTTTTCCTCCTTGGGATGATTCATATGGAAGCAACATGCTCTAGAAATATGATTTATTTGAGGTATTGGGTTCAAATCGGAACTAAGATAATGCACCTCCTCAGACTTATATGGAGGTGGAACCAGGTGGGAAGGTCTGCCTCTCCTCTTGGGTTTAATCGATGTGCACATAAGCTAGATGGAACACTAATGATCAACAAAGAAAGGGGGAGGACTTGATGCCTTAATTGATGTCTACTTTTGGACGAAGCTGATAATTTTACTGGGGTACAACTCTTTGGCTTGAGTTTTTGTGAAAATATGTTGAACATAATTTTTGTTGGATGAAATTATATATCTATTAAAGTATCCAACCATAAACAAGATTTGAGTTTATCAATGTCACTCATTTGAAATTGTGTTTGAAAAAACATAATCAATTGTGTCAATTGTCTCATTATTGTTAGTTAAATATCATACACAGAAAAAAGCTCATGCATAAACCTTTTTTGAAAAAGCAAAATTAATTAAACATGCATATGTGAAACCCAAAAGAGATAACCAAAGAGAATCTGAGTCGTATGAGATATATTTTTTGATGTATTAATACATTGTAATTAGTTGATTAGGTGAAGTGCTCATATTTAAAATGAGTGCTCTAATGGGTGTCTTCGTTATTTGTACATAATCCTGTTTTCATGCGACTTGTAATTAATGCATGTAAATTGCTCTTGATTGTCATGATAGTAGATCAAACTATCTCATAGGGGTGTTGTCATAAAACTTTTGTGATCATCACCATTATCACTTTCTTCCTATGTCATCTTTACTTTGTGGTCCACTGAATGAGTTCGTGGATATTGATGTGTGTTTGGTTGCTATTTTCATTTTGAGATTTCTCTATTTGTGATTCATTTTAAGTTTTTACTTGCTAATCCTGAACCAAGATGTTAAATCTTCCAGACTTATATTTATGCTAGACAGGATGGTGATTCATATTCTACTCTTCAATGCTACTTGTAGCAATTCATTCAATTGAGAAACCTAGAGGAACTTTGCTAGATGTTTGTTTGCCAATGATAATTTATTGGTTTTCTCTTTGCTTGGCAATCTCTTATTCACTAAGATAAGATTATAGAGTGAGATGTTAAAGGGATCACATGTATTGATCCTTAAACTCATCAATTAGGAAATCACATAAAATTTTCATTGTTGACATTCCATGCAGATATTAATAAGGAAGTATTCTATATGATTAATGATGATGATTAGGCCAAGTTACTATAATTATTTTCATGAAATATATCAAATCTTCATTTTAGGTATTCTTATATAAAGTAATATGAATTGGTAGAGATGCTAGATTTGTGGTATCTTTGTTTTTATTTTTTCTGGGTATAGAATAAATTATATTCATGCCAACTAGTTCAGGCTCAAAACTTTCAATGGCCATGAGATATATTATTGTATAAAAATAAGTTATGAAAACAATTCAAGCTTCAATAGAAAAACCCATCACATCAAAAGTATAAGGGTGTGCTCTTATACAATGGGCAAGATTATTTGAGATAACTCACATGTTGGGTGCTCATATTTATAATGAAATATAAATACATATAAAAATGAAAAGAAAAGAAATAATGTAATTATAAATTAAAACTATAATACCCCACCTCAAGTTGATATGTAAAAATCTAATATATCTAGTTTAGAGAAAAGAGATATAAGTTGTAACATTTTTAATATCTTTGTGAAAATATCTTTTGACTGATCTATCATAGTAATATAAGCTATAATAATACTATTATCATGAATCTTTTTTCTAAATATAATCAATTTATTTTTATATGTTTTTGCTTGTGAAATATTTAATTGGAGGCTACATGCCTCATAGCTTGTCTGTCATAGTAAAAATAGTGGGAGAATAAAGTTAATACCTAATCCCTTCAAGTAGGTATAAGATCCAAAGTATTTCATTGGATTGGATCTTGAATCTATTATTGTCGTGAACTTTGTTTATATATTGGATCTTGAAATATTTATTTTTTTTTATTTTTTTAGATTTTGAGTATTTCCAAGAAAAGTATAAAAATTTATAATAAATCTCATCTTGAAGTAAATTGATGTTTAACTTGAATTTGAATATCTATCCAATTGTAAGTGCTCATAATTGTTGAACGATATCTCAAATCTTGAAGACTTATTCTCATATATTAGTATGCAAAGAGTTATATTTTTATGAATATATGTGATAGAATCTAAAAAATAATTAATCATACTGCTGGTTAATCTATGTTTTGTCTGATGATAGTTAATTAATATTCTATATGATTTTTCAATAAGTTATTGAGTCAATTAGAGAAATCACATTGTATAAGAAATTAATATATGAGCTAACTAGAGTATCCGTTAGAGCACAACTCATTAGATTAATATATGTAAGATTATCATATTTATATCTCATCAATAAAAAAATAATATTTCTCTTGAAATAAATCACTTATTAATCTAATAAAATATCTAAACCTTCTATGGTTATTTATTACAAATTATCACTGCAAGTACTCATTGAGTTAAAAGATTCTTAACTTATTATTTCTCGTAATAAGAATATTATTCATGTATATAATAAATAAGATCATTCTATCATTAGAGTTTTTCTAGAAAAATAATAAAAAAATGCTTATAACATACCCATGTAAGCTAAATGAGATAATTATTTATAAAAATTTTACAAAATAATATATTGGTAATTGATTCATGTCATACTTTGTCTTCTACATTTCGAAAACTAAATTGGTCTATGCTGCTAGAAATCCAAATGACTACTTTGTACATATGTATTTTTTATGATTATCGTGAGAAAATGTACTCATCTAAATTTATTTTTACACTGTACACCTATCTGCAATCATTTAAAAATATTTTAGAAAGTCAAGTTACTAGTTCTCAACTCTTGTTAATGTGAAAGATATTTATCTTATCTAATATTATTTGACGTTCTTATATATGAGATAATATCTTAGAAGGAGACTTGAGTATCCTAATATTATTAAGAAAAATATTAAAATAAGTAAAAAAAGGAAGAAAATATGAGTATGATAATATATTTGAAATTTGGTGCTAGCTACAAATTTTTTTTTTTTGTTGGAGAGCGATTGAAAGATTAAAATTAGATAGTCTAACTATAGTATCATTTTGCTCATTGGAAGGCTCTCTGCTCTGAACATGCCACATATGTCTTCTCCTAATATATACTATATGTCATGAGTGATCAAGTTTTAGTCTCCTACACATTATGAATTAGAACTTGAGTTAACTCTTGAATTATTATATCATTAGGAATTGTGGTAAATTTTCTTTCATGAGAAACTTTACTTTCTTCAGAGCCAACTTGAATTATATTTCTTTGTATATTGATTCCATGAGTGTCATTATAAAGTTTACCAATAAGTTCAAATATTACCAATAAGTTAATCTTCTAACTAGAGGTGCAAGCAAGACTACAAAAGATTGAAGAAAAGTAAAAAGTTTAGATATTTTTTTTTCATTCTTAATCATCTTATTCTCGTTAAAAAATGGATTATACTCAAAATAGTTACCTAATCACTCATTAATATTCTGTGTTATCTTATCTTGACTTGGGATGATATCTTGGACAAGGAAAATGATTCTAAAGATTCGATATTTGAAAGAGCACATGGTGAAACAAGAAAGATGAATGCATTTGGTTGATGAACTAAGTTGTGGTTAATATCACATCACCTCAAAAATATTTTGAATAATCATACTTAAGAGAAATATTTGAGTTATCTCAATTAAATATTTATTTATTTTTTTATTCAAAAAAAATAAATATGGTAAAATATATAAAACTTTTTTAAGTCTCATTTCTATTAGGTTCTTATGTGTTTGAGTCTATCAGATTGAATATATTATTACTTATACTAGACTGGTAGGATTGATAGGAAGCTTTGATATGATTTCTTAACAAACATGTCTCACATTTTAGTGTATTAAACACTAAGACATAATATTTTCAGTTTTACTAGTAATAAATAATAAATTTGAGGATGTATAAGTAATGGATGAACCAAACTCATATATCTAGTATGATATTTTTTCATATAAGAAATAATATATCGTTTGTAATGCTTAATCTTAAAGAAAATCTTCATATAAGTTTTTTAATCTTGCAAAAAAATATGCATCAAGAAAATAAAGTTAGAATTAAATTGCTTAAAAGGATAACCCACTGAATGGTAATTAACAAGACAACCATGAATATATAATGTACATGAAAGAAATAAATGAGTCAAGCGAGATGATATCATAACAAATAATTTTTGAAGATTTATTATTTACTATCATAATATTTAAGGAATAGACGAAAACTATAGTAAAGGAAAAATAATTTTTTATATTTGATTATTGATTCATGGGTTGATAATTTAAGAGTATGAAGTAAAAAGATGATTTACAAAACTAATAGTATTTAAAGTTCAAGAAAGATCTTCTATCTTAGGGAAGAGTTTTGTATATATCTCTCTAATATAATAGTAGAGAAATTCTGTGTGTTGTGGACCAGAAGACAATAAAGAGATTATTTTCTTTTATATTTTTCTTGGCTCAACTCTTGTAGGATTCTAGTAGTCAATATATTTTTTTAATATTTTGTAGTTTCTTAATTTCATCTATGAAAATAACTACAAACATTTTTTATTTGTATGCCATTTATTTCTATAATATTGTATTTTAGAAGGAATCTTTAGTATTGGCATATTGATGGAATATTACTGCTCATTTAATAGACACAAATAGTGAATTGGTGACATACAAGGTGCATTGACACCAACAATAGGTTCTTGACATACAAATGCCTTGACACCAAAAATAGGTTGGTGACTTACAAATGCCTTGACACTAATATTGGGTTGACATCACTTACAAATATTTTTCCAAAAATATCATTTTTTGATAGATTTGATATCACTCACAAATATTGGATTGACGAGGTGCTGCCTATTTTGATAGATTTGATTGTGTTGATAAGGTTGAGTGACTAAATTCATGGTGTTTTATACTTATATTCCTTATATACTAGTACACTATTTTCTAGATATATATCCTTGGCGAGAGAACATTTTTAGTTTTCTTGGAGATTTATTAGAGTTGGAATAATTAGTTCGACTACTATCATGATTGTTTTACACAATACTATTGAGAGAGCCGCATGAAAGCTTAGAGAAGAATAAAGTCAGTAATGATTTATTCTTTTTGTAAGAGGTCGAGACATACTTCGAATAAGTATTTGATATTGTATTCTGACTTACAAATGTTATTTTGTATTTCAAAGGCTATATACAATAGGCTATTAGATCCACTAATGCTGGATCTTCTATGTGCATATCTATTGGTCCTATTATGCTTGCTCAAGAGAAATATTCTAGTTTTTTTTAGGCACTGTTAGCTTCAATTGAGATATTTATAATTTTATTGTTCTTTTTTCACACCACTTTACTTTAAACTCTTAAGTTTCATATTCATTGGTCAATGCACATGCTATAAGTGATCATATATTAATTTTTCTTTACGCTGTCTATAATTTTTGATATATTTTTGGCTAATAAAATTATTGTAATGGCTAGATTGAAGGATAATGACAATATTATTTTTTTTTCTTTTGTTATGTGTATTTTTTTATTTCAGTTTTATTATAATTTATTTTTGATCAATTATTTCACTAAATAATTAGATGTTAAGATTGTATTTTATTCTTTTGATATTTTTGTGCAAGATTAATATACTAGACATATGTCTTATTTAGGGATTGAGCAAGACAAACAATATATATTTTTATCCACTCTAAAAAATTTCTTTAAGTATTTGGTTACTATTGATATACTGATTGTGCACTATTAGCTTAGACATTTAATATTGAATAAGTTGAAGATTATGGAGCAATATATCAAAGTGGTGACTTCCATTGACTATGAGGCGTATTATCTAGGAAAGCATACTAGAATCTTCAATTGACATGTTAGAATTATGTTGGTAGAAATTTATTTTATCTAATTCATTTAAATATTTAGAGTTTTTATAGGATGATCATATATAACTGTTTAAAATATTTTATCATCTTTCTTGATGATTATGATAGATATACCTGATTATATATTATAAAGAAATATTTTAAATTTTATTTATTTTTATAAAATTTTATATAATAGTAAAAATACAATTCAATTATAATAAAATATTGAGAAGTGATAATGTGTTGAAATATATTTTTTATTAATTTTTTTATTTTCTCCATATCTTGAGGGGCATGAGATAATTTACCTAGCATCCTATGCTAACAATCATCGGTAAAATGATATAGCTACAAGGATGAATCAACATTTGGTTAAGATGACTTAAATTTTATTATAAAATTTAAGTGTTCTTAGACATCTTCATGGAGAAGTGATATCAATCACTAATTTATCAACTATTAGAATATTATTTTTTATCCTTTCATGTTGTATCTAATATTTGGCTTTGTATTTAAAATAACTTCTTGTTTTGTTTTACTTTTACCTAAGTTTTTTTTATATATACTTATTTGTTTAAGATCTCTCTCAGAGTATTAATAGAAGATGAATGACTTGACTTCTGCACTTGATACTATCAATACTGCTGATCTCGAGGCGAGTAGTGGATGATATTTTAGTGCTTCATTAGACCATGACTTTGTTTGGGTCTTTGGTAGTTAGAGTTAGGAGATGGACCTAACCGTGAGTGTTTCACTAGGTACAAGGTATGAGTCTCATTAGTAGGAAGAGGCAAATATTAGTAGACTTTATGATGTCAACCTAAAGATATAATAAATGAATACGTTCATAATTTATTTCAGACTAGTCATCAATCATGTCATCTGCTCAAGTGTGTCGGTTAGGACATTCCGATTGCTTTACAAATGGAATCAAAAATGTGTTATACTCAATATATTATTATATATATATATATATATATATATATTCTCTTATTCTTATTTTAATATAATATTTTATATTTTTTTGTAATCTCTTGATAGTTACAAGATCCTCAATATTATTTTCAAGGAATTTAGTGATCCACGATGATAAATTATATTGAATGAATTAAATATAATTATTTTAAATCATATATGAGATTATTTTGAAATAGAAGTGTTCAATGGGTTGTATATGGTTAGCACAACCTATTTTTTTAGGATCATTTTGTCATCGTGCCTTGTCGGACATGATCCAGTTTTTAGCATGTCGTGCTATGCCAACACAACTTTTAAAATAGGTAGCTCGATATGATATGTTGGCCTGCCTTTTATTGAAGTCATGCCGAGTCATGCTAGATCTTGCCAAGCCAGGCTAGGCCTGACCAGACTAGCTTGGGTTCTTTCCAGGCTATCTTGGTTTGGCCAGCCAGGTCAAAATTGGGCCGCACGAGAAGACATGATATGTCGAGTTTCTTATTTCCTGCGACATGCGGGCTAGGAATCCAAGCCCGTCATGGCCCAAGCCATGCAATGGGCTGGATGTGGTTGGCCTAGGCAAGACTCTGCATTGGGCTGTGCTGTGCTTTCTACCATGTTTAGGTTGCCCGGCCCAGTTGACACTTTTATTTTTAAATCTTTTGGTAATCTAATAATGAAATATAAGTGATTGTATATGATAAAGATTAGATTGAAATAAAAGTTAATTAGCTAAAAACTAATTTAATAGCTAGAGGATTTATACAAACATATTATATTAATTATTAGGGTATTTTTTTCACGTGGTCATGATGATAAACTATTAAATTGTTACTTTTTGTTATTGTTTCCTTTATTTGTACCACATACCAGTTGGACATGTGAATAACATACTTTCATGATGATCTTTTAGAAGATGTATTTATATTATAATCACATGGTTTTATTGTTCCAGAGAGTGAAATATGACACACAGATTATGAAAGACTCTTAATGTAAAAGTTAATTTTTTTTTCTTTATGCTCTTTTCTCTCTCTCTATCTCTCTGCCTAATTTTCTCAAAACCTTAAGTAGTGCTAACAATTAATATATGACATGGAGTGCTGCAATATGAGATGATTGTTATTGAAAGAGACTCATTTTCTTATTATGAAACAAGTTATAATATATTATAACATATGTATTTTTATTTATATTAATGTTTATTTGTGTCTCCATTTAATTGTCTTTTTATGTATATTATTTGATTGTCCTTTTTTAATTTTTGTAATTTTAACAGTATTTTTTAATTAATTGATAATACTTATTGCATTAAGAACTTGAATTTCAGTTCAGTTAGGAAGGCTATTTTACCTGAAATGGCATGTAATACCTTGTTAATTTTTTTGTTTGGTTGACTTGGTATTGGCTTGATGTTTTTCATTTTCTTTCTCATGGCTATCATTGATTATTTTGCCTAACCTAATTGTATGATGAATCTTTTTTCTTGCGCAATGCATTTTTAATTGGAGAATTCTGTAGATTAGCTTTACCATGATTGGAATCGATGTTTTCTTTGATGATGTTTCTCAGAGAAAATTATTAGAAGCAAGAGAAGCTGTTGAGCGACAACGAAAGTCATTGAAGAAGCGTCAATCTGGTAAGCATCAATATGCGATTGTATTTTCTCTTTACTTTCCTCTACACTTTTTATTCTATCCGAAAAGTTTCCATGTATATATTATTAATTATGCCTCACTAAAATTTAAAATGTGTTGTGATACTGACTTCCTGATAATGCTTATATTTTTCTCTCACTATATCATGTTTTACCATACTAACATAAATTAATAATATTAATGAAAAAGATAAAAAAAATATTTAGTTTTTACTTATAACATGATTGTTTTCTTCTCAATCAAATTCCCAAGAATCAGAGTAAGAGGAAGATTTAAAATGGCCATAACATTTGATGGATGGGATGACATGTGGCTCTCACTTGTCATTGTCAAGAGTAGAAGCCTATTGTGCCTATAGATGTGAAAGTAACACATGGGTCCATGGGCATCATAATGGCACACTTATATGGTGAAACATCAAGTGAGATATCTATTTACATAAATAATATTCTGTTGGGCGACATAGGAATATTAAAAAATATGATATGGTGCATGAGCATCAAATTGTTAGAGAGAATCTTGTTAACTATATGAATTTGAAGAAAATTTAAAAATACTTAAAAAGGAAAAATTTAAATTGAGGTTTGTTTATTCGTCACATAAAGGTGTCAAATGAGATGTGTCGGGCCAGCATGACTTATTTTTTGGTGGCCCAATTAGGCCACTGTGTCTTGCTTGGCCTAGCACAGTACATGAGTCATGTTGTGCATGGCATGACATGACTCAAAATGGTCAGGCCCGGCATGGCCTAACTAGCCCGACTGTGTTGGATTTGGGATGGTTCGTGCAGGGCTATGTCAGTTTCATGTTGGGTCATTCCGGGATGTACTTAGTCATGTCGGGACGTGTCGAGTAATGCCGAGATGTTTTGGGTTGTGTCGAGATGTACCGGGACATGCTGCACACTGCCATTTTGGCTCGTTCCAAATCGGGTCATCCCAAACTTGAAATATATTTTAAAATTTAAATTTTAATACTAAATTAATTAATTAATTAATTAATTGAATTAATACAACAAAAAAAAAATTACTATCACAAGTTACAACAAACAACTAAAAATATATATTAATTACAAAATAACAAAGCAAAATTAAATTAAAAAAGATAAAAATCAACATATCAAAGATAAACTCATAACATAAAATATCAATTTCGTAAGTGTCTGAATAAATAAAGAACAAAATAACAATAAAAATAGCAAGCTCAAATGACAAAAATAAATAAATAAAAATAATCTAAAAATGATCAATCTCATAAGTATATGATGATATCACTAGTGGTAGGTCGTAGACAGTACAATAACTCAATCTCATCATCAAAGTCTTATGAATTATCATCAATAACTAACTCTTTCGCTCTTATTGTTATTATAGCATAATTTTAGATGTCCAAGCTTGAATCCTCATAATTCTTTATGCATGCAGATGTCTCAATAATATCTGATCATAATCTTGATCTCATATCTGAAATCATATCCATTACAACAGATAAAATAATCTTTGATATTACGTTCGACATCGGAGGAGTCTGTAGATTCCGTGTCATCTTAGATAGCATGAGATAAATTGACTCATATGATTTTCACTATTATAAAATATTAAGGTTCTTATTATCGGTATGTGATATTTTTTAGTAGTGATTGATATCTATGTATCGAGACAGCTCGCTCCTATTCGATGGTTCACCCTGTCATTTCTCTTTTTCTAACTAAATAGAGAAATTATCATCTTTGAATATAGTTTCCATGTCCGTACTTAGAGTTTGATTGCTACTACTATTACTACCACAATACTTAATATCATAGTATATAAATAACTCAGTCAACTTCTCGTAAATGAATCATTCAGGTTGATGTTCAATGTTCCTAGTTCATACACGAGTATATATATATCAAAATATTCTTTACTCCTTCCACCTTAATCTTAGGGTATATGCAAAAAGTCAGACAATAAAGAGATAAAATGGTAAATCAGTTCTTTAAGTATTTGATTTTCATCTTAACAATCATGTCATTAAATATTGGGCAATTTCTAAACTTTCTTAACATGTTACTAATGCTGTATATACACTTAAGTGCAATGCAAGTGGTATGAGTATACACTAACAAACATATATTTGCCATATTATAAAAAATTTAGTTTTTTCATAAATGAAATTTTTATAGTCCAGGCAGTATTATTAATAATAATTTCATTACTCTTATTATTGACGTAATCATAAATTACATGTTCGTATCTAATACATGACTCCAACATAAGGTATGTATAACTTTAACAATGTCTCACATCAGATTAGAATTTTTTGAAAATATAAATAAAAATTAGATATATATATATATATATAATATGATATGATTATTGACTTTTGAATTGATCACTTGTGTTTCAGAAGTAATGATGCCAATCCATAGTTAGTCTTGAAAGGAGTATCTCATACATTTTTCTAAATATAGTTACAATATTGGTGGTATTTATGTAGAAATCTAGAGGTGTCAAGTGGGCCGGGTAGCTCGGGTTCGGCACGAGGCACAACTCAATTGAGCCATGCTTGGCCCGGTACGACATGATCCAGAACCATGCCTAGCTCATGCCAGGCTACCTCGAGGCACAGTTTGTGCCATGCAGTGCTGAAATATCTTGGGACTTGTGTTGGGTCAGATATGACCCGTCTGCCTAGCCCAAAGACATGGTTCTTCGACATGACCTGAACCTTGCCACAGATATTGGGTAGGGTTCGGGCGTGGACCGAACCCGACCACCCATGAAATTTGTCTGCCCTACTTCTGTGACCCGTAGGGCCTTAGCCCGACCCTGAGCTTAGAAGCCGAAGCTTCTGGAATCATCGAGTCGAATTAACCTAGCTTTCAAAAAAAAATAAAAAAAAAATACACTTGCGCCTTCAGCCGCTGGATGCATCTCTCAATGGCTAGGGGCAGAAATCTAACAACTATAGGGTTTTCAAAAATATTTTTTAAAAATTTAATAAAAATTCAAAAAAAAATGGAATTTTTTTAAAGTATTTTTTTATATTTATAAATATCTTCCTCTCATTCTCTAATATGTATCTTATTTCTATCTATATTCTCTCTTTCTCTCTCTTGTATTGTTTTTCATTCTCTGTCCTCTAGGGTCTTCAGTGCAGTGTGACCTATGGTGTGAACATCAGATTCAGATATCGGACATCGGGCATGGTCAAGCAAATGGGTTTATGCTTTATGACTTTTATTTTTTAAATTTTGTTTAATTTTTTTTATTTTTATTTTAATTAATAATTTAATATAAAATAATATTTAATTTTAAAAATATAATTTAGAATTTAATTAATTAACTTATACAAATTAAAAATGATAAATAGTAATTTTAATGACGATAACTCAATTAACATTAATATAAACATAGATAATTTTAATATCGATAAAGATAACCCTACAGAATTTGAGACTGCCGAAACTTGTTTTCTTCCATGGTCTTGATCCAATTATCTAAAAAATAAAAAATAGAAAAAAAATTAATATTTTGGATTTACTTTAATATTATACAAAATAAAAATGTTAGGTATATCGATGAAGAATAATTAACACAATACAAATATTATAAAAAAATATTAATCTATAAGAGTGTATTTTGAACTGGGCATACCTTAAGAGGCATGTCAAATAATATACTAAAAAATATGGTACATTTAATTTTAGACAAATTCAACTGAGTGGTGAAGTCTTTGAGTTTAGATCTAGTTCAGTCTCTATATTGATCCACTTCATATACCGCAAATAGTTAGGAAGGAAAAACGTGACTAAATTGATCATCACTATGGGTTTTTTGAATAGATTTCCGGAGGATCCAAGGGTAATGAGTATCATGCAGACTTATTTTCAGCTTACATATCATATAATTCCTAGGTCTACATCAAGAAACGACATACTAAAATATTATAAGTTAGAAAAAAAAATAATAATTAATGAATTTATGAAATATAGTGGGGTGATGTTCATGACGTCCGATTACTGGACTAGTCATGATGATGCATCTTATGTTTGTCTTATCGCTCACTATGTAGATTTAAAATAGATACTAAATAAAAAAAATATTTGGATTTTTAAAGATTCTCCATTCTCATGATAATGTGGTTATTTATGAGTGTATGGTAAGAATCTTTAGAGAATATAATATTCAAAATAAAATATATAGTATTACATTTGATAACGTATCTAATAATAGAGTAGCAATTAACATGTTTGTTAGGATTATTAGAGATAGACTATTATAAGAGATTTTTCATCTTATATACATGTGTCATATTATTAACCTCATTGTATAATTAGGGATGGAGTTTGTTTCCTCCACTTTAACAAAATACGTAACTTAATAAAATTTCTTCGTATGTCTCACAAACAACAAGAATTTTATAGTCTATGTTTGTCTGTCTGTCTAAAGAAAAAGAAATTTCAATTAGATATGAGATATCATTGGAATTATACTTACCTTATGTTGGAGTCATGTGTTTGATATGAATACGTGATATATGATTATCTCAATAGTAAGAGTAACGACTTATTATTGATGATACTAACTGAGATGCAAAAATTTTATTAATGAATTTCCTAAAATTTTTTTTATATGCCGAACATATATTCGTCAGTTTATACTCTCACAACTTGTATTATACTCAGGTGCATATGTAATATTAGTAGTATGTTTAGAAATTTTAGAGATGATTTAACATTTAGTATCATGATTCTTGAGATAGAAACCATGTACTTAAAGTACTGGTCTACTATTTCATTTCTTTATTGCATGGCTGCTTGCATGAACCCTAGGATTAAGGTGGAATGAATAGAGAATATTTTGATATACATATCCTCGTGCATAAATCAGGAACACCAACCTAAAGGGTTCATTCATAATAAGTTGACTAATCGATTTACATACTACGATATTAAGTATGGTAGTAGTAGTAGCTAGACTTCAAGTACGAATATGTATATCATATTCAAAGACAATGATTTTTCTATTCAGAATGATTGAAATATATAATATTTATTTTTCTATTCAGAATTTTGTGGGTCATGTCCCAGCATGACTTGGCATGAAATCCCAAAGACTGGCACGAACTAGCTTGAATTCATCAGGTTCGACACGGTCGGGCCATGTTGGGCTAACATAACACAAGTTGTGCAGTGTCTTGCACAACATAACACAAGTCATGCAGTGTTAGGCATGACATAACTGCCTTACTGGGCCATGCCTAACATTGCATGGTGGCCTGACTAGGCTACCAAAAAATGAATCATGTCAGCACAACATGATTTATTTGACACCTCTAGTCAATGATAAGTTATTATTTTTATTATTGATATAGTTAGATATCATGTGTTGATAAATAATACAAAAATTTAATATCACGTAGGTATAATTCCAATGATATCAAATATTTATTTAGATTTTTTTAAGGCTCGCTGACAAACATAAAATCTAAAATTCTTGTTGTCTACTAGGTATCTTAATATTTTAGTAGATTTCTTTTGTTTTTTAATATGAGAAAAATTATTTTTAATTTTTTACACTATTGGATTAAATATATAATACATTCATCCAACATAAAAAATATCAGCTAAGAGTCTATCTTTAATAATTTTTACAAATATATTAATTGCAACATCATTATCTGAAGTATTATTAAATATAATACCAAAAATTTAATTTTGAATATTATATTTCTTAATGATCCTTATCAGATACTTATACATAGCGAGACTACCATAAGGATACATGATCTTCGGAAATTTTAATTTTTTTATTTAGTTTTCACTTAGTATCGACTTAGTAGACAATGACACATATGATATTTTTTGGCGCATTGATATAATTGAAGGTGGCTAATTAGTGTTGATTGAGATCTAATATACTATATTTTTTGGTAAATTAATTGACATATCTTTTAAGGTGACCAGTTGTACTAGTACTCATATATATATATATATTCATAATATATTATGTCGAATCTTTTTTAATATTCCTAAAATTTTTATTTTTTATTATGTTAAAGTATATCTACATTATTGAATTTTATATTTTTTAAGTTTTTAGTGGCACGAGTCGATATTTTGAGAGAGAACATAATTTTGGTTTCAAATATTTCTATATGATTATTATTATTATTTTTATCCATATTTAGATCTAATTTATTTTCATAATATATATTATTTGTTTTTTTTTATTCTAGGAGACTATACTAAAAATAAGGGAAGAAGAGCAATATATATTTAATTTTGTACTTAATTTATTTATTTATCTAAAAAATATTAAATTAATTAAAATATGTATCTAATATTTTAGATTTTCTACATAATTTTGTAATTTTATGTGGGTGGGTAGCATTTATTTTTTCACTTGTACCTTATATTCTCATGCCTAGAAGTTGTATCTCATCACTAAAATAAAAAATAAAAAATATAAATAAAAAATATAAATAAAAAATTATGGGCACAACCAATACACTATGACAATATTAGAGCCAAAAGAGAAGCAATGATGAGATTTTAGATAAATTGAGGAAAATATTTTAAAAATATTTTCTTTGATATTTTTTAATTTTTTAAGGTAGAAATTTGATAAGAATTAGATTTTAATCTTTCAGCCATCAGATATAATCTATTGGTTGTAACAAATCGAAATAAAGTATTTTTTTTAAATTTAGGTTAAATGAATAATGATAGTTATTAATTTTTAAAAATGAATAACTATCATTAGTTGTGCCATGAGCCAACATGACTTTGGTTTATGCACTATTTCGGATCATGTCATGATGGGCTTGACATGGCTAAATCATGCCATGTTTGGGCTGCCTAATCTATATGACACTTTTAATTTCTTAGTGTTTTTGTAATGATATAGTATTAACTGGAAATTACATTACTAATCAAATGCAATTTTTTGTGATTGTTCATTATGTCTCCTTTTATATCTTTTTTCATAAGTAATACTATTTATTTTATTTTATAGAGTTTTTGAGAGTACTTGTTTTATTCATGATCTTTTATTAAATTTAGATTATATGATAACTAAAACTTTGTTACTCCAGTATTGAAAAATATATAAATATTTTTTACCAAAATTTGATAGAGTAATAATGGTGGGTGATGCCATTATTTTTTTTGAATAAAATTTTTTTTTTAGGAAGCATAAGAAGAATAAGTGTTAGACTTTCAATCTCTCAATCTCTAACTCTAAATGTATCAAAACTATAATAGACTTATAGACTATGATGTAAAATTCAATGAAATTTTTTTCTTTTTATAACCTTATACTCTTCAGAATCCATTTGAGTCTTGATATATATTAGTTGATACATATATTGATAAACAAGTTCAAATATAATTGATGAGTGACTATCTTGCCTTATTAGTGGCTTAGGTAGAGTTATAGAGAAATAAAAAAAAAGAACAATTTATCTAGATGGTCTCCACATTAGTAAACAAAAATTCATTATATGTGATGTTACTTTTGATTTCTAATTCTATAATCTAAGAGAAATGTAATATTCGAAGGATAAAAAATATCTACTAATATTAATAAAAAAAACAAAAAAAAAACTAATAAAATATTTTTGCATATTCATCTTTCGTAAGAGTTATGGTGGATGAATTTTGTGATGATCACTTGATAACTTTGATAGTGAACTATTTTCTTCAAAAACTTTTAGTACTATTTCTTTTCTTGAAACAACTTTTAACTATTCTCCTAGTGTAACCACTTATTCTATAATGCATGCACTGTATTGAAGATCTTCTATTTCTTTCTTTACTATAACTGATGTGGTATTTATTTTTTTACTTAATACTGAATAAAATTTTTTCGAGCTTAATGTTGAATAGTACTTAATAGTATTAAGTATTATTTTTATTTTTTAACATTGGGTAATGAGTAAGCATGATAAAAAGACGAAATCAAAAAAAATAATCGAGTCAGGTTGAGATGATGTAGTCTTGTCCCAAATTTCTCGTTGTCATCCATAAGAGTGAGCGTTGTTAGTTCTACTCCTTATTATATAATTATGATTTTTTTCTTATTTTGGTAGAAAATGTTTTTTTCCGAATAGAAAAAGCTAAATATTTCAATTTTTTCTATTCAGATTTTTTTTTAAAAATTCAGTATTAAATTATAAATTTTTTAAAAAACAAATATCTGAACATTAAAAGTAAATTGCTTTTAGTGTTCAACCCAAAAAAAAAATAGAGCTTGTTATTTTTTTATTGCTAAGATATATTGTATAAGATTTTATTCAAGGTGTCTTTCTCTGTCTCATATATATTGCAAATTCCAATGATAATTCTTTGGTTTTGAAGGAAAAAAATGATTACCCAAAATCAGGTTGCAGATCTATGTAAAACTGCTCAATAGTAATACAGAAATATAATATGTTATGATTAAACTTTTGGACTAGAGAACTCTTTTCTTAAGGGTGTGCATTGTGCACACTCCGACATATTCCTTTGAAATGTTGCATCAAGAAACATATCAATGTTAAAAGCAAAACTTTTGAGATTTTTGATGCATAATTGCATTATGTAGTATTTGTTTACATTAGTATGGCAAAGACTGACTATGGCTTTAGGCTAAATATCAAATTGTGAATATTATCTTTACACACACACACACACACACACACACACACACAAATTTATGTGTATCTACATCTTCCTAAATGTTAACTATAATTGGATTATTTAAAATTCTTTTTAATTAACTCAATAAAAACACAATGCCATGAATTTGTGGTTGAAAATGACTAGACATTTTTGTTATCTTATAAATTAACAATCCCATTTCTAGGTCTTGGGAGAGTCATATTGACTAGACTTGAAATTACAAAAGAATAAAATAAGATTTGTTTTTGACACCCTCAATTTGATTGAGGTTAAACTTTAAAAATGAGTTTCTATTTCTTATGCATTAGCTATGGTTAAGTTACATCAGTTAGATATTATGATTGGTTTTAGTCGCATTGTAAGCACTAATGGCTGTTCCTCTTGCAATGAAGAGAAGGGTGATGGGACTGATGAACAAACATTGCAAGAAGAAGACTTTCTTATCCAAGAAGAAATCTGTAAATCACGTCTCGCAAGCATTAAGCGTGTAAGTTGTTGTGACAATTCCCATACTTGTAATGAACTTCTTTATGCACTTTAATTATTATTGATTGTATTACACAGTTTTCATCCGTATTGATGGTTTTGCTTATTTTTTTTATACATTTGTTCTCCATAGTTTTTAATAGAGGAATGCTCATGCTTATTAAGGTGCGCTAATATTTGTTCATGCGAACATATTCTTTCTTTGATGGATGAAACCCTGGTATATCAAAAGAACTAATTGAAGATACTAACTATCTATCATCATCATGGATGACACTCTGATAAGGTTCTCAAATATCGGAGTAAATCAGATAAAATTAATCATTGCTAGGACTTTCTTGAAGTGTGGGGTAGGAAGCTTTTCCATTCTTTCTTCTTAGCTCGCTTATGTCATGCTCATTAAATATAATCTCTTTATGCTCGATTGTATTTATTTTAACATGATCAAAGCGGGATGATAAAGTTGGAAGCTTGTCACATGAGAGTTAATGATGGATAAGCATCATGCAAGACTTGTGAAAGTAGAGAAAATAATTTGAGTAGAATAAATAATGTTAGAATTTAGTTATTTCAAAAACTAATTAACTAATAAAATATAATGATAAATTTCGGAACACATGTTACGTGTGCTAAGATAGTGTATTCAATAACGATATTGAATTTTATGACTCATACAATGATGATTGGGGTTTCCCAAAAAAAAAAATGCTGCAAAAATGCTTCGTCTTCTTCAAGAAAAGGTAGATGCTGAGATTTTAGTTCTACTAGTGTCAATCAATGGGATGGTAGCAATGGTGTAGGTGGTGTAGGCAGTGATTGTTGCTAGCACTGGTGGCAGTCAATGGGATCGTAGTTATAATGGGCTTATTGCAACATCTCTCCAATGCAAAAGGCCTCAATCAGGCCATCACAGGCTGGTATTGCTTAATTTTTATAGAGCCATTACATGCTAACGTATTGGTCGACTAGGCTGTTTAAAAGTTTGGTTATGCTGGCACGAGTCAACTTGACGTTCCATGACTAGTTTCCCGTGGTGTTTGGGCATGTAAGATGTCTCATGACCCATTCCTATGACTGATAGACCACACTCTCAATTGGTTAATTTAAACATATTTAATATTATAAAAAGATGAAAGAAAAGGAAATAAAAAATAAAATATATTTTTTTATGTAATATTTCAATAAATTACATCATTATATTTGAGAATTATGGGAAAATATTTTTAAAATTTTGTTTGGTGTTAATATTGTACAAAAACAAGTACATGTGATATAATGAATTTCAATAAAAAAATAATAAAATATACAATTGGGTAATCTTATAAGTAATATGCAAGCTGAATTGGGATAACTTTTATGTTGGGTGTTCACATTCATAAAGTAGAAAAAATAAAAGAAATAACATCAAACATAAATTATAATGCTCCTCCTCAATCTAATGCATTAATGTCTAAGATATCAAGTTTGAAGGAAAGTAGATGAGGCAGATGAGTTATATCTGGTTAGCATGATATGCTTTGAAAGCCTTAAATATGGTAGCTTGATGTAGTTTGGTGTCTTGTTGGCAATCTGGGTTGTGCTAGATAAGGTCAGGCCATGTGCTAACCTAGCACGATCTGGTCATCTGGCACTAGGCATGGCCTGTGCCTGGCTCAATACGGTAAAATCCAAGCTAGTTGGGGTTTAGCCTAGTCTAGCCTTGGCGTGGGTTCACGACTTGCCCACCCTGCATCAGTCTTTTTTAAAAAATGGCATCCGAGATTCACATGCCAACTCAAGTTAGGATTTCTAGTTGACCTGGGGCACAACCCGAGCACAATTTGTAACACAATTTGATGTGTCATGTTCTGCCACATATTATTGTGACACGTGGGCCAATCTCTTCTGCTCGACATGCATGCATCATAGGCCATCTTGAGTTGTGTTTGGGATGCCCAACCTATTTTTCATCTAAAGAGGAAAAAAAATTGAGCTGAGATTTTTTCAATACCTTTATGAATGTAGTAGCTGATTGATTTTCATTAAGAATGTATGCGACAACATTAGTCTCATTATGGATCTTCTCACTGTGAAAGATATAATCCACTTTTATGTGTTTTGTTCGCCTATAAAATATCGAATTAGGTGTTATATATCTTTCTACCTAATATAAATTATCTCACATGTAATTATCGTCATCCTCCTAATGATGAGATATGGTGTACTAGTGGAGCTTGATACTTTATGAAATATAATGAATATTATATCAAAAATATGATGCATTAGATATCAGATAAATCTAATTGAGTAGTTGAGTCTTTGAAGTTGAAGCAACGTCAACTTTAATGATGACCTTCACTTATCATTATGAGTATGCAAGTAAAAACATGTTGAAATTCATTGGTAGCATGAATTTTTTAATTAGATTTTCATAGAATTTTAAATTAATTTATCTTATTGACAAATACATTTAGCCAGCTTAACATGAGATTCCTAGGTCGACTATTAGGAATGACATATTAAAAATTATGAAATAGAAAAATAATTAATAATTAACTAATTTATGACTTAAAGAGGAGTTATATCTGTAATATCTGATATTTTGACTAGTCATTATATCAATATATTCACATGCATGGCTACTTGTTTTATTTATTCAAAGTAAAAATTAAATACAAAATTATTAGAATTTTGTGAGATCAATCATCATCATGATGATTTTATTATTTTTGAGTCTATGTCGAGGTTCTTTAGGAAATATGAGATTTAAAATAAAATTTTTAGTATAATATTTGATAATATTTTTAAATAATGGCATAATGATTATTATGTTTGTAAAAATAATAGAGACGGACTTTTTAGTAAAATTTATCATGTTAGATCTATGTATCACATAATTAGCTTGATAGTACTAATGAAAATGAAAATAGTTTCTCTTACATTAGACTATATAAGAAATATACTAAAATACATTAAGATACCTTGTAGATTATAAATATTTAATATTCTATATAATTCATCAAACATAAAAAAAAAATAAGTAGATGTTAAAGATCATTAGAATTATACGTATTTATTGTGAGATTTACATGATGACTACCAACATGTGATATCTAACTATGTTATTTGTAAAAGTAGAGAAATAATGATTGATTAATCAGACAAGATATGAGCAAGTTGTCGAGTACTTAGATATTGATTATTGCTCCATCATGTCTTACAATAATATTAAAAATTGGCATATTGAGTTGATAGAATTTTTACAAAGCTATCTTTTTTGTGTTATTTAAAGTGATACGTAATTTATTGACCTATTTGATATTTAGTATAATATTAAAATCTATTTTTTTTTATGAATATAAATATGATTTTAAATATGTGGAACTTGTTATGATTGTAGAAGTAATTTCATGATTAAAAGATTGATAGGATTCAATAATAATATTTCAAGATAAAATAAGATAATTGAATTTTGATGATGATGTGGACATGCCAAAAATAAGAATGTTATTGTCAAGACTGATTTTGCTATTTATATTAGATGATTCGAATCATACATACTGATTTTGTTATTTAGTTTTTTTTTTTAAATTTATATTTTCAGATATTTAAATATTATAATTTTCTCTTTTTAATATTAGTGCAGTTTATTTATAATTTTTAACAATTTTTTTAATTTATATTATATATCATTACTATAATATAATAATTAATAACTTATAATAATTAAAGCTTGGTACATGACAATGGGTCAATGGCAATAGGCCTGCTGCCATGTCTGTATACTATGCTGGCATGCTCAGGCCCAATAGCCTATGGGGCCAGGTTTCACTGTGCAATGCTTACACTATGTAGTGCTAGTGCAATAGGACTACACGCCTAAGTAGGAGCAGGACCAATTAAGAGTAGCCAGCAGGGCTGGGGCTCGATTGTGCTAGATATAGCTGGCATATAACCAAATTGAGACCCTGTTACATGCTTGATATGATATCACCCAATTGAGACTTTGTGTCATGTATGACATGACATGGTGGCAATGACATGACTGGGATATGTTGACCTAACACATCTTAGTTGACATTTTTACTTCTGATGCAACCTTTGTTTCTGACTCTTTTATTTATTGAAGAATTATATGAAAGATTAACTATCTAATTATTATATTTATATATTATATACATTCAATATAATTATTTATTTCCTATATATTTTTTGACATATTCACTTGAATATAACTCTTCATATATTAAGGCATGTGAAAAAATCTCTGAGACTCGAGATATCTTTTAAGGGAACATTGACACTGGTAATTAGCCGGATATTTAGGTTTAAGTTAGATACTAGCTTGCACTGAGAAGAAGTTTATGATATATTTTTATATATTTTTTTTAAAATAATCTTGTCCTTTAAGAAAATTAGAGCCAAAAAATTATATTTGAGACTTATTATAGGTGTTGAATTTTGGGTGATAATGACTATTACTTGTGAGATACTTTGGATTCAATATTTACTTGAGGAAATCATTATTTATTTTCTTCTCCTACTTTTTTGTTTTGTTATAGTCAGGTATATAGTCTCAAATTTGATATTTTATGAGCTATTGAATATTTTTACGAAAATTTTGAAAAAGTTTAAATTTACTTTTCTTTTCTTCAATCATGGTAATTTTAAAAGTTCACTTATCTTTTACAAATTACATGCCAATTTGAAATATAACAAAATGATAAAAATAAGTTGGTTTGAATTGGAACCAAGTAATTAATTAGTTAAAATCTTTAAAAATTTGAACCAGAATTAAATCATGGTTATCAACCAATTCGAAAAAGAACGAAATTTGCTAATGATCTCATAGTTAAAATTAAGGAGAAAAATAAAAAGTGACAAAATAAGAGAAAACAAAATATTCTAATATGGCCATCATTCCCTTGGGACCTGTCCAATGGGCTCTTCATAATGCATGTGCAAATGCCATTCTGTGCAGATTAACAGGCGATTCAGAACTGATGGTTGAATCTTATAATACAGTGCTTGAATCAGCAGCATTTAAGCAAATAGTGATAGTTTCTACCCTACTAGAATTCTTGCTACTTTTGCCAATCCGAGAACATTTTCTCTGGTACTTAATGCAAAATAATGCTAATATAGCTAAAAGCACTCCACTCACAATTATTTGAAATTCCCAACATCAATCAAGAGGACACCCCATTCATATCCTACTTATTTGTTGTTAGTTATAAAAATCCAAGGCTAGAGAGATAACTAATAGGTAGCAAGAAGCATGTAGAAGACCATGCATTTGCATTTTGGAAACCAAATTACCTAATGAACTGAATGAGAATAAATTAAGTATGAGAAAAAGATTTAGAAATGCACAAAGGAGGGCACTTCCATACGACACAGATTCAAAGCCCTTCTGTCAAAAATAGCAAAATTAGGGTTATGCCTAATTTTGATTTACTGTCATTGAAATTCCAACGACTTCTTGTACTCTGTGTTGCACGGATACGCCTAAGTGCTGCCGTGTCCGACACATGGATACGGCGATACGGGTCGGACACGCGTCGGACACGTGTCCGATAGGCCACGTGGGGGGTGGGTTTTGGAATCTGTATCGGGAGGGGGAGAGTTAGAAATTCAAAAATCGGGTGGGGGGTTGGGTTCAGGAGGGGGGGGAGGGGGTTTCGGGAGTGAAGAGGGGGGTTCGGGAGGGGGGGGGGGGAGGGGGAGGGGTTTTCGGGAGGGGGGGGGAGGGGGTTTCGGGAGGGGGGGAAAAGGTTCGGGAGGTGGGGGAAGGTTCGGGAGGGAGAGGGTGTTAGAGGGTTTAAATTTTTTTTACATTATTTTAAAATGCAGAATTTTAAATTATTTTAAAATACAATATTTTTAATTATTTTAAAATACCTAATATTTATAATTAATAATTTTTATTTTTAATTTTATTTTTTTTATCATGACGTATCCTAGCCGTATCCGTATCCTAGTTTTTTAGAATTTGCCGTGTTCACGTATCTTGTCGTGTCGTATCCCCGTGTCCGTATCCGTATCCGTGCAACATAGCTTGTACTACTATGACAAGTAGCCGTTGTAACCAAATGACAATGATAGTCACTTTGGTGTTGATGCTGGGTGTCGACACCTATAAATGTAACTATTTTTTTATCTTTTTTTGTCGCACATAGTGGCTGTGTTACAGTGGGAGGGTTGGTGTATAGTGGGTCCACCCTCCTCTTCTTGGGTTGATAGCTCATACTCACAATCATACACTCTCTAGTGTTTATTTTCCCTAGAGTAGCTCTGATATCATTTTGAAGTTTAACACAATAAAATTCAATTTAAGTAAATTTATTAAAAAAACACTTACATGAAAGTTCCTTATATTAAGAGCTGAGCAGCTCACAAGTTGGGTGATTCCATCAAAATAAAAGTAAAAGAGTAAAGATAAAAAAAGGTGTAGGTTTTAACTCGTAAAGTTGAAACATCAACAAATTAGATTAAGAATTATACTATTGCTTTATATGCTCACATATTAGATATTATTAAAACTAATGATTATCTTTTGAGAGCTATTATATATGATAGCACGTAACTTAATTTCCTATTCCTTCAACATATTTTATTTATCCTTGATTTTTTTGGTAATTTTTTTTTTCTCAACTTATTTATCTAGATAATTTAATTTTGACTTTATTTTATTGTCAATTGATATTTATTTGTAGGATAGAAAATTTTTAGGATTTCTTTATGATTAAATAAGGTGGATTATATATTTTTTCTACAATGATATGATCTTTTACTAGGAATTTAAGTGAGTTAGATTATCTCTTGGTACATTCTCAACTTGGTCACTAATTATCGCCCAAGTTGAAAATTCTTTACCCCAGTCTAAAGGATACTTATACCATGCCCATGCTCGTGTTGGGCCTGTTCACGACATGGCTCGTGTCATGCCGTGCTGAGGCCAACTGAGCCTCGTGTCGTGCTAGGCACGACATGGTACTGAGGCCCGTGGGCACGGTTACTCAGCACGAGCCAAGAAACCGCCCGAGCCCCCGACGGATTTGAAATTTTCGTTGGGGCATCGGGCCCCAATCTGGATCTGTGATTTTTTCGACCCAAGTCCGAGTCTACCCCCCCCCCCCCCAACGATAAAATTAAAAAAAAAATTAAAAATTTGAATGTAAGCTTTTGGATTTTGCCTCCAATAGCTATGGGATAGAATCCGACAACCCAAATGATTTTGCCCCAAATAAATTATTAAAAAAATTAAAAAATAAAAAAAAACTTAAAAAAAATACTTTTTATTAATCTATAAAACCCCCCTCTCTAATATTTATGTTTTTTAAAAATATAAATTTTCTAATTCTCATTTTTTTCTCTTACTCTCCTAAATTTTTCTCTCTGGATTTTGGCTTGGCTTTTTGGGATTCACAATTCGGGCTCGACTTTGGTTAGTATTTGGATTAAACTTTGGATCTGTGGTGCACATGCTTTATGCTGTTTTATGGGTTCATTTTTTTTAATTAGTTAACTATTAACTTTATTTTAAAAAATATTTGTTTTTACAATTTAGTAATCTTTCACTTTTTCTCTTTACTCTACTCTCTTGTCTAAAAAATATCAAATACTAATTTAAATTATGAAAATAAAATTAATTTAAATTTAGAAAATAAAAATCCTACGCAAATGTCTCTGGCTGTCGAAATTTTGGTTTCTCCGGTCATCTCGGCCCAAATATCTAAAAAATAAAAAACTAAAGGGACTTTAGTAGTTTCAACTTATTTTTATATAATAAAACAAAAAAATATTAGAGATGCTGAAGAAGAATCGGTACAGTGCAAATATTATAAGAAAATTTTAATTTATAAGAATGCATGTGGGACTGTGTACCTTAAGAGACATGCCGAACTATGTACCAATAAAATGGTGCATTAGATTCTAGGCAAACCCAACTCAGCAATGAGTTTTTAAGGCTGAATCTAATTTAGTCTCAAAGTTTACCCCCTTCATATTACGCAATAAGTTAGGAAGAGAACGAATGACTAAACTGATCATCACGATGAATCTTTCGATCAAATTTTTGGAGGATGCAAAGGTAGTGAATTTCATGCAGACATATTTTTAGCTTGTATATCGTAAGATTCTTAGGTCCACATCTAGGAATGACATACAAAAGTATTATAATTTAGAAAAATAAATAATAATTAATAAATTTATGGCATATAGTGGAGTTGTGGTCGTGACATCAAATAACTGAACTAGTCATGATGATGCATCTTATGCATGCCTCACCGTCCATTATGTAAATTCAAAATAGACTCTAAATAAAAAAATTTTAGAATTCTCTAAGATTATTCATACCCATGATGACCCGATCATTTTTGAGTTCATGATGAAGATCTTTAGAGAATATAAAATTTAAAATAAAATTTTTAGTATCACATTTGATACTACATCTAAAAATGAAGTAGTGATTAACATGTTTGTTAGAAATATTAGAGACGGATCATTAAGAGAAATTTTTCATATTAGATACATGTGTTACGTTATTAACCTAATTGTATAAGCAGGAATGAAAGCGTGTTCCCTCAATTTGCAAAACATATATAACTCACTAAAATATATTAGCATGCTTTGCAGATAATAAGAGTTTGGTAGTCTCTATTTATCTATGAATCTTAAGAAGAAATTTCAATTGGATATGAGATATCGTTGGAATTATACTTACTTGATATTAGAGTCATGTATTGGATACGAACACGTGATATCTGACTACATTTATAATAAGAGTGATTAACTTATTATTAGCGATACTAACTGGGCTACATGAATTTCATATATGAAATATTTGAAGATTTTTTATGACACGATAAACATGTGTTCATCGATTTATATTCACAACTTGTATTGCACTCAAGTGCATATGTAATATTAGTAGCATGTTTAGGAAGTATCAAGTTGACTCGACACTTAGCCATATGGTTGTAGAGATGGAAATCAAATACTTAATGTATTGGTCTACTATTTCATCTTTTTATTATCTGGCTGTCTGCATGAATCCTAGTTAAGGTGGAAGAGGTAGATAATATTTTGACTTATATTCCTCGTGCATGAACCTGGAAGACCCACCTGAAGGGTTATTCACGAGAAGTTGACCAATCTTTTCATATACTACGATACTAAGTATGATGGTAGTAGTAGTAAGACTCTGAGTACGGACATGGATATCATATTTAGAGATGACAATTTTTCCATTCAGTTAGTGAGTGGGAAATGACTGGGTGAGCCGTCGAATAAGAGCGAGCTGTCTTGGTACTTAGATACCATTTACTACTCAATCCTATCATATTCAGATATTAATAATCGTGATATATTATAATGGTAAAAATCATACGAGTCTACATTTTTCGTGCTATCTAGGATGACATGAAATCTACTGACTCTTCCGGTGTTGAGCGTAGTATCAGAGTTTTCTTTTTCTGTTGTAATGAATATGATTTTAGATAGGAGATCAAGATTACATTTAGATATTGTTGAGACTTTAGCATGCATAAAAGATTGTAAGGATTCAAGCTTGGGCATCCTGGATCGTATTGAGACTGGGTCAGCAGCAAAAGCGGAAGAATTGAATACTGATGATGATCTATATGATAGTGATTTTGATATTGAGGATGATAATGATATAATGATGGACGATTGATGATGTTCTCATTTGATGTCTGATGATTGATGATTGTGGGATTATGATACTTATGTTATGTTTATGTCTGATTCTAATTTTTGATTTCAATGTACTCATTTTTATTTACATTGTATTTGGTTTGATTTGAGTTTGTCATTTATGTTTCAGACTTTTGTGTTTATTTAATTTATGATTGTGAATGATACTTGAAAGTTAAAATTTGAATATTTTTTTTTTTTATTTTCATTTTGTATTCAATTTAAAATTTAATTCATATCTAAGTTTTAATATTTTATTAATTTATATCTAAATTCTAATTCTAATTAATAAAAAGTAAAAACAATAAATATTTAAAAAAACTTTTAAAGTATTAAAAATTAATAATTTACAATTTAAAAATTTTTAAATATTAACTAATTAATTATTACATACAAAAAATAACATAATTTAAAAATAAAATTATTAAATTAATAAAATTTAAAAACTGGTCCATACGGCCAAGGAAGCACGGACACGGCTCCCTACAGCCGTGTCCACGTGTCCGATACCTGGACACGTGGACACGACACGGACACGGCACGGATACATGTCCGATACGCCACGTGGCGTATCATTGCACAATCCGTATCCGATACACCACGTGGCGTATCGGATGGTTGCGTCGGCAGCCGTATCCACATCTATAGTGCCCGACGTCCGACGACGTCGGGTGGCCAACGTTGCAGCATGGGCGACGTTGGCCACTGGCAGGGGGCGGGCATGATTTGAGGGAGAGGCGGGAGCGGGTGCGATTTGAGGGGAGAGGAAGGGGCGGCACGATTTGAGGAGAGAGGCAGGGGCGGGCATGTTTGAGGGGAGAGGCAGGGGCGGGCGGGCGGGCGTGCTTGAGGGGAGAGGCAGGGGCATAAAATAAAATATTTTTATAAAATAAAATAAAAATATATATTTTTATATAATATAATTATAAAATAAAATAATAATAAATATTATATTATAAAATAAAATAAAATAAAATAAAATATTTTTATTTTATAGAATAAATAATATTTATTTATTTTATATAATAAAATATTTTAATTTAAATTAAATTTAATAAATTTTATAAAATACCTAATATTTATAATTAATAATTTTTATTTTTATTTTTTTATCATGCCGTATCCTAGCCGTATCCGTATCCATTTTTTTAGAATTTGCCGTGTCTCTTTATCCTGCCGTGTCGTATCCCCGTGTCCGTGTCCATGTCCGTGCTTCTTAGCATACGACCCTGACCCGACATGAGTAACAACCGGCCGGGCCTGGCCAGAATAAATTTTGTCGAGCCAAGCACAACACGGTTACTGTAATATTTCGTGCCTGACCTGGCACGGTAGCTTGGTTGGGTGGCCTAAAACTGGGCCGACATAGCATGGCCTAGCTTGTTTGACACCTCAAACTTACAATTAGTTAAATATTTAGATATGAGTTGAGCACCAACTTGTATCGAGTAAAGGTATACGATATGATTTTATATTTTTCTTAGATACAATTTTGTGTCGAGATTCAATGCATATGTGAAGTTCAAGTCAATGATGATAATTATCTGTGAGATATTATGAGTGCGACATTTACTCGAGGCGATTTAATATGTAATTTTTTCTTCCATTACTATTTATTATGACATTCAAATAAGGAGACACATTGCTTCAAATCTGGTAGTTCATCAGTAGTTAGAGCTGGATTGTTTTTTCCAGAGGGATAGATTTATGATATTTTCATGAAGACCTTAATGAGACATCAACTTATTTTTATCTTCTCTAAGTTTGATATTTTGGATCTTTATGCATCATTTTGAGAGAGGGTGTTGAAGTTTAAAATTTTGTAGTTTATTGTTTTTTATTTTATTTTATTGTTTTACTTTATTATACTATGGATGAGAGTAACTAACTTGTAGGCTACTTCAATCTGAGTTATCTCTTGTATAAAAGTTTTATTTGTATACTTTTTACATGGAGTTTATTCAATTTATTATGTTATATTTGTTTATGTGACTTTGAATTCTAATAGTATCCTGGTGATTCACAAGAGGATTATTAATGTAGGCCCAGCACATGCACTTTATTTTTTTCGTGGTGCATCTCCCTTTTTATTTCTAGGAAATTTTAGAAATTGCTTTCTCTGCCTAAGTTTTGACTTTGATATTATGTAGATAATTAAGACATCAAATATACACGAGATGATAACCCTTTATATAGTAGACTAATTGGATTGTGACAACTTACATATTGAGTTATCCCGTCAATAATGTAAAGTAAATAAAAGTAAGGAAAAAACAACATAAACATAATTTAAAAGATATCACATTTTGTTAATTTAATTTAAATTTAGAAAACATAAATTTGTTCCAAACTAGGTCAAGTCCTTATTTCAAGGACTTAGGTTGGTCAACTCCGCATGCCCGCAATCTCTTGCTACATTATGTACATATTAGTTATTCTATGTTGGATAGCATAACTTCTCATCTTTAATTTTTATTTTTTTATTATAGTTTATTATTTTTACTTGGGCATAAAAAAAGTTTTCAATTGGAACTAGTTGACCGGCCCAACAAGGCACGGTCAAGTGCAGGGCCATGCCGGACCATTTTTGTCGGAACCCATTACATAAAAACATAATGAGTAACCGGCTTACGTGGCCGACCAATTGCAATGAGCCACATAAACAAGATTTGGCTTAGTTGGCTAGATTTGTTTAAAAAAAATAATCTGCTCCATCATGCGGCCCCCCGTCAGGACTTGACTCATGATCCATAGCCACTCTCGGGTCCCCAAGCTGGTGGACCGTGCCACTGGGCCAAACACACAGATCATGCTTAGCCTGACATGAGGCACGACATGAACCGTGCCATTGGACGACACGGTCTGGAACCATGCACGATTTTGGACTGTGTCGTGCTGAGAGTCGTGCCGGGCCATCCGGCCTAGTTGACACCTTTAGGGATGGGCATATGTAGTTCAATGTGGCAATGGAATACTATGTCATAGTGATAGCTACTTGTGATGATTTTGAACGATACACTTTTCTTTAGAAGATTTAAATTTGTGTTTAATGGTTGATGGCACTCTACTTTTCAGTCATATAATGAGATATTGCATTTTCTTTTGTTCTTTCAAGATGAAAAAAAATTTATTGAGGTTGACACCTCTAGGGTTGCTGTGATGATAAGGGAATTCCATGTTCTTTTTTTGCACCTACTATCGTTCTCACGTGATATATATGTTTATGCTTTTTACTCTTAACAATTATCATGTTTACAACTCCTTGCAGGAGGAAGAGAATCTCTGCCGAGAAAGAGACCGACATGAACTAGAAAAGGCAAGACTTGTTCGCGAAATGAAACGGATACGCGATGAAGATGGTTCCCGTTTTAATAATTTCCAGATTTTGAACCATCGATATTCACTCATGAATCTTATTGGGAAGGGAGGGTTTAGTGAGGTTTACAAGGTGAGTACAAGTCTTAGTATAAGAGATTATGTGGATTCGTTCATGACCATTGATCACTGCTGTTTATACCACACATATAATCTGTTTGACCCATTTTCTTTGTCCAAAAAAAAAAAAAAATAGTCACTTGATATAGGAAAACATATCTTTAACTCAGATGCTGCAAAACTGTGGCAGGGATATGATTTGGTAGAACAGAGATATGTTGCTTGCAAGATTCATGGCTTAAATGCTCAGTGGAGCGAGGCAAAGAAGCAAAATTATGTTCTTCATGCTATTCGCGAATACAATATCCAGAAGACCTTAGTGCACAGTCACATTGTTCGTCTCTGGGACATCTTCGAGATCGATCAGGATGCTTTTTGCACTGTCTTAGAGTATTGCTGCGGTAAGTTGTCTCTTCCTGAATTTCTTGTGTTGAAGAAATAAATCCATGCATGCTGTAGTCAGGTTCTCAATGTAGCTATGGGCTGGGTACCTTTTTGTTTTTATGTGGTCATATTTTTAGAATGTTGTTTTGTTATGTTTTTGTCATTTTTGTGGCACACCACAATGGGTGCTGTCCAAAAGCACTTCTCCACAGGACTTCACATTTGTCTACTTGGAGGCTAGCTGCAAGGGTGGTCCATTAAACTACACATTTGCTGCACTAAAATAAAGTATAACACAAATAGATGTGCTTTGTTATTCTTAGCCACACAACTTGCACATGTAGTTTATTTAGTTAGTTGTTCCCATTTTTGCTGTATAATGAGTACATGTAGTTTATTATGTACTCACATAGAACAGAGGTTGATTATTTTTTTTCTCAAGGAGAATATTTGGGATAAGGTTATTGCTATAATATATTTTTTTATAGTATATTAATTAGCATGTATTTTCATTAAAATCTTGAAGAGACATTGACTTGCTTTTTTTTTCTAAAAGTTGAGATTTTGGATCTTTACACTCTAGTTTGAGGGAATGTGTTGTGGTTTCAATTTATAGTTTTGTTGTTTTGTCTTTTTTTTGTGTTTTTTTCATTTGTTGCTTTATGAATGTTCCCTATTATATAAGAGTTTTTTTTGTACATCTTTGATGTTTGAGTTTTCAATTGAGTTTTATTGATTTGTGCCTTGAATATTTATATCAACTGACTTACCGCTTGGTCCTGGTGTAATTTTGTTCATATATATATATATATATCATTGCTTTACTTAAATCTTTTAGATATATGAGAATCATCAAAAAACTTAACTATATAAAAATGATTATGGTAGAGGTATCAAATGAGCTATGTCGTGTCAGTATAACTCAAATTTTGGTGGACCAGTCAAGTCATTGTGCCGGACACAACATAAAATGGGTGTAGAGGTGTCAAATAGGCTGGGTTGGCCTATTTTTTTTGGGCCCACTTGGGCTGGCATGCAATGCCAGGCATGCTGCAGTATCGTGCCATGCCTAGCACGGTACGGTTCCTTGGAGGGCAGGCTCGGCATGGCTCGTGACTTGAAATCCACCTAGGTTCGGGTTGGATCGGGTCGGTCAGGCATTTTTTTAAGAGATTAGGGTTTTGGGTGCCGTCACCCGTCGGGCGTCGCTCGGTCCATGATCGCCCGTGCCGTGCCAAAGTATCAAGCACACGTGCTGTTTATGGCACGACACGTAGGCCTAATACTTTTGGCACGACATGATTCGTGCCGAGGGTCCGCCCAACATTGTAGCATACCGTGTCAGGTCAGTCACAGCTGAACCATGCAGGGCTTCGGGCTAGGCTTGGGCCGCCCGGCTCATTTGACACCTATGGGTGCCCATGCCATGCCGGACACAACATGAAATAGCTGCCCTTGTCATGCCGGCATGCTCACATATTAGTTAAGCCCGACATAGCTCAATGGGATGCCTCTTTGATTTGGGTAGTGCTGGGTTAGACCTAGTCATGCTGGGTTTGGCATGCATTGGCATGGCTATGCTAGCCAAAATCACTAGCCAAAACCCATTGGATAGTGTATGTGGTTTTTGGTTGTGCCCACCTATCGCCATTGGCCATTGCCCAGTGGCATTGGGCAGTGCTAGGGCCCAACTTATTGGCTATTGCTCACTACCCACTAGGCAATTGCCAAAGGCCCACTAACCAGTGGTCACTGGGCACGGCCACACTTGCACTGGCATTGGTAGATGGCAATCACATGTGTACATTATTTTTAGGTTTAACGTATAAACTTTAAATTTATAAGTAAATTTTATTTCTGTCATGGAGTCATTTGAAATAATTTGACAACTTATTCAGTGCAAAGATAGAGTGCATCTTATGTGATCACATAAAGAAGATTTATCGCGGAGTTTTATATATTTTTTGGATCCTACAAAAAAGCAACATATCTTTTTTTTCAAAATGGAGTGCAGAGAAAGAGTACATAATATGATATTGGTGACTTGGCCTATCAGTATAAATGGTGATATTTTAATATGAAAATCAAATAGCTCGGCACAATGCTGCCAATTTGGTATTTGATGAGAAAACAAAATATAGCAAGATTGATGGTTCTTACATGATAGTTCTTATTGTAGTTTTTTTTATTTAGTATGTTATTTTATATTTTTGATGGTTGTATCTGACTTATAAATTATCTCAATTATTCTTATTCATTATATAAGTATATTTGATGTATAAGATTTAAAACTCACTTGTCTATGCTCTGATCTTTCAATTTCAACCTTGCTTTCGTAGACTTTCAATTCAATCAAAAACAGAATAAAGAAAGAATCTATCCATGCCGAATAGATTAGAAATGAGTTGACAAGAGGCGTTAAGTATTATTTCATTATTTTTGTTTATGTGTTAAATTTGTCATTATAGTAGAGTGGGTTGCATATGTGGGCAAAATTTCTTATTGACTCTAGAAGAAAAAAAATTTATTTGTGCAAGCAAGAGCACATTAGGTGTGCATGTGCATAGTAGGTGCACACATAGTGGTGCATGCAGGCACAAAGTAGTATGCACAGGTGAACTATTGTGTGCGCAAGAGGACAATGGTGTATGCACAATAGTGTTTCAGCTTTGCAAATGTGCGGTGGTGCATTTGAGCTGAGTAGAGGTGCGTGATAGTGCACGTGATGATGAGTAGGTGTCATGTGACAGTCCTTGTAGCAGAAATTCTAATTGGGTTTTGACAGAATTAAAAAAAAAGATTAATTTCTAATTTGGTTTGGTAGAAATAAGAGTTTGGTGTAATCTTATTTATAGAGGAATCAATATGAATTACACAATAGATATAGATGGAGGAGAATCTCAATTTAATATATACATTGCAGGAAGATTAGTCACACCAAATATAATTATTAGATATTATTTATGAAGAGGAGACTAAAAGCTTTACATATTAGTAAGAGAGACAGACAAACTATCAAAACTATCCATGGATCCTTATAGAGTTTATCCATTGAGAAACTTATTAGAAATGTGTGTACAAAGTTTTTCTTTAAGATATCAATAATTTTTTTTTTGTTTCAAGTATCACTAGTTATTTCATGCGCACTCTCATTTTTTGAATTCCTGAATTATAAACACATCAACTAATATTTACATTATTGATAACCATATCTTATTTACTATATATATATATTTCTTTGTTCTAATAATATTATTATAATTAATGAAAAATATTTAAAATTCATTAAATTTAGTATTATTCAACTTGAATCCTTGTTTTTTTTTCATTGTTATTATTATTCATAAATATCATATTAGTTTATTCTATATGAGTTGTATTTATAAATAACTTAAGTCTGATTTTATCTTTATTTCTACTAATGTTTATTTATATGATTAGTATATTGAGAAAAAAATATTTTAGATTGAACAGTGGATTGCATGTTCTCTCTTTAATGATAAAATCTTATTTAAGATGTCTAAGTGTTTTATTACTTGTATATTAAGTGGCTCGTGCCAAGTTGACACTACCTAGAATTTGGTGCCTAGATTGAGCCATCATGCCACTCTGGATATGCCATCGTTTTTCTATTTGAGTTGTGTTGTGCCAACATGGGAATGAGTGAGGTAGTCTCGACATGACCCAATGGCCCGATTGAGGTAATTAGGTATGTCGTATCCATTGGGTTGGACTAATGACAGCTAAGGTTTTATAATTTTTTTATTTTTTTATTTTATGTTGTGGATTGGACAATGAGTAATCATTGTATTGTAGGAAATGATGCAAAAGCAATCATTTAGAAAGCTTATATATGATATTCAAGAGTTATTTTTTTAATGTGGCATCGGCCTTGGGCCCATGCCACATTTTGTGCCCGTTGTGTCAAGCATGGGGGCAGTGGGTTGTGCTTTGCACAACACGAGGCTCAGGAAGCCTTGACACGACACAATGTGAGCCATGTCATGGGCCTGCATGAGGGCCAGGCATGACTCTAGATTGCATCATGCCTTAGGTCATGTTCGGATTGTCCAGCCCAATTCACACTTATGGTCACCCATCATTAGTCAAGTTGAGATTATTTTTAAGATTATGATATTTCAATCTTAGAGTATAAGATATAATAATTAGAAAAACTTATTAGAACTTTATATTCTATATATTATTTTAGTCTGAATAAGGATTTATTCGATTTAGTATACTTAGACATATATGATAACACAACTAGAGGTGTCAAACGGGCCGGCCCAGCACGGCACGGCCCGTTTTTCCCAAGCACGGTCGTGCCACCGTGCCGTGCCCGGCACGACACGGTCAGTTAAAGGCAGGCACGGCACGGCCTGTGGGCACGGCAAGGCCGTGCCGTGCCGTGCCCGGCACGCTCGGGCACGCCTTGCCACTCACAGGCCAGGCGAGGCGGCACGGGCGCACGGCAGGGCATGCGGGGCGGGTGCCGCAACTCGGGACCGGGTCAACCGGGGTCCGGGTCTCGGGAGGCCAGCCCTAAATGGCAGATTACAAAATTTTTTTTTTTAATTTTTTTATTAAGTTATATACTTTAGAGTATCAGTAATAATTAAAAAATATAATTTTTTGTAAAAAATATAACATTTAAAATTAAATAAAACAAAAAAATATTACAAAAAAATTTTTTTTTTTTCAATTAAGTTTAGCTTTTTTTATTATTATAATTTATTAATTATATATTAAAATTTAAAGTTATTAAATTTTAAAATAAAATTTAAATGGTAAAATAATAAATAAATACATTAAGTTAGTAAAAATTTTAATTAAAAAAAAATTAAACTACACAAATGAAAAATTACCATTAATGTTTTTGAAACCAATAGTCCGAACAAAACAAGTATAAGTTTCAACACAACGTATGGTACAAAGTAAAAACAAAGCGTATAAATAAAATAAATAAAAAAACATCGAAAAAAAGAGCAGATGAGCATCAATCGTCAAGCGGCATATCATGAGAATCATCAGCCGCAACATCAAGATCAGTATCATATGGGTCATCATCATCGGCAATCAGCTCCTCCGCCATCGTAGTGGATGTGGATGCGACTGCAGTGTCTGTCACAGTCCCAGCTTCAGCACGATCACTGATGCTAAATCTCGATTCCTCCCAATCCTTCAAATATGCCAAGGCCTCAACCATATCTGGACGTAATCGCGATCTCCTATCCGAAATCACGTTCACTGTAACAGAAAAAGCAGACTCCGATGCTACGCTCGACACCGGAGGAGTCAGTAGATCCCGTGCCATCCTAGATAGCACGGGATAGGCGGACTCATATGATTTCCACCACTGTAATAAATCAAGATTCTTATTGTCAGAAGGTGATAGGATTGAGCAGTAATCGGTATCTAAGTACCGAGACAGCTCGCTCCTATGTGAAGGTCCACCCCTACGTTTCCCCCTCGCTAGGTTAATGGAATAATCGTCATCTCCGAACAAGGTATCAGTGTCCGTACTCACAGTCTCACCACCACCACCACCACCACCATACCTAGTATCGTAGTATGTGAACAGGTCTGTCAACTTCTCGTAAATGAACCCTTCAGGTGGCTCTTCCAGGTTCATGCACAATGATATGTAAGTCATAGTATTTTCTACCCCTTCCACTTTAACCCTAGGGTCCATGCATGCAGAGAGGCAATAAAGAGATGGATCGGTGGACTAGTACTTCAAGTACTTGGTTTCCATCTCTGCAGCCATATGGCTAAGTATCGGGCCAGCTCGATACTTCCTAAAGTGATGGATGGGTCACGACTCACAAGCCGTGAGTCACGACTCACGCCACGGCACGCGTGGCACGCCGCCAGTGCCACGCGTGCCTGCGTGAACTGCACGGGATGGACCTGTGTCGGCGTGCCGGGCCAGGCACGGCACGGCACGCGATTTTCTTCACCCGGGCACGGTTTAAGAACGTGCCGGGCCGGCCCAGGCACGGCTGAACCGTGCCTCGGGCCGGGCCGGCCCGGCCCGGCATGTTTGACACCTCTAAACACAACAAAAGATGTGACTAGAGAGAGATTTAGGTATTTTATAATTTTTTATTGATGATCACTCTATATATACATGAATATATATTTTTCATTATAGAATATAATTTTTTTATTTCTTAGATTTTTCAAAAAATAATCAAAATTCAATTCAATAAAAATGATTGACAAGGTTGTTTAACAAAATCACGTGGACCAAAAAGACCATGAGGGAGAAAGATGTAATATTATAAAGACCATGAGGGAGAAAGATGTAATATTATTGACAAGATTGTCTAACAAAATCATGTGGATAAAAAAGATACTAGATGATTGGAAATAAAATATTATTATTCCTATTTATAAGTATAATGAAGATATTCAAAGTTATAATAATTATTAAGATATTAAATTCAATGATGATACTATAAACTTTTTTTTAAAAAATAATTGAATATAGATTAAGAAGAGAAGTGGAGATTTCATAGAATTAACTTTGATTTATGTTAGATAGGTATACCATGAAAGCTATGTGCTTAGTTAAACAATTAATTGATAAATATAGAGAAAATGAAAAAACTCATATATTTTATTTATTAATTTGAAAAAAATCTTATGATAGAGTTCTAATATACTTGATTTGATAAGTATTATGTAAGAAAGAGATATCGAGTATGTATACTGAACTAATCTAAAGATTCACTTAATATTAGAATAACTCATACTTATGAAGCTACAACATATATTTAGTGTCATGATCTGAATTGTGAAGTTGTGTCCTGAATGGAGTCGCAATCTATTTTGTATGGTTGCAATTGGAAGACTATTTATTTAGTGTTACGACCTGAATTGTGAAGTCATAATTTGAATGAATCATGATTCTATTTTTTGATGTTGTGACTCAATTAAAATTAAGACTTGAATGAAGTCGTAACATGTATTATGTTATTGTAAATGTACGACTCAATAATCAAGTCATGATTTTATTCTTTCGTGTCATGATATAAATGAAGTTGTGACATTGAAATTTTATGTCGTAACTTAAGGTTTAAGTTTAAAGAAGTTTTTTATTTTTTTAAGTATTTTTCTAAATATAATCGATATGTGATTAGTTTTAGCAAAAAGTTTTTTTTTTGTAATTTGTCTGTTTTCTCATTCTTTCCATATGTTTCTCTAGTGTGTATGTGTATTTATTCTTTAAGAGTATCTTTCTTTTTCCCAACACCCTGAACCATCAATTCTCGGACACTTGAGGAACCCTGTGTTTGATATTGAGGTATATTTGGTATTAAGCGACACATATTATCTAGTATCAGACTCAAGTTGATAACACAAGGAAATGATTTTTCAATATTTTCTATTGGGGATTGGTTTGTTCCTTGTATTTGGTATTAGATCTAGGTCTAATACTTTATAATTAGTATTAGTTTGATTGATTGTTTGATACTTAGAATTAGAGGTGTCAAATGAGCTGGGCAGCCCGGGCCCGGCCCGAGGCAATGCATGACTCTGTAGTGCCTGACTCGGCACAACACGAGAATGACCCATGCCCGTGCCCGTGCCCGTGCTGGGCGGGGTTGCTCACGGCACATCCCGTGTCGTGCCATGCCTAGGCCAACCATGCCACATGCTGGGCTAGGCAAGGCCCAGTAGAATGGCCCATGGGCATGATATCTCGACATGAGCTGAGCGATGCCTCGACCCAACCCCAAGTCTCCGACCTGGAGCTAACTCCCGACGGATCTGATATTTTCATCGGGCCCGTAACCCGACCCATGGTATTTTTCCGCAACCCCCAGACCCGAGCCCATTAGTTTCAAAAGCTGAAGCTTCTGGAAATTTGGATCGTTCGGGTCGGTTCGATGGTCGAACCAACCCAACTGTAAAAAAAATTTTAAAATTTAAATCTAAGCTGTTGGATTTTACCTCCAACGGTTATGGGGCAAAATCCGATGACTTTAAAGATTCTGCCCGTTTTTAAATAATATAAAATTAAAAAACATAAAAAAAGTATGTTTTTTAAAAAAATTATGTTTTCTTTATCTATAAAATCATCTTCCCTCATTTTAAGATTTATATTTTCAAAACATAATCTCTTTCTCTTTAATTGTCTCTCTCTCGGGTTCTTAATTTTGGTTTCGGGCTTTCTGTTTTTGGCATTTTATTTTTTGGGACTCGGGTGTGTTGTGGCGTGGATTGTGGTGCGCGTGTAACATGGAAATAAAAAAAACTAAAGTTTATGCATTGTGATTTATGAATATCTTTTTTATTAATTAGTTTTTAAGTTTTAACATTTTTAATCTAAAATCTTATTCTCTCTAGTATAGTCTCTCTCTCTCTCTCTCTCTCTCTCCCTCCTAACCCTAACTCTTAAGTGGAATCTAAAAAATAAAAAAATAAAAAAAAATGACAAATAGTAATTTTAATAATGAAAATAAAATTAATTATAATTGAAATAACAAAAATCCGATAAAAAAGTCTGAGATTGCTAAAATTTTGGTTTCTCCGATCGTCTTGATGCAAACATATAAAAAATAAAAAACTAGAAAAACTTCGGTAGTTTGGACTTATTTTAATATAATAAAATAAAAAAATGTAGGGGTGCCGAAGAAGAATTGACACAGTGCAAATATTATAAAAAATATTAATATGTAAGAGTTCGTGTGGGACTGAGCTCCTTAAGAGGCAAACCGAACTATGCACCAAAAAATATAGTGCATTAGATCTTAGGCAAACTCAACTCAGTGGTGAGTTTTTAAGACTAGATTAAGTTCAGTCTCAAAGTTTACCTTCGTCATATACCACAATGAGTTAGGGAGGAACGACATAGTCAAACTAATTACCACAATGTGTCATCCAATTAGAATTTTGGAGGATCAAATGGTACTTAGTATCATATAGACATTTTTAGCTTGCATATCATTGGATTCCTAGGTTCATATCTAGGAACGACATAATAAAATATTATAAATTAAAAAAATAAATAATAGTTAATGAATTTAAGGAATATAGTAGAGTAGTTTCCGTGACATCTGATATCTGGACTAGTCATGATGATGTATCTTATGCATGCCTCATTGCCCAATATGTAGATTCTAAATGGATACTAAATAAAAAAATATTAGGATTTTCTAAGATTCTTCATCATCATGATGGTCCAGTCATTTTTAAGTGCATGATGAAAATTGTTAGATAATATAAAATTCAAAATAAAATATTTAGTATCCCATTCGATAATATATCTAATAATAGAGTAATGATTAACATATTTGTTAGATATATTAGAGATAAACCATTAGAAGAGATTTTCTACGTTAGTTACATATGTCACATCATTAACCTAATAGTACAAGCATGGATGAAGGTGTGTGCTCCTGTTTTAAAAAATATATGTAACTCACTAATATCTCGCAAACAACAGGAGTTTGATAGCTTCTATTGTCTGTGGGTCTTGAGAAAAAGAAAATCTAATCAGATGTGAAATACTATTTGAATACACATATATGATGTTTGAGTCATGTGTTAGATACGAACATGTAATATTTAATTACGTTAATAGTAAGAGTGATGAACTTATTATTGATGATATTGATTGAGCTACATGAATTTTATTTATGAAATTTCTGAAGATTTTTTATAACACGATAAACATGTGTTTGTCAGTTTATATTCCTAAGACTTGCATTACACTCAAGTGCATATGCAATATTAGTATCATGTTTAGGAAGTATCGAGATGACTCGACACTTAGTATATAAAGTATATAAAGTACTAGTCCTCCTTTGTTTCATCTCTTTATTGTCTGACTGTCTGCATGGACCCTAGGGTTAAGGTAGAATGGTAGAGAATGTTTTGACATATATTTTCTCGTGCTTGAACTAGCAAGACCCACCTGAAGGGTTCATTCATGAGAAATTGACTAAAATATTTACATACTTTGATATTAGGTATAGTGGTAGTAGTAGTGAGACTCTGAGTATGTATATGGATATTATATTCAGAGATGATGACTTTTCCATTCTGGTAGCGAGGGGAAAACAAATGGGTGGACCGTCGAATATGAGGGAGCTATCTCAGTACTTATATATCGATTACTATTCAATCATATCATATTCTGATACTACGAATTTTATTGGGTAATTATGCTTCAACAATTGTGATTTTAAGATACAAAAGAAGAAAGAACAAAAGCAACAACAAATCATATATATCCAATCCACAATCACAATCCAACCATGGTAGAATAAAAAATGAAATAGAAACCACAACAAAAATGCATGAAATAACGTGGTTCACTAGTCGCTAATTACGATTAACTATATCCACTAGAAAACATGTATGCGTTACATATTAAATCAAATCAGAAGTCTTACAATATATGCAGCGTAGAAACCGTAGCATAAATCATGCATAGAAAGAGAGAGAGAAGATGAATAGTTCCAGATCATGAAAATAGTAACCCAAAAAATAAAATACAAAAACATTTTATATTAAAACTTTTTCGGTTCAATTAATTGGAGTGGGTCAGATCATCAGATGAGTCAGGCCCTGCTCTAAAAATTTCTTCGGCCCGCTGACCAGACAACAGGATTTTTTCATTGTATTATTACTGCATTCCCGACCTCTTAATATTTTCTTTCCTGTACTCAGATTAAAATATTACAATAGAAATACTTGGTTATACAAACAGATTATCAAAATTAACTATATACAACAAATTTTAATATATTATAGTGGTAAAAATTATACCAGCACACCTTTTTTGTGCTATCTACGATGACACGGAATCTACAGACTCATTTGGTGTCGAGCATAACATCATAGTTTATTTTTTCTATTGCAATGAATATTATTTCGAATAAGATATCGAGATTATTGTTAAATATTGTTGATGCTTTAGTATGCATGAAAGATTAGGAGGATTCAAGCTTGGGCATCTAGGATGATGCTGGGACTACATTAAAAGTGAAGAAGTTGATTAATGATGATTCGTGTGATATTGACATTGAGGATGATTTGATAATTGATGATTGACAGATTGAAACACTGATATCTGATATTTGATTTTGATTTACTTATTTATTTTGTATTTGTTTGTTTATTTCTTCTTTATGAATTTTTATTTTATATTGAATTTTATTCATATTTAAATTTTAATATTTTATTAATTCATACGCTGATATATATTTAGTTTTTAAATATTAGTTATTTATTATACTAAATAAATTAATGTTTTATTAAATTTAATAAATTAAAAATTTTAAAATTAATTATTTATTAAAATTAACTATTAACATTAAATAAAAACAGAAAATTTTAAAGTATATAATTTAATAAATATAATTTAATTTTTAAAATTTTTTAAATATTATGAATTAAAAAATTAAAATTTTTTAAAAATTAAAACTTGGCCCGGACGAGCCAGAATTGGCCCCTCCGGGCCCAACCCGACACAGTTTCATCATTGCTGGGTTGCTGGGCCGTGTAGGGCCTGGTTTGATGAAATCGTGCTGGACGACATTGTGGCTGGATTGGGCCACCTAAAACTGACCCGACCCATTTGACATCTCTACCTAGAATTCTATCAATGAGATTAGGATTTAACATTTGGTTCCATGGTTTCGTTTGGATGTTTCTAACAATCGATATCAAAACTCAAGGTTATTAAGTTTGAATTGAATGTTGGTTGAAAAAGATTACTAGTCCACCTTTGAAGATCATAAGCCAATTATAAGCAATCAAAAATTAGAGCCAACATTTGTTGAGGTTGTCAAATGGAACAAAATGGATTGAAAAGCATGAAGCTTAATTTGATTGTTTCTGGGCCAAATAGAGAGATTGATTAGGAAAATTTATATATGATTAATAGAGTTGTATTAGAGATTATATGAGATAGGCAAGTATGAAATAGATTATAATGAAAATTTTTAGAACTATATGACTAGTTATGCTATATAGAAGTGTGTATTGGGCGACCAAAATATAACATATTTAAATGATGAATATGACATAGATGAGGAAGATAATGTGGATGTATAGTAAGATTATAAAAAATAAAATTAAAAAAAAAGTTATTAAAATAATAATTAAAATCATTTTTATAGATGATAGATAAAGGAGAATCATCTTTCATGATTTATTCACGTTCAATGCCGAACTCTTAGTGTACTAGTTAGGAAGTTTGAAACCAGCGATTGAAGGAAGTAGAAAGAATTAGAGCTAGGCCTTTAAGTAATTAGGCAGAATTTATAAATAATAATTTAATAACAAAATGGTTGAGTGTAGACATGATTTTTAACATAGTTGATTGAAAAAATAAAATCTATATAGTCAACTTCAAGTAATTAAGATAAGACTTGATTGATGACAATGAATAAATAATAATGTATTAAAATATATATCAGATTGATTTAATATTTATTATATTAATTATGTGATTATATATCAGATTTAATATGTCAACACATCCTAATAAAATGAGGTTACTGAAAGAAAGAATAAATATTTAATTGAGATTGTTCGGATATTTCTACTTAAAAAAATATTTTAAAATATTTTTGGAGATATGCTGTTTTAACTGCAATAAACCTTATCAATGGGATGCCAATATTTATCTTTTTTTTAGCTTGTACCATGTTAATTGTTATATTTTGAAGAGAAACTATTTAATTTATCTCATAAAATTTTTAAATATATTTGTTTTGTACTTGACTGCTCTTTTGCACGAATTGATATCTAAGACATTGAGTTATATTTCATTAGATACTTTAGTATCCAAAAAGATAATATTTTATATTAGAGACTAATAAACTTTTAGTAAGTACGAATATTATTTTTTTTTAATCACATTTCTAAATTTTTAATAAGCATAGAAAGAGTAAATTCATATGGCATGCCTAGATCTATTTCTCTTATTTATAGCTATGATTGGACCATATGCTAGTAGAGAGAGTCACTCATCCACTTTATTTGAGTATTTTGATATTCGATATGATGTTATTCTCATTGAATTATTATATATACTAATAAATTGTGATGATGTCTAATTTAAAGCGAGTGAGATTTTGTGAGTAGCGAAATTTTATCTACACTCATGTGTTGTAGTAATCATTGAGTGTTCACTAATACTAACTCATATTGAGTTGATTACTTGGAGGCTTGACCACTCAAAATTTAGAGTATATCAAGAAGGAGAGAGAGAGAGAGAGAGAGAGAGAGAAATTCAGCTTTCTTTGATCTTAAATGAGCTTATCCAAGAGCTAAATGATTTTGTGGCCATTTCTAGAGATGTCCAATTGGTCGGGCGACCTAGGCATGGATCGCAAGATGACCAATATGACTTGAACCGTGCCAGGAACATACATGGACTAGCTTATGAAACTGCTCAAGTTGGGCTTGTCTAGGGTTTCTTGCTCACGTGTTGCAAAAGATGTGGCATGACATGACATGGATGACCAAACCATCATGACCTATGCTAGCCTGTGTTTAAGTCGTGCCTAGTGCATTGGCGTGTTAGGGTTTGGCTAGGTCCAACCCATCATGGCTTGACTTGGTCTGACTTGGGCAACCAATCGGCTAATGGGATATGCTAGGCTACCCTTTTTTAGATTTGTTAAAAACCATGCTATGTCTGGATGGGTCTGAAGAATTATGTCTACTTGCCTGTCATGATCTATTGGACATCTCTAATCATTCACTTTTATCCTGACATTTTGATTGCTCTTCAAAAGGAATATAAGAGCTATGTTCAATAGTTTATTTCATAGATTTTGTTGCGTTCTTACTTTTTTTTTTTTAGTACTTGTATTAATGATATTAGAATACATAAGTCTTCTTATATGGTATTATCTTATATAAGATAAAACAATGCTATGTTGAAAGTGATACATATTTTCTTCTCTAATGAGATTTAAAAATTAATACTATGATTTTTCGGAATATATGTTGTTAGTTGTAGGTGAGTGTTCCCTATGAAATAAGTTAATATTGAGAAGTGGATCACCTTAAAGAGGGATTTATAGTAAAAGACTTTACTCAGATATTTGGTGTGGACTACCAGGATATTTACTCTCAAGTGGTCAAAATAATCACTGTAGATAATTTTAGTTCTTTTATAATATTTCATAGTTGGAAGATACATCAGATTAGAGGTGTCAAACGGGCCGGCCCAGCACGGCACGGCCCATTTTTCACGTGCCCTGCCGTGCAACCGTGCCGTGCCCGGCACGGCACGGTTTTTTTAAGTCGGGCACGGCACGGCCCGTTGGCACGGCGAGGCCGTGCCGTGCCGTGCCCGGCCCGCTCGGCCAAGCAGTAAGCACGGGCACGGGCGCACGGCCCGTGCTTGGCACTGCCGCAGTAGCCATGCCATGGCTGATGGCCCATGACCCATGTCCACTTGGGTCTTGGACCGCTTGGTCTTGGTGCCTTGGCAGATTACAAAAAATTTTTTTTTTTTTTTTTTTTTTATGTTTCTGTTTATCATTATTTAAGATTATGTAAAAAAAAAATTAAAATTTTTTGTAACTAATATTACATTTAAAATTAAATGTAATTATGAAAAAAAAAATTAGGAAATTTATTTTTTTTTTTCACTTAAGTTTAGTAAATTTTAATATTATAATGTATTAATTAAATATTAAGATTTAAAGTTAATAAATTTTAAAATAATATTTAAATCTTAAAATAATAAAAAAATACATTAATTTAGTAATAATTTTAATTAAAAAAAATTTAAACTACGAAAATAAAAATTACCATTCATGCTTTTGAAACCAAAACTCCGAAAAAAAAAGGATAAGTTTCAACTTCTACACAACGTATAATACAAAGACCAAAGTATAAACAAAGCATATAAATGAAAAAAATTACAAAATATCGAAAAAAAGAGCAGATGAGCATCAATCGTCAAGCGGCATAAAATGAGAATCATCAGCCGCAACATCAAGATCAGTATCATATGGGTCATCGTCATCATCATCGGCAATCAGCTCCTCCGCCATCGTAGTGGATGTGGATGCGACTGCAGTGTCTGTCACAGTCCCAGCTTCAGCACGATCACTGATGCTAAATCTCGAATCCTCCCAATCCTTCAAACATGCCAAGGCCTCAACCATATCTGGACGTAATCTCGATCTCCTATCCGAAATCACGTTCACTGCAACAGAAAAAGCAGACTCCGATGCTACGCTCGACACCGGAGGAGTCAGTAGATCCCGTGCCATCCTAGATAGCACGGGATAGGCGGACTCATATGATTTCCACCACTGTAATAAATCAAGATTCTTATTGTCAGATGGTGATAGGATTGAGCAGTAATCGGTATCTAAGTACCGAGACAGCTCGCTCCTATGTGAAGGTCCACCCCTACGTTTCCCCCTCGCTAGGTTAATGGAATATGGGTCATCTCCGAACAAGGTATCAGAGTCCGTACTCACAGTCTCAACACCACCACCACCATACCTAGTATCGTAGTATGTGAACAAGTCTGTCAACTTCTCGTAAATGAACCCTTGAGGTGGCTCTTCCAGGTTCATGCACGAGGAAATGAAAGTCAGGGTGTTTTCAACCCCTTCCACCTTAGCCCTAGGGTCCATGCATGCTGCGAGGCAATAAAGAGATGGAATGGTGGACCAGTACTTCAGGTACTTGGTCTCCATCTCTGCAACCATAAGGCTGAGCGTCGGGTCCGCTCGATACATCCTAAACATGCTACTAATGTTGCATATGCAACGGAGTGCAATGCAAGTGGTGGGCGTATAAACCGACGAACACATGTTCGTCGTGTCATAAAATATCTTCAGGAATTTCATAAATGAAATTCCTGAAGCCCAGTCAGTGTCGTCAATAATAAGTTCGCCACTCTTACTATTGACGTAGTCGGATATCACGTGTTCGTATCCAACACATGATTCCAACATCAGGTACGTGTAATTCCAACGATGTCTCACATCAGATTGGAATTTTTTCTTCTTAAGATTCGCAGACAAACAGAGATTACCAAACTCTTGTAGTCTGCGAGGAGTGCGAATATACTTGAGTGCATTGCGTATATTTTCCAACGCGGGGGAACACACCTTCATACCCGCTTGAACTATAAGGTTAATAACATGACACATGCATCTGACATGAAATATCTCTCCTAAAGGTGCGTCTCTAATATTCCTAACAAACATATTGATCGCTACTCCATTATTCGCAGCATTATCGAAAGTGACACTAAAAATTTTATTTTGAATTTTATATTCCCTAAATATTTTCATCATACACTCAAAAATGGCCGGGCCATCATGAGGATGAAGAATCTCAGTGAATCCTAATATTTTTTTTATTTATTGTCCAGTTTGAATCGACATAATGACTCGTGATACATGCATAAGAAGAATCATCGTGACATGTCCATATATCGGACGTCACGGACACCACTCCACTAAATGCCAATAATTCATTAATTATTTTTTGTTTTTCTAACTTATATATCTTTAGTATGTCACTCCTAGATGTGGACCTAGGAATCCTACGATAGGATGGCTGAAAATAAGTCTGCATGATGCGGACTATCCTCGGATCTTCCGAAAATCTGATCGGAAGACCCATCAATGTGATGAGCCTGGCCATGCCGTCCCTACCCAACTCGTTGGAGTATACGAAGGGAGTAAACTTTGAGACTGAACTCGATCCAGTCTCAAAAAATGTAGTGCCAAGTTGGGTTTGCCTAGGATCTAACGGTCCATGTTTTTTGGAGCATATTTCAGAATGCCTCTTTAGGTGCCCAGTCCCACATGTACTCTTGCATGTTAAAAGTCGCATACAATATTTGCACTGTGCCATTTCATGTTCCTCACCCCTAACATCTAATTGTGTTATGATTTTAAAATGTGTCCAAACTACAGAAGTCCTCCTAGTTTTTTGTTTTTTAGAACTTTGGGCTGACATGACAGGAGAAACCAAAGTTTCAGGAGCCACGGACGTTTGTGTAACACTAACATTTTCATTTTCCAAATTTAAATATGTGTTAGGTGAATTCGTCATTTTTTTTTTCATATGTTTTTCTAGAGAGAGAAGATTTAGAGAGAGAAAATAAAACAAAAAGTAAATTATATTACCCGGTAAAAGCAAAGAGGTCTCTCACGTGAAAGATGCACCGAAGCCCGCAGGAAGCTTTGAAGTTCAAAACTCAAGTTGAGTTTCACGAAAATTCAAGCCGAAATCAATAAAACGAGGGCCGAGCGAGAAAAGCACGGTTTATGTGAGAGAGAGAAAAAATTGAGAGGATTAATGTTTTTGAAAAACATAAATTCTATAGGGAGGGGGGTAGATTATATAGCCTAAAAAAGTTTTTGTTTAAAAAAAAAATTATTTTTTTATTATTTTTTTGAATTTTTTTATTAAATTTAATGGGCAGAATCACGAGGACCGTCGGATTCTGCCCCTTAGCCGTTGGCGTCGAATCCAACGGCTGAAAATCGATCTACGTTTGAAATTTTTTTTTTTTTCCCGTTATATTTTTCTTTTTTCTCGGTTTTCGGCGGAAAAGACCGCGGGTCGGGTCTGTTTGGACCCGACCCGCGGTCTTTTTTCCGGGGGGGCCCTAGTGCTGGTGGTTCGAGCACGAGTCACGACTCAGTGAGTCGTGACTCGTGACCGTGAGTCGCGACTCACGAGTCAGGGGTCACGCGGTCACGCCACGGCACGCGTGGCACTGGCGGCGTGCCACGCGTGCCTGCGGGACCGGCACGGGATGGACCCGTGCCGGCGTGCCGTGCCTAGGCACGAGCCGTGCCGGGCCAGGCACGGCACGACTCGTGCCATGCACGGCACGTTTCGTGCCTTGCTTCGACCGGGCACGGCACGGGCCCGGGCACGGTTTTTTAACGTGCCGGGCCGGCCCAGGCACGGCCGAACCGTGCCGTGCCTCGTGCTGGGCCGGGCCGGCCCGGCCCGTTTGACACCTCTACATCAGATAGATGTGAAGAATATATTTTTTCATAGTGACATTGATGAGAAGGTGCATATGAAACATCTATTTAGGTTTCTAGAATAATCAAATATAGTTTATATATTATGAAATATTTTATACAACCTTAAATAGTTAGTGAGAGCTTAATTTGTTAGTTTTTTACAGGCAGTCACCTCGTTTGGATGACACATGTGTTATTAAGTTTTTTTTTTTGTTTTTTTTGAGTCTTGATAATAATAATTTTGTCAATCACCTACATAAATGATATTTTATTTATGTGAGATAATAAGTTGGTTATTAGCTAACTCAGAATATTTTTATGCACAATATTAAATGAAAGATCTTGTGACACTTATATAATTTTCTGGCATAAATATGACTTATTCTATGATGATTATTATATTGTCACAAATGAGATGTATACTTAATATTCTTATAGAGATTATCTTTTAGGTTCTACTCTATGAAATACTATTATTGATTAGGTAGTAGCTTCACTCTAATGCAACCTTTTAACAGACTCTTCTACTTATAGAAAAATTATAAGGAAAATTGACTATATAACTATGATTAAACTATATATAACATATATAGCCAATATAATTAGTTATTTTTTAAATTATTATTAGTAAATTCATTTTCTTGTAATCTTTTTTGTTTATTGAAGTTTGTGAAGAAGTCTCTAGGATTTATAATCTTTTTTAGGGATCATATACATTTATAGTTAACAAGTTATTCATATTTAGGTTGGACACCATCATGGATTGAGATGAGGTCTGTGATATGTTTGTGTATTTTTCTTAGAAATAATATTATTTCTTGAAAAAATAAAAGACAAATATTTTTTTTGAGATCTAATGCAAAAGTAAAATTCAAAGTAATAATGATAGTTACTTGTGAGATTGAATATTTGTTTTTTTTTTCCTAATATTTTTTACTATGACAGATAAACAATTATATATTTAGTCTATAATTCGGTATTACATGAGCAATTGAAATACATGAAAATGAATTGATTTTTCATAATGGAAAAAATTTAAGATTATATCATTACTATAAAATATATTTAAATAGCAGGACAACTAATGATTCACGAAGGCCTTGAATCTGTCTCAAATTATTTTATTTTTCTCTAAGTTTGATATTGTGAGCTTGTATACACCAACTTAATAGGAGTATTGTTGTTTTCTTTTTATTTAATTTATTTTTTGTATTTTTGATGAGAACACCCAATATGTGTATTATCGTAATTATATTTGTCTATTATATAAGAGTATTATATATATAAATTTTAAAATGAGTATGATTTTATTATTTTAGTTTATTTGTGTCGAATTTATCAGTTTTATAGCTATAACTTACGTGCTTACCAACATGCATATTGTACATATTTTCACAAATTTCTTAGATGATCATGAATATGCTTTCTCTCCTCAAAGCTTAATGTCTGTGATATGTATGTATTAGTTTGATGAGTGATATTAAAGTTTATTTTTTTGTTTTGTTTTTGTAGTAGTTTTTTTTTCTTTGTATGGGAGTACCTAGTTTATAGTTTTTAATTTTTTTATGTGTAATAAAAAAATTATGTTTTTGATATTGTGTCTGAACATAACTTCATTTTTGCAATAAACTATTTTATTTGTGTAATAGTTGGTGTTGTCTATTTTAATTTTTTTTATAGTTTTTGATAATTGTAAGATTTTAGTTTTCTCTTTTGGGATCTTGATCAATCAAGATGATGATAAATTATGTTTGATGGAACTCATATCATTATTAATAAGACATGAGATATTGTGTTTTGATCTTCTAGAAGGTTTGTGATGTGATGCAAATAAATATTCACTGCAATGACATGTCCTGATAAAAGGTAGATTGACATTAGACCGGACTTAAGACTAGAAGTTTTACTCAGTCATATAGGGTTGATTGTTACATATTTTTTCCATGAGCCTAGATGCCCACAATTAGCTACTTCTCTTTTGAATCTACTCTTGAATAGGTAGTATGCTAGTTAAAAGTGATGAATATGTTTTTATTTGGTGATTTTGAGAAATAGACGTACATCATATATGGAGTTGTTGCTAGGTATTTCCATTCCAAGAAATTTTATCTTGTTTATAGATTAAAAAAAAAAATCTTATATGAGCTATTAAAGGTATCAAACAGGTCATGTAGTGTCAAACACGGCATAGTATGATTCCCGTGTCGTGCCAAGCAGGGCATGGTATGATTCACGTGCCGTGCCAAGCACGGCACGGGAATTAGTTGGTTGGCCCAACATGGCATGGTAGCATAGCTGAGGACAAGCCGCAAGGCCATGCCGGACTATGCCGGACCTTCTCTATTGGAACCCATTGCATGAAAACATGATAGGTGGCTGGCTTACTTACCCGGTCAATTGCAATCAGCCACATAAGCAAGATCCGGCTTAAGTGGCTGAATTTTTTTTTTTTTAAATAACTCATATCATCGGGCGGTCACCCTATGAGACTTGACCCGTGACCCATGGCCGGTCGCGGGTCGCTGAGCCGGTGGACCTCTCCACTGGGCCAGGCACAATGGTCGTGCCTGGCCCGGCACGAGGTACGGATCGCATCATCCTAGCACGACACGAACCATGTCATGCAGTGGTGCAGTCCAAGACCTGGCACGGTTTCAAACAATGTCGTGCTAGGCCATGCACGGCTGAATCATGTCATGCCACGGTTCAGTCGTCTGGCCTGTTTGGTACCTCTAGAGCTATATTAGTCTCTTAAATTTGGTTTACTACATTTTTTTATTGTTATTTTTTTGAGACATCATCGATGTATTTTTTTTATTCTTTACTTTTATTGATGCAAATCATATTTAATGTTTATCTTGTTATTAGTATACATGCATGATATTGTGATAATAGGTGATGATCAATTGATATCTTTTTTTTTTTTTTTTTTCTTGATGTCGAGGCGACATATTCTGATGATTAAATGGTTTAGTCATGCCGAACATGTGAACTTGATGTCTTCTTTGGATTAAGATTTTAGGATTTATGCTAGTTGATTCTCGATTTTTTCTCCTCTCACATTGTGCACAAATTTGATTTTAGTCTAATGTTCTTTCATTGCTTCAAGCATCTTCTTCTGTCACATTAATCTTCCAATAATAATGAAAATTAATACAACTTTTATGGATATGTACGATGATACAAAATGCGTACATCTTTATAAACTAAAAGAAATACATTTGTAGTATCTCATTTCATTACAAGCACTCCACAAGCATAGAAAATAATTAAATGTCACTCAGCTTTTCAACTATTAAATTGTTTGCTTAGTGTTCTATGGCAACAATTGAAATACACATTGCCTTGATATTAGAGGTGTCAAATGCACCATGCTGTGTTGGCATGACCTGTTTTTGGGTGGTTCAGTTGGGCCACCATGCTGTGTCGGGCACGACTTGGCAAGGAAGTTATGTCATGCTCAGCACGACACGACATATAGTATCCCCGGCTCGACACAATACTACCGGCATGAGTCCAGGCAGAATCGTTCCTTTTGTGCTGGGTCATTTTAGATTGTATTAGTTTTATGGGCAGCGGCACCACACCACAAGCACTGTAAACTGCCACCAGCCACTGCGACAACCACCATAGGCCCGTGCCCACCTGGGCGTGGGCCAAGTGAATCGTCTGTGTTTCCTGGTCCGTGGTCTCATGTCATGGTTATTGTGTTAGTGGACTGTGGAAACTTGCTAGGTATGCGGGTCGTGCCTGCCCAACACGAGCCATGCCTCAGGCCGGCATGACCTAGGTACAGGCACGACCTAGGTACAGGCACGGTTCTGGAGTGTGCTGGGCCATGCCAGGCATGACTCAGTCAGGTCGTGTCTCATGCGTGCCCGGGCCGCCCAGCCCACTTGATACATCCATCAATAGCTAACTATATGGGAAAGCAAACCTTAAATTAATATGTTAAAATATTATGTTTAGGCAAAAATAATATTGTGATGACTAATCATTTGAGAAGCTATCGTATTGCATATATCTATTAGAGATTATGTTAATGCTTTGCTATGAATTATGATAACAAGTGTTTTTGTCCAAGGTCGTCGGGTCTCAGATTTGAGACTCATCAGACATATTATCTCTAGTTTTTGTGTGTGAGATTATCGAAATATTAATCTCTCCCATACCCAAAAAAATAAAAAAAAAAATAAAAAAAAAATAAAAAAAAAATAAAAAAAAATAAAAAAAAATAAAAAATTTTAAAAAAAATTTAAAAAAATTTAAAAAAATAAAAAACCCCGGGTCAGACTCCATGCTAAAGCAAGAGTTTTGTATGCTGGGTATGATCTGCATGAAATTTCTTTTCTAATTTATCATTGGATATTGTGTATGACATTCATTAAATTTTTTAAAATGCCCTATTTTTCTCTTTTTCAGGCAAGGATCTTGATGCTGTTCTTAAAATTACGCCTATATTGCCCGAGAAAGAGGCAAGGATCATCATGGTTCAGGTTTTCCAAGGCCTTATATATTTGAATAAGAGAGCGCAGAAGATAATTCATTATGATCTGAAACCTGGAAATGTCTTGTTTGATGAATTTGGTGTGGCAAAAGTCACTGATTTTGGACTCAGCAAAATCATGGACGACGATGTGGGATCCCAGGGAATGGAACTTACATCTCAAGGAGCAGGAACATATTGGTAAGTGCGTGCTGCACATGTTACTCCTTGTAGAGCAACATCAAGAGTTGCCTGTTGTTTAGAAACCTACTTGGTATTGGTAATCTGTCGCTCTTTTCTTGTGTAAACTAAGGTACTTGCCTCCAGAATGCTTTGAACTCAGCAAGACACCCCTGATATCATCAAAAGTTGGTAACTCTTTTTTTTTGTTCATTCTTCTGTCGATTCCGGCATGCTTTCATGTGCTTATATCATTTGGATGCAGGTTGATGTCTGGGCAGCTGGAATTTTGTATTACCAGATGCTTTTTGGCAAACGGCCCTTCGGGCATGACCAGAGTCAAGAGCGAATATTACGCGAAGAAACCATTATAAAAGCCCGCACGGTCGAGTTCCCTTCAAAGCCTATGGTCTCCAATGAGGCAAAGGTGAGATGCCATTTGTTAATTCCTTTTGTAGTCTTACATGTGCATACAAAGTCATGCTGTTATAACCATGAGCATTATTCAGCAGCACAGTCGAACTCCAGGAGTGTGAAACCACGCATAGTGAAATAGATGAGATGATCGACAAAGCACGCTCCTGGTTAGGTAACAAATGGGTCATGATTGATCACCTTTTAAGTGGGCTGATGAGAAGCTAGGATGCGTGTTTCCTTAGGCAGAGCTTTGAGTATTCTCGCTTTTGTCACTGATTTGCTGCTTGGTTGCTAGGCCGAGTTCTAGCTCTGATTCTTCGTAGTTGCAAAGAGTTGTGTTTGCGATTTAGTTTCCATGGGCTTTTTTTTTTCAATGTTGCAGTTTTCTTATTTTATTACGGTTACATTATTATTTTATTTTACTTATCATATTTTTTATAGGACTATCCAATCCGGTCTATTTTGTGACAGAACTAAAAAAATGAGAGATTGAATCCTAATTCAATTTCTTAAAAAATAAGAGTCTGACACAATTTTGTTTTTTTTTTGAAGGAATCAGTATGGAATATATCAATAGAAGTAACTAGAAAAGAGTCTCGATTCAGTATACTCATTGTAAGAGGATATGTCATATCAGAAATAGTTATATATTATTTTTACAAAAAAGTTTAAGAGCTTTATCCAATAATGAGGACATACTGACTACTAGAGCTTAGAATTGTCTAGAGGTCCTTATACAGTTCATCCACAATGATACTTACTAGAAATGAATATTCAAAATTTTTCTTCAAAGTAGTATCAAATTTTTTTTTCAAGTATCATTTATTATTTCACTTTTAGTCTTACTTCAGACTCATGAATTATTGACAAATAAGTGAACATTCACATCACTGGTAATCGTATAATATTTTTTATATTTTTTTAGTTCTAAAAATATTATTTTAGTAAATAATAAATATTTAAAAATTATTAGATATGATGTTCAACTTGAATGTTTATTATTATTCTGTATAATACGTATTTTTGATTGTCCTATTATTTTATTATATGTTAATTACCTTTTTAAACAAGTCGACTCTAATTTTATTTGTGTTTTTATTGATGTTTATTTGTCAGATTAGAAGATTCTAAGGATTATTTTATTTAGGATTGAACATACTACATTATATGTTTTTTAGTCAATGATGTGATTTTCTAGATATTTAAATATTTTGGACTCATTTTTTATCCATTCTCAGCTTGTTCGTTCATCATTGGCCAAATTGAGAATATTTTACTCTTATTTTAAGGGTATTACGACTTATAGTGTAAAACATATCAGCTAGGATAGTTTACTAGAATAGGAATATATTCGATTTGATACACTGAAGATATATAAGGATCTAGTAGAGGTATGATCATATATAGGTTTAGATATTTAATCATTTACGTTAACAACTATTTGAGATATAAATATATATATATATATATATATATATATATATATATATATATATATCTTTATGATATATCACATATTTTTTCTATTTTTTTGACTTCACAAAATATTAAAAAATTAGTTTAATAAAAATATTATAAAATTAAGACATAATAATATATATAAATATGTCAGATTGAGTTAACATTTATTATATGAATCATATGATTATAAATTAGATTTCATGTACCTGAACATCCCAATAAAATGGGGTTGTTGAAAGAAAAAATAAGTATATGATTAAGATGACTCAGACACTCTTAATTAGAAAGAATGTTTTAAATATTTTTGAAGAGATGTGATTTTAATCATAATTAACCTCATCAATTGAATATTTTTTATATTATTTTTTAAAAAAAAAATTTAATTGAGATAATTTAGATACTTTTAGTTTACTTCTCAGAGTTTGTAGATATATTTGTTTTGTCCTATGTTACTCTCTAGGATAAGATAAATTGGAATCTAAAATCTTGAGTTATATCTTTTTAGATGCTCTATTATCCAAAGATGGTACACGTATTTTATAATAAAAGATTGGTAGAATTTTAGTGATTAATTTTTTTTTTATAATGATTCATTTTTTAATGAAATAAGGAAGTGTATGAATTTAGATATTAGACCTAGATTCCTTTCTTCCTTACTTGTAGCCTTTCCTAGACTACTAATTAATAGATAGAGTCAATCATTGGCTATACTTGAGCATGCTGATACTCAATATAATATTAATCTCATAGAGTTAACATGTCTACCAACAAATTTATATCATATTGAGTCTAGAGTGAGTGAGGTTTCCCGAATAGATAGGTCTTATTCGGAATCATATGATGTAGTTGTTCATGAGTCTTCATCACATCATTGCACAAAATTTTGACAGGCAAAATATTTGTGTTCGTGAGGTATGACGTAAGCCTCGATGCATTGAGGCATAAATAAAAACATAAAAATAATTTATTAAAATTATAAAAAAATATATTAGTTCATTATTTTCACAAAAAATTATAATAAAATCATAAAATAAAAAATAATTTCAACTATACTAATAGTTTCAAATTTTAATAAAAAATCATAACTAAGTTATGAAATAAGAACTATAGTAAATTATTATATTTTAAATTTTTTCTTCCAAGTTTACTATCATCAATGTATCAAAAGTAGGAAAATACTCACTATCATGTTTTCTCATTTTATATAAATTTTCATCTTTATCAATTATTATCAATTTAAATTTCTTTTTGTTTTGTTTTGCCTTTCTTATACTTATTATAAAGTATTAATTAAATAAATATATATATATACACACACGCGTGCGCGCGCATATACGCATGTATATATATGTGTGTTTGTGTGTATATGAATGAGTTGATTTAGCTCATTCCATGAATAAATTGTGTCAGCTCGTTCCATGAATGAGATGTCCAAGCTCGTTCCACGAATGAGTTGCTCAAGCTCGTCCCAGAGACCAGTTGTCAATGCTCATTTAGCTCGTCATAGAGACAAGCTGTCAAGGCTCGTTCCATTAACGAGCTGTTCAAGCTCATTCTACAAATGAGTTGTCCAAGCTCGTTCCACGAATGAACTACGTCAGCTTCCACCAAGAATGAGATTGGATGAAGAGATGAATACAAAGTGATTACCCAAAATATCTGGAGATTTACTTTGCCAGATCTTTTAATTGGGTTGTTTTATAGTTTTGTTTTCATCTTCTCCCAAAACTACAAAAATGTAAGCTCCCAAAAATGTGTATGCATTCCTCTTCAATGCTTGAAAGGTTTGATCAAAGCATGCCTTGAACACACTTCATTGAAGTAGGCATGTGCCTTTTATGTGTTGTTTTTTTTAGACGTCTCAAGGCATTTTCTCTGTGCCTCCCCCCTAAGGCATGCATCAAGGCGTGCCTAGAAAACATCTTTGAAAACTCTGCCAGTGCATATTTATATTGAGACTATAAGTAGGAGACCTGATCATATAAGACTTAAAGTCTATACTAGGAGAGAAAAATATGCCCAACCTTTTTATATTAGATACAAGTATACAAAGAAACCATATGATCTTGTTGTCAACATGTTTGATATTGACTTGCTAATTACTTTTCAGAAGAGATAATTGAGTTGTACTCATCACCTATTTTTATAAGTTTTATTATTCTCTTATTTTATTTATTTTCTTATTTTTTCATTACTTCTAATGATAGTGCCGGGATACTCAAATTTACTTGAGGCGGCATCTTTCAAGATGATGTTAGGTCATGTTGGAAGAGATGCATACCATCAACTCCAATAAAACATGTGAATATATATCATGAATTTTGGGAATATTTGTTGTTAGCCGCACATGGGTATTCATTGTGAAAACAAATCCAGATGGAAATATAGATCGCTATAAGGTAAGACAGAGGATACATTGATATATTTGGTGTGAATTTTTAAGATATTTATTTTTTAGTATTCAAGGTGATTTTAATATGTATTTTTATTTCTCTTATAGGATCTTGTATTTATAAGATACATCAACTAAATACAAAGTATGCATTTTTTTATGGTGATTTTAAGAATGAGATATATATATATATATATATATATAGAGGTGTCGGACGGCCCGGGCAGCCCAGGCTCAACTTGAAGCCAGACATGGTTCAGGATCGGGCCCATGCCGGGTGTACCCTCGACACAATTCGTGTCATGTAGTGCCAAGGGTCTTCGGCTTGCGTGCCGTGCCAGGCATGATACGGGTGCCTGGCACGTGGGCACGACACTGGCGATGCACGATGGTCGACGCATCGATGCCCGATGGGTTACGGCTCGGCATGCCTGACGGGCGATAGCGGTGCAGTGTCACGGCCTTGCCATCCCTAATATCTGTTATAGGATAAGAATTATCTTAACTTAGAATAGACCCGAACCAGCTTGAACTCAAGCTGATTTTGGGCTGCGGGCCATGCCGAACTTGCCGTCCAGTGAACTGTGACATTCCTAGCATGGTACGCAAGCTCATATGGGCCAAAAAAAAAAGGGTTGTGCTGCCCCGACACAGCCCGTTTGATATTTGTAGGTGTCTATAGAGAAGTCACCTAGGTTTTGTGCAGTATAGACAAGTATGATTTGTAAATTATTGAAGGTGTTGTATGTTTTGAAACATTCACTGATACCCTATTTTATGAGGTTTTCACAGGTTATCACCTAGCTTGGGTTACATAAGTGTAATAGTGTAATTTATTTATTTTTTTGTTCTTCTAGATGAGTTCTGAAGGTAAAATGGTTTTACTAATTATCGACGTAGATGATATTTTAATTATAATAAATAACGAGTTCGAATCACTCAATTCATTAAGTAACTTTAGTCCTAGTTTCAGTTTAAAGAATTTTGTGAGACTTAGATATTTTCTAGGTATAAAGGTGATTTATTATACGAGATATCATCTTGTCACAGGGAAGATATATACTTGATATTCTTATAGAAGTTTTTATTTTGGATTGTGGTACAACAAATATTTCTATTGATCAATGCTTTGCTTGATTTTTTGATGAGATCCAATTAATTGCTTTTATTATTTATAAAAGAATCGTATGAAAAATTAACTATTTGACTATGATCAATAATTATTATAATTAGTTATTTCTTAAATTATATTCGACAAGTTTATCTTGACATACTTATTTACATACCGAGGTATGTGAGAAATCTTTAGAATTTGAGAAATCTCAATAAGGATATGTGTCTTATTCGCTAGAGTATTGAAGAATTATTACGAGTACTAAAATTATGTTCTTGGAGGATAAGTTTTTATAAGACTAAATCAAAGAGAACATACCTTTTAACATTATAATGGTAAACTCACGTTCCTGTCAGTTAGTAATTTCCCATGGAGTAATGGACTCTGCTCGTATGCATATGCATGATATAACTAATATAATTGGTACTGAGGAGAGTATTTATACTTCTCCTAGAGCAATATGCTTAGGACAAGAGGTTAGTGTGAGTGTTTCACTAGACACTAGGTGTAAGTCTCCTCAAGAGAGGGAGATGATGGTCGGGAAACTTGATGATCCTAATCTAAAGATAAATACTAGATGAATATGTTCATTATATATTCTTTATAAGTCCTCTCCCCTGTCGTATCCAGCTTATAGTAGTGATTTGAATCTTTTGATTGTATTATGAAAAAATGCTAGCGGCATATTATACTCAAAATCCTTTATCTCAAATAATATCTTATTCTCATTTTGATATTATATATTATAATTTTTTATACTCATTTGATAGTTATAGAATCTCAGACATTATTTCCGAGGAACTTAGTTATTCATAATGGTGACTTACTGTGTTAGAAGAATTGTGTGTGATCACGTCTAACCATATATGGGATCTCATCCCAAAATAGCTAGGCAAGATGATAGTGAGATGTAGATGAGTACATGAAGAGGGAAAGGTCGGCTGACTGAAGGTTTGGTTGATAACAAAAAATTGTACGCTGACTTATGTCATTTATTAATGGGACACTTTCATTCTTATAGCCAAAATGGTAACATTAAGTTGTTACGTTCTATTGTAACATCACTTAGATTGATTGTGTATCAGTTAGATATAAGAAATGTATTCTTTCATGGTGACATAGAGAAAAAAGTATTGACGAGTAGCTATTAGGATTTATAATTTCTAGAAACATAGATATGATGTGTAGATTGTGAAAAAAACTTGATGGCTATAAGCAGTATCGTAGGGCATAATTTAGCAGCTTTTTTTTCAATATTTATTATATTTGATCTTGAGAGATGTATTTTAGATTATTTTTGTTTCTTCTAATGTGAATAGAATGTGAATATGTGATTTGGTTGTATACGTCGATGATATTTTAATTATCAAAGATGACCAGTTGGATATATTTCAACTGAAATCATTTTTACAGACTAAGTTTCAAATGAAGGATTTGATATGCCCGAGGTATTTTATTAGCATAGAGATTGGATGCTCATGAGGTATGATTTTTATGTCTCATATAATTTATGTTTTTGCTAATTTATATAATCTCAGTATGTCAAGATCTATACTTTCTCATTCACCACTTGATTCAAATATAGATATTTTTACATTTTTTTTACACATAGATGCAGAGCATATAGTTATGCTATCAGTCACTATTATCAAAATCATACGATTCATGATTTAATTCATGATTCGGGTGGTAGACGATATGACTCTTTAAAAGAATTGAAAATATGTATGAATCAAAATCGAATTGTTGAATTACGAATCGATTCACGTGAATCGATTTAATACCGATTCTCAAGGGATCAAGATTCTTAAAAAGTCACAAAAAAAGAATTAAAATACCAAAAAATATATATTATTGACTGTATGAATTAATTAACGTGGAAAAAAAAATAACTCAAATCTTTGTTATTATGAATTTAACGAGAAAAAATAATAAAATACTAAAAAAATCAAAAAAATAAAACTAAAATACAAAAAAAGATTATCAACGGTAAGAAATTAGAATTAATTATCGTGAAAAAAAGTCACAAAAAAATCAATTCATGATTTGATTTGATTCTTAATTCCTGATTTACTAATCACGCATTTCGATTCTCGATTCTAATCGTGATTTAATACCTATGCTATCAGCTACTTGTGAGCTTTAGTCAAGGATAAAAATTTCCGATATATCCACCGATATATCTCCGAAATATACATAAATTCTAAGTATCGATATATTCATCAAGACCGATATATCTATTATTTATTGATGCTCATATACAAAAACATACCGATATGTCTTTCATATATCCGATATATCTGTAAAATTCAATTACCTATATATCCGTAGAAACTAATATTTTAATCCTTGGCTTTAGTAGATCAGTTACTTCTTGAATGAGCTTAACCTGCAAGTTAAGAAATTGATGACATTTTACTTTGATAGTCAGATAGTCTAGCATAGTACGGTCAGCATGATATTTTAAGAGAGAATGAAATATGTTGAGATTGATTTTTACTTCATTAGGGAGAAGGTTCACAATTGTTCAATTACAATAACTTACGTACATACTTGCGATTAGGCTGTAGGTATCTGAGCTAAGATTCTCAAAGGACTGTGGATTAATTCCATTTCTTCTAAGATGAGAGTCTGTGGCGTGTATGCCTCAGTGAAGGGGTGTAAACGAAACGTCCAAAACTAACATAATGTAAATCATCAACGGGGCAATCGAGACTGTGTTTTTGTTTTGCCAAAGTGTGTCAGTTGTGTGTGTGACAATAAAGCGTTAATCTGATTTTGTGGGCCTCCTCTTAAATGGTCCGTAGGACCTGATCCGCAGGTGCTTGACCTACAATCAAGCTGATCGACCAGACGTTCTGATGCTGGCGCAGGACCCGTACATCACTTACTCAAAAAAGTAGCGGGCATTATCTACAAATCGTAAGGTTTCTAATTGAACATGTACAGGAGAGTCAGACTCTTTCTTTGATTACTACTAGCTGTCTCTTCCATGCTAGTTATACACGCTTCTCTTTTCAAATTCAATGTTTTATAGATAATTAAATGTTAGTCATACACTTTTAATTTAATGAATTGTTGAATTTTGCGCGTATCATCCCTCTCCCTTTGATTTCACTTTGTGTCTGTTTATGTAAAGATGTGCGCAAGTAATCATATATATATATATGTGTGTGTGTGTGTGTGTGTGTGATTGTTCTTTTTATAAGTAACATTATTTGATGGGAGCACTTTTTAAAAAATGGGTTTATCCCTAGCTAAAATTTACTTATTAATAAAAAATATAAGATTGATACTTGAGAACATTGAACTTGATTTTTTTTTTGGGTATGTTTATAAATGATACAATTCAACTCAACCGGACTCAACTTGGGTGGGGGTTGGGTTGAGGATTTTTTGGGTTGGATTTAGGCTCGAGTTGAAAATTTTCATCTGGAGCACAAGTTGGGTTGGGTTTGGGCTGAGGGTTTTTTTTTGTTGGGTTTGGGCTGAGGGTTTTTTTTTTTGTTGGGTTTGGGCTGAGGGGTTTTTTTTTTGGGCTGGGGTTGGGGTGAGGGGTTTTTTTTTTGGGGCTGGGGTTGGGGTGAGGGTTTTTTTTTTGGGGGCTGGGGTTGGGGTGAGGGTTTTTTTTTTGGGGGCTGGGGTTGGGGTGAGGGTTTTTTTTTGGGGGCTGGGGTTGGGGGGAGGGTTTTTTTTTTGGGGGCCGGGGTTGGGGGGAGGGTTTTTTTTTTTGGGGGCCGGGGTTGGGGGGAGGGTTTTTTTTTGGGGGGCCGGGGTTGGGGGGAGGGTTTTTTTTTTGGGGGGCCGGGGTTGGGGGGGGGGTTTTTTTTTTTGGGGGGCCGGGGTTGGGCGGGGGGCTTTTTTTTTGGGGGGCCGGGGTTGGGCGGGGGGCTTTTTTTGGGGGGCCGGGGTTGGGCGTGGGGGCTTTTTTTGGGGGGCCGGGGTTGGGCGTGGGGGCTTTTTTTGGGGGGCCGGGGTTGGGCGTGGGGGCTTTTTTTGGGGGGCCGGGGTTGGGCGTGGGGGCTTTTTTTGGGGGGCCGGGGTTGGGCGTGGGGGCTTTTTTTGGGGGGCCGGGGTTGGGCGTGGGGGCTTTTTTTGGGGGCCGGGGTTGGGCGTGGGGGCTTTTTTTGGGGGGCCGGGGTTGGGCGTGGGGGCTTTTTTTGGGGGGCCGGGGTTGGGCGGAGGCTTTTTTTGGGGGGCCGGGGTTGGGCGGAGGCTTTTTTTGGGGGGCCGGGGTTGGGCGGAGGCTTTTTTTTTGGGGGCCGGGGTTGGGCGGAGGCTTTTTTTTGGGGTGGGGTTGGGCGGAGGCTTTTTTTTGGGGTGGGGGGGGGCGGAGGCTTTTTTTGGGGTGGGGTTGGGCGGAGGCTTTTTTTGGGGTGGGGTTGGGCGGAGGCTTTTTTTTGGGGTGGGGTTGGGCGGAGGCTTTTTTTTGGGGTGGGGTTGGGCGGAGGCTTTTTTTTTGGGGTGGGGCTGGGCGGGGGCTTTTTTTTTTGGGGTGGGGCGGGGTGGGGGCTTTTTTTTTTGGGGTGGGGTTGGGCGGAGGCTTTTTTTTGGGGTGGGGTTGGGCGGAGGCTTTTTTTTGGGGTGGGGTTGGGCGGAGGCTTTTTTTTTGGGGTGGGGTTGGGCGGAGGCTTTTTTTGGGGTGGGGTTGGGCGGAGGCTTTTTTTTTGGGGTGGGGTTGGGCGGAGGGCTTTTTTTTTTGGGGTGGGGTTGGGCGGAGGCTTTTTTTTTGGGGTGGGGTTGGGCGGAGGCTTTTTTTTTGGGGTGGGGTTGGGCGGAGGCTTTTTTTTTGGGGTGGGGTTGGGCGGAGGCTTTTTTTTTGGGGTGGGGTTGGGCGGAGGCTTTTTTTTTGGGGTGGGGTTGGGCGGAGGCTTTTTTTTTGGGGTGGGTTTGGGCTGTGTTGTTTTTTTTTTGGGGTGGGGTTGGGCGGAGGACTTTTTTTTTGGGGTGGGGTTGGGCGGAGGCTTTTTTTTTGGGGTGGGGTTGGGCGGAGGCTTTTTTTTTGGGGTGGGGTTGGGCGGAGGCTTTTTTTTTGGGGTGGGGTTGGGCGGAGGCTTTTTTTTTGGGGTGGGGTTGGGCGGAGGCTTTTTTTTTGGGGTGGGGTTGGGCGGAGGCTTTTTTTTTTGGGGTGGGGTTGGGCGGAGGCTTTTTTTTGGGGTGGGGTTGGGCGGAGGCTTTTTTTTTGGGGTGGGGTTGGGCGGAGGCTTTTTTTTTGGGGTGGGGTTGGGCGGAGGCTTTTTTTTTGGGGTGGGGTTGGGCGGAGGCTTTTTTTTTTGGGGTGGGGTTGGGCGGAGGCTTTTTTTTGGGGTGGGTTGGGCGGAGGCTTTTTTTTTGGGGTGGGGTTGGGCGGAGGCTTTTTTTTGGGGTGGGGTTGGGCGGAGGCTTTTTTTTTTGGGGTGGGGTTGGGCGGAGGCTTTTTTTTTGGGGTGGGGTTGGGCGGAGGCTTTTTTTTTGGGGTGGGGTTGGGCGGAGGCTTTTTTTTTGGGGTGGGGTTGGGCGGAGGCTTTTTTTTTGGGGTGGGGTTGGGCGGAGGCTTTTTTTTTTGGGGTGGGGTTGGGCGGAGGCTTTTTTTTTGGGGTGGGGTTGGGCGGAGGCTTTTTTTTGGGGTGGGGTTGGGATTGAGGCTTTTTTTTTTTGGGGTGGGGCTGGGCGGAGGCTTTTTTTTTTTGGGGTGGGGCTGGGCGGAGGCTTTTTTTTGGGTTGGGTTTGGGCTGGGGGGGTTTTTTGGGCTGAAACTTTTCAACTGGAGACAATTCGGGTTGGGTTTGAGCTTTTGTTTAAAAATTTCAACCCAAGCTTTTTTCGGGTTGTGTTTGTGCTCGGGTTGAAAATTTGGGTTGATTTTTTGAGTTGGGTTCTTGCTCGGGTTTAAAATTTTGGTTGTGTTTGGTGGGAGGATTTTTTTTTTTTGGGGTTGGGTCTTGTTCAGGTTAAAAATTTTAAGCCCAATCACAATTTGGGTTGAGTTTGGGTTGATTTTTTTGGTTGGATTCCTGTTCGGGTTGAAATTTTGGTTGAGGATTTTTTGGGTTGAGTTCTTGCTTGGGTTCAAATTTTGGGTTGGGTTTGGGAGGAGGATATTTTGTGTTGGGCTCTAGTTTGGGTTGAAAATTTTAAGCCCCAGTACTATTTTGGGTGGGTTCGAGTTGCCCTCAACCCGACCCAACCCTTGAGTTACAACCTAATGACATTAAATGGTTTGTTTTTCACCTAATGACATCATGGGCATGGCTCTTGCACATTAAATGGTTTGTTTTTTTATCAATTTCTTCCCCAAATCAAACTCATACTATTTTTTTTTTTTTTTTGGCTCATATATGAGCCTTGAGGCTTTGGGGTCGGAGCATGTAATGCTCCCGTCATAATAATATACTAGTTCCAACTATGGGTGCTAATGATGCGAGTCGAGTTCGAGTTCAACTAAGCTCGAGTCGAGTCGTTAACATTTCAAGTTAAGCCCGAGCTCGAGTCGAGTCCGAGTAGCTCGCGAATTGTCTCGTTTCATTAGTAATCATATTTATTATATATTCAATGTTAGCAGAATTGGTATATGGAATATATATATATATATATATATATATATATATATATATTTATTTATTTATTTATTTATTTATCACAATTATAATACTAACTTATTAATATAATTTATAGAATAATATTCTATTCTGTTATATCTTTTTTTTAAAGAAAATTAATTAATTTTTAAGATAAATATATTTATAACTAAATAAATAATAAATATGTATGATTGTTTAAGAATAAAAAAATATAGATATATTATTTATGTCATCCCCTAAAGTAGACATAAAATTTTAAAAAAATTAATTAATTAATTATATATATATATATATATTTGAGTTTCTCGTAAGAGTCGAGTTGCGAGTTGCTCGACTCGGTTAGTTAACATTTCGAGTCGATCTTACACGAGTCTAGTTGTAACCGAGTTTTGACCGAATCGAGTTCGAGTAGCTTGTGATTTGTATCGTCTCATTAGCACCCCAAGTTCCAACTGACGAGCACCCTCGGGAGTGTATTTGACATCCATGGAGATCAAACCCGTGATCACATGTAAGAGTATTGTTTCCCTATGACAATCAGACCATCACATTATCTTTCATTTCATTAAAATTGAATTGCATGATTATTTTCCATGAGACCATTAAGCCTCTGAGATTATTTTCAAATATGTAAATGTGTCGTGATAATATCCATGAGACCATTAAGCCTCTGAGAAATCTTGAGTAATAAATCGTGTTATAACTTATCCTTGACATGTATTTGAAATTTATATTTAAATTAATGGTATTAAATTCATTATAATAAAATTGCAATAAAATTTTAAAAATTATATCATTGATTGTTATAAAAAAAAATAATGACCATTCTATCATTGATTGTATAATGTTTCTTTTGGCAAGTGCAAGAGGCTTTTTTTTCGGAAATACAAAAAAAAAAAAAAAAAAAAAAAAACATTATTTAGGCTTATAGTAAAAGTATAACTTGGATTTATAACTAATTAAAATAAATAAATTATTATTTCTTGCTTATCGTTTTAAACATATATATAACAAGCGATACTTTAAGTGCCTCATGCAAAAAAAAAAAAAAAACATGGAAGTTGCTATATTCTGCCCTTTTATGTTTTTTTTTTAAATAAAAATATAACATAGTTTTTACCTCATGTTTTTGGTGCACCATTCTAAGTACCTTCAAAAAAAAAAAAAAAAAAAACAAACTAGTCTATCAAACTTTCTTAAGACCCAACCGATCTCGCAGCTATAGTGGATACGACCATTGAGGATATGCTAAATAAAAATGGAACATTGGTTGTTATCCTAATTAAATTACAAAGTTAAGATAAAGAGATTGGGTGGAATAAAAAGGAAATCATGAATACTATGTAGGTGAGATGGGGGATGAACAAGATGAAAACAAAAAAAAAAAAAAAAAAAAAAAGATAATTCATCATTTAATTTCACTTTTTATTGGTAATTATTGCACACCATATTTATTTTTCTAAATTATCACTCCTAATTTTTTTTGGCATCATACTTTGGTTTGAACTAATTTATACGAAAAGTTTTTTATGATTTTTTCTTGATTTATATCTCCTTATTTTATATCTTCTACATTGTAAATGATTTCATATATAGAGATTAACTTAAGCACAGAATATCGAATCATCAATTCTTATAGAATATAAGTTTATTACTCCCAATTTAAATAGAATTAAACAATCTATCGATGAGATTATAATATTAGATTTCAGTAGGTCCATCTTAGCTATTGTGAATGATGAAGTTCTAATTTTTGGGTGCTAGCACACTTGGGTGTGGTGAACAGGACTTGAGTATAGTGAACAAGACAAATATGGTATAATTATTTTTACGTCATAGTTATTATAAACAATATTGTTCTTATTCTTGAAGTATTTATAATTTATATGTACTTGTTGATAGTTATTTTGATTCATGAAGAGTTGGATCTAAAAAAAGATTCGAGAACTTTGAATTAGATAACTTTATCAAGCACACGATGAATATTGATTGTTGGTATGATTAATATCTTGTCGAAAGGTTTGATCGTACCCCCTTCAACAAGCTTAAAAATTTTAATATTATCAAACTTTGCATGTAGATTTTAATATTGGAAAATATCAAGCAAATAATTAGAGATTGATTGAATAGGATCATCAGTTATTCAATTCAATCAATATGTATATATAATCTTAACACAGAGAGTTTAATTAATATTAAGTAATAAAAGACATAAATTATTTCGAATAAGTGGGATTAAAATTATAATTTAATCAATATAAAACATTATGTAAAATAATTTACATTGGATGTTTGAGATCTTATCCATGCCAAGGTCCCTTTCGTAATGCGTAACCTTATTTGAATGTCATAAAAGTATTGAAAATTTTTATTTGTTTGTTTAGAATATGTGTGTAACTGTGTATATATAAAATCAGAATAATTAGTTATAATCGGATAATTTGATTTTGTCGAATTAATTGATTTTAAATTGATTTTGATTATATTTATATATATATATATAATAAATATATTAAATCTTTAATACGCATTAATTATATACTAAATATATTAAAATCTAGTTTTAGACAAATGGTATTGAAGGGTGGTTGTTTTGGCATGAATACGCATGGATGTGTCATGGGTTTAAGAATATCTAAAAACCCAACTAAAATATAGGGGCTCTAATCTCTGTTTACTCACTCGAACATCAAAGTTATTTATTTATGGATTGTGGTAATGTGTTTGGATGGATTTTATTCATTGTGGTATAATTTTAAGTTTAAATTTTTGATTGGGATGTATTTTTTTTTTCTTCTGTAAATCTTGAGAAAATCATCGCCATTGGTGGTGCCCGTGGTGGCTGTCACAGTGATCGGCAATGTCGGAGAAGATGACTAACATTGGCGAAGCCATTTGTGGTGGTTATCATGGCGATCGACAATGCTAGAGAAGATGATTGTTGATTGTGATATCATCCATGGTGGTTGTCGCAGTGATCGACGATGTCAAAGAAGATGATTGTTGTTTGCGACGCTATCTGTGTCTATCATCACGATGCATGGGTAGTGTCGGAAGTGATGATTCTAACCGGCAATGTTACCCGTGGCGGCAGACTTGGCCAAAAATAGTGGATTTTGTGGTACCCTTGAGCCAAAAAGGAAGCAAATGATAGAATTCAATGTGGCAAAAGAAGACATAAACTAAATTCATGGTAGCAGATGCAAACGATAGTAGAGTTCACGGCATAGAGTGAGAGTGTGATTGGCCAATGTCTGAAACTAGAATAGATTTCATAATTGAGTAGAATATATCTGATTTTGCGCACCAACTTAATTTTTAAAAAATTCATTAGTTTTAAGTATCCTTAAAGCTAAACAGTCGAGATGGCCAACATTCATATATACGTATGTGTGGCATGGAAATGTGTATGTTGGCATGGAAATGTGCATGTTGTGTCATGGAAAATCATATGTTGTGGAATGGATATATAAATGTTGTCGTGAATGTATGTATAGGCATGTAAATCATGACAACTAATATGATTGTTTTGGGCCAAAGGAAAATAACACATATTTAAAAAAAAAATCAATTTTTAAAATATCCAAGTGGGTGAGGGAATTCGTTAAATAAATCTCATGGTATCTATCATTGGCTTGAAAGTTATGCAAGTTAGTTAGCATGTTGGTCTTGGTACCTTCCTCTTATCAGACTAACGAGCTTGTAGGTATACTTAGTACAAACCATCCTAAGGTAATTCTATGAATTGATTAAATGAATTATTTCTCCATCTGAAGGATTCATTTAAGAATCAATCAGTTTAGAATTAGGTAATGGTTTATACTTTGCTATAAATAATAATATCCTCTCTATCTGAGTCACTGTAATTATATGTAGAACTAAATATAAGTCATCAATTCAATCTTCTTTGTCATAACTACTACCTAGATAATAATAAGGCCAATAAGGATTGTTTGTCATCGAGGCATACTATTTATGGTATGTCAGACTAATGATGAATATATTCTAGAATTATTGGAGGGAACCAATTCTTGTAATAGAATTCAAATTAATAAGATCATAATAAATTTTTTTAGTATAATATCTTATAATTCATTCTCCACCATTTTCAAAGAAAATAAATTTGACAGAATCAATTATATTGATTAGAAAATAAATTTTAATATTGGCTTGGTTGCTAAAACCTATAAATTTGTACTCAAATATTTGTACTCGGATAAACCTCATCAAGGGGCAATCAATGAGGAATCCAAACTTAATGAGAAATGGGTTAAAGTTGATGAGATGACCATGACTACTACATATGATATAATATCTAATCTCAAAGAAATATTTGGAAACAAACAATTTTTCTACTAGGTAGAAAGTCATGAGGGATCTGACAAATATTACAATGACTAAAAGCATCATAGTAAGGGATCATGTTCTCAAGATGATTTGTCTTTTGAATGAACTAGAGATTTATAGAACTAAGATTGATGTGAATTCTCAAATTGAATAAAATGATATTTTGTTACGGTACATTAAAAGATAATATGTATGCTGTTAAAATTTATTCTTGCTCTACTATATCAATGCAAATTGAATAGCATCAATGTCATACCACATAAAAAATATATTATTCTGATATGAACCAAATCTATGGTCATATAAATCTAAAATTGATTTTAAGACTGATTAAAGATGAACCTTTAGGTTTATTAAAAGTGAAAATACTTCCAGCATGCGAGTCATGCTTAAAAGGAAAAATGACCAAATGTCTTTTGTGGCCAAAGGCTGTAGATTAAAAGAGTAACTAGAATTAGTTCATTCTGATTTATGTGGATCCATGGTAATCCAAGCAAGATGTGATTTTTAGGATTTCAAGATATGGATATATTTATTTGATATGCTGTAAGTCTGATATCTTTGAGAAATTCAAAGAGTACATGATAGAAATGAAGAAACATCACAATAAATATATCAAAAATATTAGGATTTGATCATGGTGGTGAGCACATCTTTGGAGAGTTTACAAACTACTTATTGGATCAAGATTATATCCTAGCTGTTCACATCTAGCATTTCGCAATAAAATGGTGTGACAAAAAGAATGAATATGACTCTTATGAATATGATAAGATCAATGCTGAGTTATTTCAAATATGTTTGATTCTTTCTAGGGATAAGCATTAGAAACAATAGCTTATATTTAAACTTAGTTTCATATAAGTTGATACATGCAACTCCAACTAAATTGTAGACTAGGCGTAAGCCTAATTTCAAACACATTCATTTATAGAGTTGCATTACATATATATTAAAAGGGTAGATAGATAAGTTGGAAATAAAAATAATTGGTAATATTGAGACTTATAAGGTTAGGCTTATTACAAAAGGTTTTATTCAGGAAAAAAGAATTGATTATTAGGAGACCTTTTTGCCACTAGTCATGCTGAAGTCAATACATATTCTCTTGTCTACTGAAACTCATGTGTAAATTGATAATATAACTAGATAGTTTCATAGAAAAATACCAAGAGCACATGTGTAAGTTGAATAAATCTATTTATGGAGTTAAATAAGCATCCAGGTCTTAAAGAACATATACCTATATGATACAACTCATTTCTTGGTATTTTATGTTGATATATTGCTTATTAGCAATGATGTGGGATTGTCTTCCTTTAAGGTATGGTTATCCATTCAATTCGATGTGATAGAATTACAAGAAGTTGCTTATATTCTTGAGATTAAGCTTTTATGAGATTGCTTGTAAAAAATATTAGATTTGTCTCAAGCTATTTATATTAATCAGATATTGATTTAATTTAATATGTAAGATTCTAAGAAATATTTTTTTTTCATTCATATAAGAATCACTCTATTAAAAAATAGTGTCCCGGGACACCAAATGAAATAAAGAAAATAAAGGTAATTCTTTATACATCTATAATATGAAGCCTCGTGTATACAATGCTCTGTACTAGACCCAATATTTATTATGCTTTGGTAAAATAGATATCAATCTACATAGGACAAGAATATTGGATAATAGTAAAATATGTAATTAAATATTTGAAAAGAATTAGAGAATATATGTTAGTGTTCCTGCAAACAATCTTGTGTTTATAGGGTATACATACTATGATTTCCAATTAGATGAGGATTTGTAAAAATTCACATTAAGTTATGTGTTTACCTTGGAAAGTAGAGCAATAAGCTGGTCGAATATTGAGTAATCTTGTATTACTGATTTCACCATGAATGCCAAATATGTGGTAGATTTAGAGGTAGCCAAAGAGATTGTATGGCTTGGAAACTTCTTGTCAGGTTTAGGGGTAATTCCTTCTGTGCAATTATTTATTATACTTTATTGTGATATTGTTGAGCAATTGCAAATTCAAAGAAACATAGAACCCAAAAGAATGCAAAATATATTGAAGTTTAAGTGTTAAGGGGTTTAGAAGTTTAGGGGCTTAGTAGGTTTGGGGTTTAGAGGTTTATGGCTTTAGGGATTTAGGAGTTTAAAGATTTAACAATTTAGGGGTTTAGGTGTTTAGAAGTCTAGATGTTTTGTGATTCATGGGTTTAGGGGATTAGGCATTTGGAGATTTTGGGGTTTAAGTATTTTTGGGTTTATAAGTTTAGTTTAAAAAATAATCTAAGAAAAAAATTTATTTTCTGAATTTTATATCATTTTTTAAGGTTATATCCTTTAGAAATACATTATTTTTAAATTTTTTTTTCTAATCTAAATTCAATATTTATACTTAGTATATTAGTTATAATAATCTAACAATATTATATCATATTAATTAAATATAAACTAATTTTATGATTGATATTATAATAATGACCAGAAAATAAACTAATAAACTATTTTAAATGATATAAATATATATTAATATATATTTATAATATTTAAAATGATTCAAAATCTAAGTAAAATATATTACGCAACAACAATTTTTTATTTTTAAAATTTTGCTTTTCTTTATAAAATTATAATCACTTGATTATAAATAAATTTTTTTAAATTATATTTGTTTAACTAATAATATATTTTATAATTAATATTTTAGTAAAAATAAACTTATAAAAAATGAAAATGTATAATTAAAATTATAATGATGACAACAAAATAAGATTTATAATTTTTGGTTTATGATTTAGAGGTTTGGGTGTTTAGGGGTTTAGTGTTTTATGACTTTATGTGTTTAGGGGTTTAGTGTTTTATGGCTTTATGTGTTTAGGGGTCTATGGGATTAGTGGTTTATGATTTTAGGGATTTAGAGTTTTAGGGGTTTAGGGTTTTTGGGTTTTAGGGTTTTAGGGGTTTAGGGTTTTAGGGGTTTAGGGTTTTAGGGGTTTATGGGTTTATGGGGTTAAGAGGTTTAGGGGTTTATCGGTTTAGGTATTTATGGGTTCAGAGATTTAGGAGTTTAAGAGTTTAAAGGTTTAAAGATTTAAGGATTTAGGGGTTTATCGGTTTAGGTATTTATGGGTTCAGAGATTTAGGAGTTTAAGAGTTTAAAGGTTTAAAGATTTAAGAGTTTAGGGGATTTTAAGTTTAGGGGATTAGGGAATTAAGTATTTAAGCATTTAGGGGTTTAATATATATGGGTTTATAGGTTTAGTTGAAAAAATGACTAAGAAAAAATTTACATTTTGTGAATTTTATTTTATATATAGCATTTGAAAATATAACAATTCTTAAAATTTTTTTATAATTTGAATTTAAGAGTCATACTTAATATTATTTTAGTTATAATAATTTTTAAAATATTATATCATATTAATTCAATATAAGCTAGTATTGTGTTTGACATTATAATAATGTGCAAAAAAATAAATTAATTAACTATTATAAATATAGCAAATATTTATTAAAATATATTTATAATTCTTAAAATGATTCAGAATCAAAGTGAAAAAATCACTTAATAATAATTTTTGACTTTTAAATTTTTGCTTCTTTTTATAAGATTATATTGTCTCTTGATGATAAATAATTTTTTAAAAATTATATATATATCAATCAAAATATATTTTAATAAATATATATCTTATTTATAATAGTTTATCATTTTATTTTTTTTCGTCATTATTATAATATCAATCATAAAACTAGCTTATATTGAATTAACATGCTATAATATTCATAAAAGTATTATAACTAAAATATGAAATCTAAATATTAAATTTAGATTAAAACACAAAATTTAATAATTATTATATTTCCACAAACTGTAGCCATAAAAAAATGATCCAAAATAATTTTTTTTTTAGTTCTTTTTTTAAACTGAACCCATAAACCTCGAAATGCCTAATCGCCTAAAATCCTAAATTCCTAAACTCCTAAACCTCTGAGCCCCTAAACATTTAAACCCCTAAACTCCTTAACCGCTAAATACTTAAATCCCCAAACACATAAAACCATAAACTCCTAAATCCCTAAACCTCTAAATTCCTAAACTCCTAAACACCTAAACCTCTAAAGTCATAAACTCATAAACACATAAACTCCTAAAATCATAAACCCCCAAAATTATAAACCCATAAACCCCCAAAATTATAAACCCATAAACACCTAAACCCCTAAAATCATAAACCCATAAACACCTAAACCCCTAAAATCATAAACTCCTAATACCTAAACCCCTAAACCCATAAACCCTCAAAACCATAAACCCCTAAATCTTAACCTTTATACCATAAATCTCATGTTTGTGATTCTAATTATACATTTTAATTATTTTTAAGTTTATTGTTTCTGAAATATTAATTACAAAATATATTATAAATAGAATAAATATAATTAAAAAAATATTGTGTATCACTAAGAGACAATATAAACTAATATAGAGAGGCAAAAATTTTTAATGCCAACAATTATTATTTACTAATATGTTTTACATATATTTTAAATCATATTAAGTGTTGTAAATATATATTTAATGAGTATTTAACTCTTTTAAAATTGTTTACTAATTTATTTTTAAAAGTTATTATTATAATATTAATCAAGAAACTACCTTATATTGAATTAATATGATATATTATTAATATGATTATTATAACAAAAATATCAATTATAAATATTGAATTCAAATTGAAAAAAAAAATTAAAAATTATTATACTTTCAAAGACTTATAACCTTCAAAAGAAAGACAAGATTCACAACAATGTAATTTTTTCTTAGTTAAGATTTAAAAATCAAACTAGTATACCCCTAAACACCAATACACTTAAACTCCAAAACTCCAAAATTCCTAATCCCCTAAACCCCAAAATACCAAAACCCTTAAACCATTAAACCCCTAAAATGCTAAATCACAAATCCGTAAACTCAAAATCATAAATTCTTAGACCTATAAACCCCTAAATACTTAAAAATACATTTTAATTATAAATAAATTTATTTTTAATTAAATATTAATTATAAAATATATTATGAGTGGTACAAATATAAATTAATACAAATTATTTATGATCAAGAGATTATATAATATTACAAAAAAAAAGCAAAAATTGAAAAATCAAAAATTAGTCTTTGGTAATATATTTTACTTAGATTTTGAATCATTTTAAGTATTGTAGATATATTTTAATAAGTATTTATGTCAATTATAGTAGTTTATTCATTTATTTTTTGGTCATTATTATATTATTAATCAAGAATTTAACTTATATTGAATTAACAATATATATTATTCTTAAGATTATTATAACTAAAATATTAAGTTCAGATTGAAACAAAAAATTTAAAATTTATTGCATTTCCAAAGAGATTAAAACTTCCAAAAATGAGGTGAAATTCACAAAATAAAATATTTTTTTTAATTCAATTTTTAAACTAAACTTATAAACCCCTAAACCCTAAAACTCATAAATACATGAACTTCTAAACCCCTAAACATTTAAACTTATAAACTCTTAAACTCCTAGACCCGTAGATCCATAAACCACTAAATCTCATAAACCCCTAAACCGCTAAGTCCGAAACTAAAAATCAATAGTCTCATTTTTTTTATCAATATAATTTAAATTATATATTAAATTATTCAAAAGTTAATTTTTATTAAAATATTATTTCAAAAATATATTATGAGCGAGACAAATATAATTTGAAAAATTTGTTTAAAATCAAAAGATTATATAATCTTATAAAAAGAAGCATAAATTTATAAGTCAAAAATAATTATGTAATAATTTTTTTTAGATGATACAATATTCTTAAAATTAAATAACTAAAATATTAAGTATAAATATTGAATTTAGCTTAGGAAAAAAAAATTAAATTTATTCTATTTCCAAATATTATAATCTTAAATAATAATATAAAATTCATTAAATAAAACTTTTTTCTTAGTTCATTTTTTAAACTAAACTCATAAACACTTAAGCTCTTAAACTTACAAATATTTAATCCCCTAAACCACTAGACTCCTAAACCATAAAACCCATAAACCCCTAAACCCCTTAAACCCATAAACTCGTAAACCTCTAAACTCGTAAACCCATAAACTCGTAAACCCCTAAACTCGTAGACCATTAAACCTCTAAACTCATAAACTCATAAACCCATAATTCCAAAATCCTTGAACTCATAAACCCAAAATTCATATATCCTTAAACCCATACAGCCTTAAAATCATAAACCCCTAAAATCATAAACCCCTAAAATCATAAACCCCTAAAATCATAAACCCCTAAAATCTTAAACTCCTAAAATCATAAACTCCTAAACCTATAAACACCTAATTCATAAATCCATATACCCATAAACCCCAAAATCATAATCTGTAAACCATAAATATCAATTTTTTTGTCAGAATTATAATTTTAATCATACATTTAAATTATTTATATGTTTATTTTTACTAAATATTAATAATAAAATATATTATGTGTGAGAGAAACATAATTTGAATATTTGTGTTTAATATCGAGAGACAATATAATCATATAAAAAAATACAAAAAATTTAAATGTTAACAAATTATTATGTAATAATATATTTCGCTTAGATTTTGAATAATATTAAGTATTATAAATATATTTTAATAAATATTTATCTTATTTATAATAGTTTATTAATTTATTTTTTGGTCATTATTATAATATTAATAAATAATTTATCTTATATTGAATTAATATGATATCATTATTCATAAGATTATTATATCTAAAATTTTAAATATAAATAATAACTCCATATTTAAAAACAAAATAAAAAATTATTTTCGACATTCAAAAATGAGGTAAAATTCACAAAATAAAATTTTTTTTCTAAGTTTATTTTTTAAACTAAACAAATAAACCACTAAACTCAAATTTTAAAAGTCATAAACACTTAAACTATAACTTCTAAACTTAAACTTAAACTTTTAAACTCAACCATTAAACCCCTAAACCTCATAAACAAGTAAACCACTATACTTTTCTATACCCTAAATTATAAATCATAAATCTCATTTTTTTGGTTATAATTATAATTTTTATTATTTTAAGTTTATTTTAATTAAAATATTATTTAGAAAATATAGTATGAGTGACACAAATATAATTTTAAGAAATTTATTTATCATCAAGAGGCTATATAATCTTATAAAAAGAAGCAGAAATATATAACTCAAAAAAATTATTTAGTAATTTTTTTAGCATGATACAATATTCTTAATATTATTATAACTATTAAGTATAAACACTGAATTCAAATTAGAAAAAAAAATTAAAAATTATTATATATCTAAAGGTTGTAATCTTAAAAAATGATATAGGGGTTATTAAATAAATTTTTTTTCTTAGTTCATTTTTTAAAATTAAACCAATAAATCCCCAAATAGTTAAACTCCTAAACCTATAAATGCCTAATCCCCTAAACAACAAGACTCCTAAAGACCTAAATTCCTAAACCGTAAACCCCTAAACCCTTAAACCCTTAAACCTCTAAAACCCTAAATCCATAAACCACTAAATTTATAAACTCATAAATCCATAAACCCCTAAACCACTAAATCCTAAACCCCATAAATCCCTAAATCCTAAATTATAAATAATAAATCTCATTTTTTTGTTATCATTATAATTTTAATTAGAGATTATAATTATTAAAATGTATATATTTTTTCTGAAATATTAATAATAAAATATATTGTGATTAAGACAAATATATTTTGAAAAAAAATATATTTATCATCAAGAGACTATAATCTTATAAAAAGATGAAAAAAAATTTAAAAGCCAAAAATGTTATGTAGTAATATATTTTACTTAGATTTTGAATCTGTTTAAGTAATGTAACCATAATTTAATAAATATTTATCTCATCTATAATAGTTTATTAATTTATTTTTTGGTTACTATTATAATATCAATAAAGAATTTATTTTATATTGAATTAATATGATACATTATTCTTAAGATTATCATAACTAAAATATTAAGTATAAATATCGAATTTAGATTGAAAAAAAAAGATTAAAAATTATTATATTTCCTTTAATCCTAAAATTACTAAACCCCATAATCCCCTAAACTCCTAAACCCCTAATCCCCTAAATCCCTAAACTCCTAAACTTGTTAACATATAAACTCATAAATGTCTAAATTTCTAAACTCTTAAACCCCTAAACTTTTAAACACTTAAAGCCTAAACTATAAACCATAAATCACATTTTTTATTATTATTATAATTTTAATTATACATTTTAATTATTAAAAATATACTCTGAGTGAGACAAATATAATTCAAAAAAAAATTGTTTATCATCAAAAAATTATATAATATTATAAAAAGAATTAAAGATTTAAATATAAAAACTTATTATTTAATAATATGTTTTACTTAAATTTTCAATTAGATTAAGTATTATAAATATATTATAATAAATACTTATCGTATTTATAATAGTTTATTATTTTGTTTATTTGGCCATTATTATAATATCAATTATGAAATTAGCATATATTAAATTAAAATGAGAGAATATTTTTAAAGTTATTATAACAAAAATATTATTATAGAATGAGAGAAGATTTATTATAATAAAATAAATTTTAACAATTATTATATTTCCAAATGCTATACCCTTTAAAATTGATAAAACATTCACAAAAATGAAAATTTTTTTTAGTTCATTTTTTAAACTAAACAAATAAACCTCTAAACATTCAAATTCCTAAATACCTAAATTTCTAAACTCCTAAACCCCTAGACTACTAAACCCCTAAACCCTTAAAAACCTCAAACCCTAAAACAACAAATCTCATTTTTTGTCAACATTATAATTTTAATTATTTATAAGTTTATTTTTACTAATATATTAATTACAAAATATATTATTAGTAAAACATATATACTTTGAAAAAATTAAAAGGCTATATATTCTCTTAAAAAGAAAATATAGTTTATTTTTATCTAAAGATTATATATCATTAAAATTTTAACGATATATTTTAATTATTTATAAGTTTATTTTTACTAAAATATTAATTACAAAATATATTATTAGTCAGACAAATATACTTTGAAAATATTTGTTTATCATCAAAAGACTATATATTCTTATAAAAAGAAACATAAATTTAAAAGTCAACCATTATAATTTAGTAATATATTTTATTTCTATCTCATAGTAATATATTATATCATATAGTGGTGACATGCATGGAAGGATATAATTCTTATGGTGTTGACAGACATGGATGGATATAATTCTTATGGTGGTGACATGCATAGATGGATATAATTCTTATGGTGGTGATAGGCATGGATGGATATAATTCTTATGATGGTGACATGCATGGATGGATATAATTCTTATGGTGGTGACAGGCATGGATGGATATAATTCTTATGGTGGTGACAGGCATGGATGGATATAATTCTTATGGTAGTGTCAGGCATGGATGGATATAATTCTTATGGTGGTGACAGACATGGATGGATATAATTCTTATGGTGGTGACAGGCATGGATGGATATAATTCTTATGGTGGTAACAGGCATGGATGGATATAATTCTTATGGTGGTGATAGGCATGGATGGATATAATTCTTATGGTGGTGACATGCATGGATGGATATAATTCTTATGGTAGTGATAGTGATGTATAGATATAATTCATAAGGTGATGACAATCCTATGAGTTACATTCGATCACATGGCTACCACAAATAAATACAAAAGAAAGCATATACCAATTGTGTTCGTGTGGTGCTAATGAAGCTAAAAGTATAAATATTTTTATTACCATATCAATTCTGATTGAGAAAGATACTAGAGGTTGCAAAATAAAAATACATATTCTAAACAATTATTAAAGATAAGTAATAAGTTATCTAAAATGTGAGAACTTGTGAATAAACTTTAAGCATATATAATGTGTTGTCTTGGTGAAAAAGTATTAAGGGAATAACTATGATAAGATCATCATTAGGAAAGAAATAATAATCGATAACCAACTTATAGGCCGATAGGACATGAGGTCATTCAACAATTATTCAACCCTCATTCTATGATTTATCATAATCACAGTGACTATTTAAAAAGTAATCACAAATAAAAAAAATGAACCGTCCTTATAATCTAGGATTGATGACTCAGAATCATACATATAGGAGTGCATGTTACACTGACCATCTTTAGAGGTATGCAAATTAATACACCAAATAATATGGTGCATTAGATCCCAAGGAAACTCAATTAAGTGGTAGAGTCTTTCAAGTTGAATCTAGTTTTAATTCATTTTTGTTAATCCCCTTCACATATCATAATGATTTTCAGAGGAATGATCTGACCAAATTGATTATAATTATGACCAAACATACTTTTAGTCTACTTACCATAGGATTCCAATGTCCCCAAGTAGGAAAGACAATAAAATATTATAAGTTTAAAAAGAATTAATAATTAATAAATTTAGGAAATATAGTGGAATGGTGTCTATGATATTTGATATCTAGACTATCCATGAAAATGCATCATTCACGTGACTTACTGCTACTATGTAGATTCAAAATGAAAACTTAATAAATAAAGATTATAATTTTCTAAGATTCTCCATCCTCATGATGATCTTGCCATATTTGAGTGTATAACACAAATCTTTAAGGAAAAAATAATATTCAAAATAAAATATTTAATATAACTTTCAATAAAACTTCTAATAATAGAGTTACAACTAGTATATTTGTTAGAATCATTAGAGACAGACTGTTAGATAATATTTTTCATATTAGGTGCATGTGTCATATAATAAACTTGATAGTACATGAAAAAAATGAAAGTTGTATCTCTCATATTAAAAAAATAAGAAATTTAATAAAATATCTTATGATGCCTAGCAGATAATAGAAATTTAACAATCTCTATTGTCTGTGGCATAAAAATTTCAAATGAATGTGAGATATCTTTTGGAATACTCCTATCTTATGTTGGAATCATGTGTTGACTACTAGCACATGATATCACACTACGTTAATAATAAGATTGAAGAATAATTATTAATGGTTTAGATTGAGAAACATAATTTTTTTATGAAATTTCGTAAGATTTTTAATGACACAATGAACATCCATTCATCTATGTATACTCCCACCAATTGCATTGCACTTGGGTACAAATGTGATATTAATAATATATTAAGCAAGTATAGAGGTTACCATGTATTTAGTATCAAGACTATTGAGATGGAAACTAAGTATTTAAATTACTAGTCTTATATTCTAACTTTTAATTATTTGGGTGCATGTATGGATCATAGTGTTAAAGTGAAAGGGATAGAAAATATTCTAACATACAAATCCATGTGTATGAACCAGGAACACCAACATGAAGGTTTTATTCATAAAAAATAACTAACTTATTTATATATTACAATACTAGATATAATAGCAGTTATAGTCAGACTCTAAGTATAGACATAGATATCATATCAAGAGATAATGACTTTTACATTTAATTAGCTAGGGAAAAATAATAAGATAGTCCATCAAGGAGTGATCTATCTCAGTACTTCGATATAAATTATTATTTTATCATATCACATGATGATAATATAAATTTGAATATTTTATATTGGTAGAAATCATATGAATCAACTTATCTCATGTTATCTAAGATGACACATGATCTACTAACCCTTCTAGTATGTAGCATAAATTAGAGTATATTTTTTTTTGGCAGCCAATATTATTTCAAATAGGAGATTAAGATTGTAATCATATATCATAGAAGCACTTGTATGCATGAAGGATTGAAAAGATTCACGATTATATATTCAAGATAAGGAATAAGAGATGATGACAAATAATAATTTATGAGATATTGAGATCGAGAATATTGAAGTCACCAATAATGATATCTTCAAATACATAAATGAAGAAGATGATCAAAATCTGTATCTGCACTACCATACCATTGACACTAATTGATTATTTATGTGATTTTTGATTTTTTATATGATTACAATAAATGATTTATGCACTAAGATTTATTTTTATCATCTGCTTGATTCATTATGATTTATGTACTTTTGATGTATTGTACTTATTATCTTATAAGTTATATTGTATACTTTAAATTTTAATTTTATAAATATAGATTTTATATTTAATTTTATAAATATACATTTTATATTTAATTTTATAAATATACATTTTATATTTAATTTTATAAATATACATTTTATATTTAATTTTATAAATATAAAAGTATATATTAAAGTTATATTTTCTACTTTATCATATTATAATTTTATAAATATATATCATTCATTACATGTATCATTTTCTACTTATGTTTATGAAATGATATATATATTTTTTTATTAATTTATTTGAGTAAAACATGATCATGAAGCATGAATATAGAAATGGGTCATGTTATGCCTGACACAAATGAGTCATGCTAGGCTTGGCTTGAAGGGGTTGTTTGCTAGAATGAACCGACATGAGTTGCCATGACTCAATATCACTTGGCACAACTTGGCATGACCTGACATTTTGCAGGCCAAACAAGTCATGCTATGCCAAGTGTAAACCTCATGTCATGCTTCGTATGACATGAGATCCCTACTATGTTGTGGCCAGTACGACAGGATGACATGTCTGGGCAACTCTAAAATGGGTCATGCCAGCACAACACAAGTCATTTGACACCTCTACTTTTTACTTATCAATTCACAAAATACACAAACCAACACCATGATGCTGATCCAACATCATGATTTTTGGCTACATAATGTTATAGAGAAGCAAACTAGAGTCACAACCAACATAAACACCATAACTTTTAGTTCAAGAGAGAAACAAAACCTATAACTATTCTTTTATGCTGCAATTTTGTGGTACAAAAGCAAAATACATAAGTCACAAATACATTCTAGCTCCATAACTTTGTGTTACACAGACTAAATAAGTAGATGTGACTTTTCTCAATATCATGACCATCAAGTAAATAAAAGAAACCAAAGTCACAGCTTGTATCTAACACTATGACTTTAAGTTTCAAAGGCTAAATGGGTCATTATAATATTTCTCAGCATCACGACCATCAAGTAGAAGAAAAAGACTATGGCCACAGCTCGTACCCAAAGACATAACTTTGTGTAATAGAACCATAAGATTGAAACTATGAATTTTATCCAGTATCATGACTAATAATTAAAGAAACCCAGATCAGACACTTGAGTATATACGAAAAATCCTAAGAAACCTAAAATCAATCATTAGAGGTGCAAGGAAGATGACATATATGGCTCCACGACCTCATTTGCAGGGTGATCCATGAGTAATGAGAGTGTAATAAGACAAAATCATAAACCTTTGGAGGTGGACATGCATATTGACCCTCAAATAAGGGAAAATTTAAGTGGATTTCATCGAGTTTTAATATATTTATGTTTTAAAGCCTAGATTCTCTTGAGGGTTGAAATTGGATACTAGGATTCATACAAGATGAATTTTATCTCATATGTTATTCTCTCTAATTTCAAGCTAAAAAAAGAATCCAGGAATGGTGTAATATGTTTATTCTAACTGATGTTATTTTTAATGCTTTTATGTAATATTTTGTTGTAATATTATTTGGTTATAAATGATCTAGTAATTAAATAGAACTAAAACTAGGATTTTGGCTAATAATAGGTTAATTGGCATAGTTGATAGTAACAAGTAAATCATGAAACATACTCATTCATACGATAAGTATAAAGTAATATCCCCTCCAATTGTAAAGCATTAGACAAACTCTATTGCCAAAACCTAAAATTAATGTATGTTTAATTTTTATGAGTATGACACGAAGTCAAAAATATGAACACTTTTATAGGACACCCCATTATGCATATCTTATAGGAATTGTCACTCTATTGATATTGGATAGTAAATATAATATCTTCCTATGAGTTTCAACTTTAGGATGATAGTTTCCTATCATTGTAAGGGATGGTAATAGGTAAGTCAAATGATAGATAAAGATAGATGTGATTCATATGGCAATAATAGTCCTATGATTTACATTCGACCGTATGACTATCACTAATAAAACATAGAGAAAAACATATCCTAATTATGTGAGTATACTATTAATGAAGCTAAAAGTATAAACATTTTTATTAACACATCAAATCTCATTAAGAAAATACTAGAGATTAGAGAAGAATGCATATTTGAAGCAACTATTAAAAGTAGTTAATGAGCTAAGTAAAAGGTGAGAACTTGTGAATGATCTCTGAACAAAATATGTTGTCTTAGTGACAAAAGAATCGAGGAAATAACTATGAGGGGACCAACATTAGAAAAGACTCATTAGTTGATAACTACCTAGTATGTTGATACGGCAAGAGATCATTCTAGAATTATGCAGCATTCATTCTATAAATGAACATAAATATAACAAAACTATTTATGGATTCATTATAAATAAAAATACAAATCAACCCCAAGGTATATGATATTCTACTTTAATCTTATGTATCATGCCTACTCAAACAGTTATTAATTATCACTAATTGATAAAATATTATTTGTGTAATTCATGTGGGATCAATATCTAGACTAAATATCTATTTTATTACTTATATATCATGTATACTTGTGGAATAATATTGGATGATAGACTTTCACCAATCTAACTTTTTGGAAACACCTAACCATAAAATTAGGCATCATATCAAAGTCATAATAGAATCACATAAGCAATACTCAATTTCTCCTTCAACATACTATAAGAATATATACTTTTTAAATTTCATGTCAAACTTTATTCGTGTTAAGTATTGTACATCACATATGCATGAAAAAATGAATGTTAAACAGAGTAATATACTAACTTACAAGTCTATATCTCCATCAACATCTTTAAATCAATTACTATTGGTTATAACTAATTTTTCATATAACAAGTAGTATTAGTTACTTCCCACCCAAAAAATAGTTGAGTAGACTTGTAGTCCTCAACATAATTCTTAATCATTTTATGTGAGTTTTGTTCATCCATTAAGTCACTCCATTTTGTTATAGCATATATGTGAATGCGAACAACCATTTGGTAGATTCTTACTTACAAAAGCAAAAAAACTCACAATCTATGTATTATTTTCCATTATTTCCTCAATTACTTAATCATTTTTCAATATTCAAGTTCCACTCATATTTTAAAGTCTTTAAAAACTAATTATATATATATATATATATATATATATATATATAATTTCTTCTTGATTGGATGCACTCAACATCTCTTAGAGTAATTATCAATAAAGAATATAAAATATTTTGATTCTCCTATGAATATTTCTGGTGATTCTCATATATCAGAATGAATCAAGTCTAGAATGTACTTACTCTTGACAACCAACATATTAAATACAAATCTATGGTGATTACTTATAACATAATGCTTTCAAAAAGATAGATAGATAGATATAGATATAGATATATATATATATATATATATATATATATATATATATATATATATATATATATTGATTTGAGCATGGTAAATAGCTTTATATTAGAGAGAATGCTTAAATCACACCCTGACATGTGGCTTAGTTTGAGATCACCCATCAAATTTGATTCTCTCTTTGTTGGTTGATGCAACACGTGCATCTTCTTTTACTATTTCTTCTCTAAACTTTTTTACTATTTCTCCTTTAAAATTATTTACCATAGTATTTTTATCTTCATAACCATAAGTATGTATCCCATAATTTTTATCAACCCATTTTTAAAACGCGTCTTGCATCCAACACGAGTCTTGTATGTTGTACCTCCTGAATATTATAAACTTATTTATCAAATAACTTTATTTTGATAATATCAATATTAATAATCTCATAAACATAATCATCACTCGTATGTATATTAACTCTTCAAGATTGATTCATATTTATGGAACTATTTTTTCGAGATATCATATGTCATGATGCTCTTGAGTCTAGTAATCAAATATCAACAACTTACTTTCTACTTTTCACCATTATTGTCACCTTGTTATATAGAATATTGTCATTATCATTGAGGCTTGCTACATTCTGTTGAGTATATGATAACTCAATATTGTATTCTTTTTCTTATGTCAACAATCTTTTTTGAAATATTATTTTTTGTTACAGTTGTAGTACTTATTATTCTTTTTACTTATTAATTTTGATCTACCATAATTTTGACTCTGACTAAGTATACGTTCTATTAGTCTCACTCATACCACCACCAAAGTTTCTACTTAGTGTGGATTTGTCTATTTGTCCTTGTTTTTGTGCATGATTTCTTCTTCTAAAATAACTAAAATATTATTGAACAAAATAATTCGTAAATATATCAAATTAATAATGAATTGATCATATTATTTATATAAACTTCAAAGATTTGATCACATTTAACTTCTTCTATTTCACAACTCTCTAGATAGTAAAATAAAAAAAAGAATATTCATTGTATCGATAACCTAATTTCAAATGCTATTTAACAATTATATTATAATGCATCTCATTCCACTTATTTTTAATAATCCCAATGAGCTTTTTTTTCAAATAATTATTCTTAATCAAAATTACTCTAATCTTCATTTTTCATTTTGAAAATTTACTCATTAAATTTTCTAATTCAAATTTTATTATCATTTATTTCACTTTTATAATTACTAATGTACATGAATAATAATAACTATTTATGTCAATTTACCAAAAAAATTACCTCTGATTACCTTAGGCTTATTATCGCCATTTTTTTAATAAAAATTTATTTGAATACACCAGCAATAAAAGTTATTATCCTGAATACCACACAGTATTATGTTCCACAGAACATGATTTCTTAAACAAAACCCTAAAAAGAAATCTCCCCGAAGAAAAAGAAAAAAGATTTATCGCTCAACATTGTGGGATTGATCATGTTCGATGAAATCAAGAGCATCTTCGATGGAAACAACGTTAACCCTGCTCAGCCGGTTCTTGTGGGTGACGCCATATATCTTGTCCGCCACTTTGGCTAATTCAGGCCGAAACGTCGTCACGATGAACTGTGTCGTTGCCGTATCAGCCAGACGACGAACCATATCTTTCAAAATCAATTAAAGATGAGATAACCATGGCGTCGATTCTTATCACAGTTATATATGTGGAGAGAGAGAGAGAGAGGAGTGAGAAATGGAAGTATTGAGAATCGAAAGGATACTGGCAACAGCTGTTCGATATTGGGGATCCAGGGCGGCATCAATTTCATCAAAAAGATAAAAAGGAGCAGGATCACATCGTTGTATGGCAAAGATCAGCGTCAATGCCACGACCGTTTTCTGCCCGCCGGATAGCTGTTTTATTGATTGCGTCTCCCCTTGCCCGGTGAATGAGACCTGTGGCCGGAACGGAGAATTGCGAACAATTGAAGATGGAGGATGGCCCCAAAAACAAGACAACACAAGAAACTGTAAACAGGAAAAAAAAAAAAAAAGAGAATAACATGCATGCATACCTTCACTTTGACGCCTATATATTTTTCGACACTCCCCCCCAAACGAGCTGAATGGATCGTAGTGTTGTCATCCATGCTTTCATCCACGTGATCTCCATCCTATATAGATATATTCAATCTCAAAGTGTAGCATATATATATATATATAGTGTGTGTGTGTGTGTGTGTGTGTGCATGGGCGTGAGTGCATGTGTTTGTGTGTATAAACCTATGAATAAGCCTATATAGATATCATCAAACTCAAATTGTTGAATATATATATATTAGGGTGTGTGTATATATATATATTAGGGTGTGTGTATATATATATAATGTGTGTATGTGTGTATGTGTGCGTGTGCATGGGCGTACGTGCATGTGTTTGTGTGTATAAACCTATGAATAAGCCTATATAGATATCATCAAACTCAAATTGTTGAATATATATATATTAGGGTGTGTGTATATATATATATAATGTGTGTATGTGTGTATGTGTGCGTGTGCATGGGCGTACGTGCATGTGTTTGTGTGTATAAACCTATGAATAAGCCTATATAGATATCATCAAACTCAAATTGTTGAATATATATATATTAGGGTGTGTGTATATATATATATAATGTGTGTATGTGTGTATGTGTGCGTGTGCATGGGCGTACGTGCATGTGTTTGTGTGTATAAACCTATGAATAAGCCTATATAGTTATCATCAAACTCAAATTGTTGAATATATATATTAGGGTGTGTATATATATATTAGGGTGTGTGTATATATATATATATGTGTGTGTGTGTGTGTGTGTGTGTGTGTGTGCACGCCTGTGTACGTGCATGTGTGATTAATATATTCAAACTCAAATTGTAGAATATATATATATATATATAAAGAGATAAACGAAATAATCTCTCCATAATCCAAAATCTACAAGGATATATAATAAGAAAATACAAAATAAGATATTCAATTGATAAGCTAGTTTGTGATTAATATCACATCTCTCCAAAAAAAAAAATTCATATAATATGTTCATATTCTACCAAAAGAATATTCGAGAAGTCTCAACCACATGTCTATTCATCCTTATTTGCAACCTCATTTTGTGGAATTATACCAACACAAAAAGTCTAGTGTATGATTATGTGATTCATATAATAAGTATTACAAATATTTAAATTATGTTCTAATGTATTTTTACTTCTGATTTTTTTATATTTTTATTAAATTATTTTTTTATTATTTTATAAAATAATCAAGAAAGTAGAGAGATCATGCATTGATGTGACGACAAATATTATCATCAAAAAAATAATTGGTTTCGAGACCCGTTAAATACAACTTCGTACATTGAATATGATTTTTTCAAGACATAACGGTAGACTAAAAAAATTATGATCTAGAAGGAAAAAAAAAACTAGATAAATCATGTATAATTAGAGGTGTCAACCATGCAGGGCGGCCCGAGCATGAATCTCAGCACGGCAGTTCAGCCATGTCTAGCCCAGCACGACACATTCTGGCATCGTGTCTAGTCTTGGATCGTGCTTGGTCCTGAATTGTGCCGCTCCACCCCATGGCAAGGTTCATACCGTGATAGTCCGGCATGAGTCGTGCCTCATGCCGGGCTAGGCACGACCCGTGTGTCTGGGCCGATGGCATGGTCCATCGGCTCGAGGACTCGAGACCCGCAACGAGTCTCGGATCAAGTCCCATCAAGTGATCACGTAAGCTCGCCACCTATTATGTTTTCATGCAATGGGTTCTGACAGAGACAGCTCGGTAATGTCCGGCACGGCTCTACACTTAGCTAGCCAACTGGTTCGCGTGTCATGCCTGGCATGACGTGCAAATTATATCATGTCGTGCCTGGCACGACATGGTGGCACTGCCATTCCTCACTCAAACAGACCGTGACAGCATGACATGACCTATTTGACACCTCTATGTACAATTATCAATAAAATTAATTAAAACTACTAAACTAGTGGGAGATCATGTGGGTTGCCCCAATGACAATCCTAACCCTAGTAATATAATCCCATTATACGTTCATAATTTCTATTAAATCATTTATTGAGATTTTAGTAGTTTTATGACTTGAATTTCAATATCCCCGCTCTCTATATATTATTCTAAGTAATTATAATATATTTAAGCTCTTGGCAATGAAATGATAATATTTAATTTTATATTTTATTTTTCTCATATTTTTTTTTATTATTAGATGTTCAAATAATCTCCTTTTAATGGTTAGTCTTTCTAAACAACAATTTTGACTTAGACATCACCTTTTCTCATACTAATATTATTTTACATATTTAAAAGATTTAAAAGAATATTATTTTCCGAGATCAAGCATGATAATTTTGACATCATCTTGCTCATTTATAACTTGATCATCCATCTTTGACTATGCCGACAAAATAATACTTATTATTAGAAAAATTTCTACTTTATATTATAGAGTATATAGAGGTGTCAAACGGGCCGGGACGGGCTGGCCCGGCCCGTTTTTTTAGGGCACGATCGTGCTTCCATGCCCGGCCCGACACGATTTAAAAAAACCGAGCCCGGCACGGCCCACAGGAACGGCGGGCCGTGCCGTGCCTTGCATGGCCCGCACTGGCTTGCATGTCTGTACGGGTCGGGATTCGGGGGGGACCGCAGGTCGGGTCGAATCAGACCCGATCCACGGTCTTTTTTGCGGGAGGGGCCATCGTGGGGTCGGGCTCACAAGACACCCGGCACGGGACAAACCCATGCATGTGTGCCGTGCTGCGGGCCGAACCGTGCTGTGCCTCGTGCCGGGACGGGCCAGGCCGGCCCGGTTGACACCTCTAAAAGTACATCATAAAGGAAAGTAATACAAAATTTCATCCCATGCCCATAATATCTATGTGAAGAAGAATATCTTCAATCTAATTCACTTAAATATTTGAAATCCTAGTTGAATTAAGACTTGAAAATATCTTGAGATATTTTATTATATTTATTGATAATCATACATATTTTACTTAATTTTTTCTATTTTTTAAATAAATATTAGGTTTTTTTAATTTCCCACTTATTTCATAAAATAATTAAAAATAAATTTAATAAAAATATAAAAATTAATACAAGTGAATCAGAAAATATTTGAGTATATGTATGATAATTTGTGTATTTACTATAATAATCATGAGATCATTCATCTGACTTCACGTACTAGTATACTCTCCAAATGAGTTTGCAAAAATGAAAAATAAAAAATTAATTAAAATTATTATGGCACTTCATGATGACTTTAGTATCCAAAATTATCGTGGAGAGAGATTTTTTAACCATAAACTAATTGATCAACTAAATACTCTTCTATTTTTTCTCATCATGCCCTTTTTAATTATTACTTCCTAAAAAAATTTATTTATTTTACATTCAAACTTTTTGAGAATAAATATTTTGTTTAATATATATCCCTATGACATAATAAGATAACCATAGAGTAATCAAATATTTATTTTTTGATTACTCAATTACTCTCTATATATATATATGCATGTATGTATTATTCATTAGAGATAAATAAAGCGGGAGAAATTAAATGGAAGAAAAAATAAATGAATAATTTATAATGATAGGCTGAATGGGAGAAGATTGAACATGAGTATCAACACTAGCCAGTTGATGAGATATGTGCCTAGAATTTTAAATCTGATATTTCTTCATATATATATCAACATTAGCCAATCATAGCCCGGAACCATGCATGGTCCCGGGCTGTGCTGCCCCACAGCACGTTCTGGCCGAGCCGTGCCTCATGCCAAGCTAGGCACGAGCCGTGTGCCTGGCCCGGTGGCACAGTCCACTGGCCCGCGTGACCGCCCGCATAAGCTGGATATTGCTTTCGCGGCAGATTTTAATTGGCCGGCCACGTAAGCCGGCCACCAGTTGCATTTTGACGCAACGGGTTCCACAGGCAAGGTTCGGCATGGTCTGTCACTAGCCGTGCCTCATGCCAGGCTAGGCATGAACCGTGTGCCTGGCCCAGAGACAAAGTCCACCGGCCCGGATGACCACCCACGTAACCCAAATGTTGCTTTCGTGGCACATTGTAATTGGCCAACCACGTAAGCTGGCAACTCGTTGCGTTTTGACGCAATGGTTTCCACAAGAAAGGTTCGTCATGGTCTGGCAAGAGTCGTGCCTCATGCCGGGCTAGGCACGGGCTGTCTGCCTGGCCCGGTGGCACAGTCCATTGGCCCGCGTGACAGCCCACATAAGCCGGATGTTGCTTTCGTGGCAGATTGTAATTAGCCGGCCACGTAAGCCGGCCGCGGCCACCAGCTGCATTTTGACGCAACGGGTTCCACGGGCAAGGTTCGGCATGGTCTGTCACTAGCCGTGCCTCATGCCGAGCTAGGCACGAGCCGTATGCTTGGCTCGGTGGCACAGTACACCGGCTCGGGTGACCGCCCACGTAAGCCGGATGTTGCTTTCGTGGCAGATTGTAATTGGTCGGCCACGTAAGCCGGCCACCCATTGCATTTTGATGCAACGGGTTCCACAGGCAAGGTCTGGCACGGCGGCACGGCCATGCCTAGTAAAAGGGGTTGGGCAAGCACAGGTGCACAGAAGGTATGAGAGAAATTATTGTACTTTATTAATTTTGACTTTTGATTTTACCACAGCAATCATGACCTAGAAAGCGTCCAATCTTCTACATCATACCTTCTTTTTCATCATGACTAGATGGCCATGACCACCGTGGGCCAGTTCAGAGAAAGCTTCGCGAAAATGCCTAGCTACTCCTTTGAAAGTGCGCTCTATGGATTCATCTTTTCTTTGATCCAGAACAGATATGAGTTCTCTGATTTTCTGAGAATAAAGCAAAGGTTAGCAACAAAATAATGATCAAGGACACAAACAGTATTATACCTCATCGCCAGCGTCAAGTTCAGCTTGTCTTTTTTGGAGTTCCTCTCGCTGCTCCATGAAGTTCACATACTGGTCTAGTGCTTTTTTGTTTACATGGCTGAATTGTTGCAGCAGCTCCGTGCAGCTGTGTAGCATTTTATGCAGCTCTTTGATATTCCTCCCCATATACCTGTCAGTCCATATTGCAGAGAAGATTTCTTTCAATTGCCCCACACTTAGCGATGTGGAATAATAGTTGCATGATGATAAATATACGAGAGCACTAAATAATAAGAAATAGAACTATCTGATTTTTATCCACTTTTTTTTTTTTATTATAATTTTTGATTGGAGCACCCGACAAGAAGGCTCTCTCTGGATCGAGATGTGTATTCCTCGAATACTTATGTCATTTTTTCATTTGATTATATCTTTTATTTTTTTTTTTTTATTACTCATCTTGATGGTATTAGACTATTCGAGTCTCATTATGAGGTTTCATCTCATCATTATCTCATCTAATAAAGTATCAGGTCACAATGAAAGAGATGCATGTCTTTCACTTTAATGAGACTAAGAAATAACTACCACAACCTTTGAGAAAATTCATAATGAAGATATGCCCAAATAGAAAGATAAATTATTATAAGAAGAGAGACTTGTATGAGAGACTTGTATAAGAAGATACATTATTCATAATGAAGAAAATTCACTAATAATTAAAATGAGCTCATAAAATATTCTCATTTTTATTGTATAATCTCATAATTGAAAGATACACTAAATAAACATGAATAATATATTTTTTTTATAATAACCTTTAAGAGGAGAAGAAAAATAGAATAATTATTTGAGTTTTGAGCAATACAGTCAGATGCAATTTATAGATTACAGAATGTATTGTACTGTCTGAATTAATCACTGAAAATCCAATCTACAAGATTCTCATAAACAATCACTGCATTTGGGTTATACATGTGTGTTACTAACTTTTCTTTATTATTGCAGAAGAGTTTTGATGGCAAAACAATTTAACTGATTCTCTATGTAGATAATATCCTGATTAAGAGATATGAAGAGTTAAAAATTACCTAATTCAAGTAATACCTTTGGACATAGTCTAAGATGACAAACATTAGAAGACTCAGATATTTCCCTGTCAAGATATATTTTATTCTACGAAAGAAATCATCTTATGATATAGGAGATATGCGCTTGATAGATTTGTAGATATTAATTTTTTGAGTTGTGTTCTAGCAAATATTTCTTTTGATCCCAGTACTAACTTTATTTCTAATACGACACTTATAGTTGATTTATTATATACAAAAGAATCAAATGAAAGATTAATTATTTTATTATCATCATATCATATATAACATACACAATTAATTTAGTTAGTCATTTCTTAGATTATCATCAATATGTCCACCTTGACACAACTCCTTACATATTTAGACATTTGAAAAAATATTCCAAGACTTGAGATCTTTTTATGGATCACGGATACTTATAGTCAGCCGAATATTCAAATTAGAGTCGAGCATAATCATACGCTGAAAAAATATACATGACAAGATTTTACATTTTTTTTGTGGAAATAACATTGTCTCCTGTCAAAAGTAATAAGCATGTAATTATTTCAAGATTCAATGATAAGGTTGAGTTTTTAGCAATGATTATAATTATGTGTTAATATACTTTGGATGCAGTATCTGCTCGAGGAGATCGGATACACACTCTCTTTTCTATCTACTCTTTACTACGACATTCATATGATGATACATATATCCTCAAATTTAATATTTTATAAGCGAACTATTTCTTCCCCAGGAAGAAAATTTAGAATAAAACCATTACTAAAGTATATATTCAGATGAAGAAAATAATTAACGAATATTTTCACGAAGATCTTGAAGAATCCAATTTACTTTTTTCCTTCAAACTGAGTGTTGTGAACTTGTATGCATCAATTTTATGCAATGTGTTGTGATTTTTATTTATTTTTCTATCTTTTTATATTTTTAATGAGAGCGGCAATTTGTAAGCTTCACCAATCACATTTGCTATTATATAAGAGAATGAGTTATACATTATTTATTAGAGTATTATTATTTTATTTATTTGTACTCGAGTTTTAATATAATAAAATGAAATGTCACTCGATAATATAATCATCATATACACAAACTTTATATAACAAGCGAAAATAATTAGAACAATATACAAATAGGTGATCCAATCAAAAAACATAAACTAAATAATAAAAAAATAAAAACATAAAATTATAAACTATAACACTCCTCAAGCCATCATGAAGATATATACTGACTACTTTATTATTTAAATATATATTGTAAAAATAATTTCATCTTAAAAGTTTGATTATTTGTATATATGCTCCATCCTCTCTTGAAATACTAAATTAAAAATTATATTTTTATGTCTGATTATCAATATAAAGAATATTGAGAAAGAGAAGTATATACTCTATCTCTTCGAGCATGTGTCACATCCAAAATATCTTATTGGTGATTATTATCACCACTTTAAAACTCTATCTTTGTACTACATCTAGAAACAAAAATCCATCACTTATTTTTTTAAGAAATAAGATTGTACCCAAGAAAAATATACAACTCTATCATATACCTCATCTCAATACAACCTGGTGTCCAACTCAAATTTGAATACATTGCTAACTACAAGTACATAATTCCTAAAAAAGATCTGAAATCTCAGAGATTTCTTCACGTACCTTAGTATGTGAAGAGCATACTAAGGCATTGATTGCTTATGTTATATGTCTAGGTGGACATGAAATAAATAATAATTCTGATTATATATGTTATATATAGTCTGATTATAGTTAAAAAGTTAATCATTACACAATTCTCCTATAAATAATTAAATTATCTACAAACATGAAATTAATAATAAAATCAGAACATCGATCAACATAAATCTATCGGAGCAGAATTGAAATGTCCAACATTCATGAAAGCATCAATCACATATCTCATCTATAACAAAAATTATTCGAGTATACCTAGAGGTGTCAAACGGGCCAGGCCGGCAGACCCGTTTTTTTTTTGAGCACGAGCGTGCCTTCGTGCCGAGCCAGGCACGGCACGGTTACTGTACCGTGCCGTGCTTGGCCCAGCACGGTTTAAAATAGCCGGGCCCGACATAGCCCGCAGGCACGGCAGGTCGTGCCGTGCCTTGCCGGCCCGCTCAGGTTGGCCTGTCCGTGCAGTTCGGAATTCGGGGGACCGCGGGTCGGGTCGAATCAGACCCGACCCACGGTCTTTTTTGCCGGAGGGACCATCGCGGGTTCGGGCTCAAGGGACACCCGACAAGGGACGAACCCGTGCCGGGTCAGGCACGGCACAGGCCCGGGCAAGGAATTTTCCCGTGTCGTGCCTCGTGCCGGGCCGGCCCGGCCCGGCCCGTTTGACACCTCTAAGTAAACCAAAATATTTTATCTGAATTATGATTAAAAATACTTCTTAAGTTAGATGAATCTCAACTCTTCATCTTGCATAATCAAAATATTATCCTCGAATACAATAAACAAAATAACCCTACAATCAGGCCTACTCCAAAAAATTAACAAAAAATTTATTTCATATTTGTATAACTTAAACATGATGACTATCTATGAAAAACTCGTAAATCATGATCTCTATGGCTACTTTACGTCATATAATATTTTTCACAATCAACATACTATGTTCGACAACATTGCTCAAAATCTAGTTGGATGCTTCATAAACACCTCCACCACCAAAAGATAATAATGAAGAAATTTATTTTTCATATCTAGATCTTGTATCCTTCATCTGTGATATGCTATCAATAAAATAAGAATATATATTATGGTCATTTTTACTAGTAGAAAAATAATATCATGATAATTCATACCACACATCTGAGTAACCCTTCAGCAACAAGTCTTACCTTAGAATGATATTCCTTTCAATCTAGACTTATCTTCACTATGAATACCTACCAACAACAAATAACATATCTTTCCAATAATCATGATACTAGTTTTCATGTCTCATTTGAATAGAGAATATTTATCTCTTCCATCATAACCTAACATCATCCAAGATAATAATAATACCTCAACAAGAAACTTACATCCTAGTACCATCAAACATGATAATAAAGAAAATAAAAAATAAAATACATTATGATAAAACTTATAAAATCAAATCCAGAGTACATCTTCTATGTCGCTTATGGATAGTGATCAAAATAATAAGATAAGAAAGATTGACTCTAATATCATATACTTCTTCGGTAGAGACTCATCTCTAGTTTGAGCATGTTGAATACATCCCCTTCTCCTAATGTAGACTCTAGATCATGAATGATTAAATCTCTCAATTTTTAGCTCAATGTGAGCTTGTACTAAGAAAAATTTGTGCAATACTATGTCATCTGGACCCGAAGAAGATTTCCCTTCCTAGGATACCTCATTCTCTAAAATCAAAATTATTTGTACTTTTTTTAATATTATATATACTTGTTTGTAAATATGACTGATCCATGAAAGTGACATCATATTGTGGACCAAAAGTTCAATTATAATTGATAGATTATTCTCTCTACTAACTAATAATCCAACAAAACTACATGCGAGAAAAAAAATAATAGGCTTATGTATAACTTTTGTACTCATATATTTCCTAAACTCATTAAAAAGAATTTATGCTCAAAAAATATAACATCAATACTAATTAAAATTTTATCAATTTCTTATAAAAAATATCAATACCCTTTTTGAATATTGAAATATTTAAGAAAAATATATCCTAAGGCTCTGAGTATTAATTTGTCCTATTTTAAAGAAAGATAATGGATAAAACAAATACTCTCAAAACTTATGAAAATAAGCTAAATATTTTCTCACTATAATTGATAATCTAAAATGACATATACTATGAAATAATAGAATATAACATCCGGTTGATAACGTAGATTGCAGACAAAATCCTATCTTCTCAAAAATATCTCCAAACACTTCTCTCCAATAGGAATACTTGAGTTATCTCAATTAAATAGTTTAACTTTCTTTAAGGTATCTTATTCTATAGGATGTGCCAACATAAAAAATTTGATAAATAATCTTGTAATTCATACAATATGTATTGGATCTATCTGACATATATTTTAGTATATTATCAATTATTTTTTTTAATATATTTATTAAATTAATTTTTTATTATTTTATGAAATATCTATAAAATAAAAATAACACTACAAAAAAGATATATTTATGATATCATGAGCAGTCATAAATAAAAATAATCAATAACCTAAAATACTTTCTATTCACATTTCTATTTAGTATTCAATAATCTAAGTATATTAATTTGAATGAGTTATTATTCATACCAACTAACATACATGATAAAAAGGTATGCTATATTTTTGTACTGACATATTTTACACTCTAGAGTAAAAATATCATTAAGATTATGATAAAGTATTCTAACTTGACCAATGATAAATAACATAGTTGAGAATGTATACACTCAAATATCTAGATAAAAATATATATCATATAATTGAAAACATACAATCCACCATGCCTAATTTCAAATGAATTCTTTTTAGAGTCTTCAAATATTGCAAATAAACATAATTAAACATAAAACAAAATCAAAATTTAAAAATAAAACTTATAGAATAAATAACAAAACAATCAAGAATAATTATGATATTGTAAAATAACAAAGAAAGAAACTGAATAATATCATATCCAATGATTTTAAAAGATTTGTCATTAACTATTATAATATTTTCATAATAAAAAAAATAATGAATAAGTTACAATTATCAACAATATGAATATTAGATAATGTGTCAATAATATAGAAGTTTGATAATATGAGTATGAGTGATACACATACAATTAATAATATCTAAAAAATAGAAATAATTTTTTTTACCTTAGAAAAGCCCTAGGATGATTCCGGTAGTCACTATATCTTTTTTAATACCATATAACACACTAGATCTTTTTTTTTAGAAATAATATCAAATAACTACCTCTGTTATAACTATTCATTCTGCAATATGCATACTATAAAAAAATCTCATCTATTTATATACCAATGTCATATTCCTATCCCTAAATAAATGAAAAAATATCAATCTATCAACAAAAAAAGTAGGATTTCACTCAATTCAAAACTTTAATTTGGGTAAATAATAATTTGCTCTCATGTGACCTTAGAAAACTTATTTATTTTAATGACATATATGTGGCTTATTATACAAGAAATATCATCTTATCACATGTGAGGTACATATTTGATACTCTTATAGAGATAAATATTTTGTGTTGAACTCCAACATATTTTCCTATTTATTCAAATATTAACTTCACTTCTTATATGACTCATCCAGCTGACTAATACTTACATGAGAATAATAAAGAAAGAAATAATTATTAGACTTTGATCAACTTATATTTAATATATATAATCAATATAATTAATTATTTATTAGATTCTAATCAATAGGTTCATCATGACGTAACACTTCCCATGCAGAGATGTATGAAGAAGTATTCAGGGCTTTGAATCTATTTCAATGACTATGAATACTTGCAGCTAGCCGAATATTTAAATTTGAGTTGAGAACTAATATGTACGAATAGAAATCCTATGATAGGGTATTACATTTTTTAGAGACAATCTTATCTCATGTAAAATAAAGATATATAATTGTTGTGAGACCTAATACAAAAATAAAGTTCAGAGCAATGATAACAATTGCTATAATAGGCTTCATGAAGACTTAGCCTTTAATCCAAAGTTTGACAAATGGAAGAAATACATAGAAATGGATTACTTCTTTCTCATAAAGAAGACTCATGATAAAATTATTATTATATCATACATTTAGAAAATAGAGCAATTAATAAACATCTTAATGAAGACATTGAATAAATCTCAGTTTATTTTTTTTTCCACCAAGCAAGATATCATAGACTTGTATGCATTTGCTTGATAACGAATATTGTGGACTTGATTCATTTTATTTAGTTTTTTTCTTTTTTATATTTTTGATTGAAACACCAAATCTATAAGTTATCTCAATCATATTTGACAATTATATAAGGACATGAATTATACATTATTATCATTAAGTATTATTATTTTTTAGTTTATAATTGTAAAGTTTAACACTTTTGATTTTTATTTGTACAAATGAAATATTATGAATAAGACTTCCTTTATAATTGAGGAAAGTGAATTTTATGACTTCTCTCGTACATTATGTTTCATAATGAGTATTTGAATTTGTTGGATCATTTACTTGTCCATTCTTAATTTGGTCACTCATAACTAACTAAATTGAGGATACTTATCTTTATCTTAATCGTATTTCAACCATAGAATGTAAAGTGTATTAGTTAGAAAAAATATATCAAAACTTTATATTATGCATGACATATTGAAATGAGTAAAAATCTATTCGATTTGACATATTAAGACTTAAAAATATAGTAGAAATGCATTATCTTTATTAATAACTATTAATGATATACATAAGTATTTCTTTATCATGTTAGATCATACTAATTTTCTTTTATTTCAACTATTTCATAAAATTGTAAAAAATCTAATGGGATAAAAATATTTATAAAAAAATATATATCAATATATTAAAATATGTCTATCAAATTAAGTACTTATATGGATCATGAGATTATATATCAGCCTTCCTTTTTCTCTCATTCCTCTTTCATCTCTATGCAAAACCTTAAGGTTTGGAAAGCATTAACATGGTACCATTGAATATTTTCTGATGAAGGGCATAATAGACATTTTGCATAGAGTAAATGATTTCATTGGCAGCAACAAAATACTATAACACAAACACTTAGGCATAATAGGCATTTTGGGTCTTGACATATTGAGATCGTTAGATGTCCAATGATAAGATTTGAGTAAATGGAATTTTTTCCATGGCAACATTGGCGGTTAGGCAACATAGTGGTGAATTGGTGATGGTATAGAATCATCACTGACATAGTATTACAAAATCTAAATTTTTAATTTTTTTTTTATGTTAAAAAAAAATAAGGGCAGCACACATTTTTTGTGTTGAGCCCCTTATTTGTTCTTTATTGTTTGGGAGCACCCAACATGTGCAATGTTACAAACTATATATATATATATATAGATAGATAGATAGAAAGAGAGAGAGAGAGTCGTGTATTAATTAAAATAATAAAAGAGAAAAAAACTAACTTTTATTGTTTACGAAATTTCTCCTTCCTCTCTTTACTATGCCCATTCGAAAATCTAAAACCTAGATAGAGATGACATAACACCATAGGGTTGTTTCTAATGAATTAGCATCGGCACTATGGTGCATGTGTGATGCCACAACTTCTGGAACCACCAATGACTAAACATTGGAGGTTTCGGCAGCAGCATATTGTGCCTCCGCACTATAGCAGTAATCACCAACATACATGTACAATGAGTGTTTTAAATTTATTTTTTAGATCATCGAATGTCCAACGATGTAGATATGGGAAAAAAAAGTTTCTTTTCTTTGGACATGTGATGACTGACATGAAAACTGTAAGGTTGGGATGTACAGAATCATCGCCAATGTTAATTCTTTTTTTTTTTAACTTTATAGTATAAGACAGCCTGGTAGGAGAACGGCACGCACTTTGTGTAGGGCAATCCCTTGGCAATGTATGGCAGCCCACAATTTCTCTATTTTTTTAAAATATATATTAGCTAGTTTTATATCTCGGTTATTTTGCTTTATTTTTTTTTTTGTAGAAGTGTGCATTGTGATGGTTAAATAATGATATTATTTTTCTCTCTGAACTACATCAATGAGAGTCTATTTTATAAGGATATGTGGATCACTCAATGAAAAATCTACCTCAAACTGAGACTAACATATAGATACAAATTGATGCATAATTACTGATGCAAATATAGCAATCAATTGATCATAATATATCGAGTATGTTAGACTCTTGTGACAACTACAAGATAATTAAGGATATATCTACTTTGATATATTTTTTAGGAACATGTCATTTATATGATATTATTATTCAATTGTCGATATATAGATTGACTAACTAATGTAAGCAACTCACTCTGCTACTTAGACATGACTATGACAGAAGATTATTGATGTGATACTAGATGTGTCAACCGGGCCGGGCCGGCCCGGCCCGCACGAGGCACGGCACGGTTCGGTCGTGCCTGGGCCGGGCCGGCCCGGCACGTTTTTAAACCGTACCCGGGCCCGTGCCGTGCCCGGGTTAGGCACGAGCCGTGCCGTGGCACGGCACGCCAGCACGGCTCGACCCTCCCGAATTAAATACCGCGGGTCGGGCCTGATTGGATCCCGACCCGCGGTCCCGACTCCCGACCCGGCACGGCACTGTCTGCCGTGCCTACGGGCCGTGCCGGGCCCGGATGTTTTGGCCCGGCACGGCACGGTAGCACGGTCGTGCCCTAAAAAAATGGGCCGGGCCATGCCGGGCCGGCCCGTTTGACACCTCTATGTGATACCAGTATTAACAAATCAAAGAGCATTAAGGAGACTTGGTGAATAGATATGTAATATTCTTTATATGTATTTAATTGAAGAGTGACATATTGATTTATGGACGCCGATTCTTGGAGAGAAAACAATACTATCTCTTGAGAATATTCATCTGATAGTGACTCATGTGACTACAAATATACCTAGATGAGCGAAGGCAAAATGATTAGTCAAAATATTATGGCATCTTCGTCACACAATAGTGATGACAAATCTAGGAGGCCTAATAAATATACATCGAGAGGCATGAAAGTATTAGTGACTTATTCATTCTGCGAGAGATCAGGACAAGTTCAGGAGAAGTGCTGGATATTACATCCTGAGTTATGACGGACCTTTCAAAGTTCAGAGACAACACAATAAACCATTTGACCTACTCAAGTTGGGGTCTCTAGGCCGCATCCACTAGAGATGTGATGCTTTCTCGAAAGGAGTACTCCAGATTGTGTTCTTTGGGTACACTAAATCAAGTACTTCCATATAAATTACACTCCCAGGTCATCACCTTACTCCAGATTGTTACATAGTATATTGAATTTCAAAGGCTAATATTCATGCAATAGATAACCGCATTATTTTAACTTTTTTTAAAGAAACTAGAGTCTTTGATATTGTCATAGTTAATGCCACCATTGTATGAATTAAGGAGACATGATAATATCAATATTAATTATTATTTTTTTAATATAAATTTTATGCATATCATAATTTTATTATAATTTATTTTTTTTAGTTATTTTATGAAACAACAAGATTGTGATATTGTATTTTCTTTTTCTAGTATTTTTTTTATGTAAAATTAGCAGATCAAACATATAACTTTGTCTGAGATTGAACAACATATATTGTACATGTTCTTTTAACTCACAAAAGTCATTCTAAATGCATATCCATCATTGATTCATTAAGATTCACTCTCAATTGGAATAATCTTTATTTAATAAGTTGAAGATTCTAAAACTAAAAATTAGAAAAATAATATCTATTGATTATCAAGCATTCAAGTTTAAAAAACATATTAGAGTTTCTTATCTGACACGTCAATGAGAGACTAATATGTACCAATTGCATTTGATCCACTCAGACATTTGAGACCTTATAAGACGATCACATAAAATATTTTGAAATATTTTATTATATTTTTAATTATTATACTTAATTTACATAGTTATTAGTATTATTAAAGAAAAATCATATTTTTTTTTATTTTTGTGAAATTTAAAAAAAATTAAAACTAAATTCATATGCAACATTAAAATATTAAGAAATAATAATACATTAAAATACACTTATCATCAATATTCTTATTTTTTTGATGAGTATAAAATAATTCATCAAATATCTTATGTTGATAATCCTGCATAAAATAGGATATCTAAGCAAAAGAATCAATATCTAATTGGGACGGTTAAGACAATCCTATTTCAAAGGAGCGTGCTTAGATGTTTTTGGAAAAAAATAGTATTAATCACTAACTTTCTAGTAAATTGGATCTATATTCTCTCAAGTCATATCCCATTCCAGCCCATTTATCCCAAAGACAAACTTTCATCTTTTATTTAAGATTTTTAGTTATACTTATTTTATTTAGAATCTCTCTCTATGCAAGAATTAAATGAATGCACATACCATCAAGTATGTATTTATTTACAAATTCTAGTACTCAAAAAGGATAAATATTATTGATTAGAGTTTAAGAGAAATATAACAAGTGTTGAAGTCATGTTTTTGGAGGACGAATTCTTTTTTTATGACTTAATTCAAAAAAACATGCTCTTAGACACTGTAATAGTAGGCTCGTTTCCATGCTTAATAATTATTTTCCATGGGAGAGTGATGACTAACCCTGCTCATATGTGTATACCTAATACAACTAGCATGACTAGTTTCGAGGAGAACAATAACACCTCTTAAGGCATTGTACCTATAAGGGGAGCTTAATGTGAGTGTCTCATTGTACATTAGGTGTGAGTCTCCCAGGAAGAGAAAGATGAGGGTTGGGAGACCTAATGATCCATATCTAAATGTATATTCTATATGAATACATTTACAATCTCTTCCTAATGAGACTTTTGAGGTATCAATTGATCAATCTTGAAGTATTGATTTTAACCTTTCAATTACATTATGAAAAGAATCAATGATATGTTTTACGAAGCATCATTTATCTTGAAGTACTTTCTTATTCTCATTTTAATATTACATATTCACTTATTTTGACCTCACTTATAGTTGCAAAATCTCAAATACTCTTTCTGAGATAATAATCCAGAATTACAACATACTACGCTAAAATAGACGTATCAAACAGGTCATGTCGTGCTGGCACTACCCATTTCAAGGTGGCCCAGCAAAGGCATCATGTCATGCCCGAGATGGCATGGTACAGAATTTGTATCATGTTAGGGATAACATGGTATGAAACTCGTATCATGCCAAGCACAACACGAGAAGTATTACACTGGCCCAACAAGGCTTATTTGGCCTACAAAATGTGGAGCCAAGTTGAGCCATGCTAGGTCATACTCGATCATGTCGATTCATGATGGATCATGCTAGCACAAACTAGATAGTATTGTTATGGCCTTCAGGATTGAAATTTTTAATTCAAATAAAAAATAAACTTTTTAAAATTTTAATTTATTATTAAATTATTTTTTTAAAATATGCCACTTACAATCTTAAATAAATTAGAAACAATACAAAATTAAAAAAAAAATATACATTCACATTCCACATTCATGTCTTAGTCTTGTGATCATGTGATGTGTTCGGCGCAAATAAAATAATAAAAAATTTATTATTTTAAATATGAAGGATATACCTTTATAAAATTAAAATATAATGAAATGAAATACTAAAATATAACTCATAAAATAATAAGTACAATACAATAATAATACATAAATCATAATGAAATAAATAAATGAATAAAATACACTTAAATCTAAAAGATATACTTTTATAAAATTAAAATATGATAAAGTAAAATATTAAAATATAGCTCATAAAATAATAAGTACAATATAATAATAGTGAATATATCACAATGAAATAAATAAATAGTTAAAATAAAAAAAATAATGATAATGTCATACTACAATTAAAAAAACAGCTAAAATAATAAGAGATTTATATTCAAATTTTTGGCTGAGCAATCTTCATACCTAGGAAGTATTAAAAGTTATTCTGTATTTGACTTCAAATTTATTGGCAAAAAATAATTTCAATCTCTGAAATTCCTCATGGTAATCTCCTGTAAGAATGATGTAATCGACAACGTATGATCTGACACTAAGTGTAGTCATATCTCTTAACTACCTTGGTGACTTGCCAAACCATGCCTTGGGTGACTGCTTAAGGCCATTAAAGAATTTCTTCAACTTCAACATTGAGTCAAGTATTTCTGGTATGTTTAGGCCTGATGGGATCTTAAAGTATACTTCCTCATCGAGCTCTCCATTTAGAAAAATATTCTTCACATCTAACTAATATAGTAGCCAATTTAGATTAGCAGCTAGAGAGAGAAGAATTCTTACTATATTGAGCTTTGCAGCTGGGACAAATGTCTCTTGATAATCAATGTCATAGGACTGAGTGAATCCTCTTTCCACTAGACAAGTCTTGTACCTATTAATGATGTCAAAGTTATACCTCACAATGAAGATCCATTTATAGCTTACAACCTTTTTCCCATTTGGCAGTTTAGTTACTACCCATGTATCATTCTTCTCCAGTGACTTTTGCTTCTACCACATTTTATCATTCTAGAATTTGATCTTCTTGAATAGATCTAGATATCATAATTTCATTTAGGAAGTTGACTAAGGTATGATGATTAGGGGAAAATTATCATATGCAATGATCTCTTGGATTGGATGCTAAAATACAGGTCCTCTTTCTTTTTCTAAAAGCAATAGGCATGTCATCGAGTTCTTCAAGAACAAGGATATTCTCATAATCAACTAAAGTATATGGAGGATAAGAATTACCATGTGTTTGTGTAAATTCGTTTGTCAGATCCAGTGCTTGTTTCTACACATGTGGTTGCTGGAACTCATCAGACTGTGACTTGCTTCTTCTTGTATAGACATGGAGCTCACTAGGTTCTAGTTGCGGCAGTGTACATTCCTTAAGGAGATCATTAGACTGAGTAAAGTTTAAACAGGCTAACTCAATGCATGAAAGAATGAGAGGTGCAACTTCTCAAGCCTAATATTCCTGAGATATATTTCTCTCACTTTGAATATCAAGTTTGAGATAAAATGATTGATTTTCAAAGAAAATGACATCCATAGATATGTAGAATCAATGTGTGGGCAGACAATAATATTTGTACCCATTCTGAGAATGTGAGTACATCAAAATAAGCATTTAAGTGCTCTAGGATCTAATTTCACCCAGTACTATGAATAGTACTATGAGTAGATGTAAACAAATTTGGTTTACATATCATTGAATACTTATTGAGATAGTCTCTCAATAAGTATTCAAAGAATTTCATGTCATTGTCAGTCTACAAAACTTTAATTTGGTTTGAAATTTGATCTGGATCATAGTATAAAATTATTGAAATAAGGTTCTCAGTTCAATTTTTTCTTTCATGAGATATATCCATGTGAGATGTGTGTGATCATCCACAAACAAGACAAACCATCAGACATCATTAATATTTTTTACCCATGAGGGTCCCCATATGTCACTGTGAATAAGAGAGAAAGAATGAGATGACACATATAAGTGCATTGGATAATAGGTGTGAAAATATTTCGATAATTGATATACTTCACATTGAAAAGAACTAGATTTTGTATTAATAAATAGTGAAGTAAACAATTTTTGAAGATAAATAAAATTTAAATGTCCTAACCAAAAATGAGACAATATAACTCAACTTTCTTTAAATGATTCTAATGGATTACCATGAATAGATAAATTGGCAACCCTTAGAGTTTGTCAAGACTTGGATTTGCAAGCCTGAATCTGATAGAGTTCATCAACCATCTTAGCACTGACAATCTTCATCCCCAATATCAAAATCAAAATTTACAAACATCAAAAATAAAGTGAATATTACATTTTATATCTTTAACCAATTTACTAATTGACAACAGATTACAAGATAATCTATGAATATAGAGGATATCATGTAAAATGATGACATTGATCATCGATATTGACTCAACACCATCAACCTGAGAGATAAATTCATCTGTTGTCTTTACTGTTATTTGTCTATCACAAGTACGTCAAGATATGAATAGATATTTTATCCATGTCATATGATCAGAAGCACCAAAGTCCACGATCCACACCTCATTGTATGTAGCATTGAAACATATACGCTGGGTCAATGTGTCTACCATCAGCTCTATGCTAAATGCAGGGACTCCAGTAGGTTTGTTTTCTTTATCCACAATAGTATTTCCATAACTTTCCTTAGGCTTCCAATCAGTGGACTTCCCATTTATTTTCCAACATATGTCACAAGTGTGTCTAGGTTTTTTGTAGTGATCACATCAGGGTCTACCACCATTCTTTTTGTCATAGCTTGGACTATTTTTTTGCCACCATCATTGAAGAGTGATCTTTTGCAACCAATGCTAGAGAACAGTCTGAACCCTATACGCCTCCCATTATTACTTGCTTTTGGAGTTCCTCCTTACGTATCTCTGAGAATGCATCACGAAAGCATGGTAGGGGCTTGATGGCCAATACACCCCGAGCATCATCTAGGTTTTTGCTAGCCAGGAACTTCATAGTCTTGTCTTCTTTAATGATCCGTTTAAATTGTTGTCTGTCTTCAGTGTTGCACCAATTATGCAGGCGAACTGAATCAAGCTACTGTCATAGACAAGACGAGACATTATAATATTAAGTAACAGTCATATCACCTTGTTTTAACAAATAGATGGCTATTTTGACTTTGAACAAGACTTCGATATTATCTTGAATAGAGTAAGATGCATGTGCAGCTTCTCAGATCTCATGCGCTATCTCATAGAGTAAGATATTTTTTCCAATTTGAATTGTCATAAAATTGATCACCCATGACTCGATGGTGTTATTCTAAATCTTCCATCTTCGATAGGAGGCATCCTCAGGTTCCGAGAATTGGAATTCTTCATTCAAATAGTCATCTTTGTCCTTTCTGCTGATGAACATAAAAAACCAAACTTGACCATTGTAGATAATTATTCTCATCAATTTATAACTGATAATGGGGAATGAGATATTGTCTATGATGATAGAATTGTCATTTAATTGCATTCTCAATTGTAATGTTGGAGATAGTCGGAGTGGTCTGACACTTATTCTTTGTCGTCATACTTGGCAAATCTTAAGAAAGATTAAAACTTGGTACAAAAAATTGAAAGATGTACCTCTAAAGATATATAACCTTGATGTAAAAGTTGGGATCAATGTCCGGGTTATATGAGGAGGGAAAAATATCTCGAAATTAATGTCGATACCAGTCAATAGGGTGATAGATCAGGGAAGTGCAACTCAACAGGCAAAAATGCATCAAGATTTGAGTCCACACGCACCATCATGTACAAGAGAAGGGTCAGCACACGATTACAACCACTAAATAGTTGTGTTTGCCAAAAAAAAATATTTTTTTCTTAATTTCAAGCAAAGATCACTCCTAGCTATGATATCATGTAGAAAATATAAAAAAGAAACAATTTCACTTCATGTTATTCTCATGAGTAATAATGATACTTATTTATAAAAAAAAGGATTTTACATGTTTACAGTTGTAAATAGTTGTTTACAATTGTTTACAGCCGCCCATCACAACTGTTTATCATAGTTGTTACCAATTGTTTATTATAGTCATTCACAATTGTTTATCATAGTCATTCACAATTGTTTATCATAGTTGTTCACTCGTAATATTCCACAATATATAAACAAGTTAATTAATTTTTCATGGATAAAACTTTCATGTTGGTGTTCCTAGTTCATGCACATAGATATGTATGCCAAAATATTTTATATCACTTCTATCTTAACCCGAGAATTCATATAAGAAATCAAATAATACAGAATTAGAATGGAAGATCAATATTATAAATACTTATTTTTCATCTTAATAGTCATGATACTAAATACATCGTGACCTTTATATTTACTAAATATACTACTAATATTGCATGTATATCTATTTATAATATAAGTGGTGAGAATATATATATATACAGATACATATTTATCGTGTGATAAAAAATTTTTAAGAATTTCATAAAAGAAATTTGTTTATCCTAGTCTGAATCATCAATAATAAGTTTATCACTCATACTATTTACATAATTTGATATCATATATTAGTAGCCAACATATAATAGGTATAATTCCAATGATATCTGATATTTGTTTAATATTTTATTAAGCATGTAAATAAATAAAGACTACTAAACTCATGTTATATGTTAGGTAAGATAAGATGTTTTATTATATTTCTTATTTTTTCTAATGCCAAAGAAATTATTTTCATTCTCGCATGTGCTAACAAGTTTGTAACATGACGCATATATCTAATATGAAAAATTTTACTTAATTATTCATCTATATTGATCCAATCAAACATACTAATAACTACTTTATTATTAAAAAATAATAATACATATTTTACTTTAAATATCATATTCTCTAACGATTTGTATCATACAATCATATATGATACGATTATCATGAAAATGAAGAATTTCAAAAAATCTTAAATTTTATTTAATAAATTTTATATTTTGAATTTATATAATGAATAATGATGCACGCGAATGACACATCATTATTACTAGCCTAGATATCGAACATCAAAGATACTACTCAATTATATTTTCTAAATTTGTTAATTATTAATTATTTTTTTAATTTATAATATTTTATTATAATATTCCTACTTGTGGACCTAGAAATTCTATGATAAATAAGTTGGAAATAAATATGTACAATACTGACTATCCTAAGATACATTAAAAATTTAATAAACAAATTAATTATTATAATCAATTTGGTCATGCATTTTCTCTCAAAATCATTACGATATATAAAAGGGATCAACGAAGTTGAACCTAAACTATATCCAACTTGAAAGATTCTCTTGCTTAGTTGTGTTTGCCTAAGATCTAATACATTATATTTTTATTATGCATTGATCGATATGTCTTTTAAGACTGCCAATGTCATATTAACTTTTACATGTATACAACTTTTGTCAACGTATATAATATATCGATTCTTCAACACCTAGAATTTTTATTTTTTATTATTTTAAAGTATATTCATACCACTAAAATTTACCTAGTTTTTTATTTTTTAGTTGAGAAATGAGTTCGGATCGAGATCATTGAAAACATTCTAATTTCGCTTTCAGACATTTTATTATGGTTATCATTATAATCTACAATTATGTTAATTTCAAACTTATTTTCGTTAAATTCACTATTTATCAAATTATTTTAAATATTTATATTTATTAAAAAAATTTATAAACCTAATTTTAAAAATTAAAATATTGAAAAAAATTAAAAAAAAGTATAACAATATTTATAATCATTTTGTTGTAAAACATTGCACAACTTCTAACACAAGTTACAATTTGAAAGCTGCACTACATATATCATAGCCGAAAGTGTAACGTAAACATAGGTCATAAATATAATATTACAATAATGCATAATAATTACAAAAAAAAATTGCTAAATTTAGCAACCAAGAGAAAATCAGAGAGCATAGAGGAGAAAGTTTGAGAATTAAGGATATGAAAAAAAATTTAGAATTAAAATTTTAAGTTTCTTCCATTTTATTTATAGAGATTTAAAAATTATTAAAAAACATATTTTTTAAATATTTTTTATTTTTTTTATTTTTTTTTAATTTTTTTTAATTTTATTTTGCTATAAATACAACAACCATCTGATTTCAAGCTTGTAACCATCATAAAAAATCCGATTGGCTCTATTTAAAAAAAATTATTTTTTAAAATGCATCAAAAGAAAAGTTGTGCCTATTACTATCGATGTCGAGACCCATTACGTGAAGACGCAACAAGCATCATCACGGTTGTTGCAATAAAAGCATGATCATGCAATGTATTCGATGGCCACTGATAAGTAACCACATAAGCTGAACCCAATTTGTGTGGCTGGTTTTTTTTCTTAAAAGCCAGCCTCGTCAAGCAGTTACTTGACTGGGCAGGACTTGTGACACGAAACCCACTTGTGCTTGGTCAAGGGCCAATGGGCCAGGAATTTGGGTCATGTCTGGCCATGCATGAGGCATGACCAACTCTAGCCCAGCACAACACGAGTCATGCCTCAGGCCAACATGGTCCAAGAGCAAGCACGGTGTTAGATCATGTCATGTCGAGCCTGTTAAGGCCACTGGACGCCTCTATGTTAGAAGAATTGAACAAGATCTCATCTAACTATGAGTTGGATCTCGCCCCAAAACTGGTGAGAAGCCTGTAGTGGGATGTAGATTGATGTATATAATAAAGATGAGACTCAAGGTAAATGTCAATTAACTCAAGACTAGATTAGTAGTGAGATATTTTACACAAACATATGACATTAACTATTGAGATACTCTCTCTCATAGCCAAGATTACCACTATTATACTATTAATTTCTATTATAATATCGAACATGTATATTATATATCAGCTAAATATAAGAAATATACATCTTCATTATGACCTAATGGAAAAAGTATTCATGTAACAACCACCACGATTTATAATTCTTGAGAGCATAAATATGATATGCAAATAGTGAAAAGTACTTTATGACCAAAAGTAGTAGGGCTTGATTTAGTATATTTTTTATATCACTTACTCAATTTTATCCGAGGAGAAATACATCCGATTATTTTATTTCTTCTGACTTAGATTAAAAGATGAACATATGATATTAGTTGTATATATCAATAATATTTTATTTATAAAAGAAGATAAGTTTAGAATGTATTAATTGAAATCATTTTAATAGATTGAGTTTTATAAGAAAAATTTAAGATCTTTGAGATATTTTATGGGGACAAAAATCAGGTACTCAGGAAAAATAATTTTTCTTTCTCAAAGAAAATATGTTTTAGATATTTTATTTGACATTGATATATCTGAATGTGCACCTATTAACTCATCACCTGATCCAACTATAAACTTATATACAAAGATAAGGTCATCATTTGATTCCACAAAGATATATGATGATCATAAGAAAATTAAATAATTATGTTGTGATATAATTTATCATTTTCTAGACTCTCTTAGACAAATTTATTATTAGCACATTCACTTCCTTTCTTTAGGTTCTCCCAATATAAACTCAAAGATAGTAACATAAGGAACCACTACAAAGTTCCTTAAAACAAAACTTCAATCTCATAATTCCAAAAACTACTCATAGCTCTAATGAGGAATGAAGGCGAATTGAAGCTATTATCAACCTTTTTTCATGACCTCATACCACAACAAGCTAATCTCATGCTCAAAATCTCTCTCAATAGATTTGCATGCCACAACAACCGAACAAGATAGATCACCCAACCTTCCAATCCATTATCTTTTTCTGAAGCAACTATAACAAAGGGACAGCTTCTATTGGGGATTTTTTTCCAACTCCAATTTCGTATCCTTGGAAATCAACAAGTGTCATTGCTTATGCAAGGGAGCCTGCCAAAAGGATGTTGGAGTCATAGCACTCACCTCTTCTCAGAAAGGATGACTTATTCAAAAATGGACCTATTGTTGAACTTAAAAAGCAAGAGAAGTAAACGACTAAGATGATGAATTATTTCCCTCTCTTTTCTTTTTGATTTTTCATTATGGTGAATGAAAGCTAGCCTTCCAACAAGCAGACTTGAATAATTAGCTTATTTTCCAACTAATTTGAGTTCCAACCAAAACCTCCAAATAAAAGCTTTAGTGAGCTTTCTCCCATGTGAAGAGATTCCTTTCATCTCTCCCTCCAACACCTAAATCCTAGCCATGGACATATCATCTGAATTCCTTCAACACCTAACTAGACAACAAACGTGAAAAGTTGATTTCATTAAAAACCTGACCTTTCCACCTTTGCAACCCAAAAGCTTCTTGCTGAATTTGTTGGTAACTTAATTTCAGAATTCATCTCTTCATCTCCAAACATACCCTTCTAAAAGAAAGGAATTGACTATTGTACAACTAAACATGATTCGGCTGGCTCTAGTAATGGTGATGAAGGATGAAGAAAAAAATAAATACTCTCAACTTCTATGAGATTGGGAAGCTAGTACAACAATCTTCATGAAATTTTATTGTTATTTATATATGAGTATTTACTTTAATGACATATCCATGCAAAAAAATAAAGTATCTTAGAATGAGATTTATTATCAGAGAATTCACTTAAATATTTTATATGGATTACCAAGCTACTCTCTCTAGTAATCAATATGATGTCCTTCATGCCGATTATTATTTCAATGGCAGTATATAACAGATAGAGGATGCACTAATTAAATATTAAAAATATCTTTCTTCAAAGTGATATTGAGGCTGTGTATGTAGAGTAATCGTCTTAATTTTAAGCAACACATCTAGACTCAATTTATAAATATGAAATATATTGTATAATATGAAATAATCACTAATAACTTAGGTTGTAAAGTTTTCACATATAATCATCTAGTTTAGATTATATATGTTCATTACAAATTTCTCATTACATTTCCAAAAAAATTCTTAGACCAAGATGATCTTGCTCACCGTGTACAATGATGACATACTTATTACAAGTAACGAGTTAAAAATTATTAAACTCAAAGAGTACAATAAATCATAGTTAAAAATGAATAATAATGAGAGATTCAAATATTTTCTTGGAATAAAGACGATTTATTACGAGAGAGTAATTATTTTGTCTCATAAAAAATAAATAATTAATATTCTAATAGAAATTAATATTTGATTTGTGTTCCAATAAACTATGTTGCACAGACACGGATACGGACATAAAGATACGACACGGCAAGATACGGGAACACGGTAAATTCTAAAAAACTAGGATACGGATACGGCTAGGATACGTCATGATAAAAAAATTAAAAATAAAAATAAAAATTATTAATTATAAATATTAGGTATTTTAAAATAATTTAAAATTCTGTATTTTAAAATAATGTAAAAAAAAATTAAGCCCTCTAACACCCTTCCCCCTCTCGAACCCCCCCACCTGATTTTCGATTTTCGAACTCTCTCCCCTCCCGATACAGATTCGAAAACCCCCCCTACCCTTTATAGAATTAGGTTACCTTAGGTACTGTCGGCGCCTCGGCGGTGTGCTCCTCCCCTCCCCATTTGACGCAATGATAATTTTCAACTATTTCCCACAATCGGCTTGTCGGCAACTCACTATCGGCGGTGTGCTCCTCAATTTGTTGGAGATGTAAGAGTAATAGTTAATATATAGTGTATTTCCGACGCGTTAGAATAGAAAAAATACGTCGGTTGGTAAACGACGCGTCTGTAGGTAAACGACGTATCTGTTGTTGACGACGACTGTTTCCGAACAACGCGTCGGATACGTCTCCGACGCGTATCCGATACGCCACGTGGCATATCCCATACGGATTTGTGTCCGACCCGTGTCGTCTTGTCCACGTGTCCGACACGTGGACACGACAATTCCTAGGTGTATCCGTGCAACATAGCCAATAAATATCCCAATTGACCCAAATATTAATTTTTATATTATAATAACTCCTCTAGTTAACTTCACTACTTATAAAAAAATTGTAGAGAATATTTACTATCAAATTATCACGAGATCATTTATAATTTATATGACTAGCATAGTTAATAATTTTCTAGATTCTATTCGACAGGTTCATTCATATACAATTCTTCACATACCGAGTTACGTGGAGAAATCTCTAAGACTTATGATCTCTTTCAGTGATTACACTCTTATAATTAACTAGATATTTAAATTTGAGTTGGAGATTAACTTGTATTGAGAGAAAATCAATTACCGATATTCAATCTATGTGGATGAATTTTATCTCCTAAAAAATAAGAGACTAATAATTATATCAAAATTCAATGGATAGGTAGAGCTCAAGATCATGATGATAATTATTTGTAAGATAATTTGAATCTGATGCCTACTCGAGAAGATTGAATATCTATTTCTTTTTCACATTACTCCTCACTGTGATAAAAAGAAAATGAGACATAAAAAGATACTTTCAACCTAGTATTTTATGAAGGAACGAAACACATAAATGTTTTTGTTTATTTCATGATACATGAAATAAAGCATTAATTTCATGAACATCAATTTTATCCCTATCTATTTTACTCATTACATAAAGGCATACTCATGCACATATGTGATTGAGTTGTATTGATATTTGAAGTATTATTTTTTCAGCATTAATTTTACAACATCCAAAGCATGAACAGAAAAAAAGCATGAACATCAATGGCTAGAGCACATGCAACAACAACTAGAGAAGCCCCAAGCCCCCACACTGCATTGTGCAGACACATCACCACCAAACAGCACCATTGCACCAACCTCACATAGAAACTGCACGGTATCACACACACAATAGTCTTTTGTTGCCACACAGCACCACCACACTATTCTCACGCAGGGCCGCTGCACTGTCACAGCAACAGCACCATGCCACCACCCTGTTGTCCTCTATCCTTGCACAGCAACACCACACCACATACTTATGTTCATGGTGGAACACTAGCTTCCTCACATTGTATCACCATCCTCCCACAGAATACCACACGACACCACTATTATAACACGACCATGTTAGAGCTTTGTACCAAAGAGTTACTGCACGTATATCCACCCCACGCTCATTCTGCTGCACGACAGCATTCGCACAGCACACACATCACAGCACCGTCATCCTCTCTTTAGGATTTGCAAAGTTTACCTCTAATACCATGTGAACATTAAAATCATATAAACAAGATAATAACAAACTCACAACATAATAATGTACATGGGTTTTAATCCCATATAATAATGTACAACATAATAATAAACCCACAACCACAGCATAATAATGAAAAAGATTTTTCATGCTAATAATAACAACCTCAAACATAATAATGTACAACATAATAATGAGAACCTAGTAATTAGGTGCTCCCATCATAAATATAAAATAAATATAAAATAAATATAAAATAAATATAAAATAAATTAAAAATAAATAAAAAATAAATAAAAAATAAATAAATAATACACTATGTATAATAAACTAACATAAGATGAAAAAGAGTTTTCTTGCTTATTTATTTAGTTGTCATTATATTAAATTCAACACTTTAGTTATCAAACTATGACTTGTGATGTTTCTAGCGACACCGCAGATGAGAGGTGTCAACTGGGCTGGACTGCCCAGGCACGGCCCACGACATAGCTCATGTCATGCTAGGCTAATGCGAGTCGTGCATCATGCCGAGCCAGGCATGACCCATGTGTCTAATCCGATGGCACAATCCACTGGCCCAATGACCCGGGACCGGGCACAAGCAGGTCTCGGATCATGGGACTAACCCAGTTTGGAGATCACCCAATGGGATAATTTTTTAAAAAAGCCATGTAAGTTGGATTCCACTTACGTGGCCAGTCATAATTGGGCAGCCTCCCCTACACTAATCCCCACCCATTGCGTTTTCACAAACAACCCAATTTCATGTAATGGGCGTCGCCCAGCCCGCTCCAAGCCCGACATCACCCGGCACAACCCAGCACTTTGTTGGCCAACCGTGCCGTGTTGGGCCACCTTTCTAGTTCTCTAGTCTTGCCCAATACGGTAGGGTGGTATGGCTATGCAACAATGAAATAGTAATTTAATTATTGAAGCTATATGTGCCCATTTTAAATTCCTAAAATCAACTTAGATTTACTTGGTTTAGGTATTCTAAATAGTAATTCGATTATTGAATGTTTTGCCAAAAAAAAAATACTGGATAATTAAAAATAAGCCATTTACTTATTGAATGCGCCTAGAGGTGTCAAACGGGACGGCACGTTATTTTAAGGCACGATCGTGCTTCCGTGCCGGGCCGGGCACGGTTTAAAAAAACCGGGCCCGGCAAGGCCCGCTCGGGCATTCCTGTCTGAGCGGTTTGGGATACGGGGTACCGCGGGTCGGGTTGAATCAGACCCGACCCGCGGTCTTTTTTTGCGGGAGGGGCAACATGGGGTCGGGCTCACGGGGCACCCGGCACGGGATAAACTCGTGCCGGTTTACCGTGCCGCGGGCCGAACCATGCCGGGCCAGGAACGGCACGGCACGGCTCGTGCCAAACCTGGGCATGGCACGGGCCCGGGCACGGATTTTTTCCGTGCCGTGCCGGCCCAGGCACTGCTGAACCATGCCGTGCCTCGTGCCTCGTGCCGGGCCGGTTGACACCTCTAAATGCGCCACATGATTGTGTGCTGCTATTCAAAGTCCATCATGCAATACTCTTATATGTGTGTGTACTATTTTAAAGGAACCCCACTTGTGCACTACAACCACATTATATGAATAAATCATTTGAAAAGATATTGTTTCCACGATGAGATCATTGAACACAAAAAAAAAAGTAACAATTTCATTAAGATAGTGGCAATAACAAAATTCAAATTCAGGAGGGAGTTACATTTCAAAAGCATCTGAAGAAAGAGGGCCCAATTCCCTAATCTTGTTAGAGTACTCCTCTTGCCTGGAAAGAAGAATATTCTTCTTGCTAAGTAGACGTTCCAGTTCCTTGGCTTCATCTTGAAGCGTCCTTTCATAATCATCTTCCAAAGTCTAAACTAAATGGAATACATTATTCACAATTTAAAATAGCAAAAGCAATAGCTGAAATCGTGAAAGAAACTTGAGGACTACCAACCAAGAGTCAGATTGTCAAAAAAAAAAAAAAAAAAAAAAAAAAAGGAATTGAACTATGAAAACAAGTTAGTGCATGAACCTTTGGTTGTATCTAGTGCACCAGACAGTGTGCATTCTGCATATGTTTTTATTGTTTTATTTATTAGTGATGAAATAACCCAACATGTGGACTGCCCCCACAGGTTTTATTTTCTATATATGTTTTTATTGTTTTATTCTTGGATTTATTATGAATATTTATATGGTGGATATTATTATATGCTATCAGAGCCAAATGCACAAATCCTAGAAGTGGGTATACTGTGTGTGTGTGTGTGTGTGTGTGTGTGTGTGTGTGATGATGCCAACCCACTGTTTGCACCATAGTGTAGAAAACAACATCAACACCCACTGTGTCAACATTATATATGCAGTACCAAAGAGATATATAGTGCGTGTAATGGCAGTATAGTAACAGCGGGCAAAACACCATTGCGTGCTCACTATTGCAATTTTGCCCACTGCACAGCTTACATGGAAAGTGAAGCGGACACGGTAGCACAAGTGCAGCAAAAGAAAAAAAAAAAAAAGAAATGGCAGTATAGCATGGTGTGTCATGACTGCGAGCGTAAGTCATGATCTTGGTCATTACACTATGAAAGCTCGGACAACAAAATATTTATGTGATCATCTATTAGGATTGACTCATATTTATGAAATTATAATATGTATTTTAATATTGTAACCTGAATTATAAAGTTATGATATGTCTGAAACTATTATATGTATTTTGATGTTATAACCTAAATTGTGAAGTCAAGATATATCTAATGCTATAGCATGTAATTTAATGTCACAACTTGAATTGTAAAGATACAACATAAATGAAAGTGTAACATCTATTTTGAAATCGTGATGAAAATTATAAAATCATGACATAACTAAAACTATAACATATATTTTGGTGTTGCAACTTGAATGTTGAAATCGCGATGTGACTATAGTTGTAACATGTATTACATGTTGTGACACTATTTAGTTATGTCACAACTTTGTTTTTTGGTGTCGGGCAATTAATGAAGTCGCAATTTATTTTTTATTATTGTTACTAGTCAACTTAAAGATTCAAATCGGGACTTTGTTTTGTGGTATCGTGAATATTCAAGTCGGGACTAATAGTAAAGTTAGTTATTTCGCATCTAAAGCTACGGCATGTGTTTTGATATCACGACCTAAATTGTGAAGTCGTGACATGTTGGAAGCTGCAACATGTGTTTTAGCATCGGAATTTAAATTGTGAAGTCAGAACATGACTGAAGTTATCACATATATTTTGCAGCCACCACATGAATTGTAAAGTCAAGTGACTAAAGCTAAAAAATGTGTTTCTTGTCACGACCAAAGTTTTAAAAGGCGAAAGCGTAAGGCAAGGCGTTTTTGTATTTGTGAGGCGTAAGCTTTTTGAACATCACAATATATAATTAATTAATATTTTAAAATATATAAAATAATATAAAATAACATAAAATTTCGAAGGGGGGGGGGGTGGAATCGGGATTTCGAAGGAGGGGGATCGGGAGGTCGCCGAGGGGGGGAGGAATCGGGATTTGCAGGGGGGGGGTCGACGTCGCAAAGGTCGATCGATTCAAACTGGACCAGTGTCGTCGTCGACTGTCGACTGAGAAATGGGTCGCCGCTTGAGGTAGGGTTTCGGGTTTAGTTATTCATTTCATGTGTTACGCTTTTCTTCCGACGCCTCAACGCGTTTTTCCCCTGCCTCGCCCTGAGGCGCGCATCAAGGCGCGCCTGGAAAACGCCTTTGAATACAGTGGTCACGACCATGTATTGTGGTGTTATTTCATGAAAAATGTTGTGAGTCGAGACCTTAATTTGTGATGTCGCGGCATGAATTAAGTCGCAATCTATTTTATGTTGTAGCTAATCAACTTGAGAATTGAAGTTGCGATCTTGTTTTATGATATTGCAACATTAATAATGTTTACAAATATTTTTTATTTTACTATTTTAATATTTTGTAAATATACAATATAACATCAAGACGAACATGAGATAATGTGAAAGCGTTGAATAGTATTTGTACAGAGTATCATTTGGAGATGATAAATTTTCTTCTTATCTTGCTCTTATGGTTATGATCTCCCTCACACTCTCTGTCATGTGCATTGTGTGTTTTATTTATGATTTCTTTTCCATTTTCCAAATCCCTAATTATCATCATGACAAGTATTTGGTAATGAATGAAGATTGCATGGATTGTGTCGATCCTCACATCTAGTATCAAAGTTAATCCATATTTCATAGATTCATAATATTTGGTATCAGAATAAGCTAGCATGTTTGAGACCTAATATCATCAATATTGTGCACATATATTGGAGAAGTGATCATGCCAATAAGAAATGTTGGAAGTTATCCCTAGAAATGAGATAGATCAGCCACCAAATTTATCCATGAGTCCTCACAGAAGTATCCCACTATTATATTTACTAGATATGAATGCACAAAACTTCTCTTTAAGATATTAATAAATACTTATCATCTTTTATATACTATAATTCTAGTGATTTATCTTTCTACTTCAGATTTCTAGGTTAATAACTTATAAAAATATAAAAATATATAATTATATTAAGATCCAATGTTAAAGTAGAATTCAAAATAATAATGATGATTATCTGCGAAATAATTTAGATTTATCACCTACTCAAGAAGGTTGGATACTCACTTTTTTCTCTTACTACATTTTACTATAACAATCAGACAGCGAAAGAAATAATATTCAACTCAACATTTCATGAGTGGTCAAAACACATTATTATTTTTTTCTCAGCAAAAAATTTCAAATTGATACCAAATTACAACTTTTATTTAAATAGAATTAAATTATTTCTTTCTTTGAAAAAATTTCAAAATGATACTAATACTACGACTTATATTTAAACAAAAGTAAATTAGTTTATTCTCAGAAAAAAAATTCAAAATAAGACTAATATTACATCTTATATTTAGACAATCAACCATCGGGCAAAAATTTTCATGAAAACCTTAAAAATACTCATCTTGCATTTCTTTTTTCTATTGCTTACTATTCTAAACTTTTATGCATCAACTTGAAATGAATAAATTTCAATTTCAACTTTTTTTTATTTATTTAATATGTATGGGCTGTGTTGCACGGATACGCCACTGGACTGCCGTGTCCACGTGTCTGACATGTGGACACGGTACGGACACGCGTTGGTTACGTGTCCGATACGCCACGTGACGTATCGTTGACAAAATCCGTATCTGATACGACATGTGGCATATCGGGCGTCCAATGGCAAACGTAGCCGCATGGGCGACGTTGGCCACTCGACACAGGCGGCGGGGGCGCGAATTGAGGAGGGGGGGTAGGCAGGGGTTGGGCGCGAATTGAAGGGAGGGGCGGTGGGCGCGAATTGAGGCAGGGGCAAATTGATGGGGGGGGGGGGGAGACAGAGGGTGGGCGCGGGTTGAGGGCAGGCTGGGGGCTAGAATAAAATAAAATATTTTAATAAAATAAAATAAAATATTTTTATTTTATAAAATAAAATAAAATATTTTTATTTTATAAAATAAAAAAACATATTTTTATATAATATAAGATAATTTTATAATTTTATTTTATAAAATAAAATAATTATAAATATTATCTTATAAAATAAAATATTTTTATTTTATAAAATAAATTTATAAAATAAAATAATTTAGTTTGTGAGATTTTTAATCATTATCAGTTTCTTTAATTTACATAGGTGTATTACAAATTACTCGTTATTTTAACAGAGGTATTCACAAGTCTATATTATTCTGATGATTATATATATATATATATAAATAATAAAATTAAGTTATTTTTACAATTTAGATTAAGTTATCATTACATTAAAATTCTTAATATATATAAAAAAAACTTTAAACTCTATTTAAACAAATATACTAATAAAAAATAATGGTCAATAAATTATATTGATTATATAAATTATGTAAATTTATTTAGCATATTATTCTTCCTAAATCACCAAGCATTTGTGTGAATCAGATAAAATTGATTCACACTAATATTAGAATGACATGTTTGGTAGAAAGTTTTTTATAATTTTCTAGTTATTATACATCAATTACGAAAAGAAACTCACTTCATATTTAGATCTATCAATCTTGACCTATCCAATAATAATGATTAGGCTTTGAGTAATTAATTAAAGATCAAGAGATGTAAAGCATCTAAAGAGTCTTCTCTCCACATTGTTTAAGCACGTAAAAACCAACTCATTTTGTCTCAAAAAAATCACATTAAAAGACACTTGACCTTTCTAAAGAATACCAAACAAAAAAAAATGATACTAGAATCAAATTAATTTATAATATAGCTTACTAAATACAAATTATAAAAAGGCACAAATATATAAAATAAGAGATAAGAAAATATGGTATTGTGAAAATACTAATATCTCTTAATTCCATATTCTACCTAGATTCGTTAAAGAATACGTTTTATTCAAAAAATAATATTAACACTAATCAGAATTCTATCATGTCTATGAGAAATAATATTTGTATCTCTTTTATATATTCGAGTCACCAAAAATACACACTTTATTAACTCATGTATCATGTTGTCATGTTCTGAGGATAAATCCTAAATAAAATAATTATTCCCAAAAATAATAGAAATAAATAATATTTCTCAATATAATATCTAAAAAAGAAAATGAAGAGAAATTATATAATAGGTCAATCGATTGATAATGTATTTTATGATAAACATTGTATCCTTCATAAAATACTTAAGAATACTTCTATTATTAAAATTTTCTAACATTTACTCTTAGGCATTAGCACTATTATGATTTTTATATTTTTATTAAATTTATTTTTAATACTTTTATAAAATAATTGAAAAAAATTTATGATATAAAACAAAAAAATAATAATCAAATAAACTATATATAGTCATCAATATAATAAAATATAATAATTTATCTTAAGTCAACATCTACTAAATTTTTATATAAGTATGCCAGATCGAATTAATTCCTACTCATACAAATATGACAAACATGATAAGAAGTTCTAATATTTTTTCTTAATTTACATATCTCACAATCCATGATAGAGCTATTTCTAAAATTAAGATACAAAATTCTCAGTTTGACCAAAAACATATAACCAAGTCAAGAACAAATAAGTAGTGGATCAACAACACTCAAATATCAAATAAAAAATTAATCATAAAAATAAAAAAGTAATCATAAAAATAAAAAAGTATTCATATTGTTTCATTCAAAAAGAAGACTTCATTGAAAGCAAACAACATCGATGGAAGACAATATTGTAAGACATGAGTTATCTAAAAAGATAACCTACATAAATAAACTATTATGACATCCAAGGATAGAAAAAGAATAAAAGAGCTAAAACATCAAGTTAAATGTTATCATAACTCAAAATTTTAGATAATTTATTACTAATTATTATAATATTTTGTGAATATAAAAAAAATAATAAACAAGAAATGATTAAATATAATGTAATTATTGGCTTAATAGTTAATGATCCAAGAGACTGAAGTAGGAAGAAGAGTCACAAACAATATAGTACCTAGAGGGAAAGAAATATTTAGTATTACCTTATAAGCGAAGAATTCCATATACTCATATCTAACAAGGGTCACGATGAAAAATAGTTATGATAATCAGCTTGTCTCCCTTAATGACCTACAATGCTCTTAGCATCCTCTCTAAAAACAACTCCAACAACACTCCATAATGTGGTCACTCTTCTTACAATTTATATATTGTATTGAGAATCTCATGCTTGTCTCTACTATGACAAATACTCCATCTACCTCAAAGATATATTGTATAAGATGTCTCTCCGACATGTTTTTATCTGTCTCGCATATATTGAACTATCTAATAGTGGATCTCTAATTTGGAGGAAAAGACACAAATATCTAGAATCTAAATGTAAAGCTCTGTAAAACTAATGAGTAGTGAGTATAAAAATATTATGTCAAGAAATTACGTCATATGTCTTACTCTCAGTTACATCAACCTCTACATATAATTCCTCCAAAAATTATGTAACTAGCTATGTGAAACAAATAAAATGAGAAATTATCTGCTAAAAATCACTAGACTCTTGTAATCTCAATCTCATAAATTGAGAAAAAGAAAATATTATATATGTGTGTAGTCTAGGATGAATACAATCATATTGCAAACTTCCATAAAATCTCGCATATCCTAAAAGATAAAAACACAATGAACAACCTATCTCAGTAGATTATGACATAATAATCAAAAGTTGGGAATCAGTTTGTAACCAAGTCTCTTTTATCTCATCACTAAAAAGCATCTATATTAGATGGCTCAGCTTTCTTTTACTAAAAAATCATATATGAGCTCTAGTAGCTCATTATGTGTGATTCTATTCTCTTAACTCTAGTAGCTCAGTTTGTTTTCATTTTTTTTTTCTTCTTTAGCATTGCATTCACTGTGCACCATGTGACACCAAGCACAATTCACTACTACCCTCATAGCACACACTATCCACTACACCAACTACATTGTCAATGCTCAATGTATAGTTACTACACATTTCACATGCCTTTTCACTGCACACCATACCTTCTGCACACGCGCATTGCCCTTCACATCGATGCAATGGTGTCAACATCACAAGCCGTACAAGATGCCAATGGCAGGTGGCACCATAATGAACATTACCACAACGTCGATACAATCTCAATTGACATCAAACACATTGTATAGACACACACACACATACACACACATGTATATACACGCACGTAATACATATGCACTTTCAGGTGTTCCTATCATAGACATAAAAAAGAGTAAATAAAAAACATTATAACATATATAAATAAATATATTCATATCTAATGATTTTAAAGATTTCACCATTAACTACTATAACATTATCAATAATAGCAAAGAAAATTATAAATAAATGAGTACTTGTAACATAATATTTACTTCTAAGTCTAAATTAGGACTAAATAGTTCAGGTGAGGCAAGTAAGCATAATGGTATCAAAAGACTGAAATAAGTATGTAGTAGACTTAAAGAATAGCATGAAAAATTGTATTAATTACAAATATTTCATCTTTCACAATGAAAAAATGATAATATTTTGTCTATTAAATGAAAATATAAATATCCTACTTTTAAATGAATAATAGGCATTTCTTTCACATAGTTAAATGATTATTTAAATTATTGCTTGGTATCAACTTGCAAATAAGGAGATTTACTATAAGCTATACTTTTTAAAAAGATAATATTTTGTTTTTTTTTTAAAACAAATCAAATAATTATTTCTCGACATAGCACGAAGATAATGCACCACACTATAATGATGGTGGCTTGGTTCTTTTTAGAATTAAACACAGCATTAATTTTTTTTTATTTCAAATCTCACCCTCACAACACTTTATAATGAGAGTCGGTTAAAAAAACACAAAGTGTCTAATTCAAATTTTCATGAGCAAATATAACACATGGAGATTGACTATCAATTCATTGAAAAAAAAAATACAAGATGAAAGGTCTTTTGAAAGGCCTTTGAGGGTCACAATTATTTTATTGTCTCCACACTTGGGGCAGATTATATGTTTATATTAGGTTAAAAAAAGGGACTCAGATTATAACATTCAGCGTTTCAATTCATGTACCTTATATTTTACTTTTTAGCATTTGTAAAAGTGTGCTCGTAATAAATGAGCGCTTTTAACACATTCATCTTGTATTCACCTCAGGATTTGTCATAATGCATGCATTGACAAAATTTATTTCTCTTAACAAACAATAAACACGATGGGAAAAACTAATGATTCTCCCTTTTTGATATAAAATTAGAAATGGTATACGATCAAAGAGAATAAAAATACATACAATTAATTTAATAATATATATATATATATATATATCTCAAAAAACATTTATAAACACTTTATTTAATGAGAATGTATTAACAATTTGTATCAGATACTTATTCTTTCATCCTATAATCCTATTATGAGGTGAAGACTTGCATAGAAAGTCCAATAAATCATTTCGTAGTTTATTCTTAGTGCATTATGAATTTTAATTATTTATTTTCAAGATCAAGAACAATAAGTTGTAAAAAACATAAAATACATAAACTCATTTTGCATATCAATCTTTCTAAGCCCCAAATTCAAATAACTATGTGAATGAGATGAAATCAATTCATACTAATATTAGTGTTGTGGCCAACTTAGAGTTTTAATCACGATGAACTTCGGAGAAAGGGAAGAGATTAGAGCGCAAGAAAATAATATTTATTAATTATTAGAAATTATTTTTGAATAATATATTGACTATATATATATAATATGATGGCGTACATTTCGGATGACCCTAAACAATAAAAAAAAATAAATAACAAAAAAAAAAATCAAACCCCAGGACTCCTCAAGATGGTACATACATGTCACAAAAACACAGCTTGAAAAAAAAACAAAATAATATATGATCATCTAATAATATTCATGAATATGATTGTAATTTACTCATTAAAAGGCAAGTAACTAGTATCTATTGAATTATTCTAAAAAATCTCATATGTGATAATCAATATCAATATTTTTTATTTGTTAATAGAATATTGGGTTGACATGAAAATATCACATTGTCTAACAGTCATGGTAAAATATTATCAATCTCTTAACTTGTAGCAAAGTTCGTCCAAAAAATAACTAATCTGTAGGAGCTCATAAGTAGTAGACAATAAAATTTTATATTTTATTTCTGCATTTGATCTCAAAATAAATATTTATCACTTATTTTTTCAAAGATAAAATTATCTTAAAGAAAAATAAATAATCATGTATTAGATCTCCTCTATGTAATTGCTGGAGCCCAGCTGAAATTTGAATGTCTCTACTTTGTCATGCCTTTGATCTATAAACATAATCCTATGTCCTAAAACTTTTTCACATACCTAAAATCTTTAAAACTTTATCCATATGAATCTGTTTAGAAAATTTTTGGAAAAAACTAAATATATTGATATCATAGATAATATGTATTATTGTCATTGTCATATAATTTACTTTTTACACAATCAAGTTGTATATGATGATCTCAACCGATGAACTAACATTTATAGACAAGTCTATAAATAGGTAAAGTGATGAATCAAGTGGTGCATACCATAATATACAAATGTTAGACAAAATATCTAATACATATCCTATAAGAAAGAAAGATCATAATTCATACCTCTTGAATATTTGACCTTAATACTCAAAAATTACCTTAAATATCTCAATTTCTTTATCTAAAAGTCAATTTATAAAAATAATTTCAATTAAAAAGACTAAAATGATTATCCTGAAAAATCAAAATATCATTAACATATCCTATTAAAGTCACATATTGACCTCTTGATCTACCCCAAACAAAATAAAAAAAAATTTAACAAGAATCTCTGAAGATCAAATGTAATAAGAGCAAAAGACAATCTGTTAAACAAAGCCCTAGGAAATAATGAATCATCTTTGTTCTTGCATAAATACTTCTTCAACAAAATCATTCTAAAAGAATATATTCCTTACATCTAGATTATATATAAACCACCTATGAGATATAATAATAGAAAATAGCAATATAAAAATAATTATTTTGATCACCCAAATTATCAAAATCAAGTATGTATACATCCTCTAGTCATCAACCTCACCTTGAGTTGATCCACATTTTCTTCGATGCAGTCTTCACCATGTACGCCTACATCCCACTATTGGTATAACTAAAATTTCAGAATAAAATTTCATGCATAATTTAATATAGTTGTACCTAATTCATTCAACATAATATGTTTTTATCCTAGATGACTAAAACCTCAGAAAAAAAATCTGAAATATTACAAATGTCAAGAAAGTACAAAAAATTAGAATATATTATACCAATGAGATGATGAGAAGACAGGAGATAACATGTGCTAAGTATAACATATTCTTTGTTTCTTTCATAGTGCAATCAAAAAGTCTATGTTATTACTTCGGACTAAAACATTTAATATAACATAATACTCATATGGGAAAGACTATAATGTATTCGTCTAGAATATACATTTAGGCTATGATCAACAAATCTTTTAATATCACATACAACCGTTCAAAGGTGCTGCCCGGCCCGGCCCAAGGCACAATTCCAAACTGTGCTTGGCCGGGCTGGGAAAGGTTGAACCAGGCCATGCCCAGCCGACCGGCCCATTTGACACCTCTAGATAGTACTAATATAACTGATCATACTAACTATGCTCGATTTAAGTGTAACTATAGATATTTGAATTACCCTCTATTATATCTCTAAGAGAAATGTAAGCAAATTTTCATCAAGAATCTGTGTTTACAAACCAACATATCATTCTTCCAACGCATGCATGTAAAGAATGATATTAATCATATCACCAAATCTCCTAAATGCAGTCTAACATGTCGATACATGTATCATACCAATAATATATATGTCGATCAATCAATTAATAATGAGTCATCTTATATTGATCAGTCAATCTACATGCTAACAACCGAATAATGCTACCAGACAAATAAAGCATTCCCAGAAAATACATTGATACGACTAAGTCTCAAACCATCTTTCATGTGTCACAAAAGTACACGTCAGACACAATGAGATCAATTGACTGACATATATATAATAATAATTATGTATCAATCATCATTAACTTATAAGTTTTAGTATGAGATGGATTTCCCAATATAAAAATTTTGAATTACAAACTAGATTCTCACATACATAACTTACATGAAGTATATATCTACCATCAAATTTCACTGAGTTATTATTAGTAATCTCACAACAATTCCATTTATTTCCATGCCTTTTATTGAAAAAAAAAATTACAACAAGGTAAATTTTTATAATAATATCAAACATAGACAGACTTATACAAATCACTATAGTTTTAAGTGAAATTTCTAAGAACAAAGTTTCCAAACACTTTAAATCATGCACTCACTTATAATATCAATTATGTACTAGCATCATCATGCTACCATATAATCGAAAATACCCATTGTTCATAAGAATTGGGTTCTAGACCAATGGAATCACATCGGACATCCGACAACCATGATATAGCAAGAAACTATCAAAAACACCCATTGCGTATGGGTTTTCCAACTCAATAGCATGGTGGTACTACAATCATTGCCACCATATGCCAACATATATTGTCGCTGACACCACAAGGAGATGATGTCGCCCACACAACCCAACGCTACCACTCACATTATCAGACACTACACAAATACCATGTAATGGCCAATTTAGGGTCCCATTCATTGTGAGCTTTAGGAAAGAAGGGATGAGGGAGAGAGAGAAATAATTATTAATTTTAAATACTATTTTTGAAAAATACAACAATTGTATATATGATTTGAGACAGTTTAAACATCGAGTGCTCCTAAATTATAAAAAGAAAATAAAACTAAACCTCAACAATTAGAATGATATGTCGAGCATTAAGTTTTATTATATTTTTTAAAATTATCATGCCTCATAATTAAAAGAGATGACTTGTCTTCTATATAGACCTACAAGTCTCAATTTGAGTAATAATAAATGATTATGCACTGAGCAATTAATCAAAGATCAAATAATAGTATGCATCTAAAGGATCTCCTCACCACAAAGCCAAGACACATAATATTCAACTTATTTCATCACCAAAAAAAGTCATTGAAAGTAACTTAACCCTATAAAACAACATAAAAAAAATTAATGTTATAATTTATTTATTCTTGATATTCGCTTAAATACATAAAATAAAAAATCAGCAAATGTGATCTAAATTAAATTAATATTTTCATACATACTAGCTTTAGAAATTTCAATCAACAACCATGACATGATCAGTATTAAAAAAGAAAATATCAAAGAATAAATACTTGCAAACTAAATATTCACTCACAAGACTATCAATCAAGAATCAAATGTACAATTCTTAAATATTGGGTGTAATAGGGCTAATGGTAGATGTTAGTTTGTAAAAATGATATTTTTCTGCCAAAAGAGAGGGTTATAATTAATAAATAACACTTATTAAAAAAAAAAAAAAAGAATCAAATGTACAAGTAACAAAAATACGAACAATGAAATATGAAGACTAAATTAAGTTTATTAAGAAATTAAAAGTTCTCATAGGTAATTGTATCATTTGAATATATCTCAGCTTTATACAATCAAAAAATAATTGGAGAAAATTCATTCATCTATCTCTTTCTCTATTAGATGGAAATATAAACACCACATCTTCAATATAATTAATAACCACAATCACACAGCAAAACATTCGTACAAATTAAATAAATGAAAACACAAAATACATTGTAATCTTCAATTTAACAAATTATGTAAAAAATTTAACCAACATATATCACTCTAATCAGAACCAGAATTAGTCGAGTAAATGTAATCCAACTAAAATTTAACCAAATAGAACTAGGTAATTGAGAGAGAGAGTCAACATCATGATGGAACCTAGAAATATTCATCATAGTGCTTAGAGCACCATTCACAATTTGATCTAAGAAACTAGAATATAGTATCAGAACTAAAAAATATACAAATTCACAATAAACTTCATGAGATGTGTTGGATTTTATTGTTTCATTTAGGGCTACAACTCGAATTGGGTGAGCCCGAGTAACTTAAACTCAACCTAATAAAAATCGGGTTCGAGTTGAAAATTTACAATTCAAGTACAATTTGAGTCTGGTCAGGTTGGAAAGTTGCAACCCAAACAAATTTTAGGATGGGTTTGGATGACCCCCCCTGCCTGATCCAACCCACATGAGTTGCACTTGTAGTCTTATTTACAAGCATAACAATTTGAGTATATGGCCATTGAGCGATGGGGCAAGCATAATTTGAAATATTTAATATGTAGTTTTTTTGAAGTACTCCCATCAAATAATTTTAAATTGTTAAAATGTTCAAATTTTAATGATGGGAGCATTTCTGAAAAAACTGCTCTAGAGTCTAATCAAAATATTTAGTTTAAAATCATACTCACATCGCTTAAATTGAAACAAAAAATTATTCTTATGCCTATATAGCAATTGAAAATCAATATCCCAAGTTAAATTGTTTATATTTAAAATTAATTTATATCTATAACTAATTAAAAAATTTAATATACGTTTTATATTATAAAAATTTGAGATTTTATAGAAAATTTTAAAACCTAATACTTTTTAAATTTATTTGTATAATGTTTAAAATTATACCTACATCGCTTGAAAAATAAATTATTCTTATGTCTATATAACAATTGAAATTCAATAGCCCAAGTTAAAATGTTTATATTTAAAATTATTTTATATTTATAATTAATTTAAAAATTTAATATAAGCTTTATATTATAAAAATTTAAGATTTTATAAAAAATTTTAAAAACTAACAATTTTTTAATTTATTTGTATATTGTTAAATACCAAATTGAAATATTTTAATTATTTAATTTTTATTAATTTATTTTTATTATTTTTTTAATACAAGTGATGCAATCTCACTCAACCTAACTCAACATAACCCAAACTGACAAACTAAACCCAACACGACCAACCCAAAACCAATCCAATCTCAACCTGAGTTTTAAAATGCCAAATCAGAATTTGAGTTGAGGTTTTCTTGAGTTTAAGTTAGACTAGGTTAAAAATTTTCAACCATAGCACCATTCAGGTTGGGTTTGGGATGGCCCTCAACCCAACGCAACCTGCCCAAATTATAGTCCTAATTTCTTTAAGTATGTTTTATCTTTTTATATTTGATTATTGATGAAAACATCTAACATGTGTGATGTCCTAATCCATTGACTCATTATATAATGACATCATTTATATGATTTTTTTATATTTGAAGTTATTAATTTATTATATTTGTTTGTTTAGCTCTCGATATCATATCTAAGTCAAAACCATAGGGGAGTACTAATCATAATCATAAGGTTTGCAGAGAAATAGCATGTACATTATAAAAGCACACTAGATGTGGGAGTGCATGCAACAAAGCATGCGCACGCACGGTGGCTCAAAAAGGCACCAGGTGCATAGATATCATGCATTGCAATGTTCCACCATCACACACCCATTGTGCGTGAGGAATATCAATGTTGTGTGTGCTGTGTGGAACCAAAATTTTTGGTGTACAAATGTCACATCAAAATTTCAACAATACTGTGGTGGATGTGCCATAGGTTTTCAGGAGTACAATAATTGGTGTACTATGTTTTGGAAGTAACTTGTTTCAAGTTATTTTTAGTACTTTTTGAGTTGATTTTGACATTTTTGAGATAATCGGACATTTGACAAAATGTTTTAGGTAAAAGAAAGTTTTTTTCAATGATATTAACAAAACCCCCAGGACCCCAACAAGGTGGCCGACATAGCAGAGGCAATACAAAATCATTACCGACATCATTCCTAATTTAATAACAATTTTGTGAGTGTTAAAATAGTTAGATTAACTTTTAGAAGTTTTTTGTTGGTAAAAAAAATGAGGACAGCACACATTTTCTTTATGTAGAAGAAAAATACTTTGTTTGTGTAATTTGATTTCTGTTCTTTTGGGAAGAAATGTACATTATTGTAGGATAAAATAGTTGAAAACAATGTAAGATCACTAGGAATAACCCAATGAATATTAAGGACATATGCATTTTCTTATTGGGCTACATCTATTTGATTTGTGACCTAAGTATACGTAAATAACTTATTATAAAATTCACCTCAAATTGAGATTAATAAGTAGATACAAATTAACACACAACTACTAATATACCTATAACAATTGATTGATCACTTTGTATCAAGTGTGTTTGACTCATGTAACACATGAAAAAAAATTTGAGTCATGACCACTTCGATATATTCTTCAAAAATATTTTATTTATATGATATTATTATTCAATTATGAATATAGATATTGACTAACAAACACGTAGAGACTTACTATGTGATATGCACATAGCTTTGAGAAATTATTGTTGGTACTGTATCAATATCATCATATCAGACTATTATATGGAGACATTTTTTATCTTTCTCAAAAATTTATCAAAGAGTAACTCAAGTGGTCACTACTTTAATAAATGGAGTGAAGTTGATATAATTACTAGCATTAATGTGACATCTTTGTCACACAATAGTGATGAGAGAGCTGAGAGGTCATACAAAGGAACAACGAAAGGTAAAAAGAAAATACTGGCAAAGGAACAACGAAAGGTAGAAAGACAATACTGACAAAGGAACAACGATCGCTACAACTTAGAGGTGTCAAACGTGCCGGGCCGGGCCGGCCCGGCACGTTCTTAAACCGTGCTCGGGCCCGTGCCGTGCCCGGGTGAAGAAAATCGTGTGCCGTGCCGTGCCTGGCATGAGCCGTGCCGTGCCTGGCCCGGCACGCCGGCACGGGTCCATCCCGTGCCGGTTCACCAGGCACGCGTGGCACTGGCGGCGTGCCACGCGTGCCGTGGCGTGAGTCGTGATTCACGACTCATGAGTCACGACTCACGACTCACGGTCACGCCTTGTGGGTCGTGACCCACAAGGCCGATTACTGCTCAATCTTATCACCTTCTAACAATAAGAATCTTGATTTATTACAGTAGTGGAAATCATATGAGTCCGCCTATCCCGTGCTATCTAGGATGGCACGGGATCTACTGACTCCTCCGGTGTCGAGCATAGCATCGGAGTCTGCTTTTTCTGTTGCAGTGAACGTGATTTCGGATAGGAGATCGAGATTACGTCCAGATATGGTTGAGGTCTTGGCATGTTTGAAGGATTGGGAGGAATCGAGATTTAGCATCAGTGATCGTGCTGAAGCTGGGACTGTGACAGACACTGCAGTCGCATCCACATCCACTACGATGGCGGAGGAGCTGATTACCGATGATGATGACCCATATGATACTGATCTTGATGTTGCGGCTGATGATTCTCATGATATGCCGCTTGACGATTGATGCTCATCTGCTCTTTTTTTCGATGTTTTTTATTTATTTTATTTATACGTTTTGTTTGTACTTTGTACCATACGTTGTGTTGAAACTTATACTTGTTTTGTTCGGACTATTGGTTTCAAAAGCATTAATGGTAATTTTTCATTTGTGTAGTTTAATTTTTTTTTAATTAAAATTTTTACTAACTTAATGTATTTATTTATTATTTTACCATTTAAATTTTATTTTAAAATTTAATAACTTTAAATTTTAATATATAATTAATAAATTATAATAATAAAAAAAGCTAAACTTAATTGAAAAAAAAAAAAAAAATTTTCTAATATTTTTTTGTTTTATTTAATTTTAAATGTTATATTTTTTACAAAAAATTATATTTTTTAATTATTACTAATACTCTAAAGTATATACAGTAACTTAATAAAAAAATTAAAAAAAAAATTTTGTAATCTGCCATTTAGGGCTGGCCTCCCGGGACCCGGACCCCGGTTGACCCGGTCCCGCGTTGCGGCACCCGCCCCGCCTGCCCTGCCGTGCGCCCGTGCCACCTCGCCTGGCCTGTGAGTGGCAAGGCGTGCCCGAGCGTGCCAGGCACGGCACGGCACGGCCTTGCCATGCCCACGGGTCGTGCCGTGCCTGCCTTTAACTGACCGTGCCGTGCCGGGCACGGCACGGTGGCACGACCGTGCTTGTGAAAAACGGGCCGTGCCGTGCTGGGCCGGCCCGTTTGACACCTCTGCTACAACTTACATACCAATGATCAGACTAATGATATTTTTCTTAAAACTCTCACAAGATAATTTATTTTCTTTTCTTCTAAGTTAGAGATTTGTTACATGTACACCCCAACTTAAAAGGGATTTGTTGATTTGTAGTTTATTTTCTATTCTTTTATTTTTTTATTTAAGAGCATCCAACTTATGGGCTTCCCCAAACCATATATATGTAGGGTGTATGTTATACTCTAACTATAACTTTCATTTTGATATAATTTTATTTTTTCATTTTTCACATTTTCTTGTTCCTCTCTCCAATCCTTTATGCTGAAGAAAGTTCTCTAGCACAAACCTTAAGTTTGATATGATCTTATATGACAATCTTTCAAGACAATATTGACCTCAACTTTCTTATTTTACACAACACAACATATTATGGGAATTGTCAACATCATTATATAGTAGCCTCTAGCTTAAGTAGATGTGTCAAACGGGTCTTTCCGTCCCGGCATGAGGCATGGCATGATTCAGCTGTGCCTGGCCCGGCACGGCACTGAAATTTCCTGTGTCCATGCATGTGTCGTGCCTGCCATGGCACGAACCACGTCATGCTGTGCCGAGGCCAACCAGGCCACGTGTTATGCATGGCCCGGCATGGTACCGTGGCCCAGTTAGCCCGGTACCTCGGCACGAACCGAGGTACCGCACGGTCAGGCTAAGGCTCAGCCCGATTGATTTGGAAATCAGTCGGGCCCGAGTCCAAACCAACCCCAACAATACTAAAATTTAAAAAAAATTAAAATAATTTAAATTTTAGCCGTTAGAATTCACCTCCAATGGCTATGGGGTAGAATCCGATGGCCCGCATGATTCTGTACCATAAAAAATGATTAAAAAAATTCAAAAAAATAAAAAAAAAAAACTTTTTTTAAAATTCTAATTTTTTTTCTATAAAAGCCCCCCCCCCCCCCCCAATTTATATATTTTTCAAAAACATATAATCTCACATTCTCACTCTCTCAAATCTCTTTCCTAAAATTCTCTCTTGGGATTTTCAATTTCGGCTCAACTTTTCGGGAATTGTAACTCAGCCTCATCTTTAGTTGGTGTTTGTATTGGTCTTTGAAAGTTGGATTTTTGATACACGTGTTTTTCCTTTACACTGCTTTACGGGTATTTCTATTTTTTTTAATTAGTTAATCAAAGTCTTAAACTTTTAATTTAAAAATAATTAGTTTTTTACTTTCTCTCTCTCTACTCTTTAAGTCTTAAGCTATTCTCTTGTCTAAAAAATCAAAAATTAATGATAAATACAAATACTAATGAAATTAATATAAATTTAAAAAATAAAAATCTTACACAAAGGTCCGAGGCTGCTAAAACTTTGGTTTCTCCGGTCTTATTAACTCAAATATCTAAAAAATAAAAAAATTAGGATGACTTCTGTAATTTAGTCTTAGTTTAATATAATAAAATAAAAAAAAATTTAAGAATGATAAAGAAGAAATAACACAGTACAATTATTGTAAGATTATTTTAACTTGTAAGAGTGTTTGAGAATTGACACCTTAAGAGGTTTGCCAAATTATGCACCAAAAAATATGATGCATTAGATCCTAGGCAAACTCAACTTAGCACTATATTTTTAAGACTAGATCCAGTTCAGTCTCAAAATTTACCCCCATTATATACCACAGCTAGTTGGGTAGGGAAGACACGGTCAAACTTATCACATTGATAGATCTTCCAATCAGATTTTCAGAAAATCCAAGGGTAGTGAGCATCATGAAAACATATTTTCAGCCTTCTTATCGTATGATTCCTATGTCCACATCTATGAACGACATGCTAAAATATTATAAGTTAAAAAAATAAATAATAATTAATAAATTTATGATATATTGTGAAGTGGTATCCGTAACATCTGATATCTGAATTAGTCACGATGATGCATCTTAGCATGTCTCACCACTCACTATGTAGATTTTAAATGGACTATAAATAAAAAATTTTAGGATTCTCTGAGATTTTTCATCATCATAATAGCCCGACCATTTTTAAGTGTATGATAAACATTTTTATAGGATATAAAATCAAAATAAAATTTTTAATATCATATTCAATAACATATATAATAATAAAGTAGCGATTAACATATTTGTTTAAAATATTAGAGACAGACCATTAGTAAAGATTTTTCACGTCAGCTGCATGTATCACGTGATTAACTTGATTGTACAAACAAGAATGAATGTGTATTTCCCCCACTTTGAAAAACATACATAACTCACTAAAATATATTTGCATGTTTAGTAGATAACAAAAGTTCGATAGTCTATGTTTGTCTGCGAATCTTAAGAAAAAAAAATTCTGATTAGATGTGAGGCACCGTTGGAATTACACATACCTGATATTAAAGTCATGTGTTGGATACGAACACGTGATAACTAACTACGTCATAATAAGAGTGACAAACTTATTATTGATGATATTGACAGGCCTTCAAGAATTATATTTATAAAATTCGTGAAGATTTTTTATGACACGGCGAACATATATTCGTCGGTTTATACTCTCATGACTTGCATTGTACTCTGGTAATATGTAATATTAGTATCATATTTAGGAAGTATCGAGCTAACCCAACACTTAGCCATATGATTGCATATATGAAAACTAATTACTTAGAGTAATAGTTCATCATTTCATTTCTTTATTGTCTCGCCGCATGCACGGACCCTAAGATTAAAGTGAAAAGGATAGATAAAATTTTGAGTTACATTTTCTCGTGTATGAACCTGAAAGATCCATCTAAAAGGTTTATTCACGAGAAATTGACTAACTTTTTTACATGTTACGATGCTAGGTATTGTGATAGTACTAGTGAGACTGTGAGTACGAATATTGATACCATATTTGAAGATGATGAATTTTTCAATCGGTTAGTTAGAGGGGAAAGAAGGGATGGACCGTCAAATAGGAGCAAGCTGTCTCGGTAATTAAATATCGATTACTACTCGATCCTATCACATTCTGATACTAAGAATCTTGATATATTATAGTAGTGGTAGAAATCATATGAGTCCACCTTTCTCATACTATCTAAGATGGCACAGGATCTACTGATTCCTTTGGTGTCAAGCATAGCATCGTAGTCTACTTTTTTTGTTGTAGTAAATATAATTTTGGATAGGAGATTGAGATTACGTCCAAATATTGTTGAGATTTTAGCAAGCTTGAAGGATTAAGAGGATTCGAGATTTAGCATCTAGGATCGTGTTGGGACTGGAACTACAGCTATGTCAAAAGCAAAGGAATTGAGTGTTAAAGATGATCCATATGATAGTGATATTAATATTGAGGATGAGGATAATATTGATATGCCAATAGATGATTGATGAGATTGTCACTTGATACTTGACTGTTGACGATTGCGACATGCCGATAGCGATACTTATGTTATAGTTATATTTTTGCTTATGAGTTGTGATTGATTCTTATTTTTGATTTCGATGTTTTATACTTATTTTTATTTATATTGTATTTTCTTTGGTTTGGCCGTTTGAAACTTGACTTTGTGAGTGTGAATTTTTTTAGAACAGGCCCGTATGGGCCTGACCTGGCACGGTCAAAACCCGGACTGGTCGTGCCGGACCTGGCCTGAAAAACCCATGCCAAGCCAGGCACGGCACGGTACAATAACCATGTTGTGCCTGACTAGGCACAATAGCACGGTTGGACCGGCAAAATCATAAAGCAAAATGTAGATTATAACAATATGTTGACACCTCTAAGCTTAAGTGAGCACTTTGATCTGGAAAAAAAAAATGTGGACTTATCCTAGATACAGACTTGGGACTATTAGGAGCACATCTCATATCATAAAGCAAAATCATCTATGTAACATATTGTGGTAACTTTCATTCCTTATAATGTATTATCAACATATTGTTAAGCACAAAGGCAAAGACCCACATGTGTCATAAGATATGGAACTAACCAAAGCAAGCTCAATGGAAGATGCACACTAATTCGATTCAAATGTTGATTCTGAAGGAGATGAATTTGATATGGAACTGGCCAAAACAAACACATCCGAGAATGATCAGAAAAAAGTGTTCTCAGCCTGGAAATTGACATGAGTGTGATTCAAAGTTCACAATTCAAGTGACAAGATCAGATCAATCAGGCAAAAGCAGCATTGTTTACTAAGCATCGTGTTTTGCAATATAATAGTTCTGTTGTTGCTCGATGTTAAGTCAAAAATAGAAGTCAAATGAGTTTACATAATTTTATGTGAAAATATTCTGTGAAAAAATGTTGATCCAGAAATTTTCAATAAAAAATGTGAACTTAACTAGGTTGCACACAAACAAATGTGAACTTAAGGAAATGGTTATTGGCATCTCTCATGATACAGATATATAATATAGTTGTTCAGCTACTTGAACTGAGACTGAAGAGGATAAGTGAGACTGAGCATATTACTAATCAATTTACACAATTGACACAATTATCCACATAATTTCTGAAGGTTTTCCTAGTCGATGTTGAGACTACAAAGAGTGTAAGATAATTAGATAAACTTTTAGGCATGATATTCTTATATTCATTACCTGATAAATTTTCAGGATTCTGCAACCATATTTTGGGAAAGTATTTTATGTGTCGGTATACCTCACGGGATGAGATTTTAAAAATAAAAAATAGACATCTAGTTGAGAGAAATTGAACACTCCTATTTCATGAGTAATTAAAAATATATTTTTGAGAAAATATAGTATTTTTGAAATATTCTCATTAATTAAATGTCTTTTTTATTATTTATCAGTGTCTGCCCTTTCAGATCTTACATCATTAAGAGAAAGTATTTAATCTGCCTCCTAATTTTTTTAAGTATTTATATTGTCTATAATCTCTCCACAAGATATGATAAGATAATACAAATAACCTTGAGATATAACTTTCTTAGATGCCTAGTATCTAAAAAAGATAAAAATATTTTCTACTAAAGTTTGATTTGATTTTAGTAAATAATGACATTATATTTTTTAGTATTACTCATTTTTTAGAAAATTTAGAAAAAGTAATAATCTAAAAAATTACTTTTCATTAATCTTTAATAATCTCACTTGAACCTTCAACTAGGTAAAAGAATCATCTATCAATTACAACTTAACTTGTTGATCCATATTATAATGACACTTTTATAGAATCATTATATATACCAAGAAGTATGGATCATGTTGATTATAAAATTATCAAAAATTCTAAGAAGAAGAAATATCCCTCTAGTCCAAATGAGAGACAAATCCATTAATCTAATCCAATGTGAACTCATGACAAGTTAGAGACTAAGAGATTTGATCACTTCGAATTTAGAATATATACTATAAGAATAAAACATATGTAATTTGGTCAAATCAAAGACAAGTCTACAAAAAAACCAAATAATCATACAATCAACCTCTCTTCAATTGACATTTTGATTGCCCACCATAATTAACAAATGGGTTGCACTCAATGCATAATCTTGTAGGTTTTGTTGTATTTATATTTTCCTCATTCTTTTATATTTTTATTACTTCTCCTAATTCACTACTAGAAAAATTAATTCTCCTTCTGAGAAAATGTCTATTCTAGGATAGTATCAAACAATATTTGAAAAAAAAAAAAGATAAATATCATCCATTCCATTAAAACTTGAGAACTAAGACTTACAGGATAATCTATTATTAATTGTAGAAGCATATTCACTATGAAGACATATCCACATGAGAAAGTATATCACATTGAGGCGAGACTATATAAAGAGAATTTACTCAAACATTGAAGCGAAACTATATAAAGTATATCTCCAATTACTAAAAAGTCTCCGTATAGATTCTTATTTTATTAGCGACATCACACGGACGAAAGATATATACTAGCAAGATGTGACGAATATATTTCTTTACGGTGATGATGAGGAAAAAATATATAAGGAGTAATCACTTGGATTTCGAGTAGTATAATCAGGCACAATTTATAGATTATGAAATATATAATAAAAATAAAGTAATTACCAAAAGCCTAATGGTACATTCTATAAAGTAACCAGATAATTATATAATCAATCTCTCTAAATTTTAACCATCTAATAGTCTTCCGAAAAAAAGTAAATGAGTCATACTTAGCACCCAATCTCATTGGTTTTATACTTTAGTTTTCTTTCTTTTTATTTATCTTTTATTACTTCTCATAATGATACTAGGATATTCAATTCTCTTTCTAAGACAATATCTAACCTAAGATGGTGTTTGACCATATTTGAAGAGATAGGTATCATCTGCTTTAATTAAACTTGAGAATTAATATCACGACCTGCATGATATTTTAAATCTAGCACCTACTCAAAAAGATTGGATATTCATTTTTTTTCTTATTAATCATTATTATGATAGTTAGACAACAAAATAAATAGCTTTCAGTTTGATTATAATTTCATGATCAAATGAAGATTTTAAAGATTCATAATAAATTTATTATTACTATTAATATTCAAATAGCTGCACAACAAAATAATATTTTCACATAGACGTTGAAGATATCCTAATTTATATTTCTTTCTTTCAAACTTAATATTTTTAACATTTATGCATTATTTTGAGGATGATATTATAGTTTGTTATTTCTTTATGTATGTTTTGTCTTCTTTTTTTCATAATACATGGGAGCACCCAGCATGTGGTATGCCTAAATTCATTGGCACATTATATAAAGGCACCACTTGTATGACTTTTTATGTATTTGAAGCTACTGAATTGTTATGTTTTTGGTTTTGTTATCAACAAAATGCAAGCCAAAAAGCCAGCCCGGCCCTATCAGTCTAGATCATCAAGCAGGGATGGGTAAATTTTTTGGAAGATGAGGCTATCGAGCCCACCCTTGATATAGCAACGGCAGCATCCCAAGCTGTATTGTATGCAACAGCACTGTAATAGTTGTGGAAGAAGAATATGCCTACGTTGGAGTCTGCTCGTACTTAACTGTGGATAGGACAATATCTGACCCAGTTAAGCCAAGCAACCAGTTTGGGCGGGCTGAGTCAGGCTAGATGACCCAAGTTTCCTATTATATTATAAATCATCAGCACCTACAGTCAACACAGTTAATGACCGTTACTGTGCTGGTACAATAGTGACAAATGGATCACTATAATTTTTTCTCTCACAACTTTAGTAATATGTAAAATGGTGTCATGTGAAATGCTGAAATAAATATTAAAGCAAATTCAATCATCTCATCCTCGAAATAAAAGATCACCAGGAGTATCCTTGTGTTACAAGTACTCTATACATATGGAACATACAAAGTTCAAAAAATACTACTGAAAACAAATCATATACAAATTGAAAATGTATATAAAATAAAATAAAATACATCTCGGTGAATTCAAACTCACAGATTAAAAAGAAACCAACAGCAGTATGCCTCCAGCAAAGAACAGCAAAATACCAATGCAATAAAATTAGAACTAGAAAAGGAAAAAAAAAAAATGGGTTCCTGCAAAGCATTATCATCCATCTAAATTCTAAACTAGTCTCGACCAAATCAATTGGGCTTGAATCAATTGAATTGACAGACCTCACTTGACCTAAACTGAATAAGATTCATGAATAGAGGTGCCAAGCAGGCCGGCCAGCCCGGGCTTGGCACGAGACACGGCTCGACTGAGTCATGTATGGCCCGGAAGGACATGGTCCGAAACCATGCCTCGAATTTAGTCATGCCTGCCCAAGGCATGGCTAGTGCCATGCTGAGCCTGAGGATGTTGTGCCTCGTGTCAGGCCAAGCATAACCCACGTGCATAGCCCGTTGGGACGGTTCACAAGCCACAGAAAATCGAATAACCAGATTTTTGTGACCCGCCCGCGCCCGGACTCATTTTTTTAAAAAATGATTTTTTTAAATTTTTTATTTATAGTTATTTGTCACATTCACTTGGCAGGTTTTTTTAATAAAACCTGCCCAGTTGACATGACAAATGGTGTAAGGAGAGAGGTCCCAATGGCTCATGGTCGTGGAGGTGGACTCACCATGGGTCCACGCAACAGCTACGGCCTACGCCTACCACGAGGCGAATGACCGCATGCATTAGGCACGATCAGGAACGATCCAGTGGTAGTGGTAGTGGCCAGTGGATAGTGCATGTGGTGGCGGTGGCAGTGGCGGTGGCTGGTGGTTTTGTGGGCATGCCGGATCATGCCCACAAACCCGGCATGATCCGGCATGACCCGAGAGGACCCGGCAAGTTAGGTATGAATCTTCCAGGAATCGTGCTGGTCGTGCTGTGCCGGGCAAGGCACGACCGACACGGCATGGTGGCCCAACTTGGCCACCCAATAACGAGCCGTTCCGGCAAGGCACGGCTCATTCGACACCTCTACTCATGAGCAAAATACACCAATCAACATGTCAGAAAGGCACCAGCAAGCTTTCCATAAGCATCGGTAGGAAGAAAAACTCAGAACCCAACAAAATGTTTTGTACCATATCGCCCTTGATGCAACCTTAAGTACCAGCTCTACTTTGTTTGTACAAATATAAAGAGAGATTATAACTCCTATTTTTATTCTGTTAAACTAGATGAACACCCTTGCATAAAAGAAGAAGAATACAAAACCTTGCCTTCATAACTAATTTTTCATCTTTGACCTTCTTCAGTTTATTTGTTAGATCATTAATAATATCAGAAATTCCTGAGAAAAACAAATCACCAACAGATCAGCATGGAATTTAATTTAGGATTCAAAACCAAAATAAATAGAAATATTAAGCTTACTTTTAAGCTCCTGCAATAAAGCATTGCTTAAAGTCTCCGCATCCATCAATTCCTGAGACTTCAGTTGAGTCTCATCAAGCATCGCCTCCGTTTCTATGGATGATATCAAAGCCTCCAGTTCATGCTTACGCCTCTTCAGGTTAGTTGACAGATTAGTCTCGAGCTCTGCTTTTCTTGTTTCGGTCTTATCAAATTAACATGCACATTAGTAAAAACAGAATCAGACAGACATAAAAACACCACCAAAATGGATGACCAAGTTTCAGACCTCGATACGATCGGACCGGTAAGAAATTAGCTTCTCTTTAAGATCAGAAATCAACGGGTTCAACTGTGATAGAAGATTTTTTTCCTCTGCCGTTAAGTGATCACTTAGGTCAGTCCCTATCTCAGCCTGTTTCATAGCCACATCACCTTGAAGCTGACATATTTGATATCGAACATCTTCCAGAGACCTCATCTAGAAAAAACATTGTGAAGTCATCGAACTAAAGCCGCCCCCATAGATTTTCCCAAAATTAAAAACAAAACAATTTAAAATTGTAACGAAAAAAAAACATATTCATGAATAGTCATTTCTGGCAAACTTCAGCCAGCGAAGTTGGGTGAGGTACGCTGGAAATGCCGAACATAAAACCACTAAACTCAACATCCAAATACAATTTAGATTAGCAGAAAATACATTAGATGGACAAAAAAATATAATATTATCATGCTTATTATTGTAGTTTACAAGAATATTAATAGAGGTGTCAACCGGACCGGGCCAGCCCTGAACTTTCCCATGCCGAGGCCAACCGGGTCTTGTGCCGTGCCTGGCCCAGCACGGCACAATGGCCCGTTGGCACTGTACAGTGCCGAAATCAATTTTTTTTATAAAATTAGGGTTACTGGGGCGCCGAAACCCTAATTTTTTTAAAAATTAGGGTTTTGGGCGAGCCCGATTCCTAATTAATTTTTAAATTAGGGTTTCGGATGCGCCGAAATCCTAATTTTTTTTTAAATTAGGATTTTGGGCGTACCGAAATCCTAATTTCTTTTTAATTTAGGGTTCGGCCGGACCAGGCCGAACCTGGCGAACCGTGCCACGGGCCCGTGCCGGGCTGAACCCCCACAAAACCATGCCTGGCCCGGCACGAAAGCACGGTTGGTCTTGAAAAAAATCGGTCGGGCCGGCCCTGCACGTCCCGTTGGACACCTTTAAATATTAATACACATGATATCATAAAAACTCTAATATTAAAAATATTTGGGAAAGAGTATTAATGATATGATTGATCACCTGAAAAATTTTTGTGATGCATGGGATTGCAAGTGTCATTATACAATGGTCATTAGAAGTGTCGAATGAGTCCGGAGGTAGAGGCACGACACAAGGCATGGCCCAAACTGGTTGTGCAAAGCCCGGTACAGCACAGTCCAGAACCATGTTTGAACTCAGACCATACCTGACACAGTGTATTAATATTTGTGTCGTGTCATGTTGGAGCAGATCATGTCCCATGACAGGCCAAGAATATGTGCCAAACGGGCTGGGCCGGACCAACCCAACCAATTTTTTTCCAGGCCAACCGAGGCTCAAGTGCCATGTCAGGCATTGCATGTTATAGTACCATGCCTTGCATAGCACAGCATGGTAATTTGGAGGGCAGGGCTGGCAATTCCCGAGGCATGAAATCAACATAGGTTTGGGCATGTTTGGGCCAGATCATTGGATCAGGATAAATTTAGGTTGCGCTATATTTTAAAAATTAGGATTTGAGTCCCATGTCGTCGTCCTTGTCGAGCCTGCCTAGCCATCACCTGCCAGACGACGCCACATCGTCCCCCATTAGGCATCATTTCATCGGCCGTTTAGCACGTCACCAATGTCGTGCCCAAGCGTTAGGCACCCAGGTCGTGCCTAGCAAGGCACGCGGGCAAAAGACCCTCAGCCTGGCACGACAGGAGCCATTCCATGAACCGGCCTGGCACATGAAAGAGTCTGTGCCGTGTCGTGCCGGGCCAGACAGAGTAGAGTCGGGACATGCCTAGGGCCAGGCCCGGGCAACGCAGCCCGTTTGACACCTATAGCCAGGAATGACCCACATATCTTGCTTAGTGGCATGGTCTACAGGCACAATGACTCATGACCAAGTTGGATTTTTTTGGTTTGTGATCTACTTAATTCCCCATAGATCGGGATTTTTTCGTAAAAGATGTCGGATTTTACAGAGACTACTACTACAACACAATCAGAGGAGATTGTTCGATCTCAACAACCTAGAGAATTGCAAAAATATTCAAGTTGCATAAGGCTGGATGAAAAAAATTACGTTAAATTGTCTCAACTTGTTTGTACTATGCTGAAAGGGAAAAGGAAGATCAGTCATCTTATAGGTACAAGGTCGAAACCAGGAGAACCACATTTTGAAGCACGGGTTAAAAAGGATTCTATGTTTATGGCATGCCTGTGAAATTATATGTTTCCTGAGATTAGCGATACATATATGTTCTTGGCTACGATAAAAATATATGGGATGCAATCCAACAAACATATTCAAAAGCTAGAGATACTGCTTAAGTATACGAGGTCAAAATGAAGATGATTACTGCAAAACAATATAGTTAAATAGTTACTAAATATGTCAATCATTTGAAAGCTTTGTGGCAAGGATTTGATCATTATAGGGTTATAAAAATCAAATATACTAAAGATGCTACTATTCTTAAAGAATTTCATTGAGCTAGATAAAATCTATGATTTTCTTGTTGGGCTTAACCCAAATTTTGATCAAATGCGAATTCAATTTCTTGGCAAGCAGAAGGTTATGTGCTTTAATGAGGTGGTGATGCTGATTCAAGGCGAGAAAAGCCGAAGGAGTGTTATCTTTGAATCACAAACATTAGATGGATCAGCCCTAGTTAGCAAAAACAAAATATCTTGGGAAAGGAAAAAAAGTTCTGCCTAAACCCTTCAAAAGAGACAATCAGTGGAAGGATAACAATGACAATCTCTAGTACACCTATTGCAAGAAACTAAAGCATACAAAAGAAAAGTGTTGGAAACTAAATAATAAGCAACCAAGTCGTGAATGGGGAAACCGTGAAGGACGGCAAAGGCCTCAAACACACATAGCAGAGCATCTTAAAATTGAGGAAAATTCAACAATAGGCAAGTTCAATGATGAAGAAATGGATAGGCTAAAAAACTTATGAAAATCCCTTGACAAACCTACTGGAGCTTGCTCTTTGGCTCTTTCAGGTATACCTTCATTCTCTTTTTGCATAAATACCTCAAACAAAGTTTATGATGATTATTGAATAATAGATTATAGTGCCACAGACCATATGATATCCATATCTCAACTTTTCCATACATGTACTCCCAGCCCAAGTAACAAGAAAATTGGTGTGGCCAATAGCTCTTTAGACGCTATTGCAAATTTCGGAGACATATACATCACACCTACCCGTAACCTTAAAAATATCCTCCACATATCAAAATTATCACCCACCCTTGTTTCCATTCAAAAGCTTATACATGATCTTAAATGTTATTTTATTTTTTTTCTCCTTATTGTGTTTTTCAGGAACAGGGCTCGGGGAGGAAGATTGGACTTGTTAAGGAAATGAATGATCTTTACCACCTTAAATCATCTTAGAAAACTAGTAATAATTTGTCTATCTTTTCTCAGTTCCTCAAATAAAGATATCATTTGATTGTATCATCTACGTTTAGGTCATCTATCTTTTAGGGTTTTAAAAATCATTTTCTCTCATTTGTTCCAAGCATCAAATATTTTTGAGTTTCATTGCGAAGCTTGTGAATTAGCAAAACATATTCATGTATCTTTTCTTATTAGTAATAAAAGAAGTTATCATCCTTTTTATTTGATTAATAGTGACATATGGGGTCCTTCGACTATTCCTAATATTTATGGAGCTCGTTGGTTTGTATCCTTAATTGATGATTGCACTTGGGTTACATGAATTTTTCTTCTTAAACAAAAAACTGATGTTAACATTTTGATACCTAATTTTCATTCAATGGTTCAAAACCAATTTGGAGTTAAAATAAAAATATTTAAGACGGACATTGCTAAAAATTGCTTCAACCAGATATTGTCCCCTTATTTTCAATCACATAATATTCTCCATGAGTCATCATGTGTTAACACACCCCAACAAAATAAGATAGCTGAGAGAATAAATAGATATTTACTTTACACAACACAAGTCTAATTCATTCAAGAGAATGTTCCTAAGTTTTATCAGGAGATAGTTGTTCTTACTGCCACACACCTTATAAATAGAATTCTCTCACGATTGTTAGACAACAAAAATTGTGTAAAGGTACTTAAAAGTTTCTTTCCACATTTCAAAATCTCAAATGAGCTCACTCCAAGGATATTTGGGTGCACTACATTTGTTCATGCCCACAACCAATATAGAGACAAATTAGATCCTCAAGCCATAAAATATGTCTTCCTTAGTTACTTATCCACTCAAAGAGATTACAAATATTACAACCTCTTAATCAGAATATTTTACATCTCTGCAGATATCAAATTCACTGAAAATAAACCTTTTTTTTTCCAAGACATCTCCTCAAAGAAAGATTTCAATGATTGAAAATAGTTCTTATGAGTCATTTGAACCCTTGACTTTCCTCATGTCTCAACCCATGGTGATGAAGAATTTGAGTCATCCAAATCAATCACATTCGAGTCACCCAATTCTACCACTGAATATGTGTCATCCCTTGTTCTCACCAATGTCACTAGCAATTTTCAATAATTTCCTAAGGTGTATTCAAGAAAAGAGGTCTTCTAGAACCAAAGAAGGTTCAAAAATCCAACTCAGACCCTAGAAATAAAATCACAGTAAGATCAAACTTACCATTACATACACAACCTGATGAAACTTCTACTAACAACCTTGACCTTCCCATTGCTATCAGAAAAGGCACCAGAGAATACACTAACTGATCACTCTATTTACTATCACACTATGTATCTCTTAAGAAACTATCGCCAATTTACAAGAATTTCATTATGAGTCTACACACTACTATTATCCCTGACACTTTTTCTGAGACATTAACAAAAAAAGAATGGAAGGATACTATGAGAAAAGAGATGCGTGTATTAGAAAAGAATAAAACATAAGAGATCAGAAAAATACCAAAAGAAAAAAATATTATTAATTGCAAGTAGATTTTCATACTAAAATATAAGGCTGGTTGATCACTTAAAAGACATAAAGCAAGATTAGTAGCCAAATAGTACACTCAAACTTATGGAGTTGATTATTAAGAGACTTTTGATCTAGTTGCAAAGATAAATATTATAAGAATCATATTGTCATTGGCTGCCCACTACAATTGGCAACTCATAGAGTATGATGTTAAAAATATATTTCTTCGTGGTGATTAAGATGAAAAAATTTACATGAACATCCGACTAGGATTTGAGGGGAACACAGGTAATAAGGTGTGCAAGTTAAAATATCTTTTATTAGCTATAAACAAAGTCAAGGTGATCACACTCTCTTCATTAAGCACCACTTGCAGGAAGAGTAATTGCTCTTCTAGTCTATGTTGAAGACATCATGGTGACTGAAAATGATGAGAGAGAGAAGCATGAAGTGAAGCAAAGCCTAGCAAAAAAGTTTAATATAAATAAACTAGAGAAACTAAAGTACTTCATCAGATTTGAAGTGGCATATTCTACACAAGGGATCTTCATCTCTTAACAAAAATATGTGACTGATTTATTGGCAGAAACAGAAAAGATTAGGGGTAAACCAATCTATATCCCAATGGATCCAAACCATAAGTTGGGAGAAGCTAGAGAAAAACTAATAGTAGATAAAAGAATATACCAGAGATTGGTTGGTAGGCTCATATATCTTGCTGACACTCAACCAAACATCGTTTACTCTGTGAGCGTGATCAGTCAATTCATACATGATTCAAAAGAATCTCATCCCCATGCAACCCGCAAGGTACTGCATTACTTGAAAGGCAACCCCAAGAAAGGAGTTATATTCAAGAAGAATGATACAATTGCTTTAGAAGTATACACCGATGCTGACTACGCAAGTTTAATAGTGGATCGAAGATCAACTACATGGTATAATACTTTTTTGGAGGTAATTTGGTAATATGGAGAAGTAAAAATAGAATGTAATAACAAGATCGTCTGGAAAATCAGAAGTTAGGATCACTGCTCAAAAATTATGTGAACTACTTAGGCTGAAAATTATTCTAAATGATTTGAGAATCAAGTTGAATGATCCTATGAAGCTCTATTGTGACAAGTTGGCTATCAATATTGATCATAACCCTATACAACACGATATGACAAAACATATTGAGATTGATAGACATTTCATCAAAAAAAAATGGAGGAAAAAATAGTATATATGTCGTATGTACCATCAAACCATCAAGTAGCTGATATTTTAACAAGAATTGAACAGTTCAATATTTCATGATATTATAATTAAACTGGGAATAAAAGACATCTATTCCTCAGATTGAGGAGGAAATGTTAAGTTGTAAATAAATTATAAATAGAATAATATAATTTTATAAAATCTCTCAATCTAAGGGACTTGTCTTCCTTAATTTAAGGGATGTCTCCCCTCAATTTAAGGGACTTGTCTCCTTTAACCTAAGGGATGCTTCCTCAACTTAAGAGATATTTTTTGACTCCCTTAGGTTAAGGGTTTTTGTTTTCTAATTCCTTTCTTATAATCCCCTATATAAGGGATATGGATAGTCAATCTAAGGAGAGTACAATTATTATTTTCATCTCTTGTAATACTTCTCTTATTATTTTTCATTCTATATTTCGTACCATAATCTCTCAAAAAATAAGTTATATCTATATCAATAAAATATGTAAGATTTTCAAGATCTTTCATCTGAAATTATACCTAAATATATTTCTTAAGTAACGTAATCCTCGACTTACTATCTCTCATAATTAGAACATAATTCATATAGTCAATCAATAAAAATATCCTTAGTAGTCCTCCAAAAAAACAAAAAGACTAACAAACATTTGTAACCCAAGCAAAATGATTGTATGTGAAAAACACTCAAACCAGACTCTCGGTAACTACTTCAGACCATACAATAACTTATGTAATTTGCAAATTATATCTGACTGCATGGCTCTAAATCTATGTTATTGCTCCATATATACTTATTTTTTAGAGTCGCCATGAAGAAATATTTTTTTTTTACATTTTGCTTGTATATCCTCCAAAAAATCATATTGAAACCAATTTAATCATTGAAGAGAACTTATTTTAAGTATATGGAAAAATGATAATACAATATCAAACACCTCTTTTGAATATGTTTTAATCTCACACAACAAATATGTTACCATTGACTTCCTCCCTCTTGGATAACCTATGCCAACTCTCATCATCAAGGCATAATAAAAACATTGTAATGACATGACTAATCATATAAATTCTGTTCAATATGAATATACTTATAAATATTTGAATCACCCTCTAGTAAATCTCTTAGAGGACTAAAAATTTATTCTCACCGAGAATATAGATCCAAAATATAACTGATCACTCAACTCTTCAATACATTTTGCCATGTCAACATAGGTATCAGTCCAATAATTTTTTATCACAATTGCATCCAAATCACATAATAAGTTGTCTCAACATAATCAGTCAATTTGTAAGAGAATAACTGCTTAATCATTATACAAAAAAAATATTCCCAAAGGATATATCTATGCATCTAAGTTACACACATTCTTGCATGTATCATAATAGTAAAACATGTTGGACTCACATAGATAAATTGACAGTCAAAGATACACTAAAAATTATATAACAATTATCATTTATTTTTTAGTATTAGCATGTGATGGCTCTTATAAAAAGTGACTAGCATAACACTGAGCAACAAATCAAATCTTCACTAACGTTACCAATAGAGAATTGACATTTGTCTCCAAATTTTACTGATTTATTCCCTATAATCTCATACTAATTCCAACCATCATTTGATAAGTCCTAATACAAAATAAATTTCTAAAAAATGCAAATCAGACATAAATAACACAAGCCACCAATGCTTCATGCTAAACCAATTGTGCGGAAGATGCACCTGCTCAACCAAGCCAACTTTTGTAGCAACTACCATTTATACTTTCATTAGTTTCTAAACCACCAAGATCTTGTCATTACGCATCCAATGACCACAAAATTACTCAACAACTATGAAAAGACAAAAAAAAAACATATGGTTGCTTCCACAATATGGTAATGCAGCCATCATCAATACCAAATGCCAATGGACATTACTGCCAACAACGGCAGGAGCGCCACCACCAACAGATTTGACATCCACCTTTATCCAATGAATTGATGCTTTGATATTGTTGAACTTTATAATTTAAAAAAAAAAAAAGAATAATAACACTCACATGAACAATAATATACAACGCATGCCCTTTTATAATGGACAAATATAATTGGACAGCCCATAAATCAGACATTCCTATCAAATTTAAAAAAAAATAAAAATTAAATAAATAAAAATCACAACACCCATCAAGTTGGTGCATATCAATTCAAAATAATCAGATTAAAAGAAACAAAAATAAGTTGAGTCATCTTCAAAATATTTTTAAAGGAATTTATTATCTGCTTTATTCTCTGAATTATATTATAGTAGTAATTTTATCTGGAATCTTCTTCCTAAGAAAAAATTAATCAACATCTGTCATTCAATTGCTCATATAATACTAGAATAAAAATTATATATCGAATTATCTAACTATCATAATAAATAATTAAAAAAAGTAGATACTCAATTATTTCAAGCAAATGACATATCTAAATCATCTCATAAGTGACCGTTATTATCAATCTATAATTTATTTTATACTAAATCTCAAAATAATTATGCCCCTTAATTTTTAATGAAATAATATTATCTCAAAGAAAAGTACAAAATCTTATCATAAATTTCATCTCAATACATGTTATTCAACTCAAATTTGAATACACCAATAACAATATATTTCCAAGATCTATGAAAAAAATCACAAACCCTAAAAACTTCTTCACATACATTAGTAAGCAAAGAAATGTATCAAGATAAATATATTGAGAAAAATCTATAAACTAACTATACTAATAGTGTATCTTATATCTAATTTTATTATATTTAAATAATAAATCTTTCATATAATTTTCTTATAAATAATTGAGTCAATTAAAATGATTGCATCAGAAATAAAATTAATATATGAATTTATAAGAATAGAAGCTAAAATACAATCCAAAAGATCAGCTTCTACAAAAATATTAAGTGTATATCTCCTCGATAACAAAATGATATTTCTTATAGAATAAGTCGTATCTATGTCAAAAAAAGATTTGAGCCTCTTAAGGTTCTTCATTTGAAATTATATTTGAAGGTATACTTTTAGTTAGATGATTCACAACTTATTATTTCTCATAATTAAAATATCATTCTCATCATTATATTATCAACACCCATGAAAAATAAAAAAAAAACCAATAACACAAATATGTAACCCAAATAAGAAGATTACATGTGAATCTTCACAAACTATACTATTGAATATTACTTCATGCCATACAACAATCTATAAATTGGATATGATTGTACTACTTGAAATCCATGTAGCTTCTCCCTATATGTCTCTTCCTCAAAGTCATCGTGAATAAATATATTTTTTGCATCTAACTGGTATATCATCTGACTGTGAGATACTACAAGAGAGAGAATATACAATGTGATCATCTTGATTACTAGAAAGTAAATATCATAATAATTCACATCAAATATATTAGTATATCTCATTGTTACATATCAATCTCCCAATTCATGCATGTAAAAAATATTTTTTTCTCTGCGCGATTTCTCTGCGCATCTTGAAGAAACCCTAGCGAGGAACCCGCGTCTTGAAGTAACCCGCGCCTAGCTCAAATCAAGCTCCTTTTATGCTGAAAATGGAGCAAAACGGCTTATTTTCAAAGAATAAGTCTTTTGCCTTGATAACAAAGGAGCCCACGCTTCCCCTATGCTCATTCGAAAAAAAAAACGGGAGTCCCGCTATCATATTTTCACCCGAAGAGATGAGGAAGTTACAGGCATCTTATGAACACATGCTCGTTGGGAAGTTCTCCCACGGCAGGCCTCGTCCGAGCGAAATACTTCAGTTTATCTCCTCTCTAAAGCTCACGGGTAAGGTAAAGTTGGCAGATTACGATGCACGCCATGTTTTTTTGCAGTGCTTCTCGAACGAGGACTTCTATCGTTTATGGCATAGAGGAATTTGGCAAGTTAACGGCTATCCTATGTGAGTGCTAAGATGGACGAAGAACTTCTGTCCAATGGAGGAGGCTCCCCTTGCTCCGGTATGGCTCACTTTGCCGAACCTCCCCATATATTTGTTTAACGCCCATTCTCTCTATGCTATCTCTTCTTGTTTGGGTAAAACATTAATTCGTGATGAGACCACGGTATCTATGACACGACCAAGCCAAGCTCGCGTCTGTGTGGAGTGCAACCTCCTCACACTTCCCCCTAACATAATATGGATAGGTGAAGGGGAAGATGGGCAGAATGAGAGATTTTAGCAAACGGTAACACCTGAAAATTTGCCCCCATATTGCCTTACCTGTAAAAAACTGGGGCATGATATGGATGTGTGTAAAATGGGAACAGAATACATAGGTAAGGTGCAATGGCAGGAAGGAAGAAGAAGTAGGGTTGAAAAATGGATAAGAAAAGAGGTTGAGTGCTCGAAACATGGAAATATGCAAGCTTTAGAGGATGAAGATGAAAGTAGGAGGGAGAAGGGAAATCTAAATATGGAGGATGGCAAAACTAATATAGAAATAAGTTTAGAGATAAGAAATGAGGAGAATAAGAAAGAGGGTTGGGAGGAAGTGATAGTTAGAAGGAAGAGAGGTAGAAAAAATAAATCTAGAAGGGTGTTAAAAGAAACTATTAGAGGATTATAGTTGGATAGATGAAGACCTCCTTGATTTTCCGGAAGAAGAATCAGAAGTATTAAGTTGCCCCTCATTCAGTATACTAGAAGTAAAGGAAAAAATTAATATAGAAGAAGTGAAAGATGATTTATCATTGTATGAGCAGAATTGTAGAAAACTTACTAGGGATCAATCAATGGAAGACATAAAAGGAATGACTATGCAACTTGGTAAACAAGGAAAATACGAAGAAATATCACAATCAATTGCACCCAAGAGTGCAAGGAATGTGAGAAAATATTTTGATAAAACATATGAGTCAAAACACACAACAAGATCACATTCTAAATTAAGTTTAAATGGTTAGTTACTTATATTGGAATATTAGAGGGGTGGCAAATAACCCCTCGATAAATAGATTAAAATATTTAATTAAAATATATAAAATTTCATTGGTAGTAATTGCAGAACCTTTGATCCAATAGGACCAACTTACTAAATATAGTCGAATTCTAGGGTTTAATAATTCATTTTCTAACCTAAATAGTAAACTCTGGATTATGTGACATAATTACTTAGACATTGATATATTGAAAGACAGAGAATAAATAATGCACTTTAAAATATCCGAAGACATAGTATCAGTAGTATATGCAAAAAATGATAAAAAATCCAGACTAGTCTTATGGGAAGAAATACAGAAAATTGCAGCAAAAAATATTCCCTAGTTGATAGAAGGAGACTTTAATGTTATAAGAAGTGATTCGGAAAAGAAGGGGGGAAAACCCCTAACACAATAGCAATGTCTCAATTTAATGAGGCAGTTTTTAGTTCTAATTTGATGGAAGTAGATTTCTCAGGCTCAAATTATACTTGATGTAATAACTGGCAAAAAAGAGGAGCAATTTGAGCCAGACTAGATAGAGTAATGTGTAATGCGAAGTAGGTAGCCTCACATGGGTCTACAGGGCTTAGATATTTAAATAAAACCTGTTCAGACCATTCTCCACTCCTCATAATACTTTACAACAATAAACGATGTACAGAAAGTTTTAAATTTCAAAACATGTGGGAAAACCATGCCGATTTTAAAAAATTAGTAAGAGATTCTTGGTCAGATCCTGCTTCGGGTAGACCGATGCAAGTTCTAATGACAAAGCTATATAGATTAAAAAAATAGTTAAAATCATGAAATAAAGAATCTTTCGGAAATATAAATCAACAAATAAAGCAAGCAGAGAAATAAGTGAAAAAGCTAGAAAAAGAATATGATAATAAAAATGACAAAGAAATTAAGAAGATTTTAAACAAGGCTAAAGCTGAGTTGAGTTTAAAATTACATATGGAGGAGATATATTGGAAATAACGAGCAAAAATTAAATGGTTAAAAGATGGTGATAGAAACACCAAATTTTTCCATATCATGAGCAAAATAAAAACACAGAAAAATAAAATCAAAGGATTAAAAGATAAAGAAGGAAGATGGATAGAAGAAGACAAACAATTATATACCCTATTTGAGGATTTTTTTTAAATCTCATCTGTGTGGTCACATGCCTCACGAAGGGAACTCCTTGTTTCAAGAGATCAAGGCTTCCATTACGAAAGAACAAAATCAAATAATGAAAAGAATCCCAGAAGAAGATGAGGTAAAGATAGCAGTCTTTAATCTTGATAAAGACAGTGCAGCGGGTCAAGATGGCTGGAATAATTATTTTTTTCAGCTAAACTGGCCCATTATTAAAAATGACCTAGTTATAGTGATTGCCAGTTTCTTTGCTGGAGCAGATATTCCTAAAGCTTGGGCAAATTCATTTATGGTGTTAATCCCCAAAAAAGAAGCTCCCCAGCTATGCGAGAATTTTAGACCTATAAGTTTGTGCAATGCGATTTATAAGATTTTAGCTAAAATAATTCAAAATAGATTAAGTATTATTCTGCCTTTAATAATATCACCAGAACAAACCGGATTTGTTAAAAATAGACTAATGATAAAAAATATTAGATTAGCATCAGAAATGATAAAAGAAATTACAACTAAAACAAGAGATAAAAATCTAATAATTAAGCTAGATTTGTCTAAAACTTTTGATAGAGTTGAATGGGATACACTCTGTTACATTTTAAGGAAATATGGCTTTTCTGAATTATGCATAGATATTATATATAGATGTATCTCAAGTGCTTGGGTTAGAATTATTATAAATGGTAATATAGGTGATGAATTTAAACCCATAAGAAGTCTAAGACAGGGGGACCCTTTATCCCCTTTATTATTTGATATATACTTAGATCTGTTTATCCTTAATTTAAACAAAAGAATATCAAATGGTAATATATTACCTTTTAGACAACCTTATAATACTCCGAGAATAGGTTGTTTGGCTTATGCTGACGATCTGATAATCTTTACAAACGCAAGTAAAAGATCTATAATAAATCTGATAGAATTGTTATAATTATTAGAATTAGAAACAGGTCAGGTTGTAAATAAAAAGAAGTGTCAGTTTATGATAGTTAAAAAGACTACAGAGAAAGTGATAAATAAGATTAAAAACATAACTGTATTTACACATAATAAGAGAGCTTTAATATACTTAGGCTGCCCAATATATGAAGGCAGACTGAGAGAGGAATATTTAGCACCATTATTAGATAAGATCGGTAGGAAAATAGTAGGTTGGAAAGAAAATCTTTTAGGGTTTGGGGGACGTATTACATTAATCTCGCATGTGTTACAAAGCACACTAGTGCATATCTTATCTGTAATACATCCTCCAAAGAAATTCTTGAATAAATTAGAATCAGAATTGTCAAATTTTTTATGGGGTAAAAAAGATGGGAAGCAAAAAATGCACTGGAAAAACTGGAGGGATATATGTTATCCAAAAGCGGAAGAAGGTTTAGGAATAATCACTTTACAGTATATGGCCACTGCCTGGGATTGTAAAGAATGGTGGAGGCTGATTGAGAATGATAACCTTTTGGCAAATTATATGAAGGCAAAATATTTAGCACAAAATAACCAGAGGCTTAAGCAGGTATCAAATAATTGGAAGGCTCTGGAAAAACAAAAAGAGATAGTAGAATCACACTCAATACTGAAAAAGAGTGGTTGAAAATAGACTCTCACACCACAAGGTAATTTCACACTAAAATCGGCAAAGGAATTGATTAGAAAAATAAAACCTGCTAAACTCATATTTAAATGAGTCTGGAAAGCAGGTATCCCACAGAAAATATGCTCGCTAGCCTGGAAAGTATTATCAAATGCATTACCTGTGGACACCAATGTGCAGAGAAGGGGTATAAAAATAGTGTCCAGATGTGAATGCTGCTTTGCAGAAGTAGAATCAATGGATCATCTATTCTCGAGAGAAAAAATTACAGTAGAAATTTGGAAGAAATTTAAAGAATATGTACAAATTAGTAATACAGCGAAGGGACTAATAGAAAGAATTAAAAAATGGGAAAAGACATCTTCCACTAACCCTGCTAGAAATTGGCTCAATAAGAATTTACCTCATGTAGTGATATGGTGTTTATGAAAAGCTCGTAATAGGAATAGATTTGAAGGAAAAAGAATGAACTCAAAAGATATATTACAAGAAATTAAGCAGGAAATAAGTAACATATCTAATATTAAGCCCATTATAGTAGATAAACTAGCTATAGATAAGAAAGCGAAAAGGGAATGGGATATTAATATAAAAATTACTAAATAATATTGGGCAAAAAATATAAGCTGGGCCAGGCCCCCTGAAGGAAAATTTTCCCTAAACACGGATGAAAGTTTTAATAGGGATACAGGAATAGCAGGGGGAGGTGGGTTAATAAGGGATTCTAAAGGCACAGTCATGAAAGCTTTCACTTTGGTTAGTGTAGCAGACTCAGCTCTGCATTCATAAATTATGGCGTTAAGAATAGGCTTAAATGTATGTAAAAAACTAGAATATAGAAATATTCAAATACAGGTAGACTCAATGTTATTATTTAATTTAGTAATAGGAAGAATTGTTCTTTGGAAATATGAAGAAGAATTAGAAATAATAACAAAGTTTTAAAATGAACTAAATGCATCAATAATGCATATATACAGAGAGGCAAACACTCCAGCAGATAATTTGGCGAGGATAAGTTCAGAAAAAGGAGAAATAGAATTCGATGAGGATTCTATGTCGAAAAAATTAAAAGGTTTAATAAGACTTGATAAGATGGCTTTTTCTTATATTAGAATTATAAAGGATAGAGGCTGAATCAAATCTAAAATAAAATTTAGCTTCTCTTCTCAGCAGCGCAGCAGCATAAGTAGTTTTTTGTTGTTGATTTTTTGTTTGGTTTTCAGAAGTGGTTTGCATAACATATGTTGATGGTTTTTAGTTTGGCTGCTTCCCGAATTGATATGGTAGACACTCTCGACTGATCACCCGGTCCTGTGGGTGTTCAACACTTGTAGAGGAATTGCAGAATGAGAGTGTCTTGCTGCAGCTTGGTTTATACAGAGCACTCATTATAAGGCACGACAAAGAGAATGGAAGCGAAATTAATAAACATTGTATATGTATAACAAGGGACAAGGGATAATAGGGTAGAGAAGTTATATTGTAGTCGCGCTTGTTTTCTTTGTATATTGCAGGTTCTGGAGCGTATATAAGAAGAAAGACGACGGAAGAAAAATACTCGGGAACAACGTGAATATCAGGGCTTGAGACACGGAGAGACGAGAGGATAGATGTTGAGCTTAAGAAATGCCCGAGCAATACATCGGATTAAACAAAAAGATGGGCCGAAAAGATGGACCGATAACAGTTAAACGCAAAGATGGGCCGAAAATTAGATAAACTATAGCATCCGGCTTTTCTAGTTTAATTTATGTATTGAATAAATACTTATTTGAGAAATACTATAAACTTCTATATGCTAGCTAGTAGGTTTAAGGTTAGATGGGTGTAAGAGGGCCACGGGTAGATGTAAGTTGTAAAAATGGTATTCATCCGCCAAAAGAGAAGGTTATTAATTAATAATAAAACAAATTAAAAAAAAAAAGTATATCTCATTGTTACAAGTGTCTTCCAATCTTGACTTGTCTTGATGATTAATATTCACTTGTAACCAATAATAGACCTTCCCAAGATCATAATACTAATTCCCAAAACACATAGGTAGAAGACATGTATCTCTTCCTTCAGCTATCATGGGTGAAAAAATACCTCAGAATGAGATTTGAGTACTCTAGTATTATCAAAAATAATAATAATAGAAATAAAAAAAGAAACAAGACTATAATATGCTAAAACCTATAGAAATCAAGTATTATGTACAGCTCATCTATCCCTTTCGTAAAATGATCAAAGGTCCGAATCAAAGGAACTGGCTACATAATCTTTTGGCTCCTCTGTAGGCTCGTTTCTCATTTGAGAAAGTTGAATGTGTCACTCTCTCCTAGTATAAACATAAGTCCTATGTCATCAAGTCTCTCAATTATCAACTCAATATGAGCTTTTACTATTAAAAATTCATAAACTACCGCATCATTTAGGTTTGTATGAGATTTCTCTACTTGAAAAATCTCACTCTATTAATCTCTTTAGACTTTGCATTCTCTCAATACATTGGTAGGTATGATAATTCCATGAGAATAACAACATAAGAAATACCAACATGATCAGATGTAGCCGATTAATAACTCAATTTACTAATTAGTGATTCAGCTAGAGCTACAAATAAAGCTAAAAAAATAATATATCCAAATATAATATCTAAATTAACACATTTGTTGGGCTCATTAAAAAATAAATCATAATCAAAAAGGATAATATCCATATTAACTAAAATTTTATTAGTCTCTAATAAAAAATAATTATAATTTATTTGAGAACTAGAGTATCCAAGAAAAATATATCTTAACATCATAGATACTAATTTGTCTTGTGATGAAGAGCAATCAAGAATAAATCAAGAATATTTAAAAATATTAAGAGACAAGCTTGTAGTATTTTTCCTAGATGTAAAAACTAAAAAAGTATAAACTGAGAAAATACATAAGAGAAAATCTAATTGATAATGTAGTTGCGGCTAAAACCTCTTCTTCCATAAAATGGTTTCGTAAATTTGTTTCTAAGTATGAGTAACTTAGTAGTCTCAATCAGATATTTATTTTTCATTTCAGAAATATCATTCTTGTTGGAGTGTATCAGCATAAAATATTTGGTATTAAGATCATTATCCATATAATATGGACTAAATCATTTTGACATATATTTTAATAAATTATTACTTAATTTTTTAATATTTAATAAATTGAATTTTGATTATATTATAAAAAATTTGAAATATATAGAAAATTTATGATATATATTAAATCAGTTTGACATATGTTTTAATGCATTACTACTTCTTAATTTTTAAATATTTTATCAAATTGAATTTTTACCATTTTGTGAAAAGACTAAAAAATAAAAAAAAACTTATAATTTATCATGAAAAATATATATTCACATTTATCTCAAGCAGACATCAACAAAAATGATTAAATATCTAAATTTATTTCTAATCACATCTCTATTAGATCCTCATATGTCTAAATATCAAATCGAATTGATCGCTACTCAAACCAATCCAATGTGTAAAATACAAAATTATGATAAATTTTTTCTAACTAATATATTTCACACTATAGAATCAAAATAACATTATGTCTATAATAAAGTATTCGCAAGTTAGTCAATAATAAGTAACCAAACTAAAAATATTAAGTAACAAATTTAAAATACTTGTACATCTAGAAAAATATCTTACCATTAAAGAGATAATATAATTTAGCGTGCTCAATTCCATATAAAATCTTTTTAAGAGTATATTGATTTTGTAAATAAACATTAATAAAAGAAAAGATAAAATCAAATTTAAGTTGTTTATAATAATAACTCACATAAAATAAACTAATAACACAATTAAGAATAAATATTACATGAAAAAATAACAAGAATTAAAGCGGAATAATACCATATATAATGACTTATGAGCATTTGTTATTAGCAACTATAATATTCTCAAAATAAGAAAATATTATAAAAAAATATGATATAAATATCAATGATATAAATATGTATTCATGTGTTGATAATGAAAGAGCATAAAATAATAGTATGAGTGAGATAACATGTGATACCTAAAAAAAATAATCTGCTATTGTTTTATAGAGTAGTTTTATATGTTCTTCTCTTATAAGTATTATGATAGATAAATTAAGTGAGAACTACTTGATGACTCTTATAATTAGTCTATCTCACTATTGCATAATGCTTTCAGCTCGTCTCTAAAAATAATATATAATAATTATTTTTGGTATGTCATATCCTACTACAATAAATATATTATACTTTGACACTCCTCAAAAATATTGTTCCTCAAAAATAAAAAATAATTACGCACAATTTTTTTTCAATTATTTTTTTAATTGAATCTATAAAAAAATAACAAAGGAAAACTAGTTAGGGTATATGCCTCACACCACTGTGCACAAGATTATGCGAACCACCACTAACATCCCCACACACACACAACCATGCACACCACCACACACACAACTGTGCATAACCATGCACACCTCCTTGTGACTATTGTGTGCATGTACACCACCACACACACTATAGTGTGCCATCACATGGACCTTCTGGCGATTACTATTTGTGAAAACCTACCATAGATAAAAAAAATTAATAGGAGATTTTTTATGATTTACAAAGTTTGCTCTAATATCATGTTGGACTTGATGATAATAAAATAAAAAGAACAATAACACTCACATGAATAATAATGTACAATTCACGCTATGATATAATAGACAAATCAAATATAATTGGAAATAGCCCAACAGTTAGGTTCTCTTATCAATAGTATAAAAAAAATAAAAACTAAATAAATAAAAATCACATGAGATACCATGGTTAAGAATATTCTAAAGTTTCACCTTAAGTAACTTTGAAAAAAAAAAAGAAAAAGAGATAAAAACAAAAAAAAATAATAAATATTTATTAAAAAATTTTAAAATATGAAATTATAATAACCACAATATATATAATTTGGGATATGCCATATTTCAGGTGATCCCAACCAATGAAAAAAATATAAAAATAAAACTAAAAAATTAAATTAATGATCAACAAAACTAACATGAAATAAATAAATAAAGTTATAAAAACAGAATGCAATGACATTATGCCACATTTTAATAAACACCCCATGAGGATTAATTGTGATATAAATGTTGCAGGTGCCTTCTCACTGCACCCATTTTATAACTGATCATTTTGCTGTTGAATTTGTCATCAGAAGAAATTGATAAGAATATGTTAGTTTGGGCAGGAATCTGCACTAGACATGACAGAGTGCATGCAAGTTTCAATGACTACTTAAAATATCATTGCTAATAGAGACACAAGAAGGTACCTTGCTTTCAAGAGATTTTGAAGCCAGTTGTTTCTGCTTATTTGCATTAGAAATGTCCCGTTTAATCTGCTCCAGCTGTGACTTTTCATGGCTCTGTTTAGCTTCATTTTTTTGTTGTTCAGCAACAATTTCTGCGATTTTCTGATCTATATGTGAAAAATGTCAAGGCAAAGCAAAAACTTGAGCAAAAAACTATGCAAGAAGAATTAATTTAAGTCAACAAAGACTATCTCCAATAAAAGCATAAAACGATACAATAAATCTTCTCTATAATCAATAGATTCTAGTTAGAATCTGAGTATGTCTCTACCTATTTATGATTTTGATCTCTAAATGAGATCTAACATCCTAAATTCCTCCTCTCCTCACCTCTCTCTTCTCTATGCTCCATCTCACTCCTTTATCCTATAAGTGTCAAACTGGCCCGGCCGGGCCGAATTTTTTGAGCATGAGCGTGTCGCCGTGCCGGACCAGGCACGGTTACTGTACTGTACCGTGCCTGGCCAGGCACGATTACTGTACCGTGCCATGCCTGGCCCGACACGGTTTAAAATAGCCGGGCCCGGCACGGCGGGCTGTGCCTGCCTGTCCCGCTCGGGCTTGCATGTCCGTATGATTCGGGATTCGGGGGGTCTTTTTTGCGGGAGGGGCCATCGTGGGGTCGGGCTCACGGGACACCCAGCACGGGCCAGGCACGGCACGGCACGGGCCAGGCACGGCACGGCACGGGCCAGGCACGGGCCAGGCACGGCAGGCACGGCACGGGCCAGGCACGGCACGGGCCAGGCACGGCACGGGCCAGGCACGGCACGGGCCAGGCACGGCACGGGCCAGGCACGGCACGGGCCAGGCACGGCACGGGCCAGGCACGGCACGGGCCAGGCACGGCACGGGCCAGGCACGGCACGGGCCAGGCACGGCACGGGCCAGGCACGGCACGGGCCAGGCACGGCACGGGCCAGGCACGGCACGGGCCAGGCACGGCACGGGCCAGGCACGGCACGGGCCAGGCACGGCACGGGCCAGGCACGGCACGGGCCAGGCACGGCACGGGCCAGGCACGGCACGGGCCAGGCACGGCACGGCACGGGCCAGGCACGGCACGGCATGGCTCGTGCCTAACCCGGGCACGGGACGGGCCCAGGCACGGAATTTTTCCGTGCTGTGCCCCGTGCCGGGCCGGGCGGCCCGGCCCGGTTGACACCTCTACTTTATCCTGAGACCCTAATAGAGCCAAACATATGCATTTTATCTATTTTTTTATTTTAGATCATAAATTTTCTATATTTTTCAATTTTTAATAAAATACTAAAAAAAATTAATATATATATATATATAATATTAGTAATAATAATCAATTTTTATTCTCCTATTCTCCTCACTTCTTACTTTCTCTCTCTATCCCTCTCCCTCTCTCTCTTCTTCACACCCTAATAAGATTAAATATATGCATTATACTTAGGTTTTTTTTTATTTTAGATCACATGAGATTGTATACAATGCACAAAATTCATGCTTTAGTATGGCTCTAAGAAAGGTTAATACTTCAACATCCTTATTTCCAAAAGTCAAAAGGTTGTATCTAATGCATCTTGAGCCCGAGATTGATCTACCACGTTTAAACTAAAATATTTATCATCACATCAAAACATGACCTACAATATATATATTTAATCAAATAACTTCTCAGGTAGTCAGTCAAGCTAGCATGTATTAGATCATAAATTTTCTCAATTTTATATTAATTTCATAAAAAATACAAATTAATTTATTAATAAATAAAATACAAAAAAAAAGAAATAAACATTCAATAATATAAATATTAGAAAACCAATGATCTTATATAATAGAAGTAAATAATTGGGATAACCTATGAGTTGGGTGCTTCCATCAAAAGTACCAAAAAAACTCAACATCTCTCATTTGATGCAAAGGCTACAATATTTAGCTTGAAAAAAAATATATATGTTGTTACATCTTCAAGAACTTTGTGAAAATATTTGATGATTACTATAGTATATAAATATATGTTGTATAAATGATTTTATAATGAATATTTTCTTTAAGAAATAAATAATTCACATCATTATACTTTATCTGCTCATGAGATATTGGATTCTCTATTACCTCACTATCACAGTAAAAGGTAATCATAGAAGATGATGCTTACTTAATTTCTAGGAGTAGATATCATATTCAAAATATCTCATAAGTAAATATCATTATAAATTTTGAATAATGTTTCTATATTAAATCTAGATATAACTATCGACCTTTTATTTTTCAAGAGATAAGATTATCTCCAAAAAATACATAAAATCATGTTGTGAATCTCCTTTCGATAATTGATGGTGCTCAAAACGAATCCAAAAACCTAGATAAATGCAATCACCCAAGATTCATAAAAAAGATCTCAAGCAATAATTACTTCTTTACATATCTCAATATGAAAAGAGTTGCGTCAAAATGAACTTACCAAGAAAAATTTAGAAAATGACTAATTCTATTAACTATGTATACTATATTTAATTTAGACATAATCAAATAATTAATATTTTATATGATTCTCTTACAAGTAATACAGTCAACTAGAGACGTCGCATCAAAAAAAATCAATACTTAAATTAATAGGAATATCTATTGTAGAACAAGCCAAATAACCACCAATATCTAGAGGTGTCAACCAGGCCAGCCCAGCCCGGCACGAGGCACGGCACGGTTCAGCCGTGCCTGGGCCGGCCCTGCACGGAAAAATTCCGTGCCCGGGCCCGTGCTGTGCCCGGATTAGGCACGAGCCGTGCCGTGCCGTGCCTGACCCGGCACGATTCAACCCACGGCACAGCACACCGGCACGGGTTTGTCCTGTGTCGGGTGTCCCGTGAGCCCGACCCCACGATGGCCCCTCTCACAAAAAAGACCATGGGTCGGGTCTGATTCAACCCGACCCGCGGTCCCCCCGAATCCCGAACCGTACGGACATGCAAGCCCGAGTGGGCTAGGCAAGGCACAGCACGGCCCGCCGTGCCTGTGGGCTGTGCCGGGCCCGGCTATTTTAAACCGTGTCTGGCCCGGCACAAAGGCACGCTCGTGCTCAAAAAATTCGGGCCGGTCCAGCCCAGCCCGGCCCATTTGACACCTCTACCAATATTTGTAAATTCATCAAGAGTATATCTTCTCTAAGACAAGATGATAATCCTCATAGACTAAGTCATCTCTATGCCAAGAAAATATCTATCTATCAAAGTTTTTCATATGAAAATATGTCTGAAGAAACTTATTGAGTTAAGTGATTCCCAATTCATGATTTGTCATAATAAACAAATTATTCACATAAATAATAAAAAATTATTCTATCATTAAAACACCAGAAAAAATATGTGTATACTATTTGGGTAGTACTATAGTATCCAAAAAAGAGGCAACTCAAAACCCTAAATACCAATTTATTTTGTCTAAAAGAGATGTCAATAATAAAATAAGTGAATCCAAAATTTTTGAGAGACAAATTACAGTCTCTCTCCAAGATGTAGGATTTGAAATGATATATACTTAGAAATAAGAAAAGATAATATTTGATTGATAAGATAAATTATTATAAAACCAACATTTTCCTCAAAAATTATTACGAAACACTCCTTCCAAGAAAGAATGGTTCAAGCAATCTTAGTTAGAAGTTTATTCTTTCTTTTAGCTACCTCATTTTGTCGGGATGTTCATGCGTAAAAAATCTAGGATATAATTATATATTTCATATAATAAATATTAAATCAATCTAACATATATTATAATATATTGTCAGTAATTTTTTTATATTTTTATTAAATTGAGTTTTAATCATTTTATGAAAAATCAGAAAAATAAAAAGAATTTATAATCTATCATGAAAAAGATATATTCATGTATATCTCAAGTAGTCATCAACAAAATTAGTTATATATCTAAATTTCTATCAGACCATAGCTCTATTAGATTCTCATATATCTGAATTAAAGGTGTCAATTAAATCAGACAGCTCAGACACTACACGTGGTATGGCATGGCACGGTTCACAACTATGCCTCAACATGTCGCGAGCAAACTCACGACATAGCTCGAGCCATGTCAGGCCAAATTTTTTGGCATGGGAGGCACGAAATGAATCAACCCGGCATGATGGCCCATTCAAGCTAATTTTTGGCCCGACTAGCCCACGACACTTTCTAGACTAGCCTAGAATGTGCAGGGGGGCAATCTGACATGACCCATGTTTTCCTAGAATAAACTAGGTTAGCCTAGACTGAACCTAAGCTCGCCTGAAATAAACCCAGGTTAGCCTTGAATGAATGGACTAGCCTAGGCAGGCCTAATCTTGTTTGGCATAGTCTGGCATGACCCAACTAAAATGCATGTCAATGAGTTATGCCAAGATACCCATTTTTAGAATCTTAATGGAATAGCATAGCCTATACTGAAAATCATGTCATGCCTAACAAGGCACGATGATCGGACAAGCCTAAAAAAACATATTGTCAAAAAACTCTAGTCTAAATGTATCAAGTCGAATGAGCCTTTCCTCAAATTAGATGCCAAGAAGGATATGAGACTCTAGTAAATTTTTCTAACTTTATGTCATAACTCATACTTTATGGTCAAAAAATTAATTATGGATTTTAAACACTCAAATCTAGAGGGAGATTTTGTCGTTAAAAAAAACATACAATCTAATCTGCTCAATCTCAAATAAAATTTTTCTCTAAGTCTATTAATCATACAAATAAATATTAGTAAAAATAAAAATAAAGTAAGAATTAAGTTATGTGAAAAAATAATTTTCAAAAAATAACCTAATAAGATAATCAAAAATAAGCATTATATAAAAAAATAACAAGGAAACAAGCTGATGGCATTATATCCAATGGTTTTTGATGATTTTTTATTAGTAAGAATAATATTCTCAAAACAAAAAAATAACATAAAAAATAAAATAAGATTATTAGTATTATGAAAATTTTCTCCTGCATCGATAATTCAAAAATTTAAAGTGAGTACAAATAAAATAATTAATTATATCTAAAAGAAAAAAATGATATGTTCCTATCTAAGAAAGAAATTTCATATAATTTTCTCTAATAAGTATCATGGTAGATAGACTTAGAGGTGTCAAACGGGACATGTCGGGCTGGCCTGCCCATTTTTAGCCGGCCCGACTGTGCTTTCGTGCCGGGCCAGGCACAGCACGATTACTGTACCATGTCATGTCTGGCTTGGCACAGTTCTACGGAGGTCATCCCGGCACGGGCCCACGGCACAAATCCGCTGGGTTCGGCCCAGTCAGGCAGAACCCCTAATTTAAAAAAAAAATAGGATTTCGACGCACGTCGTCGCTCTACCGCACCGCCAAAACCCTAATTTTTAAAAAAAATTAGGGTTTCTCGGCACGCGCCAAGGTACCGTGTTGATGAGCCACTGTATCATGTCGGGCCAGGCACAGCATGAGGCCCGGTTAGCCTCGGCATGACACGACACAGTTGGTGTCGTGGATAGGCACGGCACGGGCACGGGCACAAAAAATTCTCGTGCCTTGCCGGCCCAGGCATAGCCGAATCGTGTCGTGCCTCGTGCCGAGTCGGCCCAACATGGCCGAGTTGACACCTCTAGATAGACAGCATGAGAACCCCTAGACGGCTTTGAGAAATGACATGTCTTTCTTACTATTGCATATTACTCTCAATCTCCTCTCTAAAAATAATATTCAACAATTATTTATTGTGTGACACATCCTTGAGTAGTGAGTACACAAACTAAGACTTTTCCATCTATCTCAGCTACAACAATTCATATCATGCCACAAAATTATAATTCCTCCAAAATATAAAAAATTGATTGCATTCAAATTTATTTTTTATTGACCTATCAAAACTCTAAAAGTTTTTCTCAAAAAAAATTATCAATCATCAGTTTCAACCAGCACACATCACCACTGGCCACCATCTATTGTCACACACCCTTTAAGGTTTGATGATCAAAAAACCATGGTGCGATGACCATCGTTGGCCACTTCCAGGCATTGTGTTCCACCACCACATGCCAGCCTAGCATAGTGTGCACCTCTTATTATGCATTATGCACACCTGCTACCATTATTCATATGCCTATTGTGCTTACAATACACATACTTGTTGCCTTTGTTTTTGTTACAAATTTTGGTGGGCACCTTTCTAGGGTTTATAATCCTTAACTTACATATACATCCAATCCAAGCCTCTAATACTATGTTAAGAATTAAAATGCAAAAAATAAAATAAACATGTATTAATATAAATATCATATAACTAACTCCTTAAATAATGCTCAAAAGTAATTGGAGTAACTTACAGATTGAGTATTTCCATCAAAAACATCAGAAATAAAAACAAACAAAAAATAAAATTCTACACACTTTAATACAAATATAAAAAAATATATAAGCAATAATAATATATCAAAATAAATATCAAATAATTTCAGCACTTATTTTATTGATCTTGAAAAAATACAATATATTTCATATTTCGTGCACCTATACATAATAGGATTACAAAAAAAAACAATTGTTGAGATAATTCAAAAATACCTCATTCATTAAAATGATATGAAATATTTTTTGGGAAAAATAATTTAAATTGCAAACTACTTCATCAACAAAATATCTTCTTTCATCTCTTCTAATTGTGTAGTCATTTAGATCTCATTCTAAAGAAATTATTCAATTTACCTTGTAAAGTCTTTAAGAATATTTATTTTATCTAGAATATTTTCCCAAGACAATACAATATAAAAAAAAAATAATAAAATATATTCCTTAATTACCTATTAATCAAATATAATCAAAAATATTACTCACTAAAGCCCAATACAATATTAGTGAATACTATTATTTTTTTTTTTAGTATGCTTTATTTTTTTTAATGGGTCTATGAAAAGTAAAAATCTAAAAAATATATTCACTTCTATGATTTTTCTTTACTCTTCTATTGTTGTTATGGGGCCTCCAGTCAAAAGAAAAAGTGAACTATCCACTATTTATGAACATGTTAGACTACATTATTGTGACACTCTTCAAAAGAATAAAAGTGATAGCAACATTATATTTCTTAAGTATTATCATACTTATATCTTTTCTGTTATTTTATTTTTTTTATTTCTTTTAATGGTACTAGACAATTTGGATCTCCGTCTGAAATATTATCTCGCTCAAAATTTTATAATGTTATGTTAAAAAGGATAAATATTATTCACTTATATGTAACTTGACTATATAAACATCAAAATCATATAATCATCAAAGTTCCTCCAAAATAAAAAAAAATTCATACGATATTTGTATAAAACAAACGAGATAAATATCAATGAAAATCTCACGAACTAAATTATCAATGGCTATTTTATGTCATATAAAATATTTTATAATTCACAAACTACATATAATTGTGATTATTGCAACTCGTGTAGCTACTTCACATACAAATCCTCCTCATGATCATCATGAAGAATCCAATCACCACCTCAAGTTTAATATATCAAGAGATGTTGGCAAATAAATAAATATTTATATGAAGACTATTTTGACTAGTAGAGAAAGGGTATCCAAGTAATTTGTATCAAACATATGAATGAACATTCTCACTGTGTATCATCTTAAGATGATCTACCTTCTAATATTAATTTGTCTTCACAACAAACACTCACAAGGACCTAATAAAAAATTTCCTCAAAGGACATGATACTAATCCCAAAATCATATTAAAATAATACATATGTAGATGTTTTAACATGATCTAATATCATTTTGGATTAGATAATATCTCAAAAAAATATATAAATACCCTCGTATTATCAAAAAAAGTAGTAAAATAAATATAGGAAAAAAAAATGAAATGAATAAGGCAAAACATGCAAAGTTGAATGTTGAGTATACTTCATATAACTTTTTTGAAGAGTAATCAAAAACTCAAGATCAAAAATACTAGTTACAAGATCATCTGGCTTCTTGGAATACTTATCTTCAATTTGAGTAGTCTACACATGTCTCATTCTTTAAGTATAGATTATATGTACTGAGTGAATAAGTCTCATATTTTTTAACTCATTAAGAGCCTAGATTAGAGTATACTCATGAACTACTATATCATTTAAACTCAAAGAAAATTTTGCATCCTTGGAAACTTCAATCTCTTCAAGATTAATCTATTTTTATTTGTTAGTTCATATGATGACTTCCAAGAAATGTCATCATATTATACATTAAGTTCAGATATAGTCTATGGGTGACTCTTTCTACATCTTGATTCTACATAATACCTAGTGTCAGGGATATGATGTTTTTTAGATTAGTGTCAATCTACATGTCATCATTGTAATCTTCAACCTGCCCTCTCCCCATAACCTACATAATGCCACACCCCCCCCCCCCCCACCCCACAGAAACTTCATAACACCTCACCCCTCCCTCATCCACAAAATCTACATTTGTCAATGCTTTTTAAGACATTTTAAATGAATGCAGTGTTCAACATTTTTAAGTATATAAAAAGAGCTTCAATATGTAAAATTATTTTTAGAAATTAGTAGCATAATCAGATAAAAGTATATCCAAATTCTAATTGTGCTCCTATGAATTCATAAAAGATATTCTCCATAGGTGTTTGTATTTTTTTTTTGCAAGTAACATTGTCTCCTGAAAGAATAAGATAAAAATAATTATTTCAAAATTTAATACAAAGATAGAATACAAAATGATCGTATTAACAATTTATCAACTTTATTGGAACAATCATTTCTTAAAAAAGATTTTCCTACTATTTTAAAGATCGTTGATATTTTAATGTGATAATCTAGCAGTTCAATACATTATAACCAACATAATATTTCATGAGCAGCCAAAGTATAATGAGATTGATTATTAGTTCATTAAAGAGAAGATCATTACAGACTACATAGTAGCTATTAATGATCAGACAGTAAATATTTTCACAAAATTTTTTAGAATATCATAAATTACTTGTTTCTCTTCCAAGTTAGAGATTTGTGATATATACCCCCAACATCAAATAAGGTATTATATTCTAGTTTATTTTATGTTGTTTTATTTGATTTTTTATTATTTAGGAGCATCAAAGTTGTGGACTACCCCAAACCAACAAGTTTTAAATATTTACTCCCCATTTCTCCTCTCTTTCCATCAGCCTAGAACCTTAACCTAGACAGGCCCGGTAACTCAATTTATGGATAGGAACATCCATACTTTGGGCACTTCTATACAATTCAAGAAGAGCGCAAAAATAAATTATCAATCTCAACAAATAAAAATAAAAGGTGCTTCATGCATCTATTTCTTATTTAATTTCAAGAACTATATTTTAAAAAAATACATATAAAAAGAATCATATCATTTACATTTATGAATCACTGTCAAATATGATGGCTGTTTCAAACAAATGTAGTACTATGCTAACACCAAAACATTTCTAGAAAATAACAATAATGTAATTCCTGAAGTGAAAGGATATCTAGCAATGTGTTTCTAATTCTCTGCAATTCTTCTTCCATCACTGTGATAGATCTTGTATTCTTGAGAATAGTATTCATGAACTTCAATTTTGATCGCCTATAGTCATAAAATCCACCTGTCATACTACCTTTCTTGCTCACCTGATCACCTAATCAAGTATCTGATTAAGAAACATGCACACCACTACCTAAATTAAAAATAGATAAAATAGAAAAATAAGTAACCTTCCAATGTTATGCAGTCTAGTGCATCAGTCCGAGCTACTCTTGTAGCCACCTCCAAATCTCGGCAGACCACTGTCCTGCCAAAAACCTACAAAATAAATTGCAACTGAGTCATCAAATTATTCAATGATACCCAATAGTTCTCCACATGTTACAAAAAGCAGCCACAGAAATGCTTTCCTGCACAAGCTAGGCATTGAAAAAAAAAGGACCCAATGTGGAATCGCTACAATCTTAACCATGACATTTATCTAATGAATGTTCCCTCAAAAAAACTTGGTTCATTAAATAATGTGACGTTCAAAGCATTAATCTAATATCTCAAAAATAGAAACAAAATATACCCTCTTCACGATACCAAATTTTAAAAACAACATTAGTTTACAACTTACCAACATAACAAATAAATATGAATCACAAAGATATAATTTTTGTTGTCATAGATTACTAATGTATTATATCAAAGCAATTTGTTGATATATATATATGATGAGGCACATAATTCATTATTATTATCATTATATTTCCACAAATAAGTCAATAATTTATATTGTATAAAAGTCATATGCTATTGATTTTCAAAACAATAAATTGTTCAGCAATACTATTCAATAGCTCTATTCACCATTTGGAGATGTATTTTAGCATTTATTATATGTACATGAAAATATGATAACACCAACCACGCAAATGGGATATTGAAACTAAAATCTAAAGATTTTCACCTTTATGTTCAACAATTATGTAAGTTTCCCCATGTGATAGTATTTTCTTTTCATATGTTCGAGTTAAAATGATTAATGTCTGGTTGGTGTTCGAGTTGGGTTGACTCAAGGTGTCTATGCAATTTACTATGTACACTTTGAAAATTGTGGTTCATTAATAGATCTTAAGCATATTAGATTGAGCCTCTAAGAAATTAATGATTTACTTTTGGAAAATTGTCGCTCATTGATAGATCTTAAGAAGATTAGATTCACTTCTACATCACTCACTCTCACTCTCTCTCTCTCTCTCTCTCTCTCTCTCTCACACACATACATACATATATATATATTGTTTTGATGACACACAAGTATATTATGAAATTCTTTTTATCTTCATCTATCACATAGTGAGCGTTGAAGAATAAGAGCTATCTTATGGGAACAACACTAATCATGAAAAACATTAGGTGTGCCACAATGCAGATGTCGCTTGCAACTTGTGAAGCAAGGCACTCCCCAAGCATGCACCTTACTGAAATAAAGTGCACAATTTGTTTTATTTCTAGAATTTATTTTAAATTATTTTTGGAATTTTTGCAAAGATTCCATTTTGATTTTAAATATTTATTTACATGTTAGCTTGTATTTAGTATATGCACCATATTATTTATAGTATAAGGATGTTCATAAAATTATTGTAATACATACATTCATAGTTTGTGACTAATAAAAGATTACATTATCTTGAGATCATGTATATTTTTATTGATGCATTTTCAGCTTGTATTTTATTTGCAATCAATTTGTACGCAATAATTCAATATGTATTACAAGTGTCCATAATATAAATATGCTTTAAATAATTTTGCATAATACATATATTCATGTTGTGATTATCATAATATTATTTATTAATCACATGGCATGAAATTTGTATAAGTCATGTTATTGAAATATCCCAACACCTCAGATCCACTACGTAAGCTAAGAACTAACTAAAAGCATATAAAAACGTCAAAAACTAAAAATGAAAACATAAACAAGAAAGAAAGTAGAAGTTAATCATATTACATTCAATACTATCATGGTGTGTGTAATATGCATGCACATGTGTATGATTGTGCATCATAATACATTCTTTGATATCATCATGTATTTATGTGGATGATTGTGCATGAACTAGGGAGAAAAAAATAGACAAACATACTCTTATAAAATATGAGCCCTCATCATATAATAAGAATAATAAAAATAACACAGAGCAATACCCTCTTTAATCTAGTGTGTATATGTCTCGGACACTAAAATTGAAAAAAAAAATAGATAATTTGAGCACTCTTCAAGGCATTGATCAACATGTATGTAAGCTAGTTTATAATTAAACAAGTAAGATTTAGTTCATCAAATAATTTATAATTAAAACATCATACCAAAATCAACTAAGAACATTCCTGTGAAACAAAAATTTCCTAGCATTTTGAGGAAGTATACATACATAAGATATTTGATTAGAGGTATCAAATAGATCATGTGGCCTAGAAACGGCGCGAGACAAGACCCGACTGAGTCGTGCCTAACGCAGCACAAAATGATCCAGAAGCATGTCTGGACCTAGGTCGGGCTAGCCTAAGGAACGGCTCATACTATGTTGAACCATAGGGAGTTGTACATCGTGTTGGGCTAGGCATGACCCACATGTCTGGCCTATTGACACATTTCACCAGTCCATAAGGAGTAAACCATTAACTAGTTTACACCTAATGGGTTATGAGTAACCGGGAAGCGAGAACGTTCCAATTGATTGCATATCGAGCGAAAACCCAACCTAAATTTGACAAATGAGATTCTAAAGTATGCTCATGGGTTTGGGTCAGGCAGGATACCCAACCCAAATTTGGCATTTCACATGCAAATTTTTTTAAGATGATCATGGATCCGTTTGAGACGACCCGACCCATGTCATATTAAATTAAAAAATTGGACCATTCATCATTGAGATGTGTGTAGCAAGTGACAATGATGAGATATATCACTATTAGCTAGGGTTGTCATGCCGCTAATCATCAGACCAAGAATTAAAATATCAATTTCGACAAATATATTGAAACTAAAATTTTACGGATATATCAGATATATATATCAGTATATATTTTTACATGAATACCAATTAAGGATAAGAATATCAAATTTAAATGATATATCAATACTTAAAATTTATGAATATTTAAAAAAAATATCTATAGATATATCAAAAATTTATCATTACACTGAAGACTGGACAACATTTAATGGTTCACAAGAGTATGTCTAGTCAACAAATTAAACAAAATTAACCTAATAATATTTTACAAAAAATATAACATTAATATTTTTTTTCTCCAAATTATAATCTCCTCTATTTGAATGTCTCTGATTCCAAAAATTCAATGTCAAATTTATAATTTTTATGTTTATATAAAATATAATTGATATAAAATCCTAACAAAACAATGACAGCATCTGCCACGATGAATAACAAAATTACAAAAGTGTTATTCAATTTTGCGAGACACACATACATAACACATTTTTTTTGTTTTAATTTTATATGATGAAATTCTAGAGATTAAGAAAAATAATAAAACAATCTCCTTTTATTTATTTATATCTACTAAACTACAATATTCTTATGTTTTGCTGCATGTATTAAAAAAATTAAAAAAAAAATTTCAAATTTATAATATTTAAAAAAAAATACACTTGAACATGAAATCTTTATATTTTGGACACAAAATCAAAAACCTGATTTTGCCGCCAATATAACATATCGAAAGTTTAAAAAATATAAAAAAAATAAAAAAGTTTTATTTAGAGCATCAAACGCAATCCAGCTCTTCAAGGGCATGGTGCAAATCGAATCCATGATCTAACATTTCAAAGTTGTGCATCCAACGATCTAGCTACAAGCATCTAATCACATCATGCATGAATATATATATATATATAAGTATGTATGTATATGTATATGTATATGTATATGTATATGTATATATATTTTCTTTTGTGAAAAGATTGATTGTCGATAGTTGGATGGTTGGAGCCGCAACCTAGAATCGTTAGGTCATGAGTTCGATCAGCAGCCCTTCCCCATAGAGCTGGATCATTATTGAATGTTGATGCCTCAAATGAACACCTTTTTAAATTTTCTTTTTTTATTTTTTACATCTGCTGATATGTTACTTTGGAGACAAAATTATAAATCTGATTTTTAGTGAACCAAAACGTAAATATTTTATGTTTTGGTATTTTTTTTTAAAATATTAAAATTTTTAGGACTGTTTTAAAAATATTTTCTAACCGGTGTGCCAAAATATAATTCTCTCATAATCTCCTATATTCGTACCATATTCCCACAAAGGATGCCACAGCACACACTCCTCTAGATCGACACGACAGTGGATTAGCATCGATGATGCTATAGTATAGTAACGCCAACTAATGTTCAGCAGAGCCTCTTAGCATACAGCTCTAAAATGATAAACGACACACAAAGTACAACTTCCACCATGAATTGAATACTGGTGAAAGTGAAATCATTGCAGAAGCTGACCTGATTGAATGCAGGATAAAAGTTTGCAGAGAACTTCAGATTCTTTAGCAAAGGTACCACATCGTGACTCTGTGGATAAGATACATGAGGAGCCTTTACCCTGTTTAGGGGAATAAAAGTAACTCTTCCACCTTTAAGGGCATTTAGGTGTCTGATGATCTGGGTTGCAACTTCATCATTCTCGACCACCACGTGAAATAAGCTGCTCATAGAAACAGTCAGGCGAATAAGTTGCAGCAATGATGGAAAAGTTGACCAAAAAGAAAAATAATATTTGGGTGGGTTACCTGTTCCCAGCGGTAACTTCCACGGCAGTAAAAAATTTTTCATTACAGTCAAGCAACTCGATAACTGGACCAAAAACCCCTGCAATCTTATAGTCCCTGACAATACGCCTGATAGAATGGATCCCTCTCCTTATATCCTGATTCAATAATGGGAAGCAATTGCATAACAAGATGATCAAATTAAATAGAAAATAAAAAAGAGCAATTTTCATAATTAGGCCCTCCTGCTCTGCTGGAAATTTCAACATTTGATTTCACCATGTTTAGAGTATTTTATTAATTTATAATGTTGTATACGTATGTATAATAAAAAGAGCACACGCATCCTCCATGACTTCTGTGATGGTGAAGATAATGTAAAAACTGCAAAAATCTCTACGCACATATTGAATCAATCTGAGAATTTAATTATAGATTTTCTAAAGTGATAACTCTAATCAGTTTGCACAAGTGAGTACTTTATTTTTTAAATTTTACACAAGAAGCTAACATATTTTTTTTTAATTTGCACAAGTGAGTTCACTCAAATCAAGAATTTTTTTAGACTCAATTTCAAATGAAAAATCTCAACGAACCTAGATATTTTCGTGAAATCAATTTTTCATATTAACAAAAACATAAGGTTCTATTTAAAAATAAAAAATATGCAACATCAAATATACTGGTAGAGTTAAGAGAAAATCTATCCTAGCTTGGATCTCATTTGCGTGGATAAGAGGCTAGTTATTGGAGGTTGTTGCACAATATGCACAAGACTCTCATTTCAGAACGAGATCTAGAAGATATTAATATTTTGACAATCTTATTCCTGAAAATTAGAGATTTTACGCATAACGAGTCACGAACCCAAGACTTTGTAAGATTATGTCTAATTGGTATTTCAAGAATGTACTCCTATTTCTTATAAAAGTAATAAATAGAATATTATGCTAAATAGAGTACAAACATAAAATATAAAATTATGTCTACAATCATGCGTAAGCTTTTTTGGATTCCTTATTTGAAAAAAAATATTTTTATATTTCTCTTCCTATTATACATTATCATTACAATTAGTAAGATAAATTTGATTTTCATAAGTAAACAAAATACATAAAGTTATCACTTACATCTAAAAAATGATACAATATGAATTAATTTCTATTGTACATGCCCTACCATAGATTAGCCTACAGGCACCATCACGTAACCAACAACTTGTTAGTCTAATTAGAGAGATGGATGCACACCTCTTAAGAAATCATGAGTTGGATCCACACAAACTACCAATCAGGTCCAGGTATTTAGCTTTGAGACCCAATTGTATCTATGGGTCATACCTGATTTTATATATTTATATGTGTGTGTGTGTGTGTGTGTGTGTGTAAATCCTAAAAAAGTTATAATTTATTTTTCATTCCACAATATTGCATATTTTTAATATTGATCAAACAGTTTAGATAAGAGTGTTGAAATATTACATTTCAATATGATCAAACAGTTTAAATATGAATTAATCACATCTAGTGTAATTGGTGTCCATAGAAATATGATGCTCCAAGTAATTTTGTGTCTATTTTTTTGATAACATACAGAAAAATTCTATTTTTTTTTTCATCAGTATTTTAGAATAAGATAACTAACTAACCCCAATCTATTGTATCGTGCTAATATTGTAGAACACTAATAAGTACCAAATATTAAAATATCAGTTTCTACGGATATATTGATACTTGGATTTTATAGATATATTGACGTGTATTTGTATGTGAGCACCAATTAAGGATAGATATATCGGTCTTAATGAATATATCGATACTTAGAATTTATGGATATATCAAAAATTTTTATCTTTGATAAGTACACAGTTTCACTACCAATAGCAAGGCAGTGTGGTTGGCAGGGTGCTGAACGCACAACCTCAGGGTTGCAAATTTGATCCCCACCACTACACTTAGCCGCTGGGATGAAAAAAAATGTCTTACTCAGGGCCCAGGTGATTTACTCTAGGCCCATTTCAGCCCAAGGTGATTCCACCTGGTAGCAAAAAAAAAGTGCACTTTTGTTTTGACTCAATTGGCATAAACTCTAAAATCTAGCATGTTAACTGAAGAATTCAGATATGAAAAATTTCTAGCATGTGATACAAGAAACAAACACTGCAGACACAAATTGAAAACAATAAAAACTGAGCATTCACGGAATTCAGTTCTCAAGCCAGTTGAAATCAAAGTAAAAGTTTTAACTTTCTCGCAGGACAGAGCTGGGAGACTCACACCGGGGGTAGCATGATCTAGGCTCCTCTCCGCCTTGTCGAGATCTGTTCTCATTTTATCAATTTCGGAAGAAAGTTTGCCTTCCTCTCCCCACAGTGACCTGAATAGGTGAACACGGAAGTTATATTGCATCAGTTAGGAAACTTTTGATGTAGAAAAAAAAACACGCCCCAATGGCCATACTTGCGCTCATCCTGAAGCTTGTCCCTCAGGGTTTTAAAGTCGCTCAGGGCTTTCCGTGATTGGACAATACGTGATTCAAAAGCAGAAATTTCTACTTGACGACCACCAACCCAGGCATCCCGCTCTGCCATATCACCGTTAAGCCTGAGGATTTCATCCTGAAGTTTTTGTTCCTGGCAGAAAACAAATGCAGGTAGAAATCAAGTACTCTTATCAGATCCAACGGTCCAAATTTTCCAAAAAAAAAAATGCAGCTCATTGATGACTGAGCCTAGTATACCATATTTGATACAACATTTTCTATAAAATATGTCATGGGTAGTTGGCATATGTACATCCAAACCAATGATACACTTAAAACAATAATCAACAGCTGTTATGGTGCAAAATATTATTTGCCTGAGCCAAATTAGAAGATAGAACTCTTTGTAGATCATCAATTTCCTTTTGCAGCCACTTGTCACGAGCACCTTTGTTGGAAAACTGAGTCGCACGCCCTTGCTTTTGGTACAGAATGCTAAGCTGCTTTTCGTGCTCCATTATTCTGGTTGTCATCAAACTCATCAATGAGAAATGTTGAAATTATTGTGTATGATATTTTTTTCATTAATTCTATGATGCAGCTACATGGTTACAGTTTCAAGCTTTTTCTACAGTTTTTTATTTTTTTTTTTTGTTGCAGCTCATCAGTTTTTAGTATGCTTTTATTTTCTTTCATTTTATTATTGATGAAGCACTCAAAATGTGAGATGCCTCATTTCATTTTCTGATTATGCAAGAGAACCACATTTATGTTTGATATTATTGAGTTATTAGATATTTTTTTTACTTTATTGGCTAAAAGAGGTATCATGTGGATCAGCCAACCTGAACACGGCACGAGGCAAGGCCCAACTGAGTCATCCATGGACCCAGGTCGTGTAGGTCCGAAACACGGCTCGTGCTATGCTGGACCAAAGGCTTCCGTACCTCGTGATGAATCAGCCACGACTAATTGTGACTGGCCCATTGGCAAGGCCCACCGGAATGGTTACCATGATCCGGGATCGAAGACCTGGAAGCATGCACGGTCAACTTGGCCTGCGCCCGCCTCACATTTTTTTAAATGATAATATTTTTTTTTTATCATTCCACCACGTGCACGTGGCAGATTTTTTTTTTATGAAACCCAACACATTCTAGCACAACCCAGCATGAAAGGCACAATTTTGCCCTGATTCGTGCCGACCGTGCCATGCTAGGCTAGACAGACTATGAGTCATGTCGTACAGGCAAGATACAACTCCCTTACCGGGTCGTGCATGGCAGAGCATTATAGCCCGACTTGGCCACCCAAAAATAAGTTGTATCAACACGATATAGCCCATTTAACACCTCTAGTTGACTTAATGTTTTACATGAAACCAAAGTGAAAACCCTATCAGTAGTGCAAACTCTATGTTTGTAGAGTGCAAAGTACAAACCCTATGGGAATGCCCGTTGAAGCCTCATTACTTGTGAGAACCTATTGCAGACAAAAAAAAATAAAAATGAAGATGAAATGACGTACTTTAGAGTTTACAAACTTTGTTATGATATCATATTGAAATTAATAATTATAAAATAAAAATAAAAATATAAAATAATAATAATAATAAAGTACAACTTACACACAAAATGAATGAAAATTACAATAATTATTTTTATTGATTATAATTCACAATTTGAATAGCAAATTTTTTTCACTCTAAATTATAAATTTTTTTATTTTTCAATCATTTCATAAAAACTACAATATTTTATAATATTTATTTTTTTTCTCCTACAATTATGTACTATAATAATCATAAAGCAAGGCCTATAGACTCCAAAAAAATATTTAATGACCGGACAAGTAGATAGAGATGGAATGCTTCTTTCTTATAGAGAAGATTCGGGATCAAACCAAAGTTATAGCATATATTCAAATAATAGATCAACTAGCAGATAAATTTTTAACCTTTAAGATTAGTATTTTTAATCTTTACACACCATCTTGAAGAGTGTTGCAATTTTAACCTATTTCTATACTTTTTTTATTTCTTTATTTATTTTTATTTCATTATTAATTAGAGCATCTAACATGTAGTATATCCCAATTCATTTTGTCCTTACATAAGGGCAACTAGTTATACTGGTTTATTATGATGTTTTGTATTGATTTATTCATAGTTTTTGGCATTATTTTTCACATAGATAATAGAGTGTCTTTTGCATAAGAATATTTCTACTAAATTTTCTTTGTAAACATGCAACTATATTAAATCAACTGACCATGAGGCACCTTTGACTTTGAGACATCCCTTTGAATAATTTTTATTGTCAGAATTAATTGGGTTGGTTTAAGACTGCGTATTTGAAGATATGGTGGCCTTTTGTGTTACCGATGGGAGAAGACAGAGCACAATCAACTGGGTAATCAAACTTTATAACTAAAAAAAGGATGACTTAAGTAGAACTTACTGAGCCAGCGACTAAACATATTGAGAGAATCTGACAAATTTCAAACATTGACTCGTCAAGAATCCCAAGGATGACTACATCAGACATATCTCTTATTTAAAACTCAAATATAATGAATTCAAGGGCTAGAGAAGAAAATGATTTGAAAACTAAAAATTATGTGAAAATATTTTTTTATTGTATACAATCATATTATAGAACTAGTAATGTTACCTATGGTTATGAAAGATGCAAGACACATCTAGGAGTGATGCATGGATGGCTATTGAGCTACTCATATGGTACTTCAAGATGCATGTTTTTTCATGTGCTATCAAGTATTATAGTTGATTATGATAAAATCAAAATAAAATATTATTATTTCAGAAATATGAATATTTTTATGCACAATCATTATGATCATTATCATCATGTGCACACTCGTAGCCTATCACATTATTCTCATCTTGTTGTGCTTTAGTTTATTTTATGTTTATTGTTTTTTTTTTTTATTATTTGTGAGCCTCCAATAGGCAGGCTACTCAAAATCATATATATATATATATATATGATTTATGTAATATTTTGACAAATCTTTCAAATTAAATAAAAATTCTTTTTTTTTCTTTTTCCTCTCCCTCTTCCCTCGATCTTCTTCCTAAAATACACCAATTCAAACAAAATCATAAACCACAACCGAACATGGTATCAGATGAGTATTTCAAGGAATGTGGTGGCAATGTTGAAGTGTGCAGGTGATGGCGCGCCCACTAGTAGTGTCAAAGATAACAATCATCGATAATTTGCAGCTACAACGATAAGGTCTTCATACTATAACAAAGAAAAAATCACATAAAACAGTCAATTTGGGTTTTTTTTTGAGGTGTTTCATGCCTATTATGACCTCTGGCATCATGTTTCTGGTGATCTAGAAGTATGGAATGGTGCACAAAATAAAACCTGATGGCAACAAGAACGGAGAGAGCAAATTCATAACATTTAAGGATCTTGTAAGATAAGAGAACTCATTATGCGACTTTGATACAATTGTGAGAGAGGATTATTAGCTTAACATGATTGTGACAGACTGTATTGAAGAAATTTGACAAATAAATTTATAACATTCTTTACATGAATTTATTAAGAGAGTGATGTAATTTTATAAATATAATTTTTTGAAGAAAAGACTTTCACTTCTCTTAGAGTTTTCTTGGAGTATGACTTGGGAACAATAATTATATCTTGATTAAGTGAAATTAGTATGATATGTCATACGATTGTGAAATCTTTGCCACATGGTGGCAGTGACAAAACTGACCAAAGATGCTTCGAGAGATAAAAAGATAGTAATGACTTATTTTTTGTGAGAGATTAAAACACACTCAAAAAAGGTATTCAACTTTATATCATGTGATACGATAAAATTACAGGTTCAGAGTCTAAAAAACTATTAAACATTTATATTTTCTCAAGAGAAATATGCCAATTTTTTTGAGTGTTATTGGCTTTGCCACAAATACATTCATTATATTTTCTACTAACCACCTCACTCTAGATTCTTAGGTAGTAATTTCAAGTGTGAATACTCGTCACAAATAATCACACCCATTTTATTTCTTTTGTACAGTATAAAGCCTCTGGTTTTGACATGGCCAATAGAACTAATATATTGTCAAGAAGACATGAAAATGTCAATATTGATCATTTCATTTTGACACATTTTATATTCCAAAAATTTTATCAATTTATTTTTTGTCTACTATTCTATGAAAAAACTTATTTTCTATTCTTCTAATTTTTATATGCATAATCATTAAACCAAACTAGAAATATCAAATGAACAGGGCCTGACTGGCCCGCCCCGAGGCACTGCACGGCACAGGAATGACCCGTACCCAGGCCCATGCTCATGCCTATTCATGGCAAGGCTCGTGTCATTCCGTGCCGAGGTCAACAGGGCCACGTGCCGGGCCAGGCACAGTCACGGTACAGAGGCCAGTGGGCACGATTTCTCAGCACGAGCAGAGTTCCACCCCGACCCACCCAACACGACTGCCCCGACCCGAACCAACAAACCGAGGCCTGACGGATATAAAAGTTCGGTCAGGCCTGAACCCGACCCACGGTCTTTTTTCTACCCGAGTACGAGGCCCAAATTTTTGAGTCCATTCCAAAAACCAAAGCTTCTAGAATGGGACGGTTCAGATCAGTTCGACAATCAAACCGACCAAAATGGTAAAAAATTGAATCAGAGTCGTTATATTTTGTCTCCAAAGGCTATGGGACAGAATCTGACGACCCTAGAAATTCGGCTAGTTTTTAATTATTAAAAATTAAAAAAAAATCAAAAAATTATTAAAAAAATCATTTTATTAATCTATAAACCCCTCCCCCTACTCAAAGATTTATGTTTTTTAAAAACATAAATCTTCATCTTCTCATTCTCTTAACTCTTGCTCTTCTCTCACTCTCTCTAATTTTCTCTCTCTCAAGATTTCAGCCTTGAAAACTTGTAACTCAACTTTGGTTTTTAAATTTATGGTGCACATGCGGTGTGGTGCAAATATAAAAAAGTAAAAGTTTATGTGTTTTGGTTAAAAGATATTTCGTATTTTTTAATTAGTTAACGAGCATCTCTCTCTACTCTCTAGACTAAAAAATAAAAAATAACAACAAAATGACAAATAGTAATTTAAATAACAAAAATGAAATTAATTTTAATTTAGAAACTAAAAATCATATGCAAAGATGCGAGGCTGCCGAAACTTTGGTTTGTCCGGTCGTTTCGACTCAAACATCTAAAAAACAAAAAACTAGAATAACTTCAATAATTTAGACTCATTTTAATATAATAAATTAAAAAAAAAGGGGGGTCAAAGAAGAATCAGCATAATATAAATATTGTAAGAAAATTTTAAATTATAAGAATTTGTGTTAGACTGGACACCTCAAGAGACATGTCAAACTATGTACCAAAAAAACATAGTACATTTGATATTAGGAAAACTCAACTCAGCGGTGAGTTTTTTGAGGTTGGATATAGAGGTGTCAACCGGGCCGGGCCGGCTCGAGGCACTGCATGGTTCGGCCGTGCCTGGGCCGGCCCGGCATGTTTTTAAACCGTGCCCGGGCCCTTGCCGTGCCGGTGTGGCACGGCACGCCGGCAAGGGTTCTTCTCGTGCCGGTTTCACGCAGGCACGCGTGGGCGTGACCCGACCCCTCTCGAAAAAAATACTGTGGGTCGGGTCTGATTGGATCCCGACCCACAGTCCCGGCTCCCGACCCGCACGGCACGGCCTGCCGTGCCTACGGGTCGTGCCGGGACTGGATATTTTTAAACCGTGTCGGGCGAGGCACGGCACTGTACAGGAACCGTGCCCGGCCCGGCAAGGTAGCACGTTCGTGCCCTAAAAAATGAGCCGGGCCGGGCCGGGCTGGCCCGTTTGACACCTCTAGTTGGATCCAATTCAGTCTTAAAGTTTATCCCCTTCATACATAACAATAAGTTGGGGAGAAAAAGCATTGCCAATTTGATCACCACGATTGATCTTTCAATTATTTTTTCAAAGGATACAATGATAGTCAATATCATGCAGACATATTTTCATGATGTATATCGTAGGATTCCTAAGTTCACATCTAGAAATGACATACTAAAATATTATAATTTAAAAAAATAAATAATAATTAATGAATTTATGAAATATAGATGAGTGGTGCCTCTAAATAAAAAAAATATTAAAATTATCTACGATTCTCTATCCTCATAATGGTCCTACCATTTTTGAGTGCATGATAAAGATCTTTAGAAAAGATAAAATTCAAAATAAAATTTTTAGTATTATATTTGATAATACATCTAATAATGAAGTAGTGATAAACATATATGTTAGGAATATTAAAGACATACCATTATGAGAGATTTTCCTGTCAGATGTATGTGTCACGTGATTAACTTGATTGTACAAACGAGGTTGAAGGTGTGTTTCCCCATTTTGAAAAACATACGTAACTCACTAAAATACATTCGCATACCTCAAAAACAACAAGAGTTTGATAGTCTCTGTTTGTTTGCAAATCATAAGAAAAAATTCTAATCGGATATGAGACATCATTAAAATTATACTTACCTGATATTAGAATCATATGTTTGATACGAACATGTAATATCTAACTATGTCAATAGTAAGAGTAACGAATTTATTATTGATGAAACTAACTAGGCTGCAAAAATTTCATTTATAAAATTCCTGAAGATTTTTATGACACAACGAACATATGTTCATCAGTTTATACTCTCACGACTTGCATTGCACTCAAGTGCATATACAACATTAGTAGCATGTTTAGGAAGTATCGATATGACCTAATACATAGCAATATAGTTATAGAAATAAAAACTAAGTACATAAAATAATGATCTACCATTTTATCTCTTTATTATCTGACTGTCTGCGTGGATCCTAGGATTAAGGTGAAAAGGATAGGGAACATTTTAACTTATATTTCCTCGTACATGAACCTGAAAAACGCACATGAATGATTCATTCACGAAAAATTGACTGAGCTCTTTACATACTACGATACTAGGTATGATGGTAATAATAATGAAGCTCCGAGTACGGACATGGATATTATATTCAAACATGATAACTTTTTTATTCAATTAGCAAGAAAGAAATGACGGAGTGAACCATCAAATAGGAGTGAGCTGTCTTGGTACTTAAATATTGATTACTGTTCGATCATATCATATTCTGATACTAAGAATCTTGATATATTACAGTGATAGAAATCATATTAGACCACTTTTCTCGTGCTATCTAAGATGACACGGGATTTACTAACTCATCCAGTGTCAAGCATAGCATCAGAGTCTACTTTTTCTGTTGTAATGAATATGAGTTCAGATATGAGATCGAGATTACATCCAGATATTCTTAAGACTTTAGCATACATAAAGGATTGAGAGGATTCAAGCATGAGTATTCAGGATCATGATGGAACTGCAGCAAAAGCAGAGAAATTGATTGCTAAAAATAATCTATGTGATATTGATATTAAGAATGATATAATAATTGATGATATTGATGATTAACGATTGCTGGATTGCGACACTTATGTTTGATTCTGATATTTAATTTTGATTTACTCATTTATATTTTATTTGTGTTTGTTAATTTTTAGTTGTGATATTACTTTGTGACGTTAGTATGTGATTATGCTTTGTGGATTAATGCATTTGATGCTTGAAAGTTAAAACTTAAATATTTATTTTTTTTTTGCATTTTCATTTTGCATTGATTTTTATTTTCTATTCATATTTATGTTCTAATGTTTTATTAACTTATATTTCATACACTTACACTAATAGTCTAATACAATTCCCATATAAATTATAAACATAAAGTATTAAAAAGTAAAAATAATTAACATTAACTAATTACTAAAAATAATTAACAATAAAATAAAACTTTTAAAGTATAAAAAATATTAAATATATAAACATAAACTAAATTCTAAATACATAAATAACATTATCTGAAAAAATATTATTAAAAATTTAAAATCGGCCCGTACTAGCCAGAACTGGCATGTACAAGCTCGATCTGGTAAAGTTTCTTAACCTATCGAACCAATATGACGTGCCAGGCCAGCCCAGAAGAAACAGTGTCGGGCCAAACACGGCAAGGTGACCCAAGGGCCACCTAAAACTAGGTCGGGTCTGCCTGACCCGGCCCGTTTGACACCTCTAAACCAAACAAATAATTCACTCTTGAAGATTGAGCAAGGTAAACTATACATATTCTTCTCAACACATAGGAGCCCTTGTAGATATCTATCGTCTATATTAATTTATGATTAATTCACTCTCAATTAGAATATAATTTACCATACAAGTTGAGGATTCTATCGTCAAGTATCAAATAAGTGAAATTTATATAAGCATGCCAACTAGGGAAAACATACTTGAATATTCTATCTAACACATCTGGGGGGGGTACTAGGAAAGATTTTATATGATTCACATAGATATTTTAGAATCATGTAAAATAATGCATATGATAATTTGAGAAGAATATGTACAATGTCACATCTACATCTAGGCATGGGATACCCAGCAAAATTAACACATTAATTTAGATGAATACATCTAATAAAACTAGCATGACTAATTTTGAGAAGATTAATGACACATATCCTATGACGATGAGCCAAAGAGATTAGCTTGGTGAGGATGTCCCACTTGACACAAATGGTTAGTTTCCCCAAAAGAGAGAGATGAAAATTAAGAGACTTGATAATTTAAATTTAACAATATATACTAGACAAAAAAACTCACAATCTTCCTCAGATGACCTTTTGTCACATCAATTGATCCAATTCAAAATGATGACTAAAACTTTTTGATTACACTATGAAAAGAACTAATAACATATTCTCATTTTAGTATAATATATTATAGTTTCTTGTCCCCGTTAGATAGTTGTATAGTTTGAGATACTCTTTCCAAAATACTTAGTCATTCAAAATAGCAATAAATTATGTTGGTGATCTAAGTGTAATCATATCTAATAATAAGTAAGGACTCATTTTGAAACTTGAGGTAAGCCAGTAGTTGAACATAGACGGATATGCACTATGGAGACAAAACCCAAAAGAAAGGTTGATCACCTCAAGGTTAGATTGATAGCGAGAAAATTTACAAACTTATATCTATAACTACTGAGATATTTTTTTCTCATGTAACCAAAATGACCACTATTATTTTGTTACTTTCTATTACGGCATCACACAGATAAATTGTGTGTCGACTAGATATGAAACACATTCTTTTCTGATAATCTAAAGGAAAAGATTATTTATGTTGTAGCTATTAGGTTTCATTATTTCTATGAGCATAGGTATGGTGTGTCGAATGCAAAATGCCCTATAGAGCTTGAAGATGACTCATATGGCATAGTTTAGTAGAGTTTTTTGATACTTACTACATTTAGTCTTAGGAGATACATGTCCGATTATTTTGTTACTTTCTATTACAGCATCACACTGATAAATTGTGGATCAACTAAAATTGAAACATATATTCTTTCATAATAATCTAAAGAAAAATATATTTATGTTGCAGCTATAAAGTTTCATTATTTCTTTGAGCATAAGTATGGTGTGTCAATGCAAAATGACCTTTAGGGCTTGAAGCAGACTCCTTTGGCATAGTTTAGCAAAGCTTTTTTTTATACTAACTACATTTAGTCTTAGGAGATATATGTCATATTATACTTATTTTTTCCAACATAAATCAAGAAGCAAACATATGATATTTGTGATATATATTGATGATATTCTAATTATAATAGATAATCAATTAGATATATCTCAACTGATATTATTTTTATAGCCTAAGTTTCATATGAAAATTTTGAGACATGTAAAATATTTTCTTGATATTGAGACTGAATACTCACAAGGAATGTCATTTTTTCTTGATATTGAGACATGGTGACTCATCACTTGATTTAGGTATAAAGTTAATTATATTAATAATTCATCAATTAATTTTACTTGATATAAAAGCATTGTAAGAAAATTAAATTGACATAAACATAATCATTTATGTTGGTATACCAAAGTAATTCTAATTAAAACAATAACCACTATTGCATACTTAATTAATCATGTGTTCATAGTACTTTTGAATGATTGAATAATTGAGCAAGTTTGGAGAGAGAAAACATATATCCTTCATACTAAAATTATTTAGATTCACCTTTTATGTAAGAATTAAATCAATTGACAAAGTTAAATTAGATTTTAGATTTAATAAGTATCTTCATTAGTTATGTTGAGGTTGAATTTAAATGTTAATTTTAGGATTATATAAAACAAAAAAAAAAAAAAATCATCAATAATAGAGATCATATTTAATTAAAAAATGTTATGCAAATACATGTTAGTCACATAATCAATCAACTTCAGCATAAGTACTAAAATGAAAGCCTTTACTATTAACTTATTGCAATGGTAATTCAAGAAAAATTGGACATGCCATAAAGGAGATGCTCTTAGATAATAATATTGGAGTAACTATTAACTTATTGCAATGATTTCATTTCTTATTTATTTCTTTTTTATTTATTTATATATGAGAGAACCCAACATTAAAGTAACCTCAATCCGATGCTAGCATTATATTTAAGAGTCAGTTGTACAATTTTTACAGATACATTTTCATTGAGATTTTTATTGAAATTTTTGGCTAAATTTTCTAGGACAATAGCCATCATAATATGCATGCACAACATGTCTAATATGTGTAGTATGTGCATAGTTATTAAAGACACGCCTCAAACATGACTCGGGCTTGCCTAAAGCCCAAGCACCACCAAGCCTAGGAAAAACTGCCTCACCTCATATTTAATTAGAATTTAATATGCAAATACATGACGGTCACATAATCAATTAATTTCAAAATAAGTACTAAAATGAGAAACTTTACCAAGTTTGAAGAAATTTCTAGAAACAACATTCGAACAAAATTGCCTCGGGCAAGCCTATATTCAAGATTTCATTGTCCATTTTTTATATAAAAATTTTCATGGAGATTTATGAACATTTTTTGGCTTAATTATGTAGATGATATCAGAAAGAGTTATTGTACATCCTAGGCACACAATAGATGTACAATAAGTATCATAGTATGCATGCACAACATAAGCCTGTGCATTAGAATTAGCCTCCACAAATAATTATTCAAGACAAGAAAAATACTTAAATCACTCAACATTTTTTGAGCAAAAGGTCAAGAAAAGAGATTATATTCTATTTTGTAGATGAATGTATGATGTCGCAATTCAATTTTAATGTGATAAACTATATTAATTTTCAATCAATATTCAAGGAAATTGAATAAGGGACCAAATTTAGTCGCTTATTTGATATATAATGGACCAAATTTTTATTATATAAGAATTACAAAAAATTTTAATTGGAACGAACCAGGCTATTTTGGCCATACCTAACCTTAAGTAGGCATGGCTCGGACGACCAGAGTAAAAGATGTGTCAATAGACCATACCGAGCTGGCCATTTTTAAAGTTGTATCATCATGATATGACTCATTCTAAAAACCATGTCGTGTTAGACACAACAGAGTACCACAAACGAGCTTTAAAAATGGGTCATACCGACACAGCGTGACCCATTTAGCACCTTTGTATTTGGATCAACCTCGTGTCAGCTCATGACATATCTCGTGTACTATTGTGTCATGCCAATGCTGGCCAGGCCAAGTGCCAGGCACGCCGGTTTAAATAGTTGTACATACCATAAGGCAATGCCTGACTAGCCAGCACAGCCAGAGGGCAGAGATAGGGGCCAGGGGCCAGGGGCCACGGCGGCATTACCCAATTCCCACTATCCACTGCAAGTGTCATGACAAAGTCGTAGACAGCTTGGCATATGACCGACCCGACACGCCCAACCAAGGAAGGGGAGCCATAAGGCATTGCTAGGCCTATCACACATGTTTCTGTTCCAGTATAACATAGTTCGGGTACCAGATTCGTGTCGTATCTGGCAAGACACGGTGGCCATATTGGGCCACTCAAATTCAAGCTATGTCGGCACGATACAACAAAGTTGACACCTCTACTCCTATGTGACTAGACAACACATATAGCAATCCCCAAGCAATATCTTTTCCAAAAACCAGACTCGTCTTAACCGAAAATCAAGACAAAAGAGAAATAAAATATAAATTAAAAATCATCAATTTAAATATTACTAAGCACGAAAATAAGTTAAGACGATTTCACAAATAGATATAAGGGGGATCATATCATCACATCGCAGTTATATGTATTTTATAAGTTTGATTGTGAACTCGGTAGGTGTGCATGTACGAAGTACATGTCCCTATTACTTAAACATTCCTCAAAAGATTCTAATCCTGCAAATAAATATTTGTAGATAATAAAAAAAAGTCCAAATTAAAATACCTAGAAGGATAACTTAGTAAAAGAAATTAATAAGAAAATCAAGAATAAATATACAAAAATTAAGAAACAAAAATTTAACATGAAAAAAATTAAAAAATATTTACATGTGAAGTGCGTATTGGTTCATATATAGATAATCTAGAAATCCTAATAGAAAATACGAGCAACAAAACTAATAATATATAAAAAAAATTAAAATATAGGTTGTTAGATTACAAAAGAGTTATGTATATCATCTCTAGTAAAAGTCGTGAATGATAAATTATATGAAAACATATGGATATCTCTTAGAGTCGGTCTATCTTTACCTAGTATTTTCAAACTCATCTCTAAGGCATTCTAATTATAATATTCAATAATTATCTCTGGAATAAATCATTTTGCTATAATATAAACATAGAAATAAGACTCTCCATCATCTACCTCTCCTGTGACAATCTTTCTTTATACTCAAAATGCCAATTGAAATTAGGGTTTTCTTAATTCAAAACCCTAAATAATATAAATTTGTTTCAAATTTATAAATTAGGATTTCCAAAAATATTGCTAAAATCAGATAAACCTTATAAGAGTGTCTTATAAGATAGATATGTGTAGGTAATAGTAGAAAAGAAAATAAAAAAATATATATTATTAAAGTTTAGACCTGATTTTTTTTGAGTCATCACTTTATGAAAACTTGGAACAGAAATTATATGCAGTGACATTATAGGAGTTCAGACATAATTTTTTTATCATAAAAATATAGATTACCTAATGAATAAACCTTTTAAAAATACAAGGGCATGAATACAAATTAACACCAGACTATTGAATGTCATGTACCTATCTATTGAGATGGAATTAGCTTTGTTTTTCATCTGGCACAATGCGCAAGATATTATGAGTTATCATTATCACTATATTTATCCTAAATGACACAGATATGATATCATTTCACAACTTATAAGATTGAGAATAAACAATTCTAGAAAACAAAAATAAATCATTAATTATTTTATATTATTCACACAACTACCTACATTGTTATTAGAATTGTTCGGTGTTCCCAACAGAGATGAATTTGATGAGTGTGCGAAATAGATAGAACATCTTCTTAGCATCATATTTTCGTATTCACTAATTAATAATTTTTCAATATTTCATAGTCAGATTATGTGTGATCATGAGTTTCCCATCATACCAAAAATACAACACCTAAAAATTTAGAATATACAATTGACAAACATAGATCTACTGAAATAAATATCATTTAGCATCAATTTGCAGTTGAGTGGGTACTAGTTTTAGTAGAGAGAGAGAGAGAGAGCACACAAAGGTATAAGAGTCTTAGTACAGTGCACACATTAAAAAAGAAGTTGAGAGCAGCAGACCAACTATCAAAGTTATTTATGAGTCCTCGTAGAGTTATTTCTATCATCATTACTAAAGATAAATATACAAAATTTATCACCAATAAGGTAGCTGCTACATATAATTTTTTACTCAATAAGTAATGTATCTCTTATGCCTAGTTTTTTTCACATCGGACTCATTAGTTGACCCAAGAGCCAATGATATGCCATCAAAAGCCTTATATATATATTAATTCAATCTCTATATATTTTTTGGGCAACACAAAAAGTATTTCTAATTTCTCACTCTCATTGAAGAAATTCATAAGATGAATTAGAGATAACTTAAAGAATATCCACCATCACAATTTTACATAAAGGACATGAAGATACTCAAGTACTTTCTTAAAATCAAGGTTGCATATAATCACCAAATAATAATTTCATCTCCAGAGAAATATACAATACATATTCTTGTTGAGCTTCACCTTTTGGATGGTGTGTCATTTGAGACTTTGTTATCACTATCAGTATAGATAATTATTTTTTATATTCTCTTTAACATTTTTATATGGATGCTCTTTTTACACTTGATATGCAGAAAAGTCGCTAAGACGTGGTGTGTGCATCATGTACTATTCCATGCATGAAGTGTACAAATTGGTGGAGTGCAATGCATGTGTTTCTGGTGCAGACTGTGGAGTGCACAAGTGTGTCAAGTGTATATCAGCGCACAATAGGCTGCGCATTGTAAGTAGTAAGTGTAGGCAGTCGTAGAAATATATATATATATATATATATATATATATATATATTACATGATGATGTGAATTTTTTAAATGACAGAGGAACAAGACCTTAGTTATCACTTTATGTCAGTTTGGGAACAACAAATATACATAGAAGACTAAAAAAGCTCAAATATGATTTTTCGATCATGGAAAAATGGATCATCTAACGAATGAGCTTCTTGGAGATGCGACAAGGATAGCTTGAACTATAGATTAATAGTAAACTATTGCTTGTCACATAATAATCCATCAAGATAGAAATAACTTTTATATTTTATATTGCACAATATTCAATGTATTATAAGAGTTAGTATCATTATTATACTCATCTTAAATGATATAGATATATAATATCATTTTACAACTTATGGGATTGAGACTACAGAAAACTAGAGAGTCGGAGTAGATCACTGCTCACTTGACATGATTCACAGCTCACAAAAATAGCTACATAGTTATTGGTAGCATTCCCGACAATGGTAAATGTGACTGAGAACGTAAATCAAATATAATAACTTCATTGTATGATATTTATGTAGTCGCTATCTAATAGTTTTTCATTATTTGACAATCAGATTATGTATGTTCATGAGTTCCCAAATAGACAAAAGAGAGATCGCCGGAAACTTCAGTATATATAGGACACAATGAGACTTATTGGATAAACCCATCATTTGACATCTACTAACAGCAGAGTGAGTATCAATCATAGTAGAGACAGAAACATGAGAGTCTCAATACAGTTCACACAATGTGTGAGAAGTAGTCACACCATGTATAACTGTTAAGAATTGTATCCATAGAAACAGCAGAGAGCACTATAGATTATTGAAAATAACAGAATGATTATCAAGGTTGTAGGTAGAGGTGTCAACCGGGCCGGGCCGGCACAATTCGGCCCGCGACACGGCACACCGGCACGGGTTTGTCCCTTGCCGGGTGTCCCGTGAGCCCGACCCCACGATGGCCCCTCCCGCAAAAAAGACCGCAGGTCGGGTCTGATTCGACCCGACCCACGGTCCCCCGTATCCCGAACAGCTCGGACAGGCAAGCCAGAGCGGGCCAGGCACGGCATGAGCCTCCGTGCCTGCAGGCCGTGCCGGGCCCAGCTTTTTAAACCGTGCCATGCCTGGCCCGGCACGGCGGCACGCGGGTGCTCAAAAAATTCGGGCCGGGCCGGCCCGGCCCGTTTGACACCTCTAGTTGTAGGGGAGTTCTCTCAGAAGAGGAACATGCAAAATTCCTCTCCAACAAGAGCGCAACATATATTTTTCACTACTCATGCACTGCATTCCTAATCTTCCCACTTCAGACTCTTGGGACCTATCAACAAAGCATTAAAAATCTTATATGTTTAGAATCAAACTGTATATGTTGTTTGGGCTCCGCAAAATATTTCTGATTTCTTATTTTTCTATTAGAGAAATTCATAACATGAGTATTTTTTTTTCACTAGCCTATTTTGGTGAGGTTATTATTACTAATATAATGAGTTGTAGATTACTCAAAGAATTTCCACCAACCTAATTTGAGAGAATCGATATTAGGTTTCTCAGGGCACTTTCTTGAGATCGGAGTTGCATATAATCACCAAATAAAACTATCTTCAAAGAAATATACAATGGGTATTCTTGTTGAGTTGCACATTTTGTCAATATATTATTTGAGACTCTATTGTCAGCATAAGTGGTCATTTTTAAAATCCTCCTTTACAAATTTACATGTATGTTCTTTCTATAATTTGACATACAAAGAAATTAATAAAACTGGGCATACCTTTCACATATCACAAACATATCTTCTTGACCAATCATTTGAATTCTCTTTGGGATTACATTTGCACGGACAAAAGATTCATTGCTGACTAGTATACTCTTTAGCAAGATAATCTTCTCTTAAAAAAATAATAAATACATTTATTTTTTATTAAATACCAAAATAAAGTGCAAAGTCATAACCAATTTTACTTGGGTGCTTCTTTAAATAGGATAGTTACTTTATCAGATTAATCTTATAATTTTAAGCCTCAATAGTCTTTTTGATGACATCTAATCAATCATAGACATTATTTCTCAATCTAAATTTTCATGAATTAACAGAGCATATAAAAAATAATTTCACTTCTTTAGAGAAAATACATAAGTTAGATTAATTATCAAAGCTCATATTTTACTTCAAACCAATGCGCAAATATTTTCACGAAGATATAAATATGATTATAAAATCTTGTTATTTATCTCCAGTTTCATGTTCATGATATGAATGCATCAAATTAAATGATGTTTGGTTGGAATGCGTATAAGAGTTAGGATTGCTCCTAGTCAATTAGTTGTGTGTGTGTGTGTGTGTGTGTGTGTGTTTGTGTGTGTGTTTGTGTGTGTGTGTGTCTTTACATTATTAATTATGGCATTTTTGTTATTGAAATATATTAACAAAAACAAATGAAATAACATCTAGAAATATCAAATAAAAATGAAGTAAGAATTCATATTATTATTGGAGTGTTGCAGAAGAGAGATTAGACAAATCAAATATCAAAAATAAATAAATAATGATATTTTTATCGACTTTCAATGAAAGTGAATTCAAATTCAAATATAAACACGTGCTAGAAAATTATAAACATATAAATTTTAATAGAGCATTTTTTTTTTTCAAATGTCTCGTTGTGAGATATGTTTTGTAATCACTTTTTCAATTGTTAATGAGCTCATTCACCAATAGTAATATACAAATATTTACCCTTTTGTGAGATCGACATACACCTACCCCTTTGCAATTTCCTTTTCCTTCATAACTTGGTTCTCATGCAGTGGGTTAATCTTGTCAAGCTCCATCAACGAATCTTGAATTTCCTTCTCTAGTGTGCCAAGCTGCTTTCCAGCATCCTCCTGAAACATGTTACATTAAATACATGCAAGGATCATTAATCATCTCATAAAATGCAATACATAACGAGAAAAAATCAAAAAGATACCTTGGCCTGGATGCTTCCAGTGATTTTCTCCTGCAGATCTCTTAAATCGAGTTCAAGCTCCGTTTGTCTTTTTATTGCTTCAGTTTGTCGCTTCTCCATCCCCTCCTTTTCTTTGCTCAATCCTTGAATTTGTTTTGAAAGATCTTTGAGCATCCTGTCAGAGTCCTTGGACCTTTCATAAGCATCTAACACCTTGCCATACATTCTGGTTGAAGGTTCAGAAACCCTGTTCCTTGCCTCTTCAGCCTGGCACATGCACATTACAAATATAACAGATAAAGCATTCCATAAAACCCATGTACACAAGACATGGACGTGTCAACACACATGCATGTGGACTTTATGCAAAATAAAAATGAACAATAGTAATATATTCTAGCATCTAGCTCAATAAAATTCATAAAACCCAAGAGTAAATAAAAAATGAAAGATCTTTTTTTTTTACCAATTATACTCTTCTACTAATAAACTAAGTATAGAAAAAATAAATTTAAAAAACACATGCAGCATATCCACTATTCTCGTTCAAACTGAAACATAAATAACATGTACAAGTTTGTGTTTAGTGCCAACATATGTTATAATAAGAAAATCATCTTGAATCAACTATCAAATAAAACAGATATCAGATAAAAATAAATGCAAGCATCATTGATTGAGAAATAACTAAACTAATTTCCACCAAGAGGTGTCTGCACCAAAAAAAAAACTCAAAAATAGTAATGATCATGATCATATATTATGTCATGATATTAAACATAGGAATAACTATTTAACTTTTACATTTTTATGAAACAAGAATATGGAGATCATGGAGGTCGTACCCAGTGAGCAAGACTCACACCAAATCCAAGATGTGAGAGAGATTAATATCTCGGTATTCTTATCTCTGAAAATCAAAAAGAATATGTTTGATAAAGTCTCAAATGCATGAGACTCAAAACTGTAACAAAATCTCGACCACTCAAAACTCAAAGAAACTATAACAAAATCTCGACCACTCAACTCATAGGAACTGAAACAAAATCTCGGACATTAAAATCTAATTGAATTCGACAAACTTTAGTTATGAGTATATAATTCTCTTTACTGAGCATAGTTTTCTGCACTACATCAGCATTGGAAATCTACATGTGTGAATCAAAAACCTCCACTAAATCTAAGAATCTAGATTGAATGAGTAATGGGATGAAATCAAATAGGATGATGATGGGTACGTCCATAAGCAATCTCAAATAGATTATTATCAGTTAGCCGACTTTATGAAATATCACAAGCAAACTCAGCAGTTGATAATATTAAATATCAATTACTGAACTAATCATTTATCATATACTCAATCAAATTTCCTAGACTTCAGACGATAAATACAATCTATCCATATGTTTTGTGGATAGAAAACTGAGAAAACCATCAAACTAATCTCAAACAAATTTCAATATTTATTTTAAAATATATCTAACAAACATAACATCCCAAAACGACACAATGCATGTAGGAAACCCATGAAATATAACAGCTTTCCTAAAGAACGTTATCTATGTGATCAAGATATCAACTACGTACACAAAAAACAAAAAGACTTTGTTATTTGAACTCATCTAGAAAAATAAAAAAAAAATTAATAATACACTTATTAAAATCAAACAAAATAATTACACGTGAAAATCTAGTAAATTTAGCTCTCTATGACTATTTCAAGCTAATTAAAGCCTTCCTTGATATGCATATTTCATCTAAATGTGTTGCTCAAAACTTAAGTTGTCACTTCATATACATCTCATCTTCGATATCAACATGAAAAAATATATTATTCATGTTTAACTAATATATACTTCATCTATGATATACAACCAATAAAATAAAAATTCATATTAATATTATATTGACCACTAGAGAGGAAGAATAATGGTAACCCATACAACATATCTGGGTGAACGCTCTTACTACAAGTCTCGTGTCAAAGTAGTCTATTTTTTTCATCTAAACATATCTCAATAATGAACACTAAGTTGCAATCAACAATAGATATTTTTAGAAATAATAATAATTCTAAAATTTTATTAGAGTGAAAGATATATATCTCTTCCAATATGCTCTAACATAAAAGGTATTTAAATTAACTCATACTTCTAGAGTTATTACATGTGTTCAAAGTCATAACCTGAATTGTTAAGTCGCGAATCAACTAATGTTGTAGCATGTGGTATGAATTCATGACCAGGATTATGAAATCACGGCTCGACAAAAATTAAAACAAGTGCTTTGAAATCAAAACATGAATTATAAAGTCGAGATTCAACTAAAATTGTAATATTTGCTTTAGAGATGCATCCTAAATTACGAAATCATAACGTAACAAAAACTATAGCATATGCTTTGGAGTGATAGCTTGCATTATGAAATTACAACTCAACTAGAATTATAACATATATTTTGATATCACGATCATGTTATACGGTGTCTTGACATGAATAAATTTGTGATCTTATTTTTTGGTATCATGACATCATTGTAATCACAACCTATTTTATATTATTATGACTGACTAACTTAAAGATTCAAGTCATAACAATTTTTATGATATCGCGGCATGAATTAAGTTGCGACATAAAAATATGATGTCGCAACATAAGTCTAAAGTTAAAAGATATTTTATATTTACTATTTAAGTATTTGTAAATATAACAAAATCAGAGAATAAGAAAGAGAGTGTGTAGTTTACCAAGTTATTCAGTAATAGTTAATTTTTCATGTTCTCTTTAGTTTGTGTGATTTGCTCGTGTGGTTGTGCTCTCCTTCTCTATCTCGAGTACATTGTATGTTTCTTTTATTAAAGTTCTTTTTTCCCAGATCCTTAATAATCCTAATTATTACTAGTTTTGTATTACAAAATCAATTACACAAAAGATCCTTGAGGTCCCTTTTGGAAACTAACAAATGATCAAAGTCGCAACATAAAAAAATGGTGTTACAGCCCAATTCAATATTACAAACAAAAAATGATATTGCAATGTGAAAACATAGAGTTTCCACATGGAACCATCTAGAGGCATCAGAAAATGGAGTGCAAGAATAGAGAAGTCTCGGCATAATCATAGAGTACAAACATAATGTCACAACTACACCCAACAGAGTTGTGACATGGAAACATAGTGTTGCAACTGAATCCAGCAAAGTCATACCGTGTTAACATGGTATCACGACAGAATCCAATATCACGACATTAAACCATTTGGAAGTACCATAGAAGAGAGTGCAAGGATGGAGAACCAAGTCACAATGTAGGTATCCCTAAAAAAAGCAAGTTAAGACATTACAAGACGAGCCACGACTACAATGCTCTAGTGGCCGCTTCAATCCATATGGCTTTGCATCTCAAAAAGTGGGGTTGATGTATCCCTTAATGGAAAGTAGAGGTGACATTATCCATTGAACAAAGCCAATTTTTTATTTGATCCTTTTCTAGGATCATGCATTGAATTCCAAATTTTGTTGAGGAAGTGATAGTAGAGACAGCACTTCTATTGAGAAGAACAATATGAGTTAGAAACTCACCTGCAAAAGTATTGTAAGAAAGATATCCAATACATAATTATTTGAGGCACGAGGTACATTGAGATATAAAATTTTTTTGGGATTTTAAGACTCAAGGCATAATTAAGACACGAATTTTTTTTAAGGCATAGTCTACTATATATTTGTGTGTGTGTGTGTGTGTGTGTGTGTGTGTGTGTGTGTGTGTGTGTGTGTGTGTGTGTGTGTGTGTGTGTGTGTGTGTGTGTGTGTGTGTGTGTGTGTGTGTGTGTGTGTGTGTGTGTGTGTGTGTGTGTGTGTGTGTGTGTGTGTGTGTGTGTGTGTGTGTGTGTGTGTGTGTGTGTACCCACTGAATATTATTTATATTTTTTATCTATTAATAAAATATAAAAAATAAAAAACTTAAAACATAAAAATTAAATATCATTAATATCTCTCATCATCACAAGCATTCAGAATTCTAAAACAAAAAAATAAAATATTAACAATTTAATATGCAAATTTTAAGACGTTAAATATATTATCGATATTTGTTGAGAGTGGAAGAATTGAAAGCTTTGGAAATAATATAATTTAATGAGGAGACTTGGAAATAAAATGATTTGTTTGTGTAGACTAAAGGAATAATTAATTTATGGAGCAATAGAAATAATTAATTTGTAGGGAGGGAGCTTCAAGAATAATATATTTTGTGGGGGACATACGAGGCAAGGTAAGGCGAGACACTTTTGCCTGAGCCTAGTGATGCCTAAGTTTCAGACGCACATTTAATAACTATGATCAAACATTGTGATGAAGACAACAACCTTCAAGAAGTCACATCAATAAGAGCATGTCATGGAAGAAAAGCAACAATCCTTAGGATGAAAAGAAATATTTAAGAGTATTTAAAGTTGCCCTCAAATTAGAATATAGTCTAAAGGTTGTGGATGTAGAAAAATTCCAATTGTACAGAATTGAGATTGAAATGAAGAAAAAATATATATCGAGTGGAAGAATATTAGGATTAGCCCAGTTTTCAAAAACTACTACAAATATTCAGTTAAAGGACTAGAATTAGAGGTATCAGCCGGGCTGGCCCGGCCCGGCACAAGGCACGGCACGGTTCAGCCGTGCCTGGGCCGGCACGGCACGAAAAAAATCCGTGCCCGGGCGCGGGCCGTGCCCGGCTTTGGCACGAACCGTGCCGTGCCGTGCCCGGCACGGTTCGGCCCGCGGCAATGCAAACCGGCACGGGTTTATCCCGTGCCGGGAGCCCCGTGAATCCGACCGCATGCTTCCCCTCCCGCAAAAAAAGACCGCGGGTCGGGTCTAATTCGACCCGACCCGCGGTCCCCCGTTTCCCGAACCGCTCGGACAGGTTTGCCCGAGCGGGCCAGGCGAGGCATGGCACGGCCCGTCGTGCCTGCGGGCCGTGCCGTGCCGGGCCGGCCCGTTTGACACCTCTAACTAGAATAGTAAAGTAACAACTCAACTAAAATTATAACATATACTTAGAAGAATGAGAAGCGACCCAAATTAAGATGTCGCAAACTCAACTAAAACTATAACATGTGATTTAAAGTCACGACTTAAATTGTGAAGTAACAACTCAATTAAAAATATAATATATGCTTTGAAGTCGCGGCCTAAAATGTGAAATCATGATTCAACTGAAATTGTTATGTTTTTGGTATAGTGACCTTGTTATGTGATGTCGCAACATGAATTAAATCATGACCATGTTCTGTAGTGTTATGGCATCCTTGTAGTCACAACTAGAGGTGTAAAACAAACCGGGCGCCCCAAACCCAGACCAGCACGGCATGGTACAGTTATGTGCCCATGCTCGTGTCAGGCCTACTCACAACATGGCTTGTGTCGTACTATGCCTAGGTCAACTGGGCCACGTGCCGAGCAAGGTACGGCCCGATACCATGGCCCGTAAGCATGCATTTTCGGCATGAACAAAGCGGTGCCCAGACCCAGCCCCACCCCGAAGCCCAACCCCCAATGGATCCAAAATTCAGTCGGGCTGGTAACCCAACCGACCCGATCCACAATCATTTTTCCCAAACCCCCCAGACTTAAGCTCGATTGTTCCAAAAACCAAAACTTTTGGAACCAACAACTGCTCGGATTGGCTCAATAGTGGAAGAAATCCAACAATCCAAAAAAAATTCAATTCTAAACAGTTGAATTTCGCCTTCAATGAATATAGGGCAGAATCTGACTATATCAATAGTAAGAGTAACGAACTTATTATTAACAGCACTAACTGAGCTACAGGAATTTTATTTATTAAATTTCTGAAGATTTTTTATGACCCGGCGAACATTTATTCATAAATTTATACTCTCATGACTTGCATTATACTCAGGTATATATGCAACATTAGTATCATGTTAATGAAGTTTCGAGATAACCCAACACTTAACGATATGGTTGTAGAAATAAAAACCAAATATTTAAACTACTAGTTCACCATTCCATCTATTTATTGTCTAGCTATCTGCATCGACCTTAAGATTAAGGTGGAAGAAATAAAAAATATTTTGACATATATATTCTCATATATGAACCAAAAAGGCCCACCTGAAAGGTTAATTCACGAGACAATAACTGAGCTTTTTACATACTGTGATATTAGGTATTATGATAGTAAAAATAGTGAGGCTCCAAATATGAATAAGAATATCATATTCGGAGATGATGACTTTTCCATTCAGATAAAAAGAGAGAAATGACAATGTGGACCATCGAATTTGAACAAGCTATCTCGGTACTTAGATATCAATTACTGCTCAATCCTATCATATTTCAATAATAATAATCTTGATATTTTATCATGATAAAAATCATATGAATCCATTTTTCTCGTGCTATTTATGATAGTATGGAATCTACTGACTTCTTTGGTATCGAATATAACATTGAAGTCTACTTTTTCTGTTTTAGTTAATATGATTTCAGATAGAAGATCTAGATTATGATCAGATAATATTGAGATATTAGCATGCATAAAGGATTGAGAAAATTCAAACTTAGACATATAGGATCGTGCTAGAACTATAACAAAAGTGAAAGAATTAATTGCTGATATTGATATGTGAAATTTGATGATGATTAATGACTAATATGAGAATAAGATTGAAATATTAATGATTTAGCAGAGCACCTAAGCATACTTTACTGCCTACGGACTACTGCTATTGATATATTGATACTGATATCAGTATTTATCATATTATGACAATATTTTTTTTATTTTCATTTATCTTTTTTGAATTGACATTGTCTTTGTTTATTTTTTTTTATAATTTTAGGCTTGAATCACAATCAAACACTTTTTTTTATAATTTATATTGGTTTATATTAATATTTTAATTTTATTAATTCAGACATTGTTAGTTTTAAAAGTTTAGTTCTTTATACTTTATGTTTTATTTAATTTAATAAATTAAAAATTTAATAATTATTTATTTATTTTATTATTTATAAATTAAGTATTAAATAATTAAAATTTAAATTTTTTAATAATTTTTAATTCTGGATTTAAAATTTTCTAAGTGTCCCAAACCAGGCCCGAACAAGGCCCAAAGCCCCAAACGGCCAAATTCCGCCCAAAACCTAACCCGAACGAGTAGGATCCAGCCTGTCCAGACATGACCCAGCTCCAATTACTAAACAGTCAAGCTGACAAGTCGTACCAGGCCAACAAGCCAACAGGCCGACAGGCTAGCTATGATGAAACCATGTCATGCCCGGCATGATACAATAGCCTTATTGGGCCACCTAAATGTGCCAAGATGAATGGGATGAGATGTGATGAAGACGTATCATTTGGCACCTCTAGACCACCGTTTCATGCCGGGCACGGCATGACTCAAAAAGGGCAAGCCCATCATGACCCATCACGACTCATCATAGCCTGTCGAATTTTTGCCCCTAGTTGATAGGGTGATTCCAATAGCTGAAAAACATGTCTATTAATTTTTTTTTTTATTTTTTTATTTTTTGTTTTTTCAACCGTTGGGGCGATTCGATCGACAATTCTAGAAGCTTCGATTTCTAGGCATGAGATTGGGCTGAAACCCAAAGGGTAACGGGAGTCAAACAGACGAGTGTCACGGGCGATCGAGTTCGAACCACACCCAAACTCTACCCAAGATACAAGGCATGATTCAAGTCGTGCAGAAAAACTTTGCCTTTGGGCCAAGCAATCGGGCATTGCCTAGCCCAACACGAGGCCATGAAGACCTTGGCACAACACGACAAGAACCATGCCTCGAACCAGCCCATCATGAGCCCAAGCACTGTTCTGGACTATGTGTTCCAGACCAGACACAGCTCAATCGGGTTGTGCCAATATCAGGCCTAGGCTGACCGGGCTTACTGGCCCATTTGACACATCTGACTAGAGATTTCAAATGATCTGGGCTGGCCCGGCCCGAGGTATGGCACGGGAATGACTCGTGCCCATGACGAGCCTGTTCACAGCACTGCTCATGTCATGTCGTGCCGAGGCCAATCAGGTCTTGTCCCGAACCAGGCACGGCCCGGTATCAAAGCTTGTGGGCATGATTACTAGGCACGAGCCAAGAAATTGCCTGAGCCCCCAACGGATCCAAAAATTACATCGGGGTGTAAGGCCCCAATTCGAACCTGCGGTTTTTTCGACCCAAGTCCGAGTCCATCCACCCCAACGGAAAAATTTAAAAAAAAATTAAAATTTTGAATGCAAACCATTAAATTTTACCTCAAACAGCTATGGGGCAGAATCCGACGGCACAAATGATTCTGCCCCAAATAAATCATTAAAAATATTAAAAAAAATCAAAATAAAAATTAAAAAAAAAAATTTATTAATATATAAGCCCCCACTCTCTCTCTAATATTTATGTTTTTCAAAAATATAAATCTCTCGATTCTCATTCTCTCTCTCTCCCCCCTAAATCTCTCTCTTGGAATTTCAGCTCAACTTTTCGGGAATCACAACTCGGGGTTAGCTTTGATTGATATTTGGATTGAACTTTGGATTTGTGGTGCACGTACTTTATGATGCTTTATGGATATATCATTTTTTTAATTAGTTAACTGTTAGCTCAATTTTAAAAAATATTAGTATTTAGTAGTCTTTCACTTTCTCTCTCTCTACTCTATCCTTTTGTATAAAAATGACAAATAATAATTTAAATAATAAAAATGAAATTAATTTTATTTTAAAAATAAAAATATTACATAAAGATCCGAGACTGCCAAAACTTTGATTTCTCCAATCACATCGACCCAAACAACTTAAAAATAAAAAATTAGAATGACTTCAGTAGTTTGAACTCACTTTAATATAATAATATAAAAAAAATTAGGAATATTAAAGAAGAATCAGTACAGTACAAATATTATAAGAAAATTTTAACTTGTAAGAGTTCATATGAAACTAGGCACCTTATGAGATATGTCAAACTATGCATTAAAAAATATGATATATTAGATCATAGGTAAACTCAAATCAGCAATGAATTTTTTGAGACTGGATCCAATTCAATCTCAAAATGTATTCCCTTCATATACCACAATAAATTAGAAAGGAAAGACATAGTCAAACTGATCATCATAATAAATCTTCCGATTAAATTTTTGAAAAATCCAAGGATATTGAATATTATGCAGACATATTTTTAGCATGCATACCGTATGATTCCTAGATTCATATCTAGGAACGAGATACTAAAATATTATAAGTTAAAAAAATAAATAATAATTAATGAATTTATAACATATATGTTCGATATCTAGACGAGTCATGATGATGCATCTTATGCATGTCTCACCGCCCACTATGTAGATTCAAAATAGACTATATATAAAAAAAATTTTAAGATTCTCTGATATTTTTCATCCTCATAAAAACATGATCATTTTTGAATGCGTGATAAAGATCTTTAGAGAATATAAAATTCAAATAAAATTTTTAGTATCATATTCAATAAAGTAGCTAATAATAAAATAGCGATAAACATGTTTATTAAAAATATTAGAGATAAACTATTATGAGAGATTTTGTATGTTAAATATATGTGTCACGTGATTAACCAGATTGTACAAGCGGGGATGAAGGTGTATTCCGCCACTTTCGAAAATATACGTAACTCACTAAAATATATTCATGTCTCGTAGACAACAAGAGTTCGATAGTCTCTATTTGTCTGTGAATTTTAAGAAGAAATTTCAATCGAATGTAAGACATTATTAAAATTACACTTACCTGATATTAAAATCATGTGTAAGATACGAACACGTGATATCCGAATATGTCAATAGTAAGAATGACAAACTTATTATTGATGACACTGACTAAGCAATAAGAATTTTATTTATGAAATTCCTGAATATTTTTTATAATACGATAAATATGTGTTCGTGGATTTACTCCCACAACTTGCATTGCACTCAGGTGCATATCCAACATTAGTTGCATGTTTAAGAATTATTGAGTTGACCCGACACTTAGCCATATGATTGTAGAAATAAAAACCAATTACTTAAAGTATTAGTCCACCATTACATCTCTTTATTATCTGGCTGACTGCATGAATCATAAGATTAAGGTGAAAAAGATAAATAATGTTTTGACTTACATTTCCTCGTACATGAACCTGAAAGATCTACTTGAAGAATTCATTCATGAGAAATTGACTGAACCTTTTTCATTCTACTATACTATGTATGTTGGTAGTAGTAGTGAGGCTCTGAGTATGGACATAAATATCATATTCAAAAATAATGACTTTTTCATTTAGTTAGTATGAGAAAAATGATAGGATGAACCGTCGAATAAGAGCGAGCTATATCAATACTTAAATATCAATTACTACTTAATCCTATCACATTCAGATATTAAGAATCTTGATATATTATAGTGATTGAAATTATACGAATCTTTTCCCGTGCTATCTAGGATGGCAATGGATCTACTAACTCCTCCGATGTCAAGCATGATATTGGAGTCTGCTTTTTTAGTTGTAGTGAATATGATTTCGGATAAATAGTCAAGATTATGTCCAAATATTATTGAGACTTTAGCATACATGAAGGATTGAAAAGATTCGAATTTTGATATCTAGAATCGTGCTGTGACTAGAACTACAGCAAAAGCAGAAAAATTAATTGCTAATGATAATCCATATGATAGTGATTTTGATATTGATAATGATAATAATATGACGATGGACAATTGATGACGTTGTCACTTGACGCCTGATGGTTGACGATTACGTGATTGTAATACTTATGTTATGCTTATGTCTAATTCTGATTTTTAATTTCGATGTACTCATTTTTATTTATATTATATTTAGTTTGATTTGGGATTGTCGTTTGTGTTTCAGACTTACTATATTTATTTAATTTTTATTTTGTGAATGATGCTTGAAAGTTGAAACTTAAATATTTATTTTTTTTATTTTATTTTACATTCGATTTAAAATTGTATTCATATTTAAGTTTTAATATTTTATTAATTCATATCTAAATTTTAATTTTAATTAATAAAAAAACAATAAACATTAAAAAAACTTATAAAATATTAAAATTTTACAATTTATAATTTAAAAAATTTTAAACATTAATTATTTAATTATTATATAAAAAATAACATAATTTTAAAAAATATATATTAAATTAATAAATTTTAAAAACCAGCCCGACTGGCCAAAACTAGTCTATTTAGGCCTGACCCAGCATGGTTAATAACCAGACATGCCTACAGGCCATGTCGAGCCTAGCCTAAAAAAATCATGCTGGGCCAGGCACGGCACGGTTACTGTACCGTGTCATGTCTAGCCCGGTACGATAGCCCGGTTTGGTAGCCTAAAACCTGGCCAGGCTGGGCCGACCTGTTTGACACCTCTACATCTAGCCCATTTGACACATCTACGACACGACATAGTAGCATAATTGGACCACCCACAAACTGGGTCGTGTGAGGCCACCTATATTCAAATATGGTTGATGTCTTACGAATAAAAATTACAACCAAAAGGCCCATGAGTAATTGTAGGTTTCTTCAAATCATGTGGTATTGTTTGTTGTTCCGATAGTGCAAGAATACTGCCTACTAAGAGTGAAAATTTTGGAAAATGGACTTTTGGAGTGTTATTGAAGTAGCATAACAATTAATATCATGTCCGAGTGTAGAGGATATCCAGTTGACCTATTATGGCTTAGCACGAACTTTGGTATGTAAATGGCTTGTAAGAAGGAAGTAGTTGTTAATTATTTTATTCAAACAAATTTTGCTAAAAAATTACTCTATAACACGAAATGGATTAGGTGACAGAGATTGTCATGTATTTGTAACTATAGCATATGTGACTCGACACACATACATTTCTAATAATTAATATATTAACTAGTTAAAATATAAAAGATCTAAAATAGCTCTAGAAATACATGTAAAATTAATTAATATAATTCTTCAAGAGTTCAAGCAAGCCAACCTGATTGAATTTAGGAAACTTTTTACAACTCAAAGATTTAATAATGAAAAACAATTTTGATCAACCTCACAAAAATTAGTCATGACCTAGAGTCATTCCTCTACAAGAAAGTGTATGATCAAATAGTATAATTCTTTAAGAGTTTTGGCAGGACAACCTAATTAAATTTGGAAATCATTTCACAGCTTAAATATTTAATAATGAAACAAAAATTTTGGCCAACTTCACACAAATTGATCATGATCTAGAATCATTCATCTGATTAGACTATGATAGGATAAAACTCTAGGCTTGTGTCACTAGCACACTGATAATGTATCAAAACTCAAATTTGAAGCTCCAATATTATTTCCTAACAACCCAGGCAGCCGACGAGCCAATGGTCCATGGATGGTCTTTTTTAGAGTCTTTCCAACATAGCACAGTCATGTTAAAAACTATGTCATACACAGCATGATGACCTGAATGAGCCTAAAAAAAAGGAAGTATCAACCTAACACAACCCATTGGAAACCTCTACAAATAGGTCAATAGTAACCAAGTATCCAGATAAACTTCTCAAAGTAAAAAAAAATATGTACAAATTATCTCATTAAATCCCCAATCAAATCATTTATATGATCCATGATCCATCAAACTTAAACAAAAATATGAAAAAGTTAAAATAATATTATAATTTTATTGTTTAATAAATTAATTGACTGAAATAAATTATAATAAATCTCAGATTTTTATTTTAAAAAAAAAATATCAAAAGAACATACCTAATATTGATATTGTAATACTCTTGGCCTGTACAATAATAGTATTTGTTAAAATAATTTTAAAGCCTTTACACTCAACAAGCACATAAAATATAATTCAATTACATATAGCATAAATTTTAGCTCATGAATTATGCCATAAGAGTTTAAAGCGAGTCAAAGAGTACAAACACGTTAATTGAAGCTGATAGACCCCATGGAAAAAAAATCTAGAATACTCATAATGAACAAAACAGATCTCAATTACTTATAACATGAGTTTTTGCTCATCAGTTTATAACGTAAGAGTTAAAAGTGATCAAATAGTATAAAAACATTAATTGAAGTTAGCAAACCCCACAGAAAAAATCTGGAATATTCATAATTTAAAATACAAAGTTGAACACATTTTGTGTGTGTGCCCCGATCTCTTATAAAAAAATAAGTAATGGTCAGTTTCTTCCCTCTTGAAACACTCTTCTTACCTCTCTCACTCTGACCATGTAAATTCCAATATTTCTCCCAAGTATGTTTGTTCTTCCTACATTATGTGTCATGTATAATGAATCTCTTGCATCTGTATATGGGCATCATACTATTTATTATTGCTCCCTCGATTGACACAACAGTGAGTTGGCATATTTAGCACACACTACATTGATATACTATGCAAAATTCTGCCAAAACAGAATTTATAAATTATACACACACATTATAATGGACCATTGTGCACTTATGTTCACACCACTATGCACTTCGGTTCGCACCATGTTGGCACCATTGTGCACTTCCACACACATCGTCATTGCTCAGGGCGGGTGTCACTGTGTGCATGTTGTGGATGCATGTGAGCATACTGTGTGCACCTTCACTGCACACATAATGTGCATGCATCCTCTTACATACACACACATGCCACTTGCCTGTCGCCACAGTGCACACATCACTGTGTGCACCTCTACTCTCACTGCACAGCAAGTGCCCCCACGACCACCCAGCACAGTGAATAACACCTAGGATTTTGCTGTCAGACCCCCCTATTTTCATACCATGCTAAAAGTAAACATTCAAATTTTAAAGATAAAATTAAATCATTCATAATTTTTTACAAACATGAAATATAATTCATAATCACAAACATAAAAAAAAATAAGATTGAGACTGGCCACATATGGTGTGCTCCAATCATAAACATAAATGTAGACCGTATCCAGTGTACAAGACTCTGACTTTAAAATGGGATCTATAAGAAGTTAATATCTCAACAATCTTATCCCCGTCAGTTAGAGAGATTAGACCTCATGAGTCTCAAGCCTCATTTGAGAGAAGATAATTATTAACACACTAAAGGATGACCTACAATATATACATATAACATAAATACTACTCACATTATCAGTCATATTAGTACTATTCTCGTACAACTATAAACATATTCAATTTTAAAATTCTTATAATATTTGATATATAAGTATATATGTAATCACACACAATCATAAACATAAATAAAGTAAACTAAAAAAATAAAATGTCAACATATAATTAACTACAATACCCACAACTAGTATCAAAATATGTGTCCGATTGGTGTTGGATAAGACATTATTTTCCCATTTAGGGCTTGTTGGTTAAAATTAAAAAAATTAAGTGCTAAAATTTATAAGTATTGAATTTGTATTGAAAAACTGTTTGATAAATTACTAATTATTAAATGTTGAAAATAATCATTTTGTTTGATAATTTTAAATGCTGAATACTGAAAATAATATTTTTTATATTTTTATCCTTATTATTAATATAGTACATATTATTCAAATTAAATATAATTTCTAATAAAATTTAATTTTTCAGTACTATAGTTAATTATTATTTAAAAGAAATTTATTAAAAATATTTTCGTAATTATATAATAATATCCAAAAAAAGACATATATATGTTTATAAGAAAAATAAAAATTAATTTGCAACCAATTGATTTGTTATTTCCTCTCTTAGATTAATCATGTAAATTTAATCAGTTTGTGCAGTTATTCTTCGTACTTGTAGTAGATTTTCATGATTATTTTGATGTATTTCCAAATTTTCATCATAATTATTTTCACCATGTTCTAAAAAAATATCAGCGATACATAATTTCTGGACATAATTATATATAGCCATGCAAGTAATAACAATATTTCTTTGGAATTGAAAAGAATAAGGTATCATCCTCTTTATGATTGAAAAACAAACTTTCAAAACACCAAAAGATCATTCAATGATATTTCTTAATCTAGCATGTACTTAATTGAATGTTAATTTTTTTGTACGATGATGGATACCATTACGAAATCATGCAACCAATATCGTGCATTACGGTAAGACACCATAAACCCTCGAGTATGTGTATATGAAACATCACAAAGATAATATTTATCTACATAAAAAATTAATTTTAAAATTAATTATAAATTTATTAATAAAAGCTGAGAAGAGAATTATACTTTCCTGATAGAGATAGTAGAAAATTATTTTTTGGATTACGCATAATCTCTAATAAAATTCTTGAATTATGTGTTATGTCTTCCCATCCAGCCCAAACAAATATAAAAATCATACTGAAGTCACCTATTACTAGAACATTTTGATATCATCCTCATCTCTTCCTCAATAAGGGACTTGTTTGTCAGATGGTATTACAGCATTAACAAGCATCTCATCAAGTGTACCAATTGCACCTTATTCATTAAAAAAATATCAATATAATAATAATTATAACAACAATATGAACACCAATAATAATAAACTTGCAATTTTATTTATTTTGAATATTTGGCTTAATCATTGATGGGGATGATTTTCTATTACTTCATTAACCGGAATAGGCACAATCATCTCTCTTTCGAAGAGAAGCATTATCTCTGATACTTTATAAAAATAATGATGTATGATTTAAGTTGAATGGTTGAATCTTTTTTTTCATAACACAATTTCTCACGTGATTTAATGGCATAAGGAACATCACCATTTTTTCTTCAACTTTGATGTAACGACTGTCTTTCAACTATTTTCTAATTTTGAAATGTTCATAAATATCCAAAAAAACTTACCTATTCAATCTTAAAATTTCTAGATGATGTGCTAGATTACCATTTAAAATTTCATGCATATATGCAAAACCTTTCAGTGTCGAGTCAGAATCTTGTCTTCTTCCAAGTCATTTTTTTCTACTCATCTTCTTGACTAGGTTTAGTACAATAATTTTCAATATATTTCTTTACTTTTAAATTAACATCTTTTGATAATATTCAACATTTCAAAATTAATCAATAAAAAAAAGTTAAAAAACAATTACAAGCAAAATGAACCACAAGATAGTGTCAACAAAAGAAATAATATCAATATAAACAAATGTGCAGACAAAGCATAAAACAAACTCATAAAATAATACATTAAATTGCATTTACTTTAACCCCGAGAACCTAAAAAAAAACTAAAGTAATCCTAATTTTTTTGCATTTATCTTGATCCAAGCAATTCTAATTACCTCTAACTTTTGTGAAAATATCATCTATTGTTCTCTGTATATTTTGCTTTCACAAAAAATACTAGAAGTTGTAATGTACAACAGGTCATCCATAGGTAATGTTACAATCTCATCTACCTTCTTATTACATTCTTCAATATTAGGTCCATCTGATTGCTCCAATGTACATAGAACAGCTAATAATTTTTCATCTAGATCTCCTTTGTTTTTCTTTTGGTTCTTTCTTTTTGGTAAAAACATATCATTTGATGATGTAGGGTTTGGTGAAGATTCAGGCTTCATATCCTTGTGTGTATAAGAATTCTCTACAATTAGATGAGTACTTGATGAAAATTTGTCAGCATCATTCTTAGGCAACCCCTGTCTAGATAGACCCCATGAATCTTACCCGGTAGCTGTAATGTCATCTGATATCATTCATCTGCAAATTGTAGCCCAGTATATCAAAATTATTTTACATCCAAAATTTTCTGTTAATCGAATAAGTATAAAAAATCAATTGTAGTTTATTTTTTTTTTCAAAAAATTAACTAAAGAAATGAGCTATACAGTGATACACTCTTCATACTCTTCTAAAGTCCAATCAATTATATTAGTTACTGAATTTTAGCCATGACCAGACTTTCCTATTAAATTTAACCACACATGTATTTATATTTTAAATAATTTCATTCGTTTTTTAATTACTCGAGTAAAATTTACATTTTTGATCTCTTTAAAGTATTTTAAAATTTTATCACATGATTCAACATGCAAGCTCCCCCCCCCCTCTTTTTACTGGAAGATTTTTCTGGTCAAGACATAAATCCAAAAAAAAATTTAACTGGTATTGGATCTTTCTAACTTGCTCTGGTAGAAATTAAAAAAAAATCATTCCTACATAAGATAAGTAACTGAAAGTTATTTTAAATATTTTCTTTCATCAAGTAAAAGAATATAAAATAAATTCTAATTTTAAATAACAAACATTGCACAAACAAAACTCACATTAATAGATAAAATATAATATAAAACTCATTTAAATGCATAACCAAGATACACAAAATCACAACATAAGATGAAATACATGACATAATAAAGCAATAAAAAAACTTTTGCGATATTGGACATTATCAAGCAACTTGGAATCTCGTAGCATCTATGTAGTTAAACATAATTCAGGGTACTTTGAGTAATTAGGATTCATTCTAATCGGCCTAATATAATTATATTAAGCACAAAGATAAACAAAATAGAAAGTATAGATACATTCCACAGTAATTGCACAAAAGGTCTAGATAAGCTTTTGTGATTCAATCAATTCGGCATTCAATCTATTCAGGATTCTAACAAAATAGAATGAATAGGTGATTAAAACAAATACAAAGAATAAAAAAACTATTAGGGATTCGATCCGTTCAGCATTTAATCTACTATTAGCGGGTCAAACAAAATATAAAGAAAATATCTAAAATCAAGAGAGCTTCAAATAATTAGAAGGAAGAATAACTCAAACCATTAGGGAATCAAATAATTCAGGATGAAAATCAAAAATATAGAAGAAAAATTCAAAACAATTGAGATTCAAACCAATTTTAAAAATCAAAATTTGCCCACAAATTTATTGCTTTCGAGATTCAAAGTTGTGCAACAAACAAAATGTTGTATTCTTAGTTTTAAATTAAATCATGATAGAGATGTCAACTGGGCAGTCCCAGCCCAGCCCGACACGAGGCACGGCACGATTCAGCCGTGCTTGGCCCGGCACGGCATGAGAATTTCCCGTGCCCATGCTCGTGTCATGCTTGTCCACAGCACCAATCATGTCGTACCCATGCCCGTGTCATGCTTGTCCACAGCACCAATCATGTCGTGTCTGGCCCGGCACGATTCCGTGGCCCGTTGGCACGGTACCTCGGCACGACCCAAGACACCACCCCACTCAGCACTAGTGGCAACAGCTTTCTTGAAACCACCCAAACCCGGGTCCGATTCCACCCCTCCCCACCCGACCCACGGGCCCACCCTCAATCCCCAACGGTTCGATATTTAAAAAAAAATTAAAATAAATTAAATTTTAGCGGTTGAATTTTACCTACAACGATTATGGGATAGAATCTGACAGCCTTCATGATTCTGCCCCCTAATTATTAATACAAAAAATACAAAAAAAAAATAAAATATTTTATTAAAAATTCTAAAATTTAATTCAAATAAATTATAATCGAAATCTATTAATCTAATTAAAATATAATTAAAACAAATAAAAAAATTAAACTTTATAACTATTTAATAATTTTCAAGTTACAATTTAAATATTTTTAAATATTAATTAATCTAATTTATATTTTATAATTACATAAATAATAAAATCAAAAAAAAAATTAATTTTTTCAACCAGCCCGTACGAGCCTGAAGAAATCATGTCGGGGCAGGCACGGTATGGTACAGTAACCGTGTCATGCCTGGCCCAGCATTGAAGCACAGTCGGGCTGCCTAAAACCGTGTCGAGCTGGCCCGGCCTGGCCCATTTGACACCTTTAAATCATAATAAGCTAGTTGTTCGCAAAAAATATGGTGCATTCAGCAAATGGATTTCATCCAGAGAAATAAACGAAAAACAAAAACTGATTAACAAAATAAGAAGAAATCCTCAAACAAACAGAAGAAATCACAAAAATATACAACATAAACACGAATTATGCTCACCAAAAACCAAACCGAATACACTCACAAAACAAAAGAACCCTTGCACGAGGAGAAAAGAATTTTGCATAAAAGATGTCAAATGACGGAAAACAAAAATGTACAAAAATATTTTAAGGACAAAATGATAATTTTAAATGGTCTATAATATTTAGTATTTTCAACGTTCCATTATAAGTAGGTCTCGACCTACTTAAAATTTTCAATTAAATTTCACTTAAAATTGTAAGAAATCAGCTTAATATTTTTTATCTAACGCACTTAAAATTTCAAACTAATGAAAATTTTAATTTTCAATGGTTTTAAGATTTTAAGTGTGTATCAAACAGCCCCTTACTATCAAACAAACTCAAGAAAAATAAAATAAGTAAATATGAAGGAACGTTATAACAGATGGAATGAAGAATCCTTTGACCACATGTTTTGCAGCCAACAATTAAATATGCAACAAAAGTACAGTTTTTTTCATGTTTAATGAAAAGAGATCTTTAGAAAAAATCAAGAAATTGATATTAACAAACCTCTGCCAATTTCTGCTTGATATCATGCAGTTCCTTTTCATAAATGGTATATTCTAGTGATTTACGCTGCTTATCAAGTTGCTGATATTTTCTAAGTTCTTCTTTTTCTTCATCCAATTCCTTCAGCCGCTCATCCAAATACTGAACAACTTGAATTATCTGCTTTCTTTTGTTTTCTGGATACAAAAAAAAAACATCAAGGGTCAAATTCACAAAGTGAACTCAGCTGAATGAAATTTCTTAGCAGATGTGGATCAACACCAACTCTTCCACTACATTGCATTATAATATAAACTAGAACATAAACCTTATCCATTTATCAGATCTTAACCACCAAACCCAATAGTTGATGTTTGCATAACAAAGGTATCCTCTACTAAATCTTGATCCAAAGACACCTGGAATTGGCTAAATTGATTTAATTTCTCAGTCTCAAAACAACATTCCCACGAGGACTAAGAATTTTAAAGTTTTATAATTATCTCTACTAGATCATTATATGATCCCCACTTCTCCAATTTTATAATACACCAAGTGGTCGAGTGATTGGTTTATAACATAGAAGGCCAAAATCATCGCCATGTTTCGTTTATAGGCTTCTTTCATGAAAGGCTAGCACAGAAATGATAAATGGGCTTAGAATGGCTTTGGTAAAAATAATTATAATAAATAGAAATGTATTTTTTCTATCATAAATAAAAAATAACAATAGTATAAATAGAACAAAAAAAAAAAAAAAAAAAAATCAAAGCTTCCCTTACAAGTTAGATCACTAATGGTGTACAAGTACAACTAAATAAATGATATGAAAATCTTGATGTCAGTCAAGCTGATGAATAAAAATATAGTATGCCCGACTTGAAAATAATAATAATAATAATGTATGACACTCAATGTATTCATGAGGATAAATGCGAGATGATCTTTTGTTCACACGTAAGGAGTGAAGATAAATTCATCTTATATCTTTATCCTAATAAACTAAGAGTCAATCTTTATATAATTCATCTAATACTAAAGATTAAATAAAAAACTATTTAATTATAACTTAACTATCACCATGATAATAAAATGGGAGACAAAAAAATAAACTCCTCTAAAAAATAGAAGTGTTTAATCTTGCATATAAATTTGAAAATAACTCTCTTATTTTTTAAGAAAAAAACTGCATCCTTGAAAAATTTAAAATTCTTTAATAAATCTAATATGTCACATCTAACATCCATCTTAAATAAGAGTAACAAACAAATTAAGAAAAAATATTTTGATAATTCACATTATATACCTAAGTACATCTTCTCGCTACAAATCTTTTGATAACGTAAAATTTCTTATCACATGTTCATATCTTCATAATAAACACGTATACAACAAAAAAATAGATATTCTTAAAGATCATAATAATAGTTTCCAAGCCTTATTAGAATAGAAGACAGACAGATTGTATTTTATATGTTTTATATAAATTGTAATATGTTGTATGTAAAACTATGATATCTTTTATATCATAGTTTGGTATCCTTGATAAATAATCCTTTTAAATGAGATGTGAATATTTTATCATCGTAAATAGAAATAATAAAAAAAGTAAAAATAAAAAATATTAGAAGAACAAAACTTATAAAATCAAATGATGAATGTCACTCATATGTTCATTTCATAGGGCAATCAAAATGAAAAGATCAGATAGACCAACTGCATGATCATATGTTTCCTCGATAGACTCATTTTTAATTTGAGCAGACTACATCTCATTCTCTTAAATATAGGCTCTGACATCTTGATGGTCAAGTCTCACAGCTTCAGACTCATCATGAGCATGAACTAGGATTCACTCGTGAAACATTGTGTCATCTAGACCAAAGAATATTTCCCCTAATGAACAATCATCTCATTCTCTTCAGAATCAATCTCATTACTCATATATACTTAGTGATACATATGATAACAACATAGTAGAGATATCATATTATGAACCAACAAATTCATATACAATTAACACACAACTCATTATCCTAATAGGAGGCACAAATGATACTACAAATAAGTAAACAAATATAATAATTTCAATTGTATCTCACAAACTCATATTCTACCTAAACTCACTAAAAAAATTAAAAGTTCAAAAATGACAACACCACCAACTAATCTCTTATAATCACATATATCACTATCATCACATATTGACTTTTTGATTCTTGTCAAAAAAAATATGAATAGTCTGACATGCATCTCCTAAAACTAAAAATAATAAGTGTCGGATATGATTTATTAAACTATATCCTAAGAGACTGTTTACCATAAAAAGTCTTCCCTAACCTACACAACATATCTATGCTCCAAGAAACAGTGAATCCTAAAGATTGCTTTATAAATATTTTTTTCCTCAAGATCACCATCAAGTAATGCATTCCTTATATTTATTTGTACATAGTCTATTTGCATACATATTTCTTCCTCTTGCTACCAACCTAACATTTAGTCAATCTTTTTTTTTTTGAATCTCATCTTCATCATGTACATTCATCTACATCTCATTATTAGCTTATATAAATATTTTGGAATGAGATCCAAAGAAAGAATAGATGTTATGACACTCAATTTATCCAACATATCTTATCATTATCTTGAATGACTAACTATCTCAAAAAATATATATCTATGACCCTATATCTATTGAGTGCGGACAAAAAATTAAAATATATAGTATTAAAACAAAAATAAGAAAGCACTCACAATAAAAGATATTGAATACAACACATCTTTTATCCTTTCTATAGATTTAACAGAAAACTCGCCTAAAAAAGATTATAGACATATTCATATAATATATATTTTTTAATTTTGATCAATTCACTAAAACTTCATCTCCCTCCAAAGGATAATCACATCTCGTGTCCAATAGAAAACTCACAATATAATTCTCTCCTTGATGCAATGCCCTAAGAGAAATATTAATACTCTCTTCAAATCTAGTCATATCAGGTGTAAGCATAGAAATATTATCAACAATTACTCCATGAAGAATAACAACTAAAAATAGAAATGAGTTTACTATTATAATGTCTGAAAATACGTTCTTTTTGATCGAGTCCTTAAAGAATGACTCTCAAACTCTGAGTCTACTATTATCACATTGATACTCATAATTACTCTCATAAACTCTAATGAATAATACTTGTATTACTTCTAAGTATTAGAATACATAAAAAAAAAGAATGATTGATGGAAGGGGTCTTCATAAATTGTAAAAAATAATCCAAATTAATCAAACTAAACGAAACCAAAACCATAATTTTTTAGGTTCATAGGTATTGACAAGTTTAAAATTTTATAAAACCCATAAAAGTCAATTTGGTTTACAGTTTAGAATAGAAAACCAACTAAATTAAACTAACCCAAACTATTTTTATGGTTCATAAATGATTCTTTTTAACTTAATTTTTTATTTTCTCATCTTTCTACATTAGTCAGCAATCACCACACATCATTCTTCTTCAACCACATACACATCATTCTTTCATATTTTTGACTCATTGTTCATTAATACCAATTTATAGGTTTTTCTCTTTTCTCTATTTTTTTATTATAAGAACACATCCAGTGAAAAGCACGCAAGAATAAAGGAAACAATTTTCTAGAGCTCACCAATGACAAAAACAAAGACAAGCATGAGTAGTTTTATTTAATGAATTTTCTATATTTCTTGTATTATCTGTTTAATTTCCAAGAAAATGGTTTACTTAATTAACCTATGTATCCCTTCCTTTGAATCCCTTAAATCCTCCATTCTCTTCTCCATGAGGATTTATATATTATATGAATTACTATCTTTTAATAAAATAATTCAATATTACCATAAATTAAATATCTTCTAATTTTAATTTTAATTTTGTAACTAAAATTATATTTACTAAATTTGTATAGATAGATGAAGATGTGCTATTAAATATTGAAGGTTGCATCCATAAATGTATTACATGAAAAAATTTTTTAAAAAAAAAGACAAAAAAGATGATTTGAGATATAATAGCATTGAATAAAAAATAGATGGTTGGAAAGACAAACAATTAAAAAAAATCCACTCCACAAAAACTTGAAAGAATAAAAGGAAGTGAATGGATATAAAAATTTCTACTATATAGAATCATTTTATTAAGAATTATTGTGGAAAAATTCATCTACGACATATAATTATTGTCAACCTTATGCTAGTGATCCTAGAAAGAGTGAAACTAGTAATGTATGGAGTCCCTTACAATTTAACTATAAGAAATCTTTCTATACAATGATTGATAAAAAACAAAAGAACATTATTTTTAATACTAAAAAAGAAGCTAGGTATAATGATACTAATATTGAGAATTTAAAAATTGACAAGTATAAACTTAAAGCAATTAGACAGGCTTTGGTATCAAAGATTATTCGTGATTAATCACCTCTTAGAGTTGTTGGATATGAGAGGTTTTAGAATTATTCATACATATTAAAGCCTAAATTTGCAATTGCTTCTTACATCATTGTTTAGAGAGATTGCATGAAATTTATTATGAAACATAAAAAATATTTGAAAAATAATTTAAAGAAATAACATTTGTGATTAACAACTAATACCTGATCATCTATTAAAAATTATAATTATATATGTTTAATTGCTTATTAAATTAATCAAGATTAGGATTAACAGAGATGAATTTTTTATTTAGGGTTGTTTGTTAGATTAAAGCATTGAGCATGTTCTCAGAATTATTATTGATAATTCTAGTTTTAATTATTTAGTTATTATATATTTGAAATATCACTTTTCTTGGAGATGTAAGGTTCTAAACAATGAATTCTTGCATTTTCCTTGTTATGCACATATCTTGGATCTTGTTGTTCAAGATAGTCTCCTAATGCATAATGATTTTAATATCATGATAAAAATGCAATTTCAATATGTTAGATCATCTCTATCTAGACTTGTTTTTAAAAAATATGTTGAACATATGAAAATATCAAATAAACTATCTCTTTATTAGATTGCAATATCATTATATTAAATATCAAAAATATTTCGAAAAAGAGAAGATTAAGAGTCCTTGAAAAAAAAAAGATTGGAATAAAGCAAATATATATGTTAAATTCTTAAAAATGTTTTATGATGTCACTTTAAAGTTTTCTGGATTTTTACATGTTGCTTTTAATATTTTTTAAAAGAACTAGTGTATATACAAAGAATATAACAGAAAATGCCTAATAAAGAGAATAAAGTGATAATTGTCTATGCATGTATAATAAAGAAAAAATTTATAAATTATTAAAAAAATTTTAGCAATGAGATTATTTATTGTATGTTGTTATTACTTCGGATCCCGAATATAAGATAAAGTATATAATTTTTTGTGTCGGATTAATAAATGAAGCAAATGAAATTATCACAAATATTAATTTAATTAAATTATTTTTCAATCAATTATATGAATGGTACAATAAGTTTTTTAAGTGAACTAAGAATTAAGTGAAACTCTCTAGACCAAGATCAATTGATGATAATGATAGTAGTAATATTGATGCATTTAAAAATAAATTAGATTGATAATGTATATTTAGATACTAAATATAAAAATAGAAAATATTTATTAGATAATCTTGAAAATTTAGGATCCTTTAATATTTTGAAGTGGTGGAAGTTAAATGCTTGAAAATGTGTCAAATAGGTCGAGATGACCCAGGCACAAACCACGGCCTAGCCCAATTCAACAATACCTAGCCTGGCACGCTACTGTCTAGAACTATGCCTCATGCTGGACCAACAAGAATCGTGCCTCATGCTGGACCAACAAGAATCGTGCCTCATGCTGGATCAACAAGAGTCGTGCCTCATGCTAGGCCAAAAAGAGTCTTGCTTCATGCTAGACCAACAAAAGGCATGCCTCGTGTCAGACTAGGCATGACTCATGTGTCTGGCTTATTGGCACAGTAAAACCAACACGGATGACCACCCGACAAGGATCCCTTCGGACACAACAAGAGGTCACCCAGGAAGTCTGAATTTTTTTTAAACAGTTAGACACTGACTCCATGCTCTTGATTGGGCGAGGTAAAAAATTAGACTATCCTATCACAGGACGGTCTAATTATTTTAAAATAATCGGCCATGTAAGCCTGTCGCACATGGCATTTTTACACAACAGGATTCTTTCGCATGCACATTCAGAGCATGACATAGTCTAGCACGATCATGCCATCATGTCATATTGGGCTGGTGGACCAAGCCACAGTACCATGCCTGGCATAGCAGTGCCGGCACCGCACTGCCTGTTTGGCACCTCTAGATGCTTCTAAATATCTAATTCTCTCCAAGATGGCAAAAAAATATATTGACAATTCTCATTTTTACCATTGCTTATGAATCCGCTTTTAAAACAAATTGGAATACACTTGATGTATTTATGCGACATTATCTCCTAAAACATTAAAGATACTTGTTTGTTCCCAAAATTAGTTAAAAAAAGATCACTCGATTTATTTATAAGAAATTTAGTGAGAGTTGAAAATATAAAGAAATGGGTGAGCATGTGTGTTAGGTTGAGGTCATGGGGACGGGGTGGAGATTAATATTGAAGAAAAAGTTGACAACCCATTTGAAACCTAATGCACACAATTTAAAAGCTACAGTCATTTCTAAGATAAAACAAAGGGATCCTATTGTATTAGTGTTGATGAGCTCAAACATGACTTACCTGTTTCTTGCATAATTTTTAAGCTTTCACGACGCCTCTCTTCATAAACCCTAGTTCCACCAATCTCCTTGAGCAAATCCAAACGCTCAGAATCTTTCATCAGAGTCAAAGATGATATCTATAGATTCAAAGAAAGAAAATATCATGAAATAGGTGAGAATAAAAAATGCAATAATACTTCATTTTAATTTCAAAAGCTTACCATTACCACTAAACACAATTCTAAAATCAATGAAATTATAACATTTATTAATGCAACTATTTTTTTTTTTTTAAGCATTGTCATACTTTTCCTTGCTGCACTACATAGTATGGATTGGAACGTGAAAAGCCAGCACTTTCAAGCAAATTCATAACTTCTGTTTTTCTGCAAATTAACCATATAGACTTTGAACTAACGCCGGCAAGGCGAGAAGCACAAACAAATTTTTAACAAAAAAGCTTCCTCCGGTAAAGGATATTCACTTACATTATATGTTTTCCATCCAAGAAATATTCATCCTTTTTCAAGCCAATCATTCTTCTCAGGCGCACCTCTTCTTTATCAACCTGTGAATGGTTTAAAACTACCCTTACATGAAAACAAACAAGACAACAGGAACTCAACTAATAAACATAAATTATTTGAATAATTTTGGCAAAAAAAACCCTGCCTCTGATTTTGATACAAACATAAAAAATTGTTCTCTCCAATAAACTCATTTTGAACAACCATGATCACTAAAAGAAATCCACCATCCAAAACAACATCCAAAGAATATATCTACAATGACAATCTAGAATATAAATAGTTATACCAAAAAATATATAAAAATAAAATGAGTATTTATTAGATGGTTTGGTTTTTAATCATAAAAGAATTAGTGTCAAATCTAAATTAACTTGTCAATCAAGGATAATTGTGTAAATTGAAATCACAATTATCAAAACTATACTAAAAAATTCAATCTCTTATGATTAAATATAATTAAAACTATATTATTATCTTGCAAAATGTACAAGTAAAGAATATAATACAATTAGAAATATTGGATATATGAATAATAATTCATATTTCAAAAAGATATAATAATTTTTTTATGATTAACTATCCCATGCATGCCAACAATTCTCATTGTTTAATGGCTCTTAGGACTATTCACCACATTAATGAAGATTTAGATTAAAAATTAAATTGATAGAATTATACATTAGAAAGTAATAATCATAAAATTACTCAATTAAAAATATAATAATTAGTTTGTACCAGTTCTCTATAAATCAGAAATGAGAAATTTTTAAATAAGACATATACAAGATTTCAAATTTTAATCTTTTTGAATAATTACAATCTAAAATTCAAAAATATAAAAAATTAAAAAGATAAAAATCATAACATTAAAGGCACTTGAATAAAAATTGAAAATAACAATAAAAATTTTATGCAATAAAAAAAATTATTAAACAAGTTATAATTATGATCTCAAAATATATCTTGTAATTAGGATGTAATAAAAAATTATTAAACAATATATAATATTCAAAAATTAATCATATCAAAGATAAATATATTAAGATAGAAATTTAAAAAAATTCAAACATAAAATCAAAAATCTAAAGATTATGAATTATATAGGATGAGAAATTATGCTAGCATGAAATGGTGTGTCGACATGGCTCATTTCAATGTGACACATCCATGCCATAGTTACATGCCAAACACGACATGGTATAATTGGGTAGCATAGTATAGGGTCGTGCCGAACTATGACAGACCATCCCTATTAGAAGCCCATTACATGAAAACACAATGAATAACTAGCTTGCATGACTGTCCAATTGCAATCGATCACGTAAGCAAGATATGACTTATATGACTGAATTTTTTTAGATAACCCACTCATCAAGTGGTCACCCGAAGAGACTTGACCAATGACGCATAGCCGGTCTCGGCCTCCTGAGTCCTTGGACCAGTGGACCATGCCACTGGGCCAAGCATGCGAGTCATGTCTACCCCAGCACGAGGCACGACTCTCACCAACCCGGTAGGGCACGATCCATGCCACGAGGTGGCATTTTTCGAGACCAGGCACAGTTCCAGACCATGTCATGCCAGGGTAGGCACAACTGAACCGTGTCATTTCGTGGATCATGCCCGGGCCAGTAGGCCCAATTGACACATCTATTTATTTGTGAATTTCAATGGATCGATCTCTTCTTAAAAGAACTAAACTTATCAATGCAAAGAACAACATTTTGCTATGATGATTATAAAATTCTACATATTATTATCAATATGATATTTCACAAGTAGATGAAACTTACTAATATCTACTATCATTTTACATGAGAGAAGATCCAAAACAAATCCATAATTATCACCTATATGCCTACGAATAAAATTAATTATTGACATCTTCATGAAAATACTTAAATGATCACACTTAGTTCTTCTTTCTTCCAAGATGACCTTTTTGTGACATGTACACTCCAACTTAAAAGGAGATGTCAATATTTAGTTATGTTTTATGATGTATTTTATCTTGTTTTTATGTTTACCTACACACGAGTACCTAATATGTGAGATACCCAATTTGAATATATATGTGTTATGTTATTGGATTTTGAATTAATAAAAATATATTTTATTTTTTCCTCTGTCTCTATTCTCTTTGCTTTGTCAAACACATCTCAAAACCTAAACAGACTTGCCTGGAATATTTATTAATTCCTCTGAAATTATCATTCACATTCATCCAAATTTATCTTGGTCAAACAATGACAACAATGAAGCAGAAGTCATCTATGAAATTTGATAAAAAAAGGGTGTATTATTCCATTTATTAAATAGAATCCGATAAAATCACATGAAATTACACAAGATGTTATTATTTTTTATTTTTTGACAACTCTCCAAAAAAAGCAACATTATTATACTTAATTCTATATCTCGTAGATTTTTCTTACTTTACTCATTTATATCCTAAAAACTAGAACATTTTACATTTTTATCATATAAAGTTTATTACCAATCAAAGTTAATCCCAAAAGAAACATACAATGACTTGGTCAAATTTTAAGCATGATATTTTACGCAAACACAAAGAGTTTATTACCTTTATATCTTTACACTCATAACCAAAATAATTGCTAACAACTTCTCATAAGTAATATAGAAGACAATTTTAATTTATTAAATTTTGTATAATATCTTATTTTTAATTATAGAAATATATTTCTTATTTTTATTTCAGTCATAAAAGAAGTTTTCAAGGAACAATTTTTTTTATTGTTGCTATTATTATTAAAGATTATGAATTAAAAATCATTTAATACAAGCAAATCCTTCAATTTCAAACATACTTTTACCCAAGGTATCTTAAAAAACTCAAAAGGTTTCTAAGAATTAAATTACATACCCTCAAAGAATAATTGAATATATATCTTTATATAATTTTGAAGTTTAAGTTGTTTACCATCGATCATGTCAATTGAACTAAGAGCAAATCTTTTAATTGACACAAATAATTTCATTGACCATATAATATAGGCGAGAATTATAAAAAAAAATTAATTATATAATAATTATCAGACAAAATACATCATATATTATCATCATAACAAATTACTTCATAAATTATAGTTACATTTCCAAAAAACATAATCATAATCAACGGACTAATTATTTAGATTTAAGTTAGATATTATCTTACATAATTAATAGATCTATTTAAGTTATTATAATTTGTTGTAAGATAATATTTTTTCGTAAAAAATATAAAGAACATATAATTATTTTTTGATTCATTATAATGACAAAACATTGAAGTATAATAATTACAAATTAAAAATTTCTTTAAATTAGGCATATTCTTAGAAAGATTTTTTGTTTAGGCATTACTGCAACTTGACATAACTTTCAATTTGATTTTTTATAAACAAATAAAACAAATAAAATTTGCTTAATATTTCCTCCGAAAGAAAATACAATATAAAACGAATACTGCTACTCATATTTATATTTGATATCAACTTACAAAATTTTTTCAAATTAATTTTTCAAAATAATGCTAAAAAATTTATTATCTATTTTTTCCTCCAAACATAATACAAATAACATATATATACATCAGCTTGAGGAAAGATATTAAAATTGTATTATTACAATATGTTATATTTTTTTGTCATTTTGAATTGTAGTGCAGATAACACAAGTAAAAGAGGGACATGGTAAATAAGATTTTTATCAAAAAGGTAAAATTGTGAGAAATAACTGTTGAAAATATACCGGGATGCGATTGTCAGAATTATCAAACACAATTTCCACAAAAGCAGATAATACTTGGTGGCCTGCACCTTCCTGTTCATGAAATAATGACAAGGAATTTTAAACGCAAATTGCTTGTGCTAAATAAACTGTAAAATATCAAAGCTTGAGAACAAAACAGCATTTTACTGAAGCGTACATGCAGCAATGCATGCCTATCTTCGCCACGCAGATTTTGGAAAAGGTCACTGAGCACAAAACGAATGGCTGCAATACAGATAAGCTAGAGCAATTTCTAAGAATTCCACCTAAAAAGGAAAAAAAAAACTCACCAAGCATGCTTACCATGGAAAAAATTTGACTTTCCCGATCCATTAGCACCAACTGCATGAACAATCACAAGATGCACAGCTTTCAAATACAATTTTAGAAAGTACATTTTGAATGCGATACAGGCTTACAGAAAAAAACGTATCATGTATAAAAAATGAAAATATTCCTTTGAGATTACTCATCTTTATGATAGACAGTAGACACTACTTAGAAAAATCAAATATAGCACATTATATTTCAAAGTGTTCCAGTTATAAGAGGAATAAAATATATATTTTTCATTAATATCATAGAGCGTATTGTATGTATAATATAAGTAAAAAACAAAAATGAATGTAAGAATTCATTATCATGACTTTAAGAAAAATAGTTTTTGGCACTAAAGGAGATTGATTTTACCTATTTCCTCATCTATGAGTGATGCTAGCAATTTAGTGTATGCCATTAGACTTGGCCTAGTACCATGCCAAAAAACCTCGCAAGACATACTATATAATCAGATGAGTAGGTTGTGTCGGGCAAAAAAAAGCTCAGATTATCTGTCTAACTTGGTTGGGGCAAAGATCCTGATTTTGTCTTATTAATTTTATCTTACTCTAGACTTTCCTTTTAATATACTAGTTTATTATTCTCTCTTAACGATATTAACATACTTAAATATCCCAAGATATTCTCCCATTTTGGATGGCGACTACTATGCTGAAAGAGAGAGATTTTTCACTATTAGAATCCAACAATTTCAAACTAGGCTCTCATACCAAATATTAGATCCCAAACAACAGAAATCCCTAGGAACTGATGTCAAATTTTGGAATTTCAGATAGCTCGGGATATGTTTCAATACCGTGCTGATACAAAAAACACATGAGATCGAATTGTACTACTACACAACAGCATATGGTCTCATATACAAAAGGGAATCTTGGGGATTTCCGACGAGACCTCTCTCCAATGCAAAATTATGAATCAGTACAATGATTCCTTGATAAAAACTTAGGATTCAAGATGAAACACACATCTCATACGAGAAATCTCATTAAAATCACACACACACACACACAACAAAAAAAAGAGAGGGAAGAAAAGAAAAAAAAGAAAAAAAATATAATTATTTTACTATTATGCATTGTGATAGAGCATTGAAAAATATTTATCATTTCTTTTTATCTCATTGTTTCATCTTACTCTCACCATACTCATTGTGTTGCATTTACAACTTACAAGCCATTATATAGTAGTACCTTAAAAAATATATAACTTAAGTTTTTAGTTGTGATTGCATAACATGTCAAGAATAGAAATCATATTGGGATTTCATTTATGTTACGATAGTGCAAAATATGATCGCAGCTCAAATATATGATATTTCTAGCTACAACAACAAAAGGCATGTTGTGACTTGTTTATATCATGACTTCACGGATCAAAGCATGATAATGAATCCTTGTTATGATTTTAGAAATATGAGTCGGTCTTAATATTCACTCTAATAAAATCTAAAAAAATTACTTTATCCTAGGAGAATTTTGTTTTTTTTTTCAAGAGGATATTCACAGTGATACTAGTCCCGATGAAAAGATACTTGTTCAAGAGGATAAGCAACATATTCATGCTTTGAGATTAATGAAAATATGATAATTTGCTAATATTTTCAACCATAAATTAGTAAATAGAAAAAAATGATTCATTACCATTGTATCCACTAATACTCATCGGCATTGACTAGCATTTATCATCATTAATAATGAACAATTAGTTTATTTGTTTGCTTGACGTGTCGACTACATTTCTTCTCTCGTAAATTAAGGGTGCTTCGAGTTTTTTTAATAAGCAACTTATTCATGCTTTGAGATTAATGAAAATATGATAATTTGCTAATATTTTCTATCATAAATTAGAGTCATAGAAAAAAAATAGTTCATTACCATTGTGTCCACTAATACTCATTAGCATTGACTAACATTTATCCGCATCATTAATAATGAATCTTGATGACCCTTTTATAGTTAAGGAAAACAAAATTTATAAATTATTTTTATGAAAAAAATGCATATGAAGAAATGTAGGTGGTGTTCAAGCAATTCTCCAATTCATATTTAAAACTCAACTTTTGAAATTCTAGATTTTATATTACTAGAATCACTATACTCCAAAAGAAGAAATGATTAATGTCAATGATTGAAATTTTTTTTTCATCATTTTTTATTTTTGATAAAAATACCTAATATTTAGATTGATTCAATCATTTTTATCCATTCTATAAAATCAATTAATGTATGAATTTCACAATGTGTTATTTACATTTATATTTTTATAGTATTTTTATTCTAACATAGTATCAGAGTAAGGATAGAGCAAAAATAAATTCTCATAAAAACAAAAGTAGCAAGCACGTGCAGTGACAGTAGTAGGCGCATATGATGGTGACAACAGAGGAACACATGATGGTGGTGGTAGACACACATGATAGTAGAAGCAGAGGTACGTGATGGTGTAAACAAGCACAAACTATGGTGTTAACAAAGGCAGGCATGGTGATGGCAGAAGAGGTGCAAGTGGTGGTAATAGTAGGCATGCACGATGATAGCAGAAGATGCACGATGAAAGTAGAAGATGCACGCACAATAGTGGCAGCATAGGCTTGAGTGGTGGTGGCAGCATAGGCTTGCATGGTGGTGGCAGCATAGGCTCACATGGTGATGGCAGCATAGGCTTGCGTGGTGATGGCAGCATAGGCTTGCGTGGTGATGGCAGCATAGGCTTGCGTGGTGATGGCGGCATAGGCTTGCATGGTGAAGGCAACATAGGCAAATGCATTGGTGAAAATAAAGGCATGTGCTGTTGATGGTAGTTTGAGTGCACCACCCACGGTGATAAAAGCAAATGCACTCACAATAAATTTTAGGCAATAACCCTAATTGTGTGTGGTGGTGGCACACAGTGGCACATAGTAGCTGATGATGATGATTTGGACAATTACTTTAGTTAAGATTTTGGTAGAAAAGTAAAAAAATAATAAACTAAGTATATTTAAAAATCCTAATTTAGTACAATTTATTTGCTTATCTGTAAGAACCACAAATCCACAATATATTATATAGAAACATTATCACAATAAAGATAAATTCAGGAAAACCTCAATTCAATGTATCCATTACAGAAACATAGTCACACTGAAGATAATTATTATATTATATTCAGTGAAAATATTGAAAATTTTACAAAGTATTAAAAAAGACAAACTATTTATCAAAGATATTCAGAAATTCTCACCAAGTTCACTTACAAAGTGTTACTTATACTTAGAGAGAAATATATTTAATTCATGTCTAGGACATTAGCAATTTGTTCCTTTCTTTTAGGTATCATAAGTTATTTTACTCACACTCTTATTTTAAATTCTTGAATTATCTTAGCACGAACTAACACTTATATTATTAATAATCATATCATATTCAATATAAATCTAAAAATATTATTATGCTACGTATAATATATTCAAAAACTATTTGATATGATAGTGTCCAACTTGAGTCTTTGTTATTTCTTCATTAATTGTTTATTCTTGATTATCCTAATAATTTACTCAGTATGAGTTATCATTTCAGACAACTCAACTCTGACATTATTTTTATTATTACTAATATTTATTTGCACTAATAGTAAACTCTAAAGAATATTTAATTTAGAAATAAGAATGATGATATATATTTTTTTTTTCGATGATAAAATCTTCTTCAAGATGTTTTAATATGTTAGACCATTTAATTGTGTATTTTCGGTTTGATCTTTCAACAATGATAAAGTTAAGAATAATTTACATTAATTTTAATGATATTTCAACCCTAAAATATGAGGCATATCAATTAATAAAACTTATCACAGTGCCATATCTTATAAGCTAGTTTGACTTGAATAGGGACTTGTTAATTTTATACATTTAAACATATAATAACTTATAAAGATAAAACTAGATGGTAATTTAATATCAGAACACTTTTATTAATTACTGCTCGAGACATACATAGGTATATCTCTTTCGAGATAAATCACAATTTTTTTTATTTTTAAGATATTTCATATAATAATAAAAAATCAATTTAATAAAAATATTAATAATTTAAAAAATAACAATACATTAAAATACATATCAGACCAATTTAATAATTATTATATGGATCATATAATTATATACTAAATTTCCTGTGTCAGCACACCCACTATAATAAAATTGTTAAAAGAAAAAAATATATCTAATTAAAATAGTTTGAACTATCCTATATTAATTTTTTGGAACAATATTATTGGGAAAATAAAATTTTAATTATAATCTATCTTATCAATTAGATATCATCTTCTATCATTTTTTAATATATACCCTTATGGATCTTACATCTTGAGAAGATATTATTTAGCTTGCTCCTAAAAATTTTAGAATATATTTATTTTATCATTCATCAATCTCCAAGATGGGACAAATTGAGATCTAGGACCTTGAGATAAATCTTCCTTTATTACTCACATACCCAATAAAAGTTCAAGTATCTTTCATTAGAAAATAATATTATTTTAGTGAGTATGAATATTTTTTAAGTCATTTTTGCATTATCTAAAAAAGAATATGAATTCAAATATTACACCTTAATCTATTATTCTTTCCACCTTGCTTATAACCCTACTTGAACCACTAATTAGCAGACAAAGTTATCTATGAACTACAACTGAGCATGTTGGTACTTAGTATAATATTACTCTTATTCAGTCATCATATCTACTAATAAATTCAAATCATATTAAATTTAAAAAAAAAAAAAAGATTTTCCAAGTATGGAGATCTCTTTTGAGCCTAGATAACTGATGGGATACCCCAACTCACTAGACACTCCCTCACTATTTTCCAGCCAAGAAATTATGTCCCAATAAAAATGATCCTCCACTTGTCAAACAAAATTATTTTTAAAACTCTAAAACTACAATGAAAGTGTGAAGATGGAAAGCTCGACATTTTAAAGGAAACATAATCAGTACTTCTTTTTGCTTCCTTTAGCAATACTAGATCTGGAAGGCGATGCCATCACATACACGAACAGGCTCATAGCGGATAACACAAAAAACAAAGCTCATATTTTCTGCATGACCTCCCGAAAATAATAAAAATAGTCTTTCCTTCTCCGGGGCAAGATACTAATAATTCAAGATATCACCTGTGGCTGGTGATTTCTCCTTTTTACTCCTTGCATAAGTCGTTTGGATCCGGGTCTTATCATTACCCACCACCCAAACATTAACCTCAAAATTAGGAAACTGGGACTTGATTACCTCAAAAAATTCCAATGAGTCTTCCCAGACTGGTAAGTTATGCCAATGAATGAGAACTTCCGTTCCGGTTGCACCTGAAACTGTGGAAGGGCGAATACCAAAGATAGCTACGGGTTAGACTATAAGTTCCATGTTTGCCAATAAAGATGTAGGAATAGATAGTGAAACGGCCTGAGAACCCACTTCCTTTTTGAGGAGTAAAACATAAAAAATCAGATGGATGCGAACGGTGTCAAGTAGCTCCAATTTATAAGCCACGGGACTAATTTTCTGAAGAATTTTAAATGGACCATAGAAGCGAGGGGAAAGCTTCTCATTCACCCTTCATGCTAGGGATGATTGTAGATAAGGGTGCAACTTGACATATATAAATCCCCAATTGACCATTGTACATCTCGATGTGTAGAGTCTGCCCGCTTTTTCATCTTTTGTTGTGCCAGTGTAGGTGGCACTTGAGCTCTGCAAGGATAGCATCACGCTAGTGCAAAACTGACTCAACATCTTGATTGGCAGTAGATCCCCATGCTAACCAGTCTAACCAACGGGAAGGTTTATCTGTTGAAAAACATCTAAGGTAAGTTTCCACACAGCGTTTGACTACCTCAGTCTGGTCATCCGTTTGAGGATGATAAGCGGAATTGCGCCGAAAGTCCGATCTCAGCAATCTGAATAGCTCAGACCAAAAAGTGCTCAAGAAAATCTTGTCCCGATCTGACACAATGCTACGGGGGATGCTGTTTAACTTGATAATCTCTGTAAGCAACAACTAAGCCACTTGTGTAGCTGAGAAAGGATGTAATAGGGACAAGAAATGCACGTACTTGGACAGTCTATCCACCACAGCTAAAATAGTGTTGCGTCCCTTCAACTTGGGCAACCCCTCTATGAAGTTCATAGAAATGTCATCCCAAACTTGGTGGAGAATAAGCAGCGGCTGCATTAACCCAGCTGGGAAAGTGGAGTCATACTTATGGCGCTGGCATACATCAAAGTTAGAAACAAAATTTTGGACGCCTCTCTTGATGCCTCTCCAATGAAACTCCGAAGAAAGACGATTACAAGTCTGTGCCCCCCTATGGGACTGCAATGGAATTCTCGAAGCAAATATGGAATGAACGGAAAGGTGGCAGGCAGGACCACCCGGCCTTTATAATGCAAGGTAGTCCCCACTATACAGATGTGAGGATTTGCAGCAGGGTTTTCGATGATTACCTTAATGATGTTGGTCAAATAGGGGTCTTCGGCTACCTGATTGGCGATATCCTCAAAATCCAGAACAAAGGGGGCTGAGATGGTGGCAAAAGTCATCTCTAACAAGAGTCTGGAGAGAGCATCAGCGGCTGTATTGTCTTTTCCCGGCTTATACTGAATGTCGAAGTTGTAGCTAAGAAGCTTCAGTAGCCATTTGTGGTGTTCCCCTTCTACAACCCGTTGCTCCAGCAAATATTTAAGGCTTTTCTGATCAGTACGTAGCAGAAATTTTTTCCCAAAAAGACAAGGTCGCCAGTTCTTTATTGCTAACACCATTGCCATCAACTCCCTTTCATACACTGTATTCCCATGAGCCTGTGGGCTGAGTTTGTGGCTAAAATAAGCTAGTGGCTTCTCCTCCTGCATCAAAACTGCACCCAAACTGACCCCTGAAGCGTCTGTTTCTACCACAAAGGGCTTATAGAAATCTGGCAGGGCCAGCACTGGCAAGGAAGCCATAACACCCTTCAGCTGATTGAAAGCCTTTGTAGCCTTCTCAGTCCATAGGAAGGCATCTTTTTTTAATTGTTGATTCAATGGCCAACCAAGGCAACTATAATTTGCAACAAAACGATGATAGTACCGGTAAGGCCGAGGAATCCTCTTAGAGCTTTGAGTGACTTGGGAATTGGTCAGTCTATAATTGCTTGTATTTTACTAGGGTCGGCAGAAACACCTTCCAGGTGAATAATGTGGCCCAGATACTCAATCTGATGTTGCACGAACACACATTTTTCTGCATTAACAAATAACTGATGCTTCTGAAGAATTTGAAAAACAATTTGTAAATGGTAGAGATGCTCTGATTCCAAAGTGTTATATACCAGAATGTGGTCGAAGAATATTAGGACGAAACGACGAATGTGCTCTCGGAAAAATATCATTCATAAGAGACTGAAATGTTGCTGGAGTATTGGTGAGGCCAAAAGCCATCACTAGGAATTCATAGTGTCCATCATGTGTTTGGAATGCTGTTTTCGGCACATCGGTATGAATGACCCTAATCTAGTGGTACCAGAACTTTAAATCTAGCTTGCTGAATACCTGCTCCAGCCGAAGGGGGTAATTATCGGAGGAGAACCGACAACATCTCGAACTATCGTCAGTACTCTTGTACAATGGAGATCTGAAGAAGGGACATCATCAGTTGCTCGTGGAGATTCCGATCTTGGCTGGATCGAAATAGAAGCAATAGACACTCCTTAAACTCCTCTCACCCATTTAATGGATGATGCCCTTCTTCCCAGCTATACCATGCTAGGGCTTCGCCCTCCATACAAACCAACACGGCTCACAATTTTTCATCGGCACTTAGGTTGTTGATCTCCAAATACCTTTCGACTCTAAAAATTCAATCATCAGGGTCACTACCTTCAAAAATGGAAAGCTCAAGGCGTCGGAGGAGGTGCTCTGATACCAATGATATAGGTTGTAGTTCAACAAGTGAAGTTCTTCCAACCTTATCACCTAGCCATCATGATTATATTTCGTAAGGGTCGGAGTCGTTTAGGGCCGCCGACGAGGAGACAAGTGTCTTACCTTTCTCTGAGAGTAGGTGCTTGATTCCCCGAATTCCTTCATCAAGGGCACAGACCATTTTGTCGAGGTGAGATATCTTAGCCATCCACACTGCTAATTCTTCTGGATTCAACTGTTGGATTGTAAAATTGATCCCACCTAATTCATGCCGAAATTCCTAATGCAGCGACACCATGCAGCTTCTCATGCCTTCAACCTGAGTTACTAAGTCTTTTACGGTAAGTGGTAACCATGGTCAGAGAAACGAATGGCTCTTATACCAAATGATGGGATACCCCAAGACACCCGACACTCCCTCACTATTTTCCAGCCAAAAAATTATCTCCCAATAAAAATGATCTGCCACTTGTCAAACAAAATTGTTTTTAAAACTCAAACTACATGAAAGTGTGAAGATGAAAAGCTCAATATTTTAAAAGAAACATAAGCAGCGCTTCTTTTTGCTTCCTTTAGCAGTACTAGATCTGGAAGGCGATGTCATCACGCACACGAACATGCCCATAGCAGAAAACACAGAAAACAAAGGCCCATACTTTATCCGTGATCACCCTGAAACAATAACAAGAGTCATTCCTTTTCCAGGGTAAGATACTAACAATTCAAGATATCACTTGTGGCTGGTGATTTCCCCTTTTTCCTCCTTGCACAAGTCACCTGGATCCGGGGATTATCAATAACATAGTAGTTCATGAGTATTCATCAATTCAAACTTATATTGAGTTGATAACTAAAAGACTTGATCACTCACAATTTAGAGTTTATACCATGAAAGAGAGACATACCTAGTCTGCTCAGAGCAAAGACAACCATACCAAGAAAACAAATGATCCTAAAATTAGCCTATATGATCTTGACATCCTAGTCGTTATATGGAAAGGATGAAGGAGTTGTATTCAACACATAATTTTATTAGTTTTTATAATATTCTCATTTTATTCTTTCTTTTATTTCTTATATTACTAAGATATAATGAAATGCATGCCTTTCAATATAATGAAACTTAAAAATTAGTATTATGCCCTTCAAGAAAGTTTATTGTTAGTTGCATATCGATATTCACTGTGAAGAAGAGTCCAAATAAAAAAAAATAGATCACATTAAGGTAAGACTTGTAGAATAAAAATTCACATGGGCGTTTAGTATTAACTACAAGAATACATACTCTTTGGTGATCAAGATAAACTTAGCAAAAAATCTTATTTCTCTTATAATATCTTATAATTAGAGGATATATTAGTTAGACATGAATAATATATTTTTTCACAATAATACTAAGGAGTAGGTGCATATGGAGCAGCTACATGGATTTTAAGTAACATATTCAATCAATTAGATACAGTTTGTAAATTATGGAATATATTATATGACCTAAAATAATGATCGAGATATGAGTTTAAAAGATTTTCATAAACTGATATCTCATTTTGGTTACATAGAGGTGGCACACGGGTCATGTTTAGCCTATAATGAGGCACGGGTCTGCTTAGCCTATAATGAGGCATGGATCGTACCAGCCCGGCATAGCATAAACACTGCCCAATCTTCCTTGCTCGTTTGACACCTCTAGGTTGGATTGGATGAATGATTTTTTTTTCTTTATTAAAATTTATATTAATAATCTTATTTTAATGTAATTTATGATTTATGTGAATTATGAAATAATATCGTAATGGTAACCCTAACTCATAATGGTCAATGGATAACTTAAATTTTTCAATTTGCAAAATTAATATTTATAAATTAAAATCATAAACTAATGACCAATCGACGATCGATCAGGCTGGCAGCAGGCTGCATAGCCTCTGGGCACGACCCGGCATGACCCGACCCAAATCTACCCAAAACCAGGCCAATAGGGCCGTGTCAGACCGACATTAATCAAGTTGTGCCATGTCGTGCCCGACACGACACGATGGCCTGACTAAGCTACAAAAAATCAATCCTTGGCAGCACAACACTACTTATGTTTGTTCTCTATTTTATTATTTCTCTTGATATTACTAAGATATTCAAATCTTATTTTAAAATATTATTTCACCCAAGATAGTATCAAGTTATGTTAGAATAAATAGATATTCTTTCCTCTAATAAACTTGAGAACTAATAATGTGACTATTGAAAAAATTTATTATTTGTTACAAATAAATGTTCAATATAAAGAGAATTACCGATGAAAAGATAAATCATTTTAAGATAAAACTTATTACGAAAGAATTCCTTTAAACATTTGTTGTGAATTACTCAGATATTTTCTCTTACATAATCATAATGACATTATATTGATTCTTAGTTCACCAATGATATCTCACAAATAATAAATATACTAGCTATACGTGAAAAATATATTTCTTTGTGATGACCATGAAAATAATTATATATGAAACTAACATCTAAATATAAATGGCAAACTGAACACGCCAACTAGCATGACCCATTTTAGTAGTCTAAGATGGGCCACCATGTCAAGCATGCATGGCCTACTTTGACAAACATGTCATGTTGACAAGGCACATTTATGGAAATAAAGATCAAACACGAACAAATGGCCCACAAGGTAACCAAGTCATGGTATGTATTGTCAGACATGTCAAGTCACCCGATAAAATCAACATACCCCTACCTAGAGGAACAAGCTATGCCTAGCTATGCAAAACAACCAAATCAACTTGTGTCAAGCTGACAAAGCCATGGATGGGTGGGTTCATGCCTAAGAGCTAAGGAGCTAGCCATGGCTAGTCGAGGGCCAGGCGGCTATCATTTGCTATCCATGGAACTATACTCCACCATCCCTAGGGAATATGCTCCAGTGGGCAATGGTTGTGTACTTGTGTTGTACGTCCATTGCCCACAACAATAGTAGTTGTGTCCTATTATATGTCACACACATTGTACACCACAACTCATAAGTCTAGAGCCCAATGGTCAATTGCCCACAATAATTATGGGCTAGTGGGTTATGGATGTGTTATATTATACAACAGGACAACTGTACAAGTTATACTTGTGTAATTAATAGAAAAATGGAATAAAAAATATATAAATAAAAATTCAACAAAATGAAAGATAATTTTGAATTTAAAATTATGCAATATAACAATTCAACAAAATGATATATATTTGAATTCTTTAAAAATATAAAAAAAGTAAAATTATATTTATAAAGATCAATGAATATAAAATAAAAAAAAATATAATAAAATTAAATTTTAAAATTTATATTATTGTCGACTAATCATGGATCAAATCATCATACATCTAAATTTAATATTTATTATTTAATATTTTAATTTCCTTATGAAATTTATCTATTATAACTTGAAAAATCATCAATGCATTTTTTCAATCTTTTAAACACATCAATATTTCTATAATATCTAGAGCCAAATAAGTCCTCATATTTATAATCATATTCACACAACAACAAAAATTAGATACTATTCATATAATATATATCAAATTAATCAGTAAAGCAAGTATTATTTTATGAAATACAAGATAAATAGATTTGTAAAAATTTTACTAACTCAATACGTAAAATTTTTTTATAATTGTCAAAGACAAGAACAAACATTAATTAGTATATAAATATTTTGATAACTCACACCTACAAAACAAATGACCATATCATTTATCCTTAGCTAATTGAATAAATATTTTATGTTGAAATATAATTTCAATCACATAACTTAAATTCATTATCACTATCATATTTATTTTTATAATATTTATATAAATTTTATATTTGTTCATAAATTTTACTATATTATTCTTATAGTCAATTCATGCAACATGTAATATAATATCATTCAAAATTAAAAACAAAAAAAAACAAAACTTATATATAAAAAAAACTATAATAAGTCTACATGTTAGGTACTACCATCAAAAATATAAATAATAACTATAACAACAAAGAACAACTACAACAAATTAGTTATAAATATTTTATTTTAATTGTTATTTGCAACTTATGATTTTTTATAAAACTTTATAAGTATTAAATTAGTATTAAATTAGTTATCAAAAATATATTATTTTAATTTTTATTAAATTGTTATTTGCAACAAAGAACAACTATAATAAGCTATATTTTATATTTTGGCTTCATTATATCTTTTTTGAGTATGAAATTAGTATATTTTTGTAGATTGTTTCTACTCTTTTTATTTTTTTATTATGAATGAGAATATCTAATAAATAAGTTGTACTAAACTTTTTTACATATTATATAAGAGCATTTTATTTTGTGCTATATTTTCATTGAATTATTAATTTATGTTCTTTATAATTTTTTATGTATGCATGGTATTAGAGCCAAAATCTTAGGAAGTGCAAACCCTAGGATTTCTTAAGAGGATGAGAGGGCACGTACACTAAGACAAAATAGTTTGTGTATGCAACATTCAATAGAGCATGTGCATGCACTATTCTAACAAATGAAAAATAAAAGTGTCAAACAGCCCGAGCACGACATGATTTGAAACAATGCTGCGAGACAGGGCAGGCCGATCCTTGGCACAATTCGTGTCGTGATGGGTCAAACACGGCCCGTATGTTTGGCCCAACCTGGCAAGTCTAGGCACGACCCAAATATGAGTTGGGCTGGCAAGCCATGCCAGACCGGCACTTCTCAAGTCGTGCCGTTCCTAGCACGGCATGATTACATCTAGAGAAAAAGGTGCAGAACTGTGCATGTGCATGCACTATTCTAACTAGAGAAAATGGTGCACAACATTTGTGCACCTCTATTATCTCAGATGCATGATGACTATGTTGACATAAATAATGCATTGTCAGTGTATGGATGACATTTTAGTGTAATTATAACTACCATAAAAACTCCAATTTCCTTTCATAGTGGGTAAGAGCTTGGCGTGGAAAGGTTCTATTACAGTGAGAGATCATGACATATTCAAGAAAAGAATTGGATATTGCACCATGAGATACGACGGACTTTTCAAAGTTGAGACTAAATAGCAAATCACTAATACTATTCAAGTTAGGTCTCCTACGACCATTTCCATTGGAGATGTGATGCTTTCTCCAAAAGTATACTCTATATAATATACTACAATCTGATTGCTAGAAGAAAAAGAGTAAACCATATGGTATTATTTGGGTACCAGCTACAATGTAGAAGCACCGTACAGAGCTATGGTGCCAGTTACTTGTGAGTTCCATAAACTGATCACTTTTTAGAGAAGCTTTATCTATCAATTTAAAGACCGATATTACTTTACTTTGACATACACAAAGCACAATACATTGCAGCCAACCCAACATTCCACAATTTAATAAAACATACTGAAATTAATTATTATTTTATTCAAAAATAAAATTTAAGATGATTTAATTGTTACAACCTGAATACCTGTGTTGCACGGATACGCCTAGGAGCTGCCGTGTCCACGTATCCGACACGTGGACACGTGGACACGGGTCTGACACGCGTCGGATACGTGTCCGATACGCCACGTGGCGTATCGGACACGAATCCGTATGGGATACGCCACGTGGCGTATCGGATACGCGTCGGAGACGTATCCGACGCGTTTTTGGAAACAGATTCCAAAAACGCGTGGTTTTTGGAATCTGTATCGGGAGGAGGGGGTTTCGAGAGGGGGGGCGGGAGGGGGTTTCGGGAGGGGGGGAAGGGGATTTCGGGAGGGGGGCGGGAGGGGGAGGAAGGGGTTTCGGGAGGGGCGCGGGAGGGGGAGGAAGGGGTTTCGGGAGGGGCGCGAGAGGGGAAGGAGGGGGTTTCGGGAGGGGGGAAGGTTCGGGAGGGGGAGGGTGTTAGAGGGTTTAAATTTTATTTACATTATTTTAAAATACAAAATTTTAAATTATTTTAAAATACAGAATTTTAAATTATTTTAAAATACCTAATATTTATAATTACTAATTTTTATTTTTATTTTTTTTATCATGACGTATCCTAGCCGTATCCGTATCCTAGTTTTTTAGAATTTGCCGTGTCCTCGTATCTTGCCGTGTCGTATCCACGTGTCCGTATCCGTGTCCGTGCAACATAGCTGAATACTACTAGGCTAGTAGTACTAGCAATAAGAAGAGATATCTTGACAAATACTCTCAGATCATACACTATTTTCTTTTCATTCAAGCTTTATGACATGTACATATATATATCATAACTTAAATTACAACCTACATACTACTAGCAATCAGACAAGAGATATGTTCACAAATACTCTCAGAAGATCACACACTATTTTCCTTTCTTCAAAGCTAAGAATTTATGACATGTACATATATATCATAACTTGAAAGAGGATAATGAATTTTAGTAATTATTTTTTGTTGGTTTATTTATTTTTTATTATTTGAAAGCATGCAAATTATAAATTATCTCAAACCATATGTGTGTGTGTGTAGTCATGTATTAAAATTTATACTTTTTATTTTATTAATATTTTTTTGCTTTTCACGTTATTCTCATCTCTCTATCCTAGAGGTGTCAAACGGGCCGGGCCGGCCCGGGCCGGCATGAGGCACGGCACGGTTCGGCCGTGCCGTGCTCTTCCCGTGCCGGTTAGGCTTCACGCGGGCACGCCGCACGCGTGGCCGTGAGTCCGTGACCCAGACCAGACCCTCCCGAATTAAAGCCTGTGGGTCGGGTCATGAATGGACCCGACCTGCGGTCCAGAGTCTCGACCCAATCCCAACGAGAAAAAAAAAATTTTAAATTTTGCTTGAATATCAGCCGTTGGATTCAACTCCAACAGCTAGGGGGCAGAATCCAACGGTCCTCGTGAATCTGCCCCCTAATTATATATAAAAAATTCAAAAAAATATTAAAAAAATATCTTTTTTAATAAAAAATTAATATCTTTAATCTATAAATTCTACCCCCCTCCCTATTACAATTATGTTTTTCAAAAACATATAACCTCTCAAAACTTTCTCTCTCTCACATAAACCGTGCATCTCTCTCTCGGGCCTCGGGATTTTGCTTTCGGCTTGGATTTTCGTGAAACTCGACTTGAGTTTTGAACATCAGAGCTTCCTGCGGTGCACCTTGCACGTGACTGACCTCATTGCTTTTACCGGGTACTTTATTTAACATTTTTATTTACTTTCTCTCTCTAAATCTTCTCACTCTAGAAAAACTTTGGAAAAAATAAAACATAAAAAATGACAAATACACCTGACACGTATTTAAATTTGGAAAATGAAAATGTTGGTGTTACACAGACGTCTGTGACTGCTGAAACTTTGATTTCTCCAGTCGTCTCAACCCAAAGTTCTAAAAAATAAAAAATTAGGAGGACTTCAGTAGTTTGGACTCATTTTAAAATCATAACACAAAAAAATATTAGGGATGAGGAACTAGAAATGGCACAGTGCAAATATTGTATGGGACTTTTAACATGCAAGAGTTCATGTGGGACTGGGCACCTTAAGAGGCATGCCGAATTATGCACCGAAAAACATGGACCCTTAGATCCTAAGCAAACCCAACTTGGCACTACATTTTTTGAGACTGGATCGAGTTCAGTCTCAAAGTTTACTCCCTTCGTATACTCCAGCGAGTTGGGTAGGGACGACATGGCCAGGCTCATCATATTGATGGATCTTCCGATCAAATTTTTGGAAGATCCGAGGGTAGTGCGTATCATGCAGACTTATTTTCAGCCTTCCTATCGTAGGATTCCTAGGTCCACATCTAGGAGTGACATACTAAAGATATATAAGTTAGAAAAACAAAAAATTATTAAGGAATTTATGGCATATAGTGGAGTGGTGTCCGTGACGTCCGATATATGAACATGTCACGATGATTCTTCTAATGCATGTCTCATGAGTCACTATGTAGATTCTAACTGGACAATCAAAAAAAAAATTTTAGGATTCAATGAGATTCTTCATCCTCATGATGGTCCGGTCATTTTTGAGTGTATGATGAAAATATTTAGGGAATATAAAATTCAAAATAAAATTTTTAGTGTCACATTTGATAATGCTTATAATAATGGAGCAGCGATCAATATGTTTGTTAGGAATATTAGAGACGCACCATTCGGAGAGATCTTTCATGTCAGATGCATGTGTCACGTGATTAACCTGATTGTTCAAGCGGGTATGAAGGTGTGTTCCCCGCGTTGGATAATATACACAATGCACTAAAGTATATTCGCACTCCTCGCAGACTACAAGAGTTTGGTACTCTATGTTTGTCTGTGAATCTTAAGAAGAAGAAATTCCAATCGGATGTGAGACATCGTTGGAATTACACGTACCTGATGTTAGAATCATGTGTTGGATACGAACACGTGATATCTGACTACGTCAATAGTAAGAGCGACGAACTTATTATTGACGACACTGACTGAGCTTCAGGAATTTCATAAATAAAATTCCTGAAGATATTTTATGACACGACGAACATGTGTTCGTCGGTTTATACGCCCACCACTTACATTGCACTCCGGTGCATATGCAACATTAGTAGCATGTTTAAAAAGTATCGAGCTGACCTAGAGATGTCAACCGGGCTGGGCCGGGCCAGCCCGGCACGAGGCACGACATGGTTCGGCCGTGTCTGGGCCTGCCTGGCACGTTTTTAGACCATGCCCGGGCCCGTGTCGTGCCCGGGTTAGGAACGAGCCGAGCCGTGCCGTGCCGTGCCTGGCCCGGCACGGCGGCACGGCGGCACGGGTTCTTCCCATGCCGATTTCACACGGGCACGCGTGGGCGTGACCCGGCCCCTCCCGAAAAAAAGACCGCAGGTCGGGTCTAATTGGATCCCGACCCGTGGTCCCGACCCGGCATGCCGTGCCTACGTGCCGGGCCGTGCCCGGATGTTTTTAAACCGTGCCAGGCCGGGCACAGCACGGTACAGGAACCGTGCCCGGCCCGACACAATAGCACGTTCGTGCCCTAAAAAACGGGCCAGGCCGTGCCGGGCCGGCCCGTTTGACACCTCTAAGCTAACCCGATGCTTAGTCATATGGTTGCAGAGATGAAGACCAAGTACTTGAAGTACTGATCCACAGTTTTATCTCTTTATTGCCTCGCTGCATGCATGGACCCTAGGGTTAAGGTGGAAGGGGTAGAAAATACCCTGACTTTCATTTTCTCGTGCATGAACCTGCAAGAGCCACCTGAAGGATTCATTCACGAGAAGTTGACTGACCTATTCATATACTACGATACTAGGTATGGTGGTAGTGGTAGTGAGACTGTGATTACGGACATTGATACCTTGTTCGGAGATGACGATTATTCCATTCAGCTAGCGAGGGGTAAACGTAGGCGTGGACCATCACATAGGAGCGAGCTGTCTCGGTACTTAGATACCGATTACTGCTCAATCCTGTCACATTCTGATACTAAGAATATTGATTTATTACAGTGGTGAAAATCATATGAGTCCACCTATCCTGTGCTATCTAGGATAGCACGGGATCTACTGACTCCTCCGGTGTCGAGCGTAGCATCGAAGTCTGCTTTTTCTGTTGCAGTGAATGTGATTTCGGATAGGAGATCGAGATTACGTTCAGATATGGTTGAGGCCTTGGCATGTTTGAAAGATTGGGAGGATTCGAGGTTTAGCATCCATGATCGTGCTGGAGCTGAGACTATGACAGACACTGGAGTTGCATCCACATCCACTACGATGGCGGAGGAGTTGATCGCCGATGATGATGATCCATATGATACTGATCTTGATGTTGCAACTGATGATTCTCATGATATGCCGTTTGACATTTGATGATAATCTGCTGTTTTTTTTTCGATGTTTTTTTATTCATTGTATTTGTACGCTTTGTTTGTACGTTGTGTTGAAAATTATATTTGTTTTGTTCGGACCATCGGTTTCAAATGCATGATTGGTAATTTTTCATTTGTGTTGTTTAATTTTTTTTTAATTTTTATTTATACTAACATAATGTATTACTTTATTTGTTTTACGATGTAAATTGTATTTTAAAAATTAATAACTTTAATATATAATTAATAAATATAATTAAAGTTAAACTAATTTGAATTTGATAAAAAAAATACTTTTCAAAATTTTGTTTTTTTATTTTATTTTAATTTTTAACATTTATAAAAAAATTTATATTTAATAATTAATAATCTACACTTAAACAATAAAATTGACATAATATAAATATTTAAAAAAAAATCAATATTCTGCCCGGGTCAGCCTGTGCCGTGCGCGGTGCGCCCGTGCCGTGCTTGGGTCAGCCTGTGCCCTGGCCTGTATGGCCAGGCCTAGCCCGCCTATAGTTAAACCGTGCCGTGCCAGGCACGGCACGGTAGCACGATCGTGCAGCTTTAAAACGGGCCGGGCCATGCCGGGCCGGCCCGTTTGACACCTCTACTCTATCCTCTCCTCCATTCAAAACCCTAAATAGCATTTTGACATAACCTAAAAGCCAAATTGATTTTCATTATTCATCTCACTAAAAAGACTTCATGTTGAGTGCATCGGCTGATGTTGCCGGTATAGGGCAGCTCTACCTGAGCTTTGCTGTCTCGTTGCACAGTATTTGTTGGGCAACAATTACAACCTGCATGAGATGGATACGAAAGAAATCATATTTGGAAACTTTAGTTCTAACATTGTTGCTAACTTTTCTAGTTATGTTACAGAATTTTTCTGCAATATAATTCCTAAAAAGACAATTGTACAACAAATGGAGAATATTAAGAAAGAGAAGGTCGAGATGACACTCTCACAACCAATATTAGTAGATCACACAAACTAACATCAATCATTATTAGTCACATCTTAATCTCGCAAATTCAACAATAAGATCAAAAACAATTGGAATTCTACTATCACAATAATAGAATTAATGGATATGCTTAATTCTCGTTTATAAATATGATCTCATCAAAACTATCATAAATAAAGAATTAATGGGTATGATTGAATCCCTCTGCCTAAGTGATACAATTTCAATCTAGTTTCTCCTGAATCCAATTAAAGAAGAGCAAGCTGATCACATCAAGTTGACAAACACCAAGATCATAAACAAGTTAAGAAAAACATAGGAGGACAAGAATAAATATAAGGCTACCAAGAAATAGTATGATGTGACATGGTAAACTAGCTACACTATCCACTAATCCTTCTATGAGTTCCATACTTTCCTCCACCTTCAGTCTACAAGACAGAGCTCCCTTGGCACTGGCAACACTAATCCTTACAGAGAGTCACTTCTAAGAAGTTATTATTTCTAAAAAATATTAAACATTTTAAATTTTTTTCCCTGTGCTAAGTTAAAATTAGGCTTGAATTTATTAATTTATAACTCATAACTTAGTCATCATAAAATAAATTAATGAATATAAAATTTAATAATTTAATAGAGATTATATTCTAATAGGATATAACTTATCATAAGAATGATTATAGTATTATTTTTTTATTTTTTATAATTCTATATAATATAGTTATTTATTGATGTATACCTTGGATGAAAGTCATAAGGAATGAGCAAACAAATATATAATTAAATATTTGTCAAATTTTTAATTAAATTGACATTAAATATTAATTATCTTGTAATTAATTATTTTTTTTTTTTATGATGTATTGATATATCTATGTGATATAAAAAATAATAAATGATAATTATAAATACAAAGATAATAAACTATGATCAATAATTAACAACAATAAATAAAAATTATTAGTCATCAGTAAAACTTACAAAACTAACATCTTATTTCTGAGTATAACTATAATATTTCATATTTTTCTATCATGATCATACTTCTCAGTGTAAGTAATTTGCTTGAAATTCTAGCATGAAACTCAATATACTTAATGACCTCGTCTCTAAAACTCTAGAAAAATTACATTACATATGTCATACACAAATTTTAGTTAAAATATGGTAGTGGAATTGGTATCACTCAGCATAACTTGATGAAATCCAACATGAACAACTCTCTACAAAACTTGCAGCGAATTGATTTGAGTTCTTTATTACATGAGTTAAACATGCTTTACATCGTCTGTGACGAAGCTTAGATTCACCGTTTCTTATATCCATGATAATAAAATTTAAAAGAATTAAACAAAACGTCGTGTTCCTAAACAAAAATATGCAGTTAAATTCCAAGTCAAGGAAACTTACCGACACAGTTGATCTTTGAACTGAATGGCTCAGTGGCAAATTCTTCTTTGTAGCTCTTGAACCCTTCAATTACAACCTAGACTTGAAATTTAATCGTTAATACAACATGCCCCCATGATTGAAGAAAGAGTCTGCTTAGAGTACCTGCTTTATATACATTTTGGAGTTAGCAAACTATTCCATGAAATGAACAGAGCGCAACAGAAATTGTTTGGATAGAAGCGAGAAGCCCAGGGCCCCGATTACACACACGTATTCCCCCCTATCGCTATAAAGATAAACATGCCCCCGTGCGGTGCTTAGAGTTTTTGATGGGGTAGTTATGTTTTGGGGTGTTTCCCCATAAATTTTTAATATTTAAAAACTAAACTTTTGAATTTTGATATTTTTAAAAAATTTACAAAATTAAAAATAAGGACATATGAATCCATGTCTCCCCTTGCCTATCTACCCCCTCGCCCTCGCTCATCTCCACAAGCTCCAGCAAATCCGACGTGAAGCTCCAGTGAGCTCCATGAAAGAGCTCCGTCATGGATAGGGGTGTAACTAATCCAAACCAAGCCAAATTATCTAAGGCTTAGATTTGGCTCGAAATTTTTGGAAGGGCTCGGATTTGGCTAGGGTTTCTTTATTTTTTAAAACCTAGGCTCGAGCTCGAGCTCATCAAGATAGAGCTCGGCTCGGGCATGTTCATTTGAAGCTTGGGCTTGTTCATTTGATTATAGCTAGGGCTCGCTCGTTTGTGAGCTTGATTATAAACTCATTTGCAAACTCGGTAAGGAGTTCATTTGTAAGATTGTTTACAAGCTCGGTAAGGTGTTTGTTTGTGAGCTCAATATTATGAGCTCGTATGTGAGCTCAGTATTGTGAGCTCGTATGTGAGCTCAATAAGGACTAAAGAGTTTGTTTGTGAGCTCATTTGTGTTCGTTTATGAGCTTGTTCGCGAGCAAATTCATGAACTAGCGAACGAGCCTATTCACAAACTTTTATGAGCCAAATGTAAGGAAGCATGGGTTTGTCTCGTTTGACTTACGAGCCTAAAAATGAAGTTTAGGCTCGACTCATTTAACTTAACAAATGAATTCAAACGAGTTTTTATCGAGCTGAGCTCTAAATGAATCACAAACCATTTGGTTCGGTTACACCCCTAATCGTGGAGCTCGACGAGCTCCTCCATGAAGCTCATGGAGTTCCATCGAGATCTACTATGGAGCTCTAAGTGCTCCAGTGAGCTCGGTCGTGGAGCTCGATGGAACTCCACGATGGAGCTCGCTGGAGCTCCACGTCGAGCTCACTAGAGCCGACGATATTCTTCGTGGAGCTCATGGAGTTTCGTAGAGCTTAAAGAAGGAGCTTGTGGAGACTAGCAGGAGGGAGAGGGGTGGAAAGAGAGGAGCGAGACATGAGGGCAAATGGACGAGGGGAGACGGGCGAGGACGAGGGGCAAGGACTAGAAGCAGGAGAGATGGGCAATGGTAGTTTAGGATTTACAAATTTAAGTGCCCTTATTTTTAAATTATTTTTAGTTTTGTGACTTTTTAAAAAATATCAAAATTTTAGTTTTTAAATGTTAAAAACTTCTAATGAATCACCTCAAAACATAATTTCTCTATTTTTCATCTCACACACACAATTGTACCAAACCAAAATATTTAAAGAAGCACGTAGCCCATTGACTTGTGGCCTATCGGTTGTGTACACATTTTCCAAACCACATTGTTGGGTCTGCTAAGTTTTGAGCAAACCAAAATATATATTTTTATTATTATGTTGTTTTTTTTTTGGTTTATTTGATATATGTGTTAATTTTGTTTAAATTTTAGAATTTAAAATTTGAGTTAATGCTCTCATTTAAAGTGTATGCTTGAAAAATAATAAAATGATTTTTTTTCTCTAATAAAAATCAATGAAATGAAAGATATGATCCATAAAATTCACACTATAACAAAAAAAAAAGAGTGGAGGTCTTCATGTACCATGCTAAAAGTCACACGTGATGATTATTTTTGATAAACAATAATGCTTCCTATTTTTCATTTTTGAAACAAGTGAAATGGGAATTTATTCCACGTGTGCATGACTTAGGTGCGTACATGAATCATGCATGAACCTTGATTGAAAATAGAAACTTTTCCCATTTATGCACGAAACAACATGTGCATAACCCGTGCATGATATTGTAAAAGCATCCCATTATTGTGCATCCATGTGTGTGTGCATAAGAGTGAAGATGGGAACCAGTCCCATTTTTGTTTAACCAAATCTCATCTAAGTCTCTAAGTATTTTTGTAATATTTAGAGATGCAGTTTCTCTCTTATTCTTTTATTTATAAGAGTTATTAAATTCATGTAGAGTTTGTGTCAAGTTTTTATGAGGCTCATGCAATGTTTGTGCATAATTCGTGTGGTGATCGAGAAAAAATTATTCATGTGATTGTGTATTGTAGTCATGTTTTGTTCGTGTTGTACTTATGTTGTGATAGTGGTACATGAAAATTTAAAAGAACTTCAAATATAGAATTTAAACTCGATTGTAAATGTGTTTTCAATTAAAAATTATAAGGTTGTAAAAATTCAAAAACACAAAGCTAACCTAATTATTAGACTAAGAATTTGCTTCGAGACTATTCTTAATTTTTTGGATTATTACTTTATCATGCCTAAACATACATTAACTTACCATATTAATTTTAATTTTACAACTAATATTACATTATCATATATTCTTACAAAATAATCAATAATATGATATTTCGATTGAGAAATTAGTAAACCACCTAATCTTAAGAACATAAGTTCAATTCCAAGAATATCAAATATGCACTCGGGTGTGTTTTTGCCAACCACTATATCCATATGACTAAGATAGAGGCCTTATATACTTTGACCCCATGCTATAAGTCTCATATATGAGTTGAGGAATAGTATGTGTTGAGGTATGATGTTTGGATCGTAGTTTATTTAAAACCACATAATGTTGGAAATAATGGTTGATTAAATAATGGAAGCAATTAATTAACAACCCAACATTAAGAAAAAAAAACTCAATATAAAAAGTCAAAATATATCAAATGAAAAATGTATTTCAAGTAGCAAAGATGATAAATTGAATGATAGGTGCTAAAGATTTTTTCACACGTACTAAGAGTTTGTAACACATAATACGCCTAAAAATTATGTTTTGAGTTAAAATATATTTTTTAGGATATAAAATCTCATGGATCATAAATCTAGTACAAATATGTAATTATGGGATTTTGGAGTGAAAGGTTCGGATCTCTTTCTACGTTATTTTTTAAGTGAGAGGATCAATTCGTCAAATTTATGGCTCAAAATCAATAACATGATAGCATATTTATTTCTAGACTAAATAAGAGACTCTATCAGTAGCTTTCAATTCTTTAAAATTATCCAAGCACAAATTTCTTATGGCATATACTTCTGCACACAAAAACAAAAACAAGCAACATCCACACTACACATACTAAAATCATAAATATGTTGTGATTATATATAATCTACACAAATAATGCACAGAAAATAAATGACATCAATCCACACATATTACAATATAAATATAAATACATAAATTACAATATTAAAATCAATGTACGGCTGAGAGAGAGAGAGAGAACCTTCTGAGTTAGTTTCTGTAACTCAAAAAAATAAATAAAAATAGCAAAAATTCATACCATGCCAAAGAAATTCTACCAAGAAAAAATGGCATGTCAGTTAAAAACACCTCTATTTATTTCTGCCTATTTTTTGGGAAAACAAAATACAAGACACTCGCATGTCTTTTACTCTAGCAAAAAAAAAAAGTATGTGTGTGCTTTTTAAGGATCAGATGAGAGCATTCTCCCATCCAAGGGGCACCATGCGTGCCCCCTATGTGAAAATAATAATAATCTAACCTGAGCATACTAAACAAATTTCCTCATCTATCCTAGGTGGGAAGACACAAACCACCTTGTAACTTAAAGAAATTAAACTTTATTGACAAAGAGATTTCATGAGCATACTAGCAACATTTTTATTTATATATACTTTTTCAAGTACAACAAACTTTTCATCTAATATATCTCATATCCATTGATATCATATATTAATGTGCTTCAACTTGCTATGGAAGGCCAAATTCTTAGAAAGATGTACAACACTCTAATACCATATAATATATGTATCTTGACGTACATCCAAGTCTACAAAAAATCTTTTCATCCATAAATTTTATTTACAAGCTTAAGTAGCTATAATGAATTCAACCTTTGTGATGGATAGTGCTACGCACTTCTGCAACTTGGATTGCCAAGAAACATCACCCCCTCCAAATTTTATTAGATAACCTGAGATGGATGTTGAATCTAAATCACTATCTATATCAAAATTAATATATATAAAAAGTGTGGGTTTTAACCCACCCAAATAAAAAGATAGCTAATAAGTCCCTCATAAGTATCTGGTGATAGATTTCACTATAGCCTTGTGATATATTCTTGGGTTCGAGAGAAAATGATTGATAACACCGATAGCATGTGATATATCTTGTCAAGTGCAGACCATAACATACATGAGACTGCCAACTACTAGGTATAGGGGACATGATTCATGCATCTCATTTCATCATCAATCTTAAACTATTCTTGGTACTCAGCTTAAAATGTTTAACTAAGGGTGTTGAGATTAGATTAGCCTGATTCATGAAAAATATATCAGGAACTTTACTGATAATTTATTCACGAGATAACTAGATATGCTAAGAAGGCCTATCACGGTTGACACTCATCTCTAAAATATGCATGACCATGCCTAAGTCTTTCATGAAAAGACTTTTCGTAGCTCCCCCCTTGAGTCTATCAATTAATGCCCTATTATAGATAATAATCAATATGTCCTCAACATACAATAATAGTATAAGTCTATCGTCTCCTAGCTAATAACTAACAAACACATGGTGATCACAAGTTGTGTGCTAAAAGTCATGAGACTCCATGAATGAATAAAATTTGGTGTACCACTACCTAGGAGCTTATTTGAAATCATTCAAGCTCTTATTCAATTTGCAAATGATACCTTACTTCTCTTCTACAATGAATCCCTCAGATTGATCCATATAGAGTCTCATGAACGTCACTATGAAGAAATATAATCTTCACTTTGAGTTGATTAATTTCTAAGTTCAAGCAAGCAGTCAAACTTAGAATTACTTGAATAGACTTCACTATAAAATAAAATATCTCATCAAAATTAATTCATTTATTCTAACTAAACCCTTTAACTAATAATTAATCTTTGTATCTTGGTTGAGAGTCATCATTACTAGATTTTAATCTAAAGAACTATCTATTTTTCAAATCAATCTTCCCTTTCAATAAGGCTACTAGATCACAAGTTTGGTAAACATGAAGATACTTCATCTCTTCATGCATAGCTTGAAGCCCTTTCTCTTTATTCTCAAAAGAGATGGCCTCCTAAAAGGTCTCAGGCTTGCCTACATCTATGAGTAATATGTAATCTCGAAGCCTAGAGGGTATCTGGTAAGACTTATTTTATCTTCTCATTTAAGTTTGAGATGTATCATGATTAACAACTAGGTATATCCTAGGGCTTGATGATATTGCATATATCACATGGCTCGAGAGTATTTGTAGAATCTTGTGGCTCAGAAATATCAGGTGGTTGCTTAATTTCTCTCTCTTAATCAAACTAATCTCTAGAAAGAATCAGCACAAAATCTATAGAAATAGGAAACTTGGTGGTATCATTCTCACCTTTATTCAAATAACTATCATCCATAAACTAGTCATCTACAAAAGTCACATTTCTACTCTGAACAATTTTCTTGGCAATTAGGTCCCATAATATATACCCAAACTCCTCGTATTCATATTCAATGAAGATATATGGATATGTAGTGTTATTGAGTTTAGAGTATTCATCTTTTAGAATATAAATGAAGACTTTGTAGCCAAAAACATACTAGTAATCATATGAAATATCTTTCATTTCTAGATTTTATTGGGAAGATCTCCATCCAAGGTGGCTGCATAGAATATGTTGATTACATCAATATCCATATGCATAGCTTCTCTCCAAAATTTTTTGGGAAGATGTGCTTGAGAAAGCATCCACCTAACTCTCTTCTCAATATCCGGTTCATCCTATCAGTAATGCTATTTAATTATGGCATCATGGCTGATATCTTTTCATGTCTAATATCATGAGATATATATTTTTTGTCAAGATGACCTCAATATTCTCTTCCATTATCATGACACAAATTAATTTTCTTTCAGTTTCTCTCTATCTCAACTCTAACATGAAAATCTTAAGACAAAAAAACTAATCTTTCATATCTAGTGTGTATGCCCACACATTCCTAGACTAATCATTAATGAATATAATAAAATAAATGGCCCCACTAAGTGTTCTACTCTACATAGAGCAGACTTTAGTATGAATTAGATTGAGAATATTTAATTTTCTTTAGGGTGGATAAGAATGGAAAGGTGATATATGGCTTTTTCCTGCCATGTAGTCCATACACTCATCAGCAAAAGATCCCTAGTCAAATGACAATATATTTATTCTATCTAGAAGCTGAAGGCACTTATCACTCACGTGACCAAGTCGCTTGTGCAATAGATCAATATTGTTCTTATGATGAACAATATTTACATGATCTCCAGGCACTCTTGCTTAAGCAGCATACATAGTACTTCTATTCTTACCCCTCATAATGACTAATGTACCTTTGATTAGCTTCCATCATCCATCACCAAAAAGACTAATATATCTCATGTCATCCAGTATGCTAACATACATCGAGTTCATATGAATATTCGGTATATACCAAATATCTTTCAACTCTAGCTGATGTCCTATCTGTATCTATAGACAAATATCTCTCAACACTAGATGATGTCTTATCTGTATCTATAAACAAATATCTTTCATGCTTAAAATCTGATGTCCCATAATTACCTATCTTTACTATGTCATAATCATCATGTGTGTAGGTAGTAAAGAAGTTAATGTGTGAGGTGAAATGAAATGATGCACCTAAACTAATATATCAATCATCCTTCTAAGATACAATATTAGCAAAATTATCATCACTAACTAACATAATGCTACCTTTTGATGTGACATTGGTAATTTTTTCGAGTCTTTCTCCTATTGTGTACTATTGTTGTAGTCTTTTCCAAGAATAATAATCTTTTTTCATGTATCTAAAATTTTTACAGTTGTAACACTTAACTGTTTGTTTGCTTTGTGACCTATCTTTGGAAGACTTAGTTCTTTCATTAGGCTATGTGTGCATAGTAGTAGTACTCCTGCCATCTCTCTTAGAAACAAAAAAAATTTCATGAGAAGCTCCCCTTCTCATTTCTCCTTGCTTCTTTAGATAATAAAATTTATATGACAACATGCACTGATATAACATCACCAAGTGGTGAAATGCTTAAGAAAACCACAAAGTTATCCTAACTGCCTAGGAGTTAGCTCGACATTAGATAATAATAACTCATCTTCAAGATCATTTTCACGGATGAAAGCTAATTCACCTACCCTTCAAAGTTATTGATGTGTGTCGATATTAGATTATCAACTATGAACTTCAAGTTAATTAGATATCTAATGATCAATATTTTATTTCTAAACATGTTCATTGCAAATATAGACTTTAGCTTCTACCATAGCTTGTTAGTTCTCGTTTCTTCCGCAACATATTGATAAATATCACTATTTATCCATTGTTGAATTGTTGAGGCAGCCCTAAGATGTTGCTCTTCTCATTCTTCTTCACTCAACTTTTTAGGTTTCTCTTTATTCTACATTGGGTCATTCAATTATTTGAATGCAAGGTAGTCATGCAATCTATTTTACCAAAAAGATTATTTGGTCTCGGTCAATTTTATTGTTATAGAGTGATCCTCCAAAATAAAAAAGAATAATATTAATCACAAGTAATCAATCCAAACAAAAATATCTTGATATATGTCTGAAATTATTATATTGATATCAAAATAATCAATACTAATATAATGATAATAAATAAACTAAATATTATCATAATATCAATGATGAACATCCTTAATAGAAGTTCGGATACCAATTTTTTGGGTGTAATCAAAATCTTGCTTTAATATTAGTTATTAGGGTAGGACATTTGGACAATGGTTTATTCGAAACCATAAAGTATATCAGAATAATGGTTGATTAAACAATGGAAGTAACTAATTAACAACCCAAAATTAAGAATAAAAAACTATATAAAGTCCAAAAATATTTACAATGAAAAATAAAGTTCAAGTAACATCAATGCTAAATCAAACGATAAAGCTAAAAACTTTTTCACGCGTACTAGAAATATGTAAAGCATAATATGCCCAAAAATTATGTTTTGGACCAAAATATACTTTTTATGATATAAAATTCTTGAGATTAAAAATCTAGTACAAATACATAAATATAAGATTTTGGAATGTATTCTCCAGGTCTTTTTCCACGTTATTATTTAGGTGATAAGATCAATTTATCAGATTTATAGCTCATAATCAACAATGTGATAGTATAGCTATTCATGGACTGCATGGAGGATTCTGTCTGTACTTTTAAATTATTCAAAATTATCCAAGCTCCAATTCCTTATGGAATACACTCTTGCACACAAAAATATAAATTATTAGTATCTACACTACACATACTAAAATTATAAATATATTGTGATTATATATAATATCCACAAACAATGCACAAAAAATAAATCACATTAATGCACACATGTTATAATTTAAATACAAATACATAAATACATTAATTGTAATATTAAAATCAACATGTAAAGGAGAGAGAGAGAGAGAGAGAGAGAGTGTGTGTGTGTGTGTGTGTGTGTGTGTGTGTGAAAGAGAGAGAGCCTTGTGAGTTAGTTTCTGGAACTAAAAACAGGAGAAACACATATTATGCCAAAGAAATTCTGCCTAGAAAAAATATTTTTTTTTGTAAAAAACATATCTATCCATTTTTGCCCATTTATTTGGAAAAAAGAATGCAATACGCCTACATGTTTTTTTAAAGGATCGAAATGGGGCACTCCCTCAACCAAAAGGGCACCAACCCTCTTTGTGAAAATAGGATCCTGTTTTACCAAATTTTATATTTTTTTTGTTTTTTGAACAAAACATGGGACTTTATCCCATGTATTTGGTCTACAAAACTACATGATTTCAAAAAAATATATAATAAAATAAACAAACCGGTCTACCCAAATCAAATAGACCCAACAATATGTGATAGATTTCTGAGGAAGGGAGGGGAGGAGATGGTGTGTGTGTGTGTGTGTGCGCGCGCGCGCTCTTTCATTGATGTTTATCATGTTCTAATGATATAATATTTTTTAAAAATATTATCTTTTGTGTATAATAATTGGATATGTCTAATTACTCTAGTATTAATTTTATTTCAATGAGGTTTATCATGCATTTATCTAAACATCTATTTTACTATTATCATCATTTTATACGTGTTTGGCTTAATGGGATGATGATCTTACCCCAATTCACATGAACTGTTCAATCATCTCACCTCCCATAAATCTCATGTTTTTATCATTTAGTACCTAATTTTAGTACTATTAATTTAGATGTTCTTACAAACAACAAAGATAATATTATCAAAAGACATCTTGTTATAATTAGACTTGAGATTCTACCTACAAGTAGTATTTTAATGCCTATAATATTTCTTCTTCAAAATTGGATAACTCTCTCTCATGTGTCCCTCTTATTAAAGCTCAAATACTATTTTTATGGTTCTATCATTTTTTTATGCTAGTAAATCACTTTTTTGTGAGGTCCAATTTCTTTGTTAACAATTCTACTCACTAACAATTAAGTTAGTAACATGAACTAGAATAATCATTTTGAATCACATCATTAAATGTCCATTTGCATCTTCAATAGTATGATGATTTTATTCCTTAGCATTTATGGGACACTTATTTTGTGAGGTCCAATTCAACTCATTTTAAAGCATTCTTAGATGGGACACGTATCAATAGACTCATCAAGTTCAAAGTTGTTAACTCCAAAGAATAAACCATTTGATGTGAGCTGTTGCGTATATATCACAAAGAATAAACCATTCCTAGCCGATGATAAACTGTTACCCCTCCCATTCCATCTATGATTCTCACAATGTATTTCTTATATTTTTTTCACAGTCATACCCAATTTTTGGATGTTGTTGTCATCACCACTCGAGTCACAACATCCTCATTTGCATTTCCACACATGACCTCATCGAATCACATGAAGAATTGTTAGTTTTGGCCCTTATAAACCTCATGTTTTGGTGTAGGCCTATGTTAACGCCAACACATGCCAATAGGCTAACTGCTACTGGGCCATTGCCACTAGGATTGCCCATTGTGGCTTGGCTCCATGACATAGGATCACATGGATATGCATGCAAGTGACAACTAAAAAACATACTTTTTAAAACTTGGATCATACTTGACTGTTGAATTTTAAGTCCAATGATTCTAGGTAGAATCCAATGAAAGGAAGAATTATGTCCAATAAATAAATCAAAAAAAAAATAAATATATATATATTTTTAAAAGTTTTAAAAATTATATAAATAGGTATTTGATATTTTTTATTTTCTACAATAAGAAATACTCTCATCTCTTATGTTTCTTAATATAACTTCCTCTCTCTCTTTCTCTCAATCTCTTTAAATATAAAGTTTTAAATTTTTTTTTGCATTTAGAATTTATTTTTTAACAAATATTTATATTTTGTAATTGATGAAATAGGATTTTTGATCATGGGAATCATGGTTCACATAGATGATATTATAATAGATGATAGCATGTCTAATTTTCAAGGTACATATTTATTATTTAATTTCTTTTTTTAAATACTAAAAATATAAATAAAAAATATCAACTCATATATATGATAAAAATTAAATTAATATTGTACATGAGGTTGATATAAATAATGATGACCCAATTAAAAGGTTCAAGATGGACTATTTATGATGACATTCCTTTCTCATGCATCACTGTGCTTTATGTTAGTCCTACAATATATAAGAATCTTATGATGGTCTTTATAAAAATATGGAATTCAAAATAAAATTTATAATATAACATTTAATAATACTCAAAATAATAGTGTCATTGTGAATATATTCATATGAACTATGAGAGATAGTACCCTAGCTGAAATTTTTTATATTAAATTAATTTGTCACACAATAAACCTAGTAGAACAAGCTATCTTAAAAATAATGACACTATAATCATCATAATTTATAAATACATTATAATATATTAAATATCATGCAAACTACAAGAATTGTATAGTCTTATAAGCCTATATGCAAAATAAAATCTCATATATGCCATACATCATTAGAATGCAATATACGTAATATTGGATTCATGTATTGGTTACTAATATGTCATATCAAACTTAACAATAATTAAACCAGTGAAATAATAACGAAAAAACTAGATTGAAATGTTGCTTTTCTTTTTAAAAATTCATTAATTTTTTTATGATATGACGAACATATTTTTTTAGTACACACTATCATATCATATATTACACTTAGGTGTATATATAACACGAGTAATATATTTAATAAATATTGAGAATACATATACTTTGGTCACATGGCTATTGAGATGGAATGAAAATTTTTAAAATATTAGATTATAATTTTATCACTTTATTACATAGATGTATGTATTGATCATGTGGTTAAGGTCAAAAAAGTAGAAAATATAATGAAATGCATATTTAGTTTCATTACACGACCACAAGATGAAGGAAAATTTTATGAATAATTATAAAACTTATTTGAATATTATAGAATTAGGTATAAAAGTTTTATAGAGCCATCAAGTATGAAGATTGATATTACATTCGAAGATAATAACTTTTTAATTCAGTTAATTTGGGATAAGTGATGTGTTGTCTATCAAATATGTATGAGATATTGAGATACTCAAACACTAATTATTATTCAATCTTATTTTCTAGTGATATGAAAAACTTTGATATATTGAATTGGTAGAAATCATATGAATTTATTTTTTTCTTACTATTTAAAATATCACGTGATCAATTAAACCCTATAGTGTCTAATGTAGCATCAAAGTTTCTTTGTTCTATGCATATGAATAGTATTTTAGATATTAGGACAATCCTATTGGAAAGATACATGAATGAGTATCCAAGTTAAAGCACAAGTGCTGCAACTAGACATGAATATTAATTTACATGATAAAACTTAGAACTCCAAAGATCGGAATAAATCAAAGTGAAAGATATCAATCCTAGATATAATCTGATGAATAGAAGTATTCTGTCCAATAATAAAATCAAACAAATTAAATTTTTTTTAACTTTTAAAATTTTAATAAATAGGTATTTGATATATATTTTTTTTCCATAATTGAAAATACTCTCATCTATTTTCTTTCTCTTATAGTAATTCTTTTTCTCTATCTCTATCTCTTTAAATATTAACTTTTATATTTTGTTCATTTAGAATTTATTTTTTCACAAAAATATATATTTTATAATTGATGATAAAGGGCTTTTGATCACATAAATCATGATTTACATCCATGGAATTGCAGTAGCCGATAGCAAGTCTACAAATTTGTAAGGTACACATTTACTATTTAATTTATTTTAAATACTGTAAGTAAATTAGTAAAAAATATTTTTCAATCCTAACTAAATAAAAAATTAAAAATACCAACTATTCATTATAATGAAAATAAAATTAATATTATAGATGAATTTGATATAGATATTGATAGCCCAAGCGAGATATTCGATATTGCTCTGTTTGTTAGTCATAAATCAGCATAAACAACTAAAAAACTTATGTTACATAAATGAACATCTAAAATTTGGAATTATTTTGGTTGGTAAAAATAAATAGATTATAGGAATAGAAGAAGATTTGGCCTAGCATAAGTACATTTGATCTAAAAAAATAGCATGTGAAAAAATTATAGCTACAAAACTTGCAGTATACTTGGACACCTTAGAAGACAAGTTAAATAATGATCTAGGGGATATAGTATATTTGTTCCTAGGAAAATTTAGCTTGGGAATGAGGTTGTTGAATTTATATAAACTTTAGGTTCAATAACCTCTTTCATATACCATCACGAGTTTACTAGACAAGGTGTTGCTAAGTTAGTTTCTAATATAAGCCTTCCACTTTAATTTATAGAAAATCCAAAACTAATTTATTATATGTAGAAATACATTAGACAAGATTATCGTAGTATCTCTATGTTTCCTTGCAAGATTGATTTATTAAAAAATTATAAAGTTTATAAATAATTAGTAAGTAATGAACTTAAAAAACTTAGTAGAATGACATCAGTGAAATCCAATATATGAACTAGTCATAATAATATATATTTTGCATGTGTCATTGCCCACTATGTTAATTCTAAGTTGAGACTAAATAAAAGAAAATTAGGATTTTATGAGATCCTCCAACCTCATGATGGTATTGTCATTAATGAGAGTCTTATGATGGTCTTTAGGAAATATGAAATATAAAATAAAATTTATAATATAATATTTAAAATTATGGTGTCACTATGAATATATCATAAGAATTATGAGACACAATCTCATAGCTAAATTTTCTCATTGTAGATATATGTGTCACATAATAAATCTAATAGTACAAAAGCAATCTTAAAAATAGTTTCACCATCATCAAAATAAAAATAGAACAAAGTTAAAATATATAAAGATATTGAGCAAACTACAAGAATTAATATTCAACACACCTTCGGAATTCAACATACTTAATATTCGATTCATGTGTTGGTTACCGACATGTTATATCAAAGATCTTTAATCATAAAACTGATAAAAATAATAATTAATGAATTATATTGAGATGTTTATTTTTTTAAAAAAATTCAATAAATTATTTTATGATACAATGAATATGTGTTTTTTAATATACACTTTCACATCCTGCATTAAACTTTGGTAAAAATACATGTATAATATATTTAATTAAAATAAAGAATACTTATACTTTGGTCACATGACTACTAAAATGGAAATAAAATATTTAAAAAACTAGATCACCATTCTATTTATTTATTGCTTAACTATCTGTATAGATCCTAGGGTTAAGGTTGAAAGGTTCATGTGTTGGTTACTAGCATGTTATTTCAAACATCTTTAATAATAAAATTGATAAAATAATAATTAATGAATCATATTGTGACGTTTACTTTTCATTTTAAAAATTAATTAAATTTTTTTATTATAGAATGAATATTTTTTTTAGTATACACTCTCACATCTTGCATTAAACTTTTGTGAAATTACAACTTATATAATATATTTAACCAATATAAAGAATACTCATACTTTGGTCATATGAGTACTAAAATGGAAATAATGTATTTACTATATTATATTAACAATTTCATCTATAAATTATTTAACTACATGTATGAATCATATGATTGAGATTGAATGAGTAGATAAAATATTAAAATACATATGTAGCTGCATTAAGTGACCATAAGAAGAAGATAAATTTTATGAATAATTAGCACTTATTTAAATATTACAAAATTAAGTACAATAGTTTTAGCAAGCCACTAAGTACAAAGATTGATATCATATTCAAATATGATGACTTTTCAAATTAATTAGTTAGAGATAAGCAATGGTATGGTCCATTGAATATGTATGAGCTATCAACATAAGTAGATGCTGATTACTACTTTTTCTTATTTTAAAGTGATATAAAAATATTAAAAAATATGAATTTATTAAAAAGCATATTAATCCATCTTTCTTATACTATATTGTTCTATAATTATGAATAATATTTCAGATAAGAACACAATACTATAGTCATATATTATTGAACTCTGTTACTTAAAAGATGAAAAGGATGTATGGATGGATCTTAAAGTTAATTAAAATCCTGCAACTAGGCATGAATGATAATTTATATGATTAAACTTAGAGTTGTGAATATCAAAACTAGTCAAAGTAAAAGATTGTGATCTTGGTCAAAATCCAACAAACCAAAAGAGCATGTCAAGTAAATAAATAAAAAAAATTTAAAAAATATATTTTTTAAGTTTTAAAATTCTATAAATGGATATGTTGATATTTTTTATTTTTCACAATAAGAAATACTCTCAACTCACTTATGACTTTTATTGTAACTCTTCCTTTCTCCCAATCTCTTTAAATATAAATTTTTAGATTTTTTTTTGCATTTAAAATTTATTTTTTTCACAAATATTTATATTTTGTAATTGATAATTGAGTGCTTGGTTTAGGTAATCATGATTCACATCCATGAAATAGTGGTAGCTTACAACAGATTTATAACTTTCAAGGTACGCATTTACTATTTAATTCCTTTTTTATTTTAAATACTAGAAATAAAATTATATAAATATTTTCCACATCTTACTCCCTAAAAAATTAAATATTTTAACTAATGATAATAATGAAAATAAAATTAAAATTATAGATAAGTTTGATATAGATAATGATAACCCGAAAAAAAAGTTTGAGATTAGTTTGTCTCCTAGTCATAGGCCAGCCAAAATAACTAAAAACCTAGGTTACACAATTGTATCTCAAGTCTAGAATCATTTTAACATAGTTAAAAAGATATTATAGGAATAGAAGAAGATTTGGACTAATGTAGGTATTATATTAAAACTTTATACCTACAAAACTAATGATGAGACTGTACACTTTAGGAAATATGCTAAATAATGCTCTAAAAAATATAGTATATTATATCATATCCAAACTCAACTTGTTAATGGGGTTATGCAATTTATATCAACATTAGATTTAGTGATTCCTTTCATATACCATCATCAATTTGTTAAAGAAGATATCACTAGGTTGGTTATTGGGGTCTTTTGGTTCAATTTGCAGAATCCAAAATTAATTCATTATATGTAGAAATACATTCAACTAACTAATCATAAGATCTCTATGTTAGCTTATAGAACTAATTTAATAAAAAATTATAAATTTAAAAATAATTAGTGAGAGTTATTTATGACTCTTTTATTTAATAATTGAAATACTTAAATATTTTGCATTTCACTTGTAGATAATGGAAAAAAATAATATACCAAATTTTTTAACTATGATGAGTCCTCGAGAAGAAAAAACTCAAAGGAAAAAACTTTTTTAAATGACATAGAAACTTGATAATTATACTCATGCAAGAAAAAAAGTTGCACATCTTATATGAACATATTCCTAAAAACCCTACAACAAATATATCATGGACTCACATGGAAACTTAAACTTATAGTGAGCATCAAAATGATTCAAATAAAGTTACATGCCTTATTTAAAAAGCATATGATTGATATGCATGCATTTTTCATGATAAGTCATCTCAGGGGAATGTTCCAAGAGAAATCCATCATTAAAAGGTTTCTCATCATCAAGGTATTATTTTTCAACAAAATAGTTGCTAGCAACTTAGTTAGCTCTCACATCATTAAATTGACTGGCTGGCAAGATCATCTTGAGAAGAATTATTTATTGATTAACTAAGAGTTGGCTATTGATGCCATTTTTTTAATTCTTACTTGATGTGTATGATGATTTTATCATGAACTATATAAAATGCATAACATAGAGAAAATAAATTTTGAGAAGCACAATATGCTTAAGACTACTAAATATGACATTAAGACTTCTAGTAATGTTCTAATGGTTCAAAAAGGCAAAAGCAATGACACCGAGAGGAAAACAATAACTAAGAGCAAGGCCAAGGATAAAAATAAGCTCGAGGTCAATCTAAATAATGATACCAAAGGTAAAATACCTGAAACTAAGAAGGTAAAGGAATCAAAGAAGGAACAATGCTTATAATGCAATGAGCTAAAGGATTGGAAAAGAAACTACAAGCTCTTCTTGGAAGATCTAAAGAACAATAAGAGTAGTGAGGCTACATCTTCAGGTATTTATGTAATAGAAGTTAATCTATCTACTTCTATTTCATGGGTATTGGATATAGGTTATAGATCTCACATTTATGTGAATCTATTGGGTCTTAGAAAAAAAAAGATCATTGGCTAAAGATGAGGTGGACTTAATAGTAGGCAATGGAGCAAGGGTTGTTACTTTAGTTTTAGGAACTTATTATTTATTTTACCTTCAAAACTATTTCGACAATTATATAACTATTATTATGTTTCTTCTATGAGCAAGAATATTATTTCCATTTCTTAGTTGGACATGGTTGGATTCTCTTTTATTATTAAGAATAATACGTGCACCATTTATTATGGTGATACCCTTTATATGGATGCTCTTTCAATTATTCTTTTATCATAAATCATGACAATCCAAATGCAAAGTTCACATATAATATTAATGACACAAATGTTTAGATCTAATGATTTATATATAACCTTTTTTTGGGATTTTCATTTAGGCTATATAAATGAGAAATATATTTTTAAGCTCCATCAAGATAGATTTTTACATTTCTTTGCTTTTGAATCTTAAGATGCATGTGAATCTTATTTTCTAGGTGTTACAATTTTGTTATAATACCAAAACTTATTATTTGTATCAGAGTACTAAATGTCTCATAGAAAATGTATGAGTAGTTTGACCAATGAAACATAAATTAATTAGTACACAAGTTGAGAAGATAAGCATGGGTCTTAGATAAATACTTAGAATCTAAGGCCAGTTTTACTTCTTTGTGTATAATGATTTTTTTTTAATATTATGATAATGTCATGCTTGATTATTAGATGAATAGTATGACATAGATTTTCCCTTTTCTTCTTTAGTATACAAGATGAGCATCAACCATGGACTATCAATACCAAGGATGGTCCTTTATAGTTGTGCTTTTGGAATTTTATCACCAAAATACATACTTTATTCAGACATCTTCTACATTTCTATTCCTTTTGGGCAATACATCAAATATATTTGATGAATACTTTGAGTGTGTATTTCTATTCTATAACCTCAATAGTCATGAAAGACTAAAATAATATGGTTATAAGAGCATTTGAGTTTGTAGCTGTGTGAGTGACATACTCACATAAATTAATATATTTATCATTACTATTTTCACATATGCAAGTCATATAAGAGAATATAATCATAGGGTTGTTACAAACTTACAAAATACATTCATTACATATATCTCATGACTTGCATGTCACCATCAACCACAACCAATATATGACTCCCATATAATGGTAAAACTCATAGGGTTTTTTTTTAAGATTTGTTTATTAATTATAGCCCTCTCTTTTGGCGGAGGAATGCCCTTTTTACAAGCTACATCTACCCTTTCTCCTCTTACATCCTTTCCCATTTTCAAAAAATAAAACTTTTAATTTACATGTAAATTTCCTAATTGAAACATAATAACTAGGTTTCCTTTCTAATTGGGCCTTCCTTTGCATCTTTTTCCCTGATCTTTATTCTCTTTTCTTTTTCCATTTAGCTTCACTCTACTTCTTATATCAGGTGCTATATTGTCTTATTCCTACTTTCACTTGTTTTGGCTGGATCTTTTCTATTTAAATTCTGAATTCCTGCAACAACAAAGAAAATAAAGAACTTCCAGAGTATAACTTATTCCTTCTATTTACCTTTTTGTTTGATCCACTTGAATCTAGCGTTTAGTCCTATTTGCTATTTTTCCCATTGTGCTGATTCGAGGCTTTATCTACTCCTCGAATCCTCTGCCGTTCATTTAATCTGAAGTCACCTTCTTCTTCCCCCCTTGGACTGGTTCTGATCTAATTAGTGCAGCATCTCTTCTCCCCGATTCCTAATCTTGACACTAATAGTTCCTAGTACCTATTGACTTAATAAAATAACACTTGACATTACTTCCTTTCCAAAAATAGACTTTTACAGACATCAATACAATACAAACTCTATTACTTATACTGACACAGACACTTGTTCAGACTCCCTGCCGGATCCTCTTTCTTTTCCTGTGCTGCAGAAAAACACAAAAATGCAAACCAAAACAAAGAGCCAATTCCAAAATAGACTACTCATGTATATTATCCTTATTTATATTTCCTTTTAAATCTTTTTATATATCGTGCGGAGACATAAATTCCTCCACACATCAAATTATACCCCCCCCCCCATAACGATTAAATTCATTATTAGATTTTACAATTTTTCACCTAGATATTCTTAAATTCTAGGCTTTAAAAAAAGCAAATTCCCTACCTTTTCACTCTTATGTATGGGAAGGCAAGTTTATCTAGTTTTGCCAATCCCTTTAGTTTTTCTGGCATAGTCCCCTCTACATACTCAACATCCCCTTTACTCATTCCTATTCTAGTGAGGCTGTCTGCTAGCGCATTGATCTCCCTATAAATATGTAAAATATTTGCATTTAATTCATTAACAATATTTTTTATTATTTCAATCTCCTTCTCATACTTCCATAATGATACTTTTTTCATTATCAAATTAACTAAAGTCAATGAATCTACATGTATTTGTAGGTTATTAATGCCTAGCTCTTTGCATATATACAATCCTTTTTTTAATGCAATAATTTCTAAGTTAAGAGCTGAGGAAGCTTTACCTGAAAGAGTGAATGCTTTAATGATACTTCCTTAAGAATCTCTTATTGCCCCATCCTCCTCCTCCCGCCCCTATATCTCTATTAAAGCTCATAGGTTAGATATTTTATATAACATATCATTTAAAGGTAAGTTCTTCTAGAATATGCATAATGGAATGATCATAATTTCATCTATACTTTGAGCTTCATGAATGATAAAGTCACATCAATTTAACTTGCATAAATTTAGGGTTTCTACATATATGTTCATCTCATGAGGTAAGAATTAAAGGGCTATCACTTCTTTCAATATTAATCTCATGAATTTGTCTCATAATTTACCTGTCATTATCCATCTTGACTAATAAGCATAAACTTATTTGCTGGTAGAAACTAGAGTCTATATTCTAAATAATATTCATATTAATCAACATTCAAAACATAGAAATCCCATATTTAATCATCGTAAATCCATAATCATCATACACAAACAATTAAATTAACCCTAGATTTTTAATTAACCTAATATTAGAGAAGATTTTGTATGAGAGGATTGAAGTATCATCTTATCAAATCAAGTATTCTCAATGATAGCTGACAAAAGGAGCTAGGTCCCAACCCTAGTTCCCAATTTATCCTTGCTTCCATTTAACTTAAAATTTTCTCTAATTAGAGGTACGAGTTCATGTTCTTTTATGTGCGGCAATTATTGACCTTGAAAATTGAATCCCTAGCTTTTTTCAAATACCATTAAGTCCACATTTTATATCATTGAAGTCCCAATGTGTACTATAGTGAATTAATAAGTTAAAAGTCATAACTTTAGATTAAGGTTTGCTCATTGGATATTCATTGAATTTCTTCCAAAGAATGTCAAGATAGGAAAGATTGATGTGACTAAAGTAATTCCTCTTTGGAGAAAATAGTTGAGTAGCAAATAATGCCCAAAACTGAAGAAGTTCCTATTTAGAATACAAGGTTCTAGCAGCAAAGATTGTCATGACAAGGTAATTCTTCTTTGGAGTAAATAGTCACAGCAACAAAGAATACCACAACTATAGAAGATTGTCATGATTAAGTTTTTTGTTTTTCTTTGTTTATTTTTTAGCATATCAGTAATAAAAAAAATTATTGGACTGAGTTAAAACCTCTAAACCTAGAAATTGAGAGAATGGTGGCAAAAGATAGAAATTGAGAGATTATTCTTCATAGTAGCAAATAATACCACAATTGAAGAAGTTTATTTTTAAAAAACAAATTCATTTCTAAAACACAAATTCATGGTAAAAATGATAGTCACGACTTAGATAATATCCCTCTAGAACAAATAGTAATGGTAGCAAAATAATCACGATTGAAATTTTTTTTATGTAACACAAAGTCATGATAGCAAAAATTATATGACTACAAATTATTCAACATTATGTGATTTTAGTTCTATAAAGAATATGTTGCTATACTAAAAAATATTATGACTTATCATACTCATTTAATACTTGGTTGTTGTAATATTGAATTAATATAGTGGTCATTGATTATTAGATTCCTCATTCAACTTGAGTTGTCATAACTATTCTTCAAAAATGATAATTTTATTTTATTTATTTAGATACAATTATTGTTTAGTATTTGCATTATATTTGAGTTTTATGTTTTATGTTTTTTTTTTGTTTGTAGCTATTATCAATACATGAGCAAAAATTATGAAACTAAGTTAACACTGCTAGACCTAAAAATTGAGAGAACCATGAAAGTATTTTTGAGACAGAAGCTGGGAGAAAGAATATTGAATGACTAACAACAATAGAAACCACCAAGATAGTAACGGACGAACTATCTAACATCCTAATCCTTATCATATCTTTAGTAATCATTGGTAGTCAACAATGATAGAAAATGGTATATATAGTTTTTGATAAACTATTTTGTATACTCAAAATGTTTTCTGTATTAATATTTTGTTAGTGTAGGAAATAACCTATTGAAAGGTTGGGAATACAGTAATAGCACAATAATGGGGGTCTCGCTGCCCGGTCATTGAGCCAAAGAAAATATTGGAGCACAACCCGGTCTATCCAAGTAATTCGACCTGCTCCATTATTGAAATCGTGAAATTATTTAATATAAATTAATTTTTATTTCTATTTTTTGATGCTGTTAATTTTTTTTGAGGAATTGTTCATTTTTCGTTTCTCCTCTTTACATAATTTTTCTTCGTGATTGCTTCCTCTGTAAGATATTATTTTTAGTTATAATATATAAATGCATAAGTATTTTTCTGGTGGATGTAGCCAGTCTACTAAACGACTAGTGAACAATGTTATTTTCTATGTTTCTGCCGTGGTTTGATTTTTTGTCATGGTCTGTTGGATTGTGGTTTGATATACCATGATTATGGATATATCATTTGTTGTTCTATTTTTCTTCTTCTAATTTGTGAAATTACAAATGTTTGCAAGTGGAATTCCTAACAGAAAACAACACTAAGATTATGATGTAGTATTTTCAAAAAAAATATTTTAATATGGAACCTAGTTTAATAGCTATGGTGCAACATCAGTACCATGAAATATTTTTAGAAGTTCTAAATAGCCTTATTATAAATTTCAAAGAGGATCTATATGGTGAAGATGAATGGAGTTACCCTAGATGTTATAAGATTATGACTTTATTCTTTTTCTTTAACTGATAAGACTAGAACCTAGTTCTAATACTTATCTATAGACTTGATTGAGAGTTAGGATGAACTTATATAAACTTACCTCACCAAAATTTTCCACCTCAAATAGTCTCTCAAGTAAGGAGAGAGATAAACTAATTTCCACAAGAAGAGTAGGAGGCTTTATACGATGTCTGAAATTGATTTAAAGAACTCTTGAGGATATGCCAACAACATGGATTTGAATTGTAGTTTCCAGCTCTAACTTTCTACAATGAACTATATTGTATAATGAGGTACATGATTGATATAGCCCTAAGTATTTCTATTATGAATATGTTTCCCAAGAAAGAATGGTATATATTTAAAGAGCTAGAAAAAATAATTGGTAAATTCTGAAAAATAGAATATTTAGAAGGATAAAAGCTAAAGTATTGGAGTTGGACAGATTAATCATTATGAAAGCCAAAATAGGCATATTTTTCAATTAGTTTTGAGCTCAAAAGGACAACCAACTAAGTATAAAAGAAATTACTATTTTGCAACAACAAGAAATAGTAAATTTTTGATATTCTATATCAAGTGGAAGAATTCAATATATAAGTATTATGACCCAACAACCATGCATACAAAATTTACCATCTGAATATGAGAAAGATCAAATGCAATGAACCTCAAGATCCAATTAGAACCACATGAACAAAATATATAAGTAATAACTTGAAATATATATATTTGCCTTGCTCCTAGAAAAAAAAAAGAAGATAAATGACCTTTTTGAGAATCGGATGGGAAGGATTGTAACAAGGCTAGAACACATGAATGAGACAATAAAGATTATTGAGAATCAATTTGGCCAACTAGCATCATCATTGAAGGAAAAGAGCATGAATGAACTATCAAGCAATATAGAGACTATTCCAAAAATATTATTGACCACCACACTCAGAAATGGAAAAAATTAGAGGAGAAACAATAAAAAAGTAAAATCTAAAAGAAAGCGGAAACAATTAAGGAAGTTGTGACTATTGAAGTTGTAACTTTTTCCAAATTCACCACATACCCGCTACCATGGCACTTGATGACATGATATTCTTCAAAGTCATGGCATCCATAGAACTCACTAGTGAACTCATGCCCCCGACTGTGATACATGAAGAAGTATAGAAGAAGGAATAGATGAAAATTGTTAGAAGCTACGGATAGAAGAATGTTCTAAAGAATGAATATGCAAATGATAATGATCTCTCACCTAATCTTCATTTTATTAGTGTTTTAGAAGAAAGAAACTAGACAAGCAATTTGAAAGATTTCTTAATATTTTTTAGAAATTGGAAGTCAATATTTTTCATTTGCCAAAGCCTTGTCTTAATGTTGAATTACATGAAGTTGAAGAAAAATATGGAAAAGTAAGAAGAAATTGGAGACTTATGAAATGGTGAACATGATTGAGAAGTGTAGAACTATTATCCAACATAAACTCTCGAGAAAGCTAAATGATAAATTTTATAATTCCATCCATTATTGGAGAGCACACTTTTTAAAAGGTACTTTGTGACTTAGGATCAAGTATTAATTTGATATTATTGTTTATGATACAAAGTTGAACCTTAGTGAGATTACTCTAACCACTCTCTCACTTCAAATGTCCAATCATTCAATCAAGTTTCCAAAAAGTATTTATTGAATATGTGTTGAGAAAGGTTGATAAAATTATGTTTTCTATGAATTTTGCTGTGCTATATATGAAGGAAGATAAATAAGCTCTATTAATCTTGATACGACCATTCTTAGCTATTGTATAGGTGTTGATCGATGCCAAGAAAATGAATAGTTCATACTTTATGTGGGAAAAGAATAAATAAAGTTCAATCTCTACAAAAAACCTATAAAATTTAGATGATGATGAGAAACATTATTGTAGAAAAGATAACTTCTTATTGCATCAAAAGGTTACCATAACTTTTATCACTCGTAGGATACTTGGTTATTGAAACATAAAATTAATATCAGAGATATGAAGTTGTTTCGAGCTAGTTTTGTTGTGACCAAGAAATATTTGTAGCAAAAAGAATATATTGCATAGTAAAAATAATATTTCAATAAGGTGATAGAATCATGATATATTAGGATTTCCATAAGTATGTGTATAGATTTTTGGTCAAGAATAGATGTCAAAACTAATTTATAAGTATCCAAAGGTATAATCAAGCCATAACATGTCATATGCTATACTTATATTACTTTTTAATCCATTTATCATCACCAACTAAACCAAGCTGTGCATTTCATCCTACAAACTCATGATTTCATAACTATTCATCAAAATTCATAAAATCTTAGTTTTTGTAAAATCATAACAAATAAAGCCTTCTCTCAAGTAAACACAACTTAGAAATTACATCAAAAGGAAAGTATTATTTTGTAATTTATATACCAGACACTAGTCTCCATTTGTTCCCTCACTCCACATTCTCCAACAATCATACCTAGGAATGCTAGTTGGGCTTTATGTCCAATGGATATTGTGGCCTCAATAAATTCCATGTCATTGAGCTATTTGGCTTTTGAATTAACCATTGTGGGAGACATGACTTTTGGAAAGTCATCACACTAACAATAACATTTCTCTCTATTATAGCTTACTTCTCATGTTGCCCCTCAAGCTCCTTTTTGCTTCTAAGCACTATGGACAAGCATTCCTCGGGTTAGCCTTTATATCACTAAGTAGCTCATTCTCACGCTTCCCTTTCAATGATAATGCTAGTTTTCTAACATTGTTTTTAAACTTCTTTTTTCGGTATTCTTGAGTATCATCATGTTGCTTCATCTTGATTAGTAGCACCAATAAATTATCATTCATTGATAGCTTTTATTCTACTTTTTAGTATTGGAAATTTGAGTTTGACCCTCCTTGATTGTTATAGCTCACTAAATTATACCCAGAGTTCATATAACAAAAGTTTTCATGATTTTTCACATTTGTATGATTATGTGTAGGAACATTAGGATTAGATCGAAATAGATACTCTTTGCTTTGCAACCCATTGCTTCCTCCACTTGATAAATTAGGTAAAAAGTCATCATTTCTTGTCCTTCGAAAATGGAGAGTTCTCTCATATTTTTTTATTTCTCCTTATGGGCTCCTAACTATTCATGAATGCTTCCATTTTGGTTTCCATTATATTGAGTCTGTCTAACTCCAAAACTCTGACTTGTCTTCTCCCAAAATCATGCTCACTTTGAGTTTGGTAGTTATTTTTTATTAACTCTTCAAACAAAAAATAAGACTCCTAAAGTGATTATTTCATAATCAAACCCTCCTAGGCTATATCAACAGTGCATCTCATCATATGATCGAGTTCAATATTGAAGGAAGAAACAACTTTATGAGAAAATCCTTTACATTTTCGTGCTAACTCTTAATAGAGCCTAGATATAAGCACTTGAAGAAACTTTGTGCCTTCTCATGAAAAGAAAATAATTAAATGTAACTTGATCGTATTCAAGCTAACATCATTCATTTTACCTATATCACATAACTACAAAAATATAGTTAATTTCTAGATTGGACCCTTCAAAATTCTGCCACCATACTTATGTTCACTTCTAATTGTTGCATCCAAAATCCTAAATAAATATTTACAATTATCGGCCTCAAATAATTTCTCAAGGTATGGTAATGGTTAGGTTGTTGGAAAGCCTACCCTTCACCACCTTGAGCTTGTCTATTACTGATTATTCCTTCCATAGCCTTTTTATCCATTATCTATATAAAAATAGTTGTTCTTATTTGAGGTCTTGATGTGTTAGTTTAGTCTTATAGTTTTGCTCATGTAAGAGTAGTGGCTGAAAAAAAAAAAAAGAAAATAAAGATAAAATCACATGATTACAACTTACAAGATAAATAAAACATATACAATATAAATCTAAATAAGACAAGATAATATTATTGAAAGTAATAAAACTAGAATTAATCATTTTCAATGGTAGTTATATCAACTAAAGTTAACTAATCAAACAAAAAAAATAATTCCTAGCAATGGCATAAAAAACTTGTTATGACTTTATTATAACACATAATTTTATAGTTAGTTATGCCCCAAAAGGTAGTTATTGAGTCTCTCATCTAATATTATTCTACAAGTACATGAATCATACAAGTAATAATGTAGACCTTTAGTCAAGATATAAATCTGATAGATATTACACATGTAATGTTAGATCTATCAACTATAAATAATAATTACTATAGTGGGCATGATATACATGATTCAAGTCGTAATCATAGATTATATGGATGATTCATATTTTTATTTGATATAGAATTTTTAAATAGCTTTGTTGTGATTATACTATCCATAAAATAAAAACTAGATAATTATTGAATAACCTTTTTCTCTATCATCATACAAGGTGATTATAAACTATTGAGCCCTTTTTAATGATGATCCCCACATAGTTATCCCCTCGATACCTTACCAATAAAAAAAACACATCATCTCTGCTCAAGGTTATTCATAAGTCTTTACCTTTTACACAACTCATTAATTACCCTTAGTAGTTACTTCAAATTTATATTCTTATTCTCTGACCTCCACCTCTAGAATCTTTCCTTACGAGAATTGATGTGCTAATAAAAGTATGTACTTGTAGCTTTGTTAGCACCATACACATAATCAATATATGATTTTCATCATATTTCACTACTGGTAGCCACATGATTGAATGTAACTCATTGAACTACCACCATCATAAGAATAACATCTATACATGCCCATCATATGGTTTACCTATCAATATCTTCCACTATGATAGGTGAATCTCACACTAAAGTTAAAACACTTTGGAGAATATTTTATTTTCTACCTAATATCAATTGAGAGTTACTTCTTCTAAGACATGCACAATAGGATAACCTATAAAAGTATTCTTACTATTAGATTTATAAGCATCATACTCATAATGATTAAACTAATCATAATTTTGGGTTTTGGGATTAAGGTTTGTCTCGCATATCATAGAATGAAGGTATGTCACTTTTTTCCTACCATATGTGTGAGTATGTTTCATAGTTTACATTATACCATCCACCACTATAATGACATAAACTTACCAATAGACATAATCCTAGTTTTAGTTATATTTAATTACCAAATCATCTATATCCAAATAATATCACAATAAAACACCTCATTAAAGTATGAAACATAATATCCAACACAATAAGCATATTACATTATTTCTAAATTCTTTTTTTTTTGCCTAAAATTAGAAAGAATAATATAAGAGACAAGTAAAAATTTATTTCATATGAATATGGGTTCCCATTTTTATTCTTGAAAAAATATTGGTGTCAGAACATAAATTCCTCAAAGCTTATTCAATTCCACTTTATTTTTTCCTAACAAGTAGTTAGAATGCATGTTCATCTCCTGGGTTTATGCTTATGCCTTGTATCACTATTTTTGCTCATGGATCACTAAAAATATAGATTTTTTGAGCCCATTGATTCATCTTTTTCATACTTATCATGCATTTATTTTAGACATCTTATGATTTTCTTTATATATTTAAGTGTCTTGTGTGAGTTTCTTTAGTTGGAAGTCATGACGCTAAATACGAGCCACAACTTTGCTCTATTCCCTTTATTTTGATAGTTGTAATACTATGAAAAGTCATGATAGCCAATTTAGCATATATAACACAAAGTCATGGCATAAGATATAAGTCATGACTTTTTTCTCTTTCCTCTTCTTAATGGTCATTAATATAAGAAAAGTTATGATGACCAATTTAGCTTATATAACACAAAGTTATGATATTGGATTGTGGCTGTAGTATGTGCATTTTTCTTTGTAAACAAAAGTCATGTCATTAAAGAATATCGACATCTTTGGTTTCTCTATGGAGCAAAGAGTAGCAGCACTTGTGTTGGCCATGACTTGACTTTAGCTATCTATAATATTTTGTAGCGAAAAGTTACGATGCTAGATCAGTGTCATGGCATTGGCGAATATTCTATGATTTTGTAAACAAAATATCATAATATTTGGAGGCTATCATATATAACTTTTAACACAAGTGTGATACTTGATTACTAACCTAAAATTAAAGTCATAGTAGTTAAATTATTTCAAGCTAGTTTAGCTATAACTCCAAAAAATCATCACATCCAAAATAATGTGTTATATGGTGAAAGAATTGTGTCAACGAGATGGTATAGTTATGACATTTAAAGATTGTCAGGATTATGTGCATAAGGTTTTTGCCAAGAATAGATGTCGAAACCAATCTACCAATACTCAAATATGTAATCAAGTCATAGCATATCAAATAATAGGATTTGTATGACTTTTTCTCTCATTCTAGTTATCCCAACCAAGCCACATATTTCATCCTAAAAACTCTTAATATTATAATATTTTGTGAAATTATTACAAATAAACCCTTGTTTTAGGCAAATTGATCGAGAAAATAATACTAGATGGTCAATAATATTTAGTATTTTGGTAGACTAAATAGTGGATGAAAAAAATTAATGAGGAAGACAAGGTAGATCGAAAAAATAATACTAGATGGTCAATAATATTTAGTATTTTGGCAGACTAAATAGTTGATGAAAAAATTAATGAGGAAGACAAGGCAGAGATAAAAATGCTAGACCATTCAATGGAAGGAAAAGTTGAAATAGTGGCAGAAATGAAATCTACGGCATTGCTTAGTGCCATGACTTTGGAATTACAAAAAAAATTACAACTTAGCTACTCAATGACAAAGCCATGACATCACCCAATACTACGATTTTGGTATTATAGAAAGAAATTACCACTTAGAAGCTTCATGACAAATCTAGAGTCATAATCAGTGCTATGACTTTGGGGTTATAAAAAAATAACAAGGCTAGAACCAAAGAAGAAGCTACAACATCTGTCAAAGTTGTGGCATCCAAAGAAAAAAGACTCAAAAAAAATTTAAATTGTGTGATGATGAAAAAAGATATATAAAGAAAATAAATAAAGATTATATTGAGATGCTAGCATGGACTATAGAGATCACCGATGGAGTTGAGGAATTATTTATGGTCTAACTACAACTTAATTCACTCATGAATCATTGTATACATCATATGTAATAAATATAATGTACACATCACATGAATCATTATACCCACTTATATTTGTCTTATACCTTAATATGTTTAAAAAATAAAAATCAAATTTTTTTTATTTATAGCCATTGATTAGGCCTTATAAAGTTTGTGAATTGCATTGAAAACTAAAAAATAATAATAATCAACTATTTCTCATATTATTTATTCCATAAGTTTATAGGTGGATAATATTGTTGAGGATTTTTTTTTTGTGTGGTGACATTGAAATTTTGGGAAAACATGTTAATTTTTATATTTTTAAAATTTAACATCTTAAAGAAATAGTTTTATAGATTTTCATTTCTAAAACATTAAAATTTTTTTAGTAATTTTAAACCATGAATATATTGTGTGGAATAATACCACATACAACTCAAAAATATCATAGAAATCAAATTTTGTATTAACTCCGATTAAATTAAATAATAGTACACTTGAAATTTTCATTAAATTTAGCTGAAACAAAAATTAAATTCTTGTGAATGTTTACAGTACATAGTGAATAAATTCACACACAAAATATGACACTTAGAACTAAGATTCAAAATCTAGAATATGTTATCCATCGAAAGAAAATCAATAACAAATACTCATAACGTGGATATATTTGTGTTGATTTTGTCACAAACTAAACTGATATTCTTTATGTTAGGGATTCTCAGAGCTTCCAACATTAGGCAGCACCTTGACAGAATCAATATAGTAACAACTAGAATAATATTAACATCAATCATATCCAATTCAAGCAACAACAAGAACAAGAAAGAAATAACAAATAATTGGAGGTTCTAGTGAGAGGAGAAGCTTTCACCTCTCTCTATGGTTGACCTTATACTTCATGGTTTTTTTTGTTGGATACTTTTTGCACTTATGATTTTCTTGTGTTTCAAGAGTTTCACATTGTTGTTTGAAATTAAAAGTGTCGAATTAATTGTTTTTATGGTTGTTTCAATCATTTCATTGAAACTTTTTTTTTGGCTATGTACGAGTGGTGTCTAATAAAAAGGATGCCATATCAAATATTGATAACAACATCATAGATCAATTAAAACATTATATACATGGATTAAGTCTATTAGATTTTGCTTATCACAAAAGACTTAGGAAAGAATGTCATTATTCTCCCTTGAAACTAAATTTATTTGATTTCAATAGTGTGGCTCAATTGTCCAACACATAAGGTATAAAAGATGCTCCTCCATCAAGAAATACCAGCAGGCTGTATGGTAAGTCAAAAGCTTAATGGAGTAGTTTATTATCAAGTAATAAGATACTTGAAAATATCACTACACTCACCTTTCCGCCCCCTTCTTCCCCAAAAGAAATTGATGCCGAGGCCACTAACTTTGCACATAAAATTAATTTATAAGAAAACTTTCTTATTTGATTCTTTATTTCCAAACAGCCTAAGAAATTTCTTTTGCAGAAATTTATCTATGGGATATCAAAGATCTCGGTCCAATCCACCCACCATTCTTGCGGTTGGATTTTTTTTAGGTTGACATTGAGTGAGAATATGAACAAAATAATAAATATTGTTCCATACTTAATTTTTAGTAGGCCATAGCTCTTGGTATCATTGCATATTGGGTTTCACTATGGCCCCTATGAGATTGATATGGCTCTAGTATAGGTGAAAATTTCAGATTTACCCATCAAAGTTAAAGAATCTAATTAGATTAAGCATGATTATTAGTTCCATTGGTATGATGAAAGGTGTGGATAAATTGACCTCAGACATTACCAAATTTTTTATGCTCTAGTCCTAATTTAAGTGGACTTAAATTAGAACTCCCCATTGAAATCACAATTTAATTTTTCTAATGAAGATAAATTGTTGCATATTGTTATTCATGAATAATTGTAAGAATTATATTTTGTTTTATCAAATGTTTAACTATTATCTGAATAGGCCTCATATGACCAATGATCTTCCCCCTAACACTTTTCCCCCATGTTGATCTTTCTCTAATAAACAAAGTGTCTACTCATAAGATTGAATCTAAGAACTAAGATGATGACAATTCCAAGGCCCCTTGTTGTTATTGTTGTTTATGATTACTTGCCTATTTTTTGTAAGAACTATATTTTGTTTTTACACATGATCAACTACTATCTGAAAAGGTCTATTATGACTAATGACCCTCCCCCATGAACACTTATCACCCATGTTGATTGTTCCCCAACAAACAATGTGTCCTCTCATAATATTTAATATAATCACTATAATAATGGGGATTCTAATGCCCTCGTGTTATTCTTGTTAGTTTTCACCCCTACCTCTTCATATATCCTGAAGTATTTTTTTAGATTTACAATGAAAGAGCATATGAATAAAATACTTGATTTTGTGCTATACTTGGTTTTACTATAGGACCTATGAGATGGATATGATTATAGTATAGGTGAAATTCAAAGATTTTTTATCCATCTCTAGAATCTAATCGAATTAAGCAAGATTGTCAATGCTTATGCCTCATATTGATCCTTTCCCAATATACAATATGTTCTTTTATAAGACTGAATATAGTAACTATGATAATTAAGATCCCAAAGCCCCATGTTATTCTTGTTATTTATGAATACTTAATTATTTTCTATGAGATTTATATTTAGTTCTTCCACATGTTTAGCTACTATCCAAAGAGGCCTTTTATGTCCAATGATCTTCACATTTTGAACACCATCCACCATAGGTGGGCCATTTTAAGCTTACTCTCAAGTGTGATGCTCCATCCTCTTAACATATTGTTTGAAACCTTCTAGCTAATTATGGCTCCTTTATAGCAAAAAGGGTTGCATGGGGGCGAATTAAATTGTATATTATGCGGGTTATTTAGAGTTTAGGATGTCAAAAGGGAATTGATGAGTTTTTGATGTTTTGGAGGTTAGGTTTGGATTTAGATGTGGAAAATTTTTTGTTGTCTTTTTTGTGGCTTGCCATGTTGTGTGGTTGAGTATAGTGTGCTTGATGTTGTCATGCTTGTTTTTTATACCTAGCAATGGGCTTCTATCATATGTCATATATGCTATAGTGAGGATGATGCTTGTGTGGCATTCAATGTAGCTTCTCTACATATGGAGGCATGATATCCAATATAGGTCTATTTTGGCTGCTTATTATCGAATGTTTCTTTCTATGTTTGGATCTATGTTAGTATATGACATATGTATGAATGGTTCAGATGTGGTCTAAATTTCATCAAGATTGCATATTAAATTATTAGGGGCTTCCATTTCCCCATTAAACACAAATAAGTAGAAAGACTAATAATAACAGATCATATTGATGTTTTTGGGTTGTTGAGAACAAAGCTTGATATCCCAAAAATTGATTGAATAAAGATGCCAAATTTTGTTTTGCATTAGGCCCATAACTTATTGGATTATGCTCATGTATGTATTCTTAAACTTTAGAAAGACCTCTTCTCAATCAATCCACTTGGATATCCTTGATAAGGAGAGAAGGAAAATATTCAATTTAACCTTCATTTATGATCTATACTGAACCATCACTACCAGGCCTCTTTGAGATACTTTTATCACCTTGGCTCTAGTATTCTTGACCACCATGTCACTAATTATAATATTTTGATTTTTTTCCCATGTTGCTCTAATCTAAGTATAGAAGACTCATCCTCATCAGGCTTCTTCTATACTTGGTCTAATGAGATAGTGTTTTATAAGTTTGTTAAAGTGTCAATGAATTATTCTTGTGTCATCCTTTTCCTAGGCAGTCATGTTCATTTCTTTATGCTTAAGACATTGCTTGATCACTACCTAAGATTGGCATACTCTTTCCATACTCCACATGTAAAAAAATACTACAAAAAATTATCAAATTAAGACCATAAAAACTAGTCACCAAGTTATCATAAAGGATGTTTAATGAAAACTCAATCACTACAAAGTGTGGTCTTAGAAATCCTAGTCATACATAGAAATTGTTGATCAAGTGATACTAGTTAATGACCACTAAAAATTATGGTCATTTAATGTGGTCATTATATAAAGTGACCACATTAAAGTGGTCCCACATAAATAGCCTCCCTAAAACTACCAAGTCTCTTTGAGAAGGGAAATCATCCATTTAACCTTCATTTATGATCTACACTGAACCATCACTACCAGGCCTCTTTGAGATACTTTTATCACCTTGGCTCTAGTATTCTTGACCACCATGTCACTAATTATAATATTATGATTTTTTTTCCCTTTGTTTCACTAATCTAAGTATAGAAGACTCATCCTCGTCAGGCTTCTTCTATACTTGGTCTAGTGAGATAGTGTTTAGTAAGTTTGTTAAGATGTCAATGAATTATTCTAGTGTCATCCTTTTCCTAGGCAATCATGTTCATTTATTTATGCTTAGGACATTGCTTGATCACTACCTAAGATTGGCATACTCTTTCCATACTCCACATGTAAAAAAAAAAACTATAAAAAATTATCAAAATTAAGACCACAAAAACTAGTCACCAAGTTATCATAAAGGATGTTTAATGAAAACTCAATCAATACAAAGTTTGGTCTTAGAAATCCTAGTCATACATAGAAATATTGCTGATCAAGTGATACTTGTTAATGACCACTAAAAATTATGGTCATTTAATGTGGTCATTATATAAAGTGACCACATTAATGTGGTCCCACATAATGAGCCTCTCTAAAACCCAACAAATATTATAATTTAATAGAGTCACTACCACAAAATGATCATAGATAATGAAAAAAATAAATATAGACAAAATAATAAAATAGATGCAAAATTTTGACAACTTATATGGTTGTCAATTGGTTAATGTGTGTCATAAAATATTGACCACATGTCACAAATGTATATTCATATTAAGTATTTAATTAATATTACATTTAAAAATAAAGTATTACTTGTACAATAATAAATTTAAATGTTATATACATTTTTATAATTGAAAAGATTAAATAAATGTATCAATTATATTTAAAAATATTAAGTATTAAACATTAAAAGTCAACATTGAGGTCCAAATGTAAAACAAATAATGTATTACACACTATAAAATATGATATGATCGTGCCAATTGATCTAGGTTTGGTCCACTTGCACCAATTGATCAACTCAAATCTTCTATCTCTCTCTCTCTCTCTCTCTCTCCACCATGATATGATCTATCATGGCACGTTATATCTTATATCTGAAGTCTCCACTCACAAGAGAATTGATAATTACTTTGAAGTTTGCATAGAGTTCTTCTTGATCTTCTTATAGTCTGGGCCTCTCTATTTATTTATTCTTAGTCCTATTAGATTCCACAATATTATATTTAAAAAGATAGAATAACCTTTATTATGGGTACATCTCTGCTAGGGAAACTTATGCCCGAGAGAAACATGATTTTATTTAATTGAAGATCCTAAAATGTCATGCCAACACTTACCTCTTAAAAAAAGAATTTTCTAGCAGCCTTTAGATTAAGAGGCTTCAAGAGATGGAGTTTTTATTTTAAAAGAAAATTCCAAGATTATATATCTAAAAATAATTGATAGGAGATGTTCCTACATGAGTTGCCATGGAGGATGCCATTTCATTGAGATATTCCTTTCCTTATACTAGGCTGACATCATATGATTATCCTTCTCAAAATAGGAGACTAAGTCAACCTTATTCAGTATTGCTATGGATATTACAATAAGAGCTATGAAATCTTCAAGCTTAGATAGTTACTCTACCAAATTTTTTAAGCACCGCTAAAAGTATATTAGCGAGCATATATTTATTGTAGTCCAAGATTTCTTTACATCTGGAAGTCTACTTAAATAACTAAATCACACTATTATCATCTTTATTCCAAAATCTATTCATCCCTTATCAATGAGCAAATATAGACCTTTATCTTATTATAATATTTTATATAAATTTATCTTAAAGCTTCTTCCCTTGAAATATAGGTTGGTACTGTTAAAGAATTCATTACTATATTTTTTAATATTAGTTTTAATATCATTATGATTATTTGTCATCCCCAATTATACAAATACTTATGGTAACTCATGGTAATAAATGTTCTTTATATTTTATTTTTGTGATTAGTTGTAATTCTCTAGTGCTATATGTTGGCAATGCCCGAGTTTTTGTATATGTACATATTCATTTTTAATCATTGGAGAAGCAAAGTCACTATTTCTCTACTTTCAACATGGTATTGGTTTGATTAATCGAATTGAGTAAAATTAAATAAAGTTTAGTTTAAAATTAGAATTGGTTTGCTTTTTATAATTTAATTTAGTGTTCTGTTTTATTTTAATTTATCTATTTGTCGTCACATTTTTTATGTATATGTAGAGTTCAAAGTTTTTGAAATAACATAATAATATCTTATTTAATAATGTTTAAAGTGCTACAAATAAAAGAAATGGAACTCTAAATTAAATAAACAAAATCATGCATCAAATATTTAGAAAAAATTTATCAAAAGGCACATTGAGATGAAAATATTAAAAAATATATACATCCAACATTTTAATATTTAAAAAAAAGGACACAACTTTAAAATATTTTAAGTTTTGGTGTACTCAAAAGGGGATATCCAAAAATATTTATACACAACCCACATCATCATCAAAATATATATATAATAAAAATACTATTTTGTTTACAAACAAAAAAACTTATATATATTATATGAACAGTATAAATGTTATACAATTTTATAAATGTTATATGTTTATATAAACATTTATATGAACATATAACATTATATATAAATATAAATGTTTATTATTTATAAATCATTTATAAATGTTATATATGGTTATAAAAATGAGCATACATTTATATAGATTTATAACACTATATATAATGTATAATGTATAATAAACATTTATATATAACATTTATATAAACCTGTAAAACATTTATAAATGCTTTACAAATGATTATATAAATGTTTATAAAAACATATATAACATTTAAAATGATTTATAATTATTAAACATTTATATAAATATTATATATATAAGTGTTTTCTTTAATTAAATAAATAGTTTTTTCAACAACACTATTCCTTTACAAACAAAACACAATGTTTATTAGATTTTTTTTATGCAGACATGGACTAGGAAAAAAAACTCTTTTGGGTTCTCTTTCAATTAAGATTTTGTTCATACTTTTGAAGTTGCTGCCTATGCAACGGAGTCATGACCATGTTCTATAAAGTCGCGAAATGACTAAAGCTAAAAAATTTATTGAGGTTCAATCATGTGTAGTGGAGTCATGAATAAACTAAAATTGTAACAACTATTGGAGTTCAAAGTCATGACTTAAATCTTGGAGTTGTGACCTAAATAGAGTTGCAATTTGTTTTGAGTAGTTATGACTGGAGACTATGGTATTGTGACTATATTATATGGTGTCGCGACACCATTATTGTCACCACTTGTTTTTTATAATTGTGACAAGTAACTTCAAGATTCAAGTTATGACTTATTCTCTAGTGTCAAAAAATAAACGAATCCATGACATATTATATGTTGTGATAGCTCATGCCTTAAGTGTAAGAGATTTTTTACTTTAGTATATAAAAGCTTATATGTAAAAAATAGTTAGTAGAGTTCATGATATTCAATTCTGTGGAATAGAAATATAGCTCTACTACATAATATGAATAGTGTGAAGATTTTTTTTCTATTCTATTCTTATTTTCTCTCTCTCTCTCTCTCTCTCTCTCTCTTCATTCCCCTTCCTCTTCCTTTATGATATATGTGTACTTCATATATGAGAGTTCTATTTGTGTTATTTTATCTCCTCAGAAACCTAAGCCCTAACCATCATCTTATCTCTTATTATATTAGGAAGATTGATTCAAATACCATTGAGATCATGACATTCGCTATTAGTATGTTTGAATTAACATTTGGTATTTGAGCAAAGTTTTTGGAACTATAAATGCCTAACATTTTCTGAATGCACCAAAATATCATTATTTTTTTTATTAAAATAATTATGTTTTAGGTGTAAAGATTAAAAAATATTTACAAAAAGTAACACAAATTTTAATATTTAAAAAATTTGTAGCAAAATATGAATTATTTATATTTTGGTGCAATATAATATTGAAACCTAATTTTTTCGCTGTGATATATACATCAACATTTAAAAAAAATAAAATCCACTTTTTTTGGTAATTAAATTGTAGTTTAAAAAAAATCAAAAATTTTTAATTTTTTTGAAAACTTATTGTGTGTGTGTGTGTGTGTGTCAGCTATATATAAACATGTATATATACATATATATTTATATATAAGTTATAAAAAATGTTCACTAATTATATAGTTTTTATATATAGGTTTATATATAAATATTTACATATATGTGAGTATATATATGCATAAATAAAATAGTTATATTAACATTATAAATGTTAGGTTTTTATGAATGTTACAAATGTTATATGTTTGTTTATCTAAGCGCATAACATAATAGTAAACATTTATACATTTATATAAATGTATAATATTTAAAAATCATTTATAAATGTTATATATGATTATATAAATGTTTATATGTTGATATAAACTTTAAACATTATAGTTAAACATAAATGTTTATTTGAACATTTAGCTTTTATCAATGGTATTTATGTTTATAAAAATGTTTACAAAAAAGTACCTCAATATTTAATATTTAAAAAAAAGTATACCAAAATGTAAAACATTTATGTTTTGGTGTAATTTAATATTGAAACTTAATTTTACTCCCATGAACTATACATCAATATTTAAAAAAAGCAAAAAATCCATTTCTGAAAATAATAATTTTGGAAAAAAAATAGAAAATTAGTTGCTTTTTTTTGAATATATATATATATATATATATATATACACACATGTGTGTGTGTGTGTGTGTATATATATACACTTGTATATGATATATACATATATAAATGTATATATATACCTATATACATAAACATATATATATATATATATGAATGTGTATATATAAACCTATATGTATGAATATAGATATATATATATATATATATATATATATATATATATGTATGTATGTATGTTATTGAAAATATGTATTAATGTAATTTTATATAACACTATATGCATTATATAACACTATACATAAACATTAGTATATGATATTATATATTTATTGTTGGGACTAGTTTAAACAAAAAGTTATTATTTGTTCTTTCTTGCAAATGGTTTACATCATTTTCTTGAAATAATTTATAATGAGCTAAATTTATAGAATTTCATGTCCTATATTATACATAGTATATAATTTGATACATAGACTTAGGCTTGTATGCAAAAAATCAAATCATCAGTTCTTATAGAATATAAGTTTGTTGTTCACAATCTAAATAGAAGTTGATAATCTATCAGCAAAGTTAAAGCACAAAATTTCAGAAGGTCTATTTTCACTATGGAGAATAGTAAAATAACTTCTAGCACAAGTATACTTGTGTGTCTTGAATGGAACAACCACATCGTAATATTTTGTACTGGCATGTAAAATAAAATATACTATTATTATTATAAAAATTGTTGCTCTTATTCTTGAAGTAATTCATATTTATGTGAAAATGTTAATATTTACTCATAAAGAGTTAGATGTTGAAATAAATTTATGAACTCTATGAATTCGATAAATTTGTAAAGTTTATGGTGAATATTGATTAATGATGGAATCTATGTCCTATTAAAAGGATTGATGATACCCCCTTGAAGAAACTTAAAAGTTTTGATATTTCCAAACCTTACATATCAATTTTGATTTGGTATTTCGAATAAGTTAAGTGGAAAGTCTTGAGAAAATAGTAAGAGATTCAATGAATTAAAAATAATTTAATTCAATTAATAAGTATCTATAATCTTAAGGAGGAGAGTTGAATAAGTGTTGAATAACAAAAGACAAATTAATTTTGCTAAGTGAGGAAGTATAATTATAATTCTATTGTGGTATGAATTATGATATAATATAATTATAAAATAATTTACATTGAGAACCTGATATCTTATTTAGGCCAAGATCTCTTCGTAGCCTTATCTAGAGCCATAAGAAATATTTTAGAGATTTGTTTTATTTATTTAGTGTATGTATGTGTATATAATCAGAATAATTAATTTGACTAGAATCGAATTATTTGATTTTATTATTAAAATCAAAATAATTGATTTGTATTAAATTGATTTTGATTATATATATATATATATATATATTCTTTAATAAAAAATTATAATTAAAATAAAATAAAATAGAAAATTACAATGATCAATGATATTTAATGTGATGTTTTTTTTATTATCTAAAAACATTAAAAATGCCTCGGACGATACTGCGTATCATAACTTTGTCTTCTTCATGAGATTGGACAAAGGCATACAAGAGAAGCCTTTGTCGAATGACACCTACTCTTGAGGTATGTCATTGTTGTTAAAATCAATGAGAATTTTAAACAAAATGAAAATAATATATATATTCTATGCATATTATCTCATCAAATGATTTTTAGTAATCCTCGACTAAACATTGGTATTGGAGGGATGGTAATGATAATGTGAGTGGATGGATTAGGTTTTCAATTATTTAAATGATGAATGTGCAAATGCCTTGCTAAAAAAAAGAAATTATAGCATTTGTTGACCTGGTTAAATAACCCAACTAAATTTTATGGATTATGGTTATGAGTATTATGTGTTTACAGATGCATTTCATTTATGAGTTATATTTTGTGCTAGTTATAGTGTGAATTTTCACATGAGGTTGTACTTTTTGTGTTTTGTGCTTTGTTTGAACTTTCTGTTACACATGGGGTATTCATAACCAATGACAATGATCACAATGGTAGACATGGCTAATGATAGTGCTGATAGTAGTATAAGAAGCTTTGGAGCCTTGGAAGTTGTTGTGGCCAACAAAGTGTTGGTGGTGGTATTCATTTTCAACGATGGTGACTATGGAGGTAGTTGTGGCCAATGATAGTGCTGATAGTGATATGTGTAGCTAGAAATGGTGCCTATGGTGCTTATCATGGCCAATGACACTCTAGGTGCATGTGGCAGATTGATGGAAGAGTCTTTAGAATGGTGGAGATCATGGCCAAATTTCCAAAATCATGATAGATACTTTTCTTTTTTATTTAGGGACACTACCTTGACCCATTACAATTTAAATTGGGCATATTTGACTTGGTTTAGGGCACTATCCTAAGCCCTAAGCTTCCTCAAGAAATGTCAACGATTATAATGCCCTAAAACCATTATAGCTAGGCTATTCAACATTAAGATATAAGTGATACTTTAATCATCATATATTCGTAGCATGTGCATATATATATGCTGTGTCATGTGTGTGCATGTATATGTGTGTGTGTGTGTGCGTGCGTGCGTGTGTGTGTATGTTTATTATGGTATGTCAATATATAAATGTTTTGGCATATCAATATATATATATATATGTTATGTCTTGTGAATATATATGTTGTGTCATCTATATACCATGGAATGTTATTATTGATGTGATAGTATGACATGATTGATGCTTGTATATAAGTATAACAAATGATATGATATTTCTATGCTAAAAATAGTAAGTTCACATAATATTCATATATATATATATGTATGTATGTATGTATGTACATATATATATATATATATGTTTTGTAAAGCCACAAACAAATTCTTATTATATTTTAACATTAAAAACTCTCAATTTTAAAATATCTAAGTATGTGACAAAATTCACTAAGAATCAATCCCATTTTCTCCATCACTAATTTGAAGATTAGAGAAGTTGGTTATATGTTTGTCTTGGTTCTTTTTTCCTATCAGACTAACTAGCTTGTAGGTATACTCAACACAAACTAGCATAAAATAATTATATGAATTGTTTAAATGAATCAATTCTTTATATGAAGGATTCATTTAAGGATCTATTAATTTAGAATTAAGTGATGGTTTATACTTAACTATGAATAATAATACCATCTCAATTTTAATCATTACTATTATTTATAGGAATAAGAATAATTCAACAATTTACTCTTGTTTTATGTGGTCTACAACCTAGATAACAAGATTAATTAGAATTCAGCTCTCTGAACATATAATAAAAAGTAGACACCCTCCCATTGTGGTATACTATCACTGAAATGTCAGACTAATGGTGAATTCATTCAAGAATTGGTAAAGGGAACCAATTCTTATAATATAATACAACCTAATAAGTTCATTGTGATATTTTTAGGTACTTTAAAGAAAATGTCATTCAACCCACTTATCACAATTCTCAAAAAAAATATATGTGGGACCAATTATATTGATTGGAAAAAAATTTTAACAATATTCTAAATGATAAGAACTACAAATTTATACTCACAGTTCTATACTTGGATAAACCTTGTGAATGGGTAGCTGATGAGGAAGCCAAGTCTTATAAAAAATTAGTGCAGGCTAATGAGATGTGAATGTGTTATATTTTGGCTTCAATGTCAAATATACTATAACATCAATATTAGTCCATTACGTCTACCTATGATAACATATCTAATCTCAAAGAAATATTTTGGAATCAAACTCTTTCTATTAGATAAAAAGCCATGAGAGATATGCTGACTAAAGATACCTTAGCGAGGAATCATATTCTCAAGATTACTGGTCTTCTAAATAAACTAAAGATACTTGGAGATGAGATTGATGTGGATTCTCAGATTGATATTATTCTTTAGTAATTGTAAGATTCATATAAAAAATATTATCTAAACTGCAACATTAATAGACCTGATTGGACTTTAGGTACGATTACTTAAATAATTAATATCAGCTAAAAGTATTATCAGAAATACATCGAGTATTTGTGGCTGAAAGGACTTCTTCTTAATCGAAAGGTAAGAAGAAGAAATTTCAAAAATATGCTCATGTTCCACTAACAACTAAATTGCAAGTCAAAGTGAAAAAACTAAAAAAAAATATTTACATTACAAGCAGTCAAGACACTAGAAGAAACAGTGTCTAATTTATTTCAAGAAGGTATGCAATCAATGTAAATATCAATTATTTTTCTTTGAAACATTCTTAGAAGTGGAATCTATGAATACCTGGTGTGTAGATATGAGTGCCACTAATTAAGTTTGCAATTCTTTGTAGTGGTTCCAGGAAACTAAATAATTAATTGATGATGAAATTAATCTTTGATTGGAAAATACTACAAAGGTAGTGAATGTTGCAATGGGAGATTTCTTTCTTTAGTTTAAAAAGAAATACTTATAAAATATCAAGAGATTATCTGTATGTATCTTTAATTATAAGAAAATTGATTTCTATTTCCAATTTCATTATGGATGTATTTTTTTTATTCAATGATTTTGTTATAATTTACTTGAATAAGAAGTTTATATATTTTGGTTTATTAAAATATAATTTTTTTATCATTAATATTGTCTATACTCTACTACAATGATACAAGTTAAATAATATAAATATCTTATCATATAAAAGAAAAGATCCTTTTGATGTGAACCAAATGTATCTCTTGTACTTGAATCTGAGTCATATAAATCTAAAATTGATTTTGAGACTAGTTAAAGATAGACCTTTTGGTTCATTGAAGGCAGAAATACTTCGAGCATGTGAATTTTGCTTAGAAGAAAAAATGACCAAACCACTTTTTGTGGCTAAGGGCTATAAAGTCAAAGACCACTTAAGTTGGTTCATTTAAATTTATGTGGACACAAGGCTATTCAAACTAAAAAGATGATTTTAAGTAATTTATCACTTTTATTAATTATTACTCAAAATATATGTATATTTATTTGATATGCTCTAAGTCTGATGCCTTTGAGAAATTCAAAGAATGCATGATGAAAATGGAGAAAGATCAGAATAAATATCTCAAGAAACTAAAATCTAATCATGGTAGCTAGTACCTCTTGGGAGAGTTTATGGACTACTTATTGGATCAGAAAAATATATCTTAGTTTTCTGCACATGGTATTCTATAGCATAATGGTTCAGTAGAAAAAGGAATAACACTTTGACTCTTATAGACATTATAAGATCGATGATGAGTTATTCAAATATGCTTGATTACTTTTGGTGATATACATTAGAAATAGTAGCTTATATTTTGAAGTTAGTTCCACATATGTCTATGTGTGTTAATTCGCCAAAATTTTGGACTTGACATAATTATAGTCTAAAACACATTCATTTGTGGAGTTGCACAATATATTTGTTGGGGGGCAAAATATATAAGTTAGAATTGAGAACAAAAGTTTGTTTCTTAGTGGGATATCCTAGAGGAAGTAAATATTATTTGTTTTATATTCCAAATGATTAGAATGTTATTATTAGTACCTATGTCAGATTCTTATAAGAAAACTAAATAACAAACCTCAAGCCTAGAATTAAGATTATTCTAGAAGTATTGAGAAAAGATAAACTAGTTCAAATTCCTTCAACACCAGTAATATAAAAAGATACACTGTGGGTAATATTTTAGATACCTCATTGTGATTGGAGATCTATTAATGAAAAAATTGATACTAATTTCATGAACCTATTATTAATATGCCAATTGCATAGTTGGGACTTGGGTGGTAATGGCAATAATTATAATGATTCATAAGGATCAGCATCAACATAACATATCACAAAAGTATATCACTGAGGGGAGTGCCTCAGCTTAGTAGAAGGGTTATTCGTCAATCTACAAAGTATACACTCTTAAGAGAGTCTTATGATAGAATGCCTGATGACATTGATTTTAATCCCGAAAGTTATAATAAAGCACGTATAGATAAAGATATAGAATGTTGGCAAGGGGATATGGTATCAAAGTTGCATTCAATGCACTCCAATCATATCTAGGATATTATGGAAACACCAAAAGGCATAAAATTCATTAAGTGCAGGTAAAGGTGTTAAATGGATTGGACAGACCAAGCATGGCTCATGGCTCGGCCTGGTTCAATAGTGTCTGGCTCGGCACGACATAGTCTGGAACCTTGCCTCAAGTTGGGCCAGGCCAAACATGTCCTATGTGCTTGGCCCGACGGCATGGTAACCTGGGCATATATGTTTTATTTTTTTTAATCCGACCACCCCATCATGGGGCTGTCCATTTTTTAAAAAATGTGGTCATGAGGCCAATTTTAATTGGTCATCCACATGCCATTTTTTTAACCACGGTATGGTCGGCATGATCGCGCCCTCCGTACCATGCCTAGAAAGGCATGAGATTTTAAATATGCCATGCATGGCATGACACAATGACTTGACTAGGTCGTTTGAGACCTCTAAGTGCAGGTCGGTCTATAAGAAAAAGAGAGTAAAAAACAATAATGTTGACACTTATAAAGCTAGGCTTATTACAAAGATTTTACTTCGAAAAAAAAAATTGATTATGAGAAAACTTTTTTGTTGGTAGCCATGCTAAAGTCAATCAAGATTCTCTTATCCTTTGCAACTCATTATAACTATAAGATTTAGTAGATGGACATAAAGACTATATTTTTAATGGACATCTTCAAGAATACATCTATATGATTCAACCTAATGTCTTCATAGAAAATAACCAAGAGTACAAGTTGTGCAAATTAAAGAAGTCTATATATAGACTGGAACAAGCATCTATATCTTGAAATACTAATTTTAATCAAGTCATTGAGTCTTATGTCTTTGATCAATATCAAGATGAGTATTGTATGTATATGAAGCAATATAATTAAATGGTGGCATTCTTAATATTGTACATTGGTGATATATTATCCATTGATGATGTATTATTATACATCTATATCCTATCAATTTGACGTGACTAACTTAAGAGAAGATGTGTATATTCTTGAGATTAAGCTTTTGAGAGATGAGAAGAAAAGAATGTTATGTTTATCTCAAGTTATTTATATTGATAAGATATTGACTCATTTTAGCATGCAATATTTAAAGAAGGGTTTTCTTTATTTTAGACATAAAATCACTCTATAAAAAGATCTGTGTCCTAAAACACCTAATGAGATAGAGAGAGTGAATGCACTTCTTTATGCATTAGTAGTAGGAAGACTAATATATGCAATGCTTTTGCACCCTACATGATATCTATTTTGAAATAAGTATTATAAGTAGATATCAATTTAACCTTGGACAAAAATATTAGATAATATTAAAATACATAATTAAGTACCTAAAAATGACTAGATATTATATGTTAGTATACCAATATATTGGGTATACAAACTCATATTTCCAATTAGATGAGGATTTGATAAGGTATACTTTAGATTATGTGTTTACCTTGAGAAGTAGAGCCATAAGTTGGAGAAATATCAAGAAACTTGTATTAATGATTAGATCGTTGAAACCAAGTATGTGGCAGCTTTAGAGGTAGCCAAAGAGGCTATATAACTCAGAAACCTTTCAAACCTACCTATGGGTAATTTTTTATGTGTGACTACTTATTATACTTTATTGTGATAATAGTGAAATAGTTGCTAACTTGAAAAAAACGATAATCCACAAGTAAGTGAAACACATTGAGCATAAATATTATCTAATAATAGATACTATAAAAAAAGAGATGTGATGGTGACAAAATGGTATCGATGGATAACTTGACAGATCATTTTAAAAAATGTCTTATAGCTAAATCTATTGATAAAGTTATTAAAGGAATAGGAGTCAAATATGTGGTATAATAGCTTGAAGTCTAAGTGAGAGATTATTAGAACTTTTTAATGTTAAAATCTATTTTTGGTTGTATCTTATTTAAATTCATTTGCATCATTTTCTTGAAATAATTTGTAATCAACTAAATTTGTGGAATTGCATGTGTCCTATATTCTTCATGGTAGATTATTTGGTGCATAGATTTAGATTTAAGCATGCTAGATCAGCTAATTAATTCTTATGGAAAATAAGTTTGTTGATAAAAATTTATGTTAAAATGGGCAATCTATCGCTAAGGTTTTAGCACAATATTTCATTATGTTTATCTTAACTATGAAGAATAGTAAAGATCTAACTTCTAGTGCTAATACACTTGTGTGTATTTAATGGATTCACCATAGTGTAATTATTTTGTACTGATATGTAAAATAAAATACACAATTATTATTTTAAACATTGTTGCTCTAATTCTTGAAATAATTAATATTTACATACAATTTTTAATAATTATTTTGATTACATGTCTTGTTAATACATTTCTTGTTAATCCCTGTGTAAACTTTATAAAGTATATTTATGAATTTTATAAATAACTTTATAAAGTATATAGTGAATATTGATTGATAATGGAATACATTTCTTGTTAGAAGGATTGACGATGTCTCCCTGTGTAAACTTATAATTTTTGATATTATCAAACTTTATAGATAGATTTTGATCCAATAAAAAGTTTTGAAGAAATAAATAGAGATTTTAAAGAATTAAATAGGAAGTTTCAAGGAAATAAATATAGATTAATTGAATTAAATTTTTATTGATATAATTGAATTAATGGCTATTTATAATCATGACATGATGAGTTTAATAAGTATTGAATAACAAATATAAATTACTTTAAATAAGTGAGAAAGTACAATTATAGTTATATTGTTTTATGAATTATAATTAATATATATTATGGTACAATATAATTAATAGTATGAGTCCTATATCTTATTTTGGCCACATCCCTTATGAAGACTTATCCATAGCCATGAGAAATATTTTAATTTATTTATTTAGAGTATGTATGTGTATATAATTAGAATAATTAATTTGATTTGAATCAAATTATTTAATTTTATTTTATTTTTAAATCAAATTAATTCATTTGTATTAAATTAATTGTATTATATATATATATATATATCATTTTTTATAATATATTTAAAATTTAAAATTAAAGAAAATGGGGTATTACATTAATTAATGATATTTAATGCGACAATTTTTTTATTATTTAAAAACAAAAAAAATAGCTCAATGATGATAATTACTGTAGCATAAATAATTTTTTTATCATTTTTTATTATTACATTAATTAATGATATTTAATGCTAAATGATGCCTACTCTTGAGATATGGCATACTTGTTAAAATCAAGAAGAATTCTAAACGAAATGAAAATTATTTATGCTATGAATGTTATCTCTAACAATGTTTTATATATTTATATATATATATATATAACATTTATATAACATTATATATATGTAACATCCTTCTGCCGAACAATCTATTTATATGTAACATTACACACACACGCACGCACACACACACATAAACATTTATATGTAACATTATATGAATATATATAATCATTGTACATTCATATAAATGTACAAATATTTATAAATTTTTATAAACATATAAAGGTTTATATGAATGTATAAATATTTATATAAACCTAAATAACATTTATAAATAATTTACAATGTTAAACGATTATATACATGTTTATAAAAACAAATATAACATTTAAATTATTTATAATTGTTAAACATTTATATACATTTTATATGTGTGTGTGTGTGTTCCTTTATAATGTTCCTTTTAAAAAATAAATTTTTTGAAAATAAATGTTCCTTTATAAATGAAACACTATTTTTGTTTTACATTTTTTATACTTACACCTAACATGGATTGGGTAAAAGTATTTTTTGAGTTTCTCTTTTTTAGCACACCATAATATAGATACTGATTAAAAAATATTCGCAAAAAACAATCTCAAATTTTAATATTTTAAAAAATTCATCAAAGCATAAAATATTTATGTTTAGGTATAATCCAATATTCAAACCCAATTTTCCCCTAACTATGTGCATGTTTGTTAAAAAAAACAAAAAACAAAATCTACATTTTTGAAAAAAAAAGTGGTTTCCAAGAAAAAAATCAAAAATTTTAATTTTTTATAAAGACTAATATGTGTGTATGTGTGTGTACATTGATACTTATGTATATATAAACACACTGACACATATATAGATGTGTGTGTGTGTGTGTGAGGGAGAGAATGTGCATGTGTGTGTGTATAAATGTATATAAAAAGCTATATATATATAAGTTATTGAAAGTGTTTATTTATATAGTTTTATATAACACTATACATACCATATAACGCCAAACATAAACATTTATATATGATGTTATGCTTTTATATGTTATATAAATATTTATTTATGTTTATTAACATATATATGTTATATTAATATTATATAAACATTTTTATATAACATTATATCTTTATATATAATGTCATTGTTTTAAAGAAAGAGCAAGAAATGTAGAGAATAAAATATGGATATTCATATTTCACTCTGATCATGGCAATTTATAGGCTTATAAGAATGCCAAATGTTATAACTCTGAGAAAACCAAAAGTCATGGTGAGAAAACTAAATGGCTTACATAAATGATGGTCATTCATTTCAAAGTAATCATCATTCATTTCAAAGTAATGGTCATTCATTACAAAGTATTTATAATACTCTCTCTTAAATGACCATAATATTAAAGAACTTGTTGATTAAAACCTTACTAGGAAAAACTCTGTGGGACAAAAATCTAGTGAAGGAAAAAGAGTACATGTACTTTGAAAGGATAACTGGTCTCATTAAAACCTTACTAGAGAAAATCCAATGGGACAAAACTTAGTGAAGGAAAAAAAATAGTGTATATCTTAAGTATTCAAGACTCCCCCCCTGATGTAATACTAACTTAGTTTGGAGATCTCTAAGCCTCCTCATTCCAATTTGGCATATAAATTTTTTGAAGGTCATGGTAGGTAATGCCTTAGTGAATAAATTTGTAAGATTATCACTAGACCTGATTTGTTGTATATCAATCTCACCATTATTTTGAAACTCGTGCATATGAAAGAACTTTGAAGAAATATGCTTAGTTCAGTCTCATTTGATGTATCTACCTTTGAGTTGTGCAATACAATCAGCATTATTTTCATATAATACTATTGTGATATTGAAATAAGAGGAAGACTACTAGAGTCATGAATATGTTGAATCTAACAAATGTATTAAACATTTGAAAGTGATTCATTTATCACTGGTGAATATGTTTCATCATAATCAATACTAGGTCTTTGTGAAAAGCTATGTGCGACAAGGCGAGCTTTATATCATACGATCATATAAATGATCATTTAGATGTACTAGCTATAGTATTTCTTGAATCCCCTATAGGTATCTCAATATGTGCTGATGTATTAATTGCTAGAATATATGACGTTATCACTTTATTAGGATCAGTGAAAGCATCTGATAATTAATCTATAAGGTCCTGTAAATGAAGGATTCTAATTTTGAATGTTTAGTGCAACAATGATGGTGTATTCTAAGTAATTTCATCCCATTTATTAAAATTTAGCTTATCTCCAACTAATGGCATGAAAAAAAATTCATCAAAATGATAATCTACAAAATAGGTAGTAAAAAGATTTCCTAATGAAGGCCCAAGAGAATGATTAATGGATGCAGAAATAAAGCCCAAATAAATACCAAGGCGACATTGAAGACTATTTTAGAACATTAGTTTGGAGGAATAAGGACATAAACGATATAACCAAATACACATAAATGGGAAATATTCGATGGGGGAGCCATAAATAAGTTGTAAAGGAGTGAAAGCATGATCACCAATTGGATGAAGATTGATTAAGTTACTAGCATGCAGTAGGACATGACTCCAAGTAGATACAGGTAATTTCGTTAGTAAAAATAATTGTGTAGTCTATTGCAAATGTTTAACAAAAGATTCGATAAGACCATTCTAAAAATGGGCACGAGCAAAAGATATTGAACCTCTATACCTAATGACATGTAATAACAATCAAATGATTTAGAAAAAAAAATTACTAGCATTATCCAAACAGATAGTCTTAATGGGGAGATCAGAAAAATGGGCCTAAATTTTGAAAATTTGTGTAAGCAAGCAAGCAATTCACTACTTTCAAGTTGAAAGTAGGTAAACATGAGACCAATGAGTGAATGCATCAACCAAAACCATAAAATAGTGAAAGGGTCCACTAGGTGGGTCGATGGGTCGATAAATGTAACCTTCTAGAAATTGAAGGGGATTAGAATCGATTCTCAGAGAAGAAGGGTGAGTGATCAACTTCCCTTGAGCATAAGCAAGATATTTGTAATGAGTAGGATTGTATATATGATTATTGGTCAAAGAATAACCATTAGTTTGATTTAGTGTATGCCCAAGCATATAGGTGCTTGGATGACCAAGTGATTCATAGCATAGGATGATAGGGGTTGAGTTATTGAACTTTGAGTTCAAGATAACATAAAATTCAACCACAATCAAATGATCTAAATTTTTTCAAAATACATTTTGCCCTTTTATGATTTGCAGTAATGAGGAGCTCGAAAGTTTTTTTTTTTATTGGAGTTCCACCGTTAAGTTAGTTTATTTTATTTAAAAGGAAAGATGATTTAGTATTGACATAAAGTAGTGCATCAAAACTTACTTACTTAAGAGTTTGGTGCACCTATTTTTTAATATCAAATATTTAGTTCCTTTGTTCAATTTTTTTTGAATGGTTTACAATTACATAATTCTTTTCTTTTATACTGAGATGCAATTGGTAAAACTGCCCTTTGTGCTTCTCCTTTTAAGTGCACTAAAAGGTTGAAATTTTTTATTCGGGATAATTATTTTTGATGTACTGATTAAACAAATAATTACAAAAAATTCCTCAAATTTTAATATTAAAAAAATACATCAACATAAAATTTTTACTATTTATTGGAATCTAATATTGAAACCTCATTTTGTAATTTGCCCACGTGTTGTGCATTTAAAAAAAACAAAAAAAAACCACTTTTTTTGGAAAATAATTGTTTTTGATTTTTTTTTAATTTTTTTGAAAACTTAAATGTGTGTGTATGTGTGTATAAACCTATATTTACATGCCATATGCATATATAAATTTGTGTGTGTATATATATATATATACATAACTATATATATATATATATATATATATATATATATATATATATATATATATATAAGTTATTGAAGATGATTATTTATATATTTATATACATAAGTTTATACATATATTTACATATATTTACATATATATGTTTATATATACATATGATTTATATATTTTTTTCCAAAAAAAAACAAAAAAAAATATTCGATTTTTTAGAAAACCATTGTTTTCCAAAAAAAATAGTGGATTTTGTTTTTTTTTTATAAATGATGACATGTACAACATGGAGAAAAATTATGTTTGAATATAAAATTAGAAGGTACTTTTTTTTTGAAAATAATTTTCAATTTATAAACCTAAACATGATTAATTCTATTTTATTTTGGTGCATTTTTTCTAAATTTACAAATTTTAGTTACTTTTTAAAAAAAATCAAGTAGGTTTTGTTTTGGTGGCCTGCACGTCACACGAAGAGAATGGGGAGAAATGAAAGTGAAAGACAGAGAGTTGAGAATAATAAAGGAAGATGCCACGGAAAAAAATTGAAAGTGAAGGGAGAAGGGGACGTGAGTCGTTTACTTATAGGTGAGGCAATATAAAACTAGTTGTCCTATCCTTTTATTTCCAAGTTGTATTTTTGAATTAGATGTGTCAAATGGGACGTACCGGCCTAACATGGTTTTAGCCGGCCCGACCATGCTACAGTGCTGAGCCATGCATGACATGGTTACTGTACCGTTTTGTGTCTGGTCCGGCATGGTTCTATAAAGGTCAGCCTGGCATGGGCCTGCAACACGAATCCACTGGGTCGGCCTGCTTTGGCCTGGTTCAGGTCGGGCAAAAAACTATAATTTTTAAAAAAATTAAGGTTTTGGCGGTGCACCGCCACGCCACTGCAAATCTTCATCACTTTCGGGGTTCAGCTTCTACCGCTAGGACGATTTCTTGGCTCGTGCCGAGTTACCGTGCCAACGGACAACGGTACTGTGCCGGGCTAGGCACAGTGCGAGGCCCTGTTGGCCTCGACACGGCACGGTTGGAGCCGTGGATGGGCACGGGCACGAGAAATTCTCTTGCCGGGCCGGCCCAGGCACGGCTGAATCGTGCCGTGCCTTGTCGGCCGGGCCCGGTTGACACCTCTATCTTGAATGTGGAATTTAATTATATAATTCCAGCTTTGTATTTTTTTTTTCTATATATGTGCATATTGTGCCAAAAAAATTTGGGCATAATAGTTCCAAATAAAAATTTAAAATTATTTATTATGTAAAATATTTTCAAATTTTAAAAAATATATTTTTTGTTGGAATTGAAAATTTTATCTTAGACATAAGTTAAAAATGAAATTTTTTAAAAAACAAAAATATAAAATTTCATGTAGAAAAGAAAATTAAAGTCTTCGTAACTTAAATTTAATTTTGGCATTATTAGAAATATTAAATATATTGAAATAATCATTAGTTTAAATTTTGCATGTCGTATTAATTTTACCTCATAGCTATAAAATTACAATAAACATGTGTTTAATAATCTCTCTATAATTTAATTACACACACACAATACATATAATTTATGTGCATTTACTCATTTAATTTTGTCATGGTTTTATAAAAAATAAATATTTTGAAAATAAAAATTAAGATTTTAATCAAAATAATGAAAGATTAATTAATCAAGTTTTTTGAGGCTGTAGGCTTGCTTGCATGTACTGATGTACTTCAATAATTTCCACATGGAGATGAACCTTCCCCCTAGCATGCTTGCTAGTAAGTCTAAGTGAGAAAAATCTCATTAGTATGATAGGTTTGGTATTCAAACTAAGGACCCTTTTGTCTTTAGATGACCCATATCACTAGACAAATCAATGTGAGGAGCTATTATATCCCTTTCATTTTTATTTATTAAGGTGTACTATTAATGAATGTTTTCATTTTTATTATTCTAACACACATGTGCATGTGCATGTGCTTGTGCATGTGCTTGTGCATGTGCATGTGCAAGTGGTGATGGGTGACCTAGCTGTCAAGATGGATAGGGACATAGACCAAACCTAAAATAAGATTAGCAATAACTTTTTAAAGATCTTGGTACATTCTAGGATGTCCTAGAAGATCTAAGAATAACCCTAGAATTTCTACAGGTTCAAGACCTCTTGATGTTCTAGAGTTTTGTAAGAGTTTTTTTTTTATTGTTGCTCATATTGTGTGATATGAGATTTTACATGATCATGATCCTTAATATACATAGCTCTCTCTATTTAAAGTTTATTTCTATTTTTTTTTGACATGTTGTGTTTCTCTTATATGAGACAAGAATAAGACAACTTAGATTCAAGATGATTGATGAGTATAATTGCTAGTTTAAGGTTGCATGTAACTACACCAAGTTCATGTTTCATGTTAATTGGTATTAAATGTAACATTGTTGTTGCCAAGTTAAGAAACCTCTCGCAATTTGCAAATTGAGGAAGTATGAGAATAGATCAAATATTTTTAAGAATTTGTGTTTCATATCTTTAACTTAAGATGGATCAAAATACTTTTCTCTTTTATAAAAGGTTTTGAAATATAGGCAAAATAAGAACCATGATGAAAAAAGGTCTTCAAGACCTCACTTAAGCCATGTTTCTAGTAAAATCATTTATGGAATTTATGAATTAAGAAAGGTTTGAATACTCTAAAAAACAAAAGAAAACATGATAAATAGTTGAAAGGCAGAAGTGAATTTTTTTTTTCACACATAAATAGATTTTCCAAAGACTTGTAAAATAAAAAGGATCACACTGAATAAATGATTATCCTATTTACTCAGAACTCATATAAATTACCTATGAGACAAATGACACAAAGAATGAAGCCTTTAAAAATTGGCTCTAAAAAGTTCACACGTCATTATAGTTAGTGGGAATATCATCATTCTAACTGACACATGTACATCAAATATTAATGTTTTCAAAGTCATTTTTTTTGTCTTGTTTGGGCCACCACGTCATGACGGGTATGATATTTATATTGGATCATGCTGTGTCGACATAGCTCTATATAGAGGAAGTCTAGCATGGCCCATTGGTATGATTTTTGGGTGGGTTGGGTTGTGCTTGTGCCATGTCGAGTCAGCTGGCCAGCCTAACCCATTTCATTTCTAGCTAACCTGGGCTCAAGCCAAGCTAGTTGATTTGGGCATTTGGCCAGTCGGGTTGAACTTGGTCCGCACGGGCCATCGTACCCTATCATGCTCCACATGCCAAAATGTTTAGCCCAAGTTGTATCATGGGCTATCTTGTGCCACATCCAAGTATGGTTCTAAACTGTGTCGTGGGCCCTACCTGAGCTTTCTGACCTAATTGATACCTATAGGTACATAGTTGGTCAACACAGAGTTCACTTTTTTAATCACAATGTAGGGAATGGGATAATTAAAACGTACAAAGATAAATCATAGACCAATATTTAGTGAGGATCTCCATCTAATGTTATCGAGTTAATATCATTTATTTGGTTGAAAAATTATCATAATAATTTTTTTCACGAATAATATCACATCACAATGCAATTATCAAACATATAAAGAAATAACTTATGATTGAAACCCAATTTAATATGACATAAGAACAAGCCAGAGCTTTACTGAATCATTTGAAGCCCTATGATGTTAATATTAATGAAACACATTTAGTTACAAGGGGCAATCAGCTACAAGAAGGCCACCTAATTATATTTGAATGTTATAAACCCAATAAAATAAAGAATGACATATAATATATATGAAAAATTGATATATTTCGTGCATTATTTGTAGGCATGGAAGATTTTGTAACGAGTTATTTTCAGTTTATTTTCAATACTATACACATACTCTCTAATATATGATATTGAAAATAAATTATTTTCAAACATTAATGCATCTCATTATTCAAGGAGCCATGTAGAAAAATTATCTAGAAATGTCATGATTCTGAGTAGTCATAATTGTAAAATAATTTAGAGGTAAGTGTAAAAACATACTTGGTATGCCAACAAGGCATGGTGAAGCATAAATTAGATACATATATTATACAAGCTTTATTAATTGAAAATGCCCATGGTGGTGATGTATCAATTTTTCAAGTATTGTACAATTACAATGATAACTAAAGAATGTATAATATAAGAAGCATGTACATTATTTTCTTAAGAACTTTATGAAATATTAAGTAAATTTTCAAACCATGGTCAATAATAAAGATTAAGGGATCACAAGATAATTGTCCATTTCATCCACAGGTAGATGGAAAAAGTGAGATGATGAATGTCTAACAAGAAACATTTCTTTTGTACTTTTCTAATACTTCATATTGAGACTACAATAATCATTCGCTTAAGTATGCGACTTGAACCTTACATCTATATGCATATAGGCATCAAAATGGGCTATGTTGGGTCGGTATAACCCTTTGTAGCACAAGCCTTGGCAAGTCAACATGATCCCTACAAATAGTAGTATGATATGACTTGTTGACCCACCAAATAGTCGAGTTATGCCAAATCATTCCGAGTCAGGTCAAGGTTGTGCCAAACCCACAATTACTAAGCACCGGGCATGCCTCAAACTCATGCTAGCTTAGGCAGCCTAGGCTCATTCTAGGCTAGCCTAGATCATGTCCAGACAAGCTTGATTAATTCATGATTTGCATATGTAACTTGGGTTCATTCCAAGTTAGATTGGATCACATCTTAGCAAGCCTGACTCATTCCATGCTAGCATGAGTTAGGTTAATGCTAAATTGGTTTGGCTAGCAGAGACATATGATGGGCTTATTTTTTTGGGCCAACCATGCCTTGTCATGGGCTACAACCCCATTTGGACATCTTTACATATGTTATATATACTTATTCGAAAGTACATATTTAAGATATCTAATACCTAGAAAGGCTGCTAGAAAGTTGTTGAGTGATTCTCAATGTCATTCTTAAACTATAAAAACCTAATCCACCAAGCTCGATAGTTATTGCTCATCAATATAATATTTCTGATGGTGTACTTTTTTTTTATAATATAGTGCACATATTGTGAACTCTATATATTTATAGAAATGATTACTAAAATAATAAAAATTAGATACAACACAATTCTTGCATAACTTGTAGTGAGGTGAGGATACAAAACAAATCCTTTCTAAATTGTAATTAGGCAACAACTATCTATGTGTTATGCAAGAATTGTATTGTTAAGCACACATAGACTTGATTAGAGTTTATCAATCCAATGCATCCAAGCAAATTATTTCGTATGGTCTATTTCATATACTTGATAAAGTAAGAAAAATATTAAACCAACTTTAGTTAATATCAAAGCTTAAGATTCATCTTATCTTTCGTCTAAGTTGGTAGAAACTACTCTATGAAATGCATAATGATCTTATTATAAGTGAATTTTATTGGATATGCCCATTTGAGTGAATGCACTATACGGTAAAGTTGTGTATAATATTATACAATCTTTGTTGTTATGTAGAAATATTATGTGCTGAGGCAATGACACTTAGTAAAAAAGAAAAGGGTTATAGGATATTGAAGTAAGTACGAAATCACAAGAATCAATGTGACAATCCCAACAAAAAAAAATAAATTTTACTAGATAAACTATCCATTCTTAGAGATCGTATAGATTTTAGAATAACATAAAAAATATAAGAAGTGTTTAAATATTTATAGAGGACTAAAACGTCCTGATGTTTTCTAGTTATCTATGGTTTTACTTTTGTTGTTTGTAATGTAAGATTGCGATGCCCACCCATTTTTTTCATGGAATTAGTTGAGTTGTGCACAAAGATGCCCTAAACAATCAATTATCTACATATACGAAATAAAAAAAAAATTGGTCAAATAGAAAAAAAAAATTCATGCCCATTCATTATTATGATGCACACTTAAACCCAAATATGATGTAACTCTAAGAGAATGAGAGGAATGCCTATGCTTTATGGAGGTGTTCCATTTCAAAAACTTAATTGATAATTGAAAAAAATTATGTAAGAGTGCTATAATTTGAAAACAATTAAAAGAAATTCATTAACATTTTATATTTAGAAAAAAAAATACACCAACAAAAAAAAATATTTATGTTTTAAATTTTAATATGCCAACAAATAATAATATGAAAATACTCTTCTTCTATCATGTGACCATATTAAAGAATATGATCATGCATTTGACCGAGTCACGATTTGATCCATATTTTAAAAAAAAAGATATATAATTATTCATTATATGTTTATAAATATATAACAATATATATGTCATATGTATAGAGTATATGCACTTTTTTGTTTATAGAAGTGTACAATTATATTTCATATGTTACATACATACATATATATATATATATATATATCCAATTATATGCATACAGTCATGCAATCAATATGATAGTTTTGTTGATTAAGAGCCTGGGTGCCCACCCATGGGGTTACGAGTTGGATCCTCATGGATGCTGATATACACCCAACATGTAATTAACTCTATGATGTTGTTAGTATAGAGATTTTTTACCTGCTTTAACATTGAGGCTCCAAGGTATATATATGGGTTGATAAATAGTATGAGTGAGTTTAAGAGGAGAAAGAATAAGATAAAAAAAAATACATAGACAATTTTATGTTATATGTTATTCATTAGAATTATATCAATGGATTTATTAATATATAAATGTATATATATTTATAAACATATATATAGTATATATGTTATACTTTACAAACATATAAATATATATACCTACTCAATATATAACACATATATATTTATATACATATATGTATATTAAAAAAAATCTTTAAAAAGTACATTCATTATATGTTGTCATAAAAATAAAAACTGTATAATTAATTAGAAATAGAAAATTAAACCTTAAAAAAATAATGAAATAAACAACATAATAAATAAAATATAAGCTAAAAAAGATTTGTATTTGAGATAAATTACAAATAGAAATACTCTTATTTTATAGAAAAAAAATCTAAAATTCTATTTGGATTTCTAATGTAGGCAAAATAAAATTTCACCTACCCACTTTGACTTTATATTCTATCACTTGAAATTCATATTCCTCACTTACCAACTTCATGTTTGCTTATATTCTTGTTAAGTATTATGACTTTATTGCGACACTAAATTTTAGGATTAAGTAATATCCTTAAATCTCGTTGGATAAGGATCTCTTGTCGAACTAGCCCTACAAGTATATGAAGATGAGTCGTATATGTAGTAAAGTAGAGTATTTGTCTAGATATCAATCTCACCTAGATTATTTAGGTAGTTTGATCAAATAACTATCAACCAACTAATACTTTAGTTGAAAGAATTAGACTGAGTTTTAGGTAAGATCATTAAATTCTATGGTTAGTGTATTTTATTATACATGATGTTTTATCTAAATAGTTTGGATATTATTATGTTTGGCTACACAATGAAGATGGTATTATTTTGGAAATATTCTAATACCATATTAGCATACAATAAGATTATCAACTATTTAATCATTCCTAATGATAGTTTCCTTGTAATTATTATTTTGGTAATTTAGTAGCGAAATGATAAATTATCTATATTCAAAGGTTATTCATAAGTTCATACTTTTTAGGCAACTTATCAGATATCTTTAATAGTCATTTCACATATGCATCTTATTATATGACCTTATATGTCATATAAACATAAACTAATGAGGTAGTAAAGACATATATACTTTCAACTTTATAATCACCATACTCAGAATTAACATATGATTTTTTTTAAATCTCATTGGATTATATGTCATATTATATGATCATTTATTATATGATAAAAAGGAACTCATTGTCACAATCTTATGAGTCACCTCCAATCATGTGTGCCTAATGACTTACAAATCATCATCTATCATTATAATATATGATGCCCTTACTAAAGGCAAAACTCCTAGAAAAATATTTTATAAAATATTTTTATAAGTACCATACTCACATGATTAATATACCTTCTTTAATATTGAGTTTGGATCTATAGGTTTATTTTGTGCATTATGATTGGAATGGCTATCAATTTCTTCCTACAAATTATGTGTGAACATGCATCATAGCTTACATATCAATATCCACCATGATAGTAAAATCATAATTTTTGTTTTACATAAATATCACATCCATCAATATCCAAGTCCTAAATAAAATCCAAAAATAAAATTTATCAATTAAGTATTCATTACACATAATTAAATATAACAACCCTTGACCTCAATTTAGCTTGATATTATGGAGAAATTCACATAATAAAATTGAAGATACATCTTATGAAATTTTGAATTATCAATGATAGCCCTCAAGAGTATATAGGAATCAAAACTTAAATTCAAATTACTCAATCACGAGCCTTAAAATTTTCCCTAGGAAGATTGAAAATTTAGACCCCACAATCGGGTCTACGCTTGTACCTTACTCACCCCTTTATTCTTGATTATGCCCTATATTTGAACAAAATGTAGTTCTTAAAGTCCAATCTTCTGTCTTTTTTTTTCATTCCTTAAAAACTACTTTGAAATTCATATTTTTTCTTTTATACTTGAATGATTAGGTGTGAATTTTAAGTCAAAAGTCAAAACTTTTTAGAAATAAGTTGTGACTTTGGTCTCTTAATAGCTTTAGAATACCATGAAATTTGGAATAGCGATGGCTATATATTTCATCTTTATAACATATATATATATTGTCTCAGAAATAGTGATGAGAATAGCCATAATTGTATATTTTATCTCTAGAACATAAAATCATGATACTAGAAATATGTTACATTTGGTCTCTTTATTGCATTAGATATTCATGGTATTGTTAATAGCCATAGATGCACATTTTATCTTTATAATGCTAATTCATAGTACTAAAAATGACCATGATTTATGTATTTCATCTCTATAGAATAAATTCATAGTGTTGGAGATAGGCTGCAACTTTAGTCATTTCTCTAGAATAGTAAGGTGCATCACTGAAAATAGTTGTAGCTCAAGTAATGCTCTATAGAACTTTCAATAACTAAAAGTTGTAGCACTGTAGCCTTGTCATGGTTTTTGAGCACTAATTGAGTACCTAGTCATAGAGATGTAGAATTAATATCATAGCCATAAAAATTATCATGAGCTAGTATGATTATGGCTCAAATAAAGTTTCGTAGCCGAAGAGTGTGTTATATAGTAAAATAATTATGTCACAAAATAATAAAGTCATAACATATAGAGATTATCATAGCTATTTATGTAAAGTTTTGGTTAAAAATAGATGTTAAAACTACCATATAGCTGAATGATGTATAACAAAGTCATAACATAGGGTATTAGGACTTTTCATGGTTTTTGCTCTATTCCTTCTTAATAATTCACTAAGTTTCAATTTTATATAAAAACCTTTGAATTTCACTATTATTTTGTATAATCTATAAAAAACTATAATTTAGTAAACTTATTTTTAAAAGTCAATTTCTATACAAGCATATCATGAATATTCATCAAAGTAACTAGTTCTATTTGGTATTTGACATACAAAATGCTAAGCCATTTGAGGTTATACTTATATACCATGCAAACTTTTCAGCATTGACTTGCTATTGTTAATGTTCCTAGTATAGTATGCATCAACATAGCCTTTGAAAATAAGGTCTGAATCTCTATCATAATGCAACATTTAAGGTTCCTCTATTGTGTCTTAGAACCCTCTTCACAATACTCTAATACTCTCTACTATGATTTATCATAAATCAACTAAACACTTTCACTACTTGCGTAGCATATGGTCTTGTATAGATTATAGCAAATATCAAACTTCTCACTAAAACATATAATACTTGAGACATCTTCCTCTCTTATTTAGTGCTAGGAAACATATTTGAAGATAATTTGAAATTTATAGAAAGTGGAGTAGAAATTTGCTTATTATCTTGTATGTTGAGGTGTCACAATATGTTAAAATAATTCTATTGAAAGAGTTAAATCTTTGTATTATTTATGTCTTAGTAAATCTATATTTTTAAAATATAATTTACTAGTCTCAAATCCTTTAAATCAAACTCCTTGGTCAAAGTACTTTTAATTCTTAAATTCAACATTTGTTAAGGTCTACAACCAACATTTAATCCACATACAATAATAGAATGATAAAGTTATTTTCATCCTCAAATATTTTGTAGTATGTACAATGGTCTAAATTGAGTCAATTATACCCAAATCTAATGTTTAATGAAACACATCTTTTATGCCAATACCATAATACTTGTTTGAGACCATTTAAAAGTTTTCTTCACTTTTTTCAGTAAAACCTTTGTAGTTGAAGCATATAAATTTCTTCAAGTTCTCTTTGAAGAAATAAAATCTTGACATTCAACTTTTCTAAATATAAATCAAACATATCACACAAATCCATCACTACTATGATTAATATAAGATGAACCACTAAGTAAAAAAATCTCATTGGAGTCGATGCCTTATTTTTAAGCATGTTCATTTACCACCAATCTTGTATGATACAATTCTACTTGATCATTATTATCTCATTTGATCTTGTAGACTCATTTATTACTAATATATTTTATTCCATGTGACAATGATACTTGCTTCCATATCTTGTCCTAATATAAAGCTTTAATTTATTCTTGCGTCCATAAAGCTATATCTAGGCTAATTATAGTTTCATGAAATATTAGTGGTTCCTTATCATCTTTAAAAGATAATATGTAATATTACTCTCTGTAATATACTTTGAGTAAGCTGGTAGTCTTCAATCACGACTCAGCCGACTAACATATGGAGACTCATACTCATCTTTTTCTTGTATCTCGTGCTCTAATACTTCTTGTAGATACTTGAATTTTTGTGTTAGATTAATTTTCAATTGTGTAGTTATAGTTTCTGAATCTTTTTTTGATGTGCTATCATTTTTATTTATTCTTTATAGTTGATTTTATAAAAATAATATATCAATGCTGATAATGACCTTGTGAGTTGTGGGATCTCATAGGCAATATCCCTTTACTTTTTCAACATACCCAAATAATATATACTTTTTAAATTTTGAAACTTTATTCTTTCTTTGGGTATTATACATCACATATGCAAGATATCCAAAGAAATATAAAGTAGAATAATCAATTGGCTTCTTAATCTACATCTCTATAAACATGTTTAAATTAATAATAGTTGATGGTTATTTATTTATCTTATAACACATGGTCTTAGGTATTTTTACCCAATAAGAGTTTGGTATACATGTAGCCTTTAACATAATTCTTATCTATTCTACTATAGCTCCATTTATTCATTCAACTACTTCATTTTGTTATGACATGTATGTGATTGTGAACTGTCATTTAATACATCTATCATTAAAAGTAAGAAACTCACTATCTGTATACTTTCTTCCTTTAACCATCTTCAATGACTTAATCATTTTCATAGATTCAAGCTTCACTTGAACTTCAAAATCTTTAAAAATTAGAAATGCATCCCATTTTTTCTTGATTTGATACACCCAATATCTCTTAGATTAATAATCAATAAAAGACAGTATTTTGCTCATCTTTAAAAATATTTATAGTGATTCACATATATCAAAATGAATAAAGTCTAAAATAGATTTTTTTTGAAAACTGATTAGCTGAATACCAATCTATATTGCTTATTTATAGCACAATGTTCACAAAAGATAGATCTACTAATTTGAGCATTGAAAGTAGCTTTATATTAGAAAGAATCATTAAACCTTAACCTGATATTCAATCTAGTTTGAGATGCCAATTGCCTCATCATTGTTAACTTTTCTTGTTTGCTAATTGATATAATACATGTATAAACTTCTTGTATTCATTCCCATTTAAGCATGAATATATTTGCAACAATATTTTCTCCCTTTATAACCACAAGCATATATCTTACAATATTTATCATCTCATTTTCAAAATGGGGCATACATCCATACTAGGTCACATATCTTACAAAATAAAAATCATTATACATTATCTATTTGTCTTGAAGATATTTTTTTTAAGGTTTCTTTTATTATTAAACACCCTCTCTTTTGGCAGAGGAATACTATTTTTACGATCTACATCTACCCTTAACCCTTTTACACCCTTCCTAAACCTTAACCTACTAAAATAAAAAACAAAAAACTTAAGATTCAATTTACTTTATCAAGCCTTTTTAATTACAACATATATTTCTTTAGTTAAGTTTAACCCGTGTAATCTATTTCTTTGGCCTGCCTTGTCATTCCTTCTCTGGCCTTATGAATACTCTAATGATTTCTGTCCGACCCTCTGCCAAGCTTGTAGTTACTATGGCCCATGCTTTCTATCTTTAGCCCATATCAATTATTTTCAGCCCGACCCAACTCCTGACCGTCACTTCTTCCCCTTATCCTCGATAGCTTCATTTCTTTTTCTGTGCTCCAATGACAAGACCTGCACTATAACGAACAGACAAGGAACCTATACTGTCTGACTCTCCTAACTAACTCGAACTAATCTTTCCCATATCACATCCCCTTACAATACCCTTACAGACTCTTGCGCAATCGTTTTAACAGACTCCCGACCAACAATAACACAGACTTCCAAAGTTTTAATAATAGTCATTTCATATGGTTCCATCATTTCTCTCATCTCAAGTGCTGTACATTTTCACTCTCTTTTTGCAACTCCTTTGTATTTAGTAGAAATGTTGGTTTTCTCGATTTGTAAGACAGCTTTTCCTCAGACTCAAGCTGTCTGCATAACTCATAATGCTTGTTAAAATTTACCTAATTAAAACAAAGTAAAACAAAACCAACAGCAATCCCAAATAATATGGTATCATTCATTATTCACCCCTTTGGACCAGGGTGATGCATGTTTCTCTAGTCTGTTTTCTGTAGGCGAGGTATAATCCTTTGCTCCTGTAAGTCTGCACAGTATATTAGTGTTCACCCCACATGGCTGGGGTGCTTCTAAAAACTATGTTCCTTGCTGATAGCTTCTAAACAAAATCATACAGCAGCACAAGTATATCTAATAAAACAAACAACAATTTTAACTCACACTTTTATTAATCTCCCTTCAGGACCAGAAAGTATAATTTCAAAATAAGGAAAAAACACAAAACCATTCCCATTAAACCTACCGATATTACCAACTCAAATCATAGTCCCCTGTAAGGACCGGGGTTGCTCTGTGTATGGGTAACCTTTAAAATGTATGATACCTACAAAAAACTAGTAAGACAAAAAAATTAATACCACCACCTAGCTCAAGCCTTATTTCTAATTTAACCTTTTCTTAATTTTATTTATTATATATTCTAATGTATGAGTAACCTATTTTATCTAAATTAATTATTCCTCTATACCTAATTAGAATGTTTTTTTGTTGGAATTCCTGCAAGCCTCTTCTAGCACCTTCCTCAGCTAGTTTATCCGCTAACGTGTTAGCCTCTCTAAATATATGTTTTATCTCTCCCTTCAACTCCATTAGCAATTTTTTTATTTTTTCAATTTCTATTCGAACTTCCATAATTGTATTTTACTTGTCACTAAGTCTACTAGTAGACTTGAGTCTACTTGTACTTGCACATTTTAATAGCTGTTTTCTTTACAAATTTGCAAACCCTTATTCAGGGAAATAACTTCTGAATGTATTGCTGAAAAAGCTATTTCTCTCATTGTGAAGGCTTTCATTACACCACCTTCCTCATTTCTTATCACTCATTTATCCCCAACCATTCCCATGTCTCTTTTGAAACTCTCATCCATGTTAAGCACAAAAGTACTCCTGGGGGCTTTTCCCAACTAGTTATTTTTGTTACTGATAGTTTTTTCCCACGGGTAACTAAATCCCATACCTTTATTTTGTATTCATCTAATCCTATTTTCCTAATCCTAATCGGGCTTCAAGCAGAGATAAAGGAGAATTTTCTCCTAATCTTTTATATGATAGAATTAACATGCATTTGTCTACTCTCAAATCTGCTACCATTTCTAGCCTTCCACAAGCACCAAACTACTACATGCTGTATGTATTCTCTTAACCATTTGAGAATCTTATTGTTTGAATGCTTATTATCTCAGCTTCTTAATATTTCTTCAAGACTACATGAACGGTGTTCTATTTCTATCTCCTTTTCTAAATTATTCCATATCTTTTTAGATATTTTTTCGTAGAAAACAAGTGTTCTGTGGCTTTTATATCTTGTTAGCAGCATTCACAATGCGATGCCAGTCTTATCTATTTCTTCTGTATATTTATGTACACTGGGATGGCGTTAGAGAGCAATTTCCACATAGAGACATTTATTTTTTGTGGAATCTCCTTAGTCCATATCTTTTCAAAAATTCATAAATGTGTTTTCTTATTTCTAACCAACTGCTTCGCACTACTTAATGTAAATTTTTCATGTGGAGTTAGAGACCATTTCCACCCATTATTAGTTAAAATTGAGTGTTTTTCCACTATGCTTTGTTGTTTGCACATAACTTTCCAAATATTTGATGCTTTTTTTGGATCTTTGAGTAATTTCTTACCTAATCCATATCTAGCATTTATGTATGCTGCCTAGAGGCTATTTTTTTCCTTCAGTCTCAACTAGTTTTTACAAGCCCAAGCATTGGCCGTATCATTTAGGCTGGTGAAGCCTAGACTTGTTTCTTTCTTTGGATAGCATAATTCTTTCTATTTTATCCAGTGCAATATATTTTTTCCATCTTTTTTACCCCAAAAGAAATTGGACATTTCTCTTTCTAACTTATCTATAATAATTTTTAGTGGTCTAATTGCCATTAAAATATGAGTTAATGAGCTTTCTAACATGTGCGTGATTAATGTAATTCTTCCCGTCATACTTAGCATGTCCTCTTTCCAGCCACAATCTTTTGTTTCATTTTTTCTACTGGGAAGATTATATATTCTTTTTTTACCATTCCTTCATAAATTGGGCAGCCTAAATAGATTAATGCTTCTTTTTTTTTGTGCGAAACCCATAATTATTTTTATTCTCTAGGCTGAGTTTTCTAATGCTTTTTTTGCTATAATAAATTTGCATTTATTTTTATTCAACTTTTGTCTTATTTCTTCTTCTAGTGTTTGCGTAAGTCTCATAAGATTTCTCAAGGATCTACTACTGGTATTTGTAAAAATAATTGCATCATCCGCATATGCCAAGCAACTTACCAACGGTCTCTGTCTTAGTTACTTAAAAGCTAAAATACTATGCATTCTTATTTTTTCTTTATAATTGACAATAAATGACTCTAGGTATTGATTAAATAATAATGCGGAAAGAGGGTCACATTGTCTTAGACCCCTCGATGGTTTGAATTCGTCACCTGCTTGATTGTTAATAAGAATCTTTACCCATGAGCTTGATATACATCTATACATTAAATCTATCCAATATTCAGAGAAGCCCATTCTTCTCATAATATAGCACAGGTTATCCCACTCAACTCTATCAAAAGCTTTTGACATGTCCAATTTAAAATTTACGTTATTTCCTCTTGCTTTAGCCTTTATATCTCTTATCATTTCCGAAGCGAGATTGATGTTTTCCATAATCAACCTATTCTTAACGAAGCATGCCTGCTCTATCGAAATAATATTTGGAAGAACTTACTTAGTTTATTTTGGAGCATTTTTAACTAATATTTTATATATCGAATTACACAAACTTATCGACCTAAAATCTTCTCATCTTTTTGGATTTGTTTTCTTGGGAATTAATACAATGTAAGAATTTGCCCATGCTTTAGTAATTTTTGCACCCACAAAGATCTAGGCGATTGCTTTTATTATGTCTTTTTTAATGATAGGCCAGTTGCGTGGAAAAAACCATTGTTCCAACCGTCTGGTCCTGGGGCACTGTCTTTGTTTGCACCAAATACTGCCTATTTTACCTCTTCCTCTCTCAGAATATCTTCTAGCAATTTGTTATCATATTCTGTAACTTTTCTCTCTAACTTATCTATTAATGTGTTCCCACAACGACTATTTGATTCACATAAATTGCTTTTTAAAAAAATTTGTAGTTCGTACTTTATTTCTTCTTCCCCATCTATCCATACCCCTTAGTGTTCCTCAGCCCTTTTATTTTTAGCCTCTAATTTTTTATTTTTGTCGTGATATTAAAAAATTTCATATTTTTATCTCCATCTTTTGGCCATTTAATTCTCGATTTCTGCTTCCAAAATACTTCTTCCATATGCATTTTTAATCTTAGTTAAACTTTCGCTTTACTAAGTTTCATTCTCAAGTTCTCATTCGATCTCTTTTCATATTCTACTTCTAGATCGGCTACCTTCTGTTTTGCTTCTTGTATATTTTTAAAAATATTTCCAAAACCCTCCTTATTCCATGTCAAGAGTGCGAATTTTAAGTTTCATAATTTTTGAGCTAATATTTTCATCGGGTTGCCTACCACCGATTAATCCCATGTTTCCCTACAACTTTGTTGAAATCTTTATGCATCCCCCACATATTTTGAAATCTAAAACCATCATATATTTTTTTCACTTTTTTAAATTGTCATCAGAAGTGGGCTATGATACGAGCAGGTCCTACTTAGATGTTTAACCGTTATGCCTCCCATCTTATCTAACCATTGTGGATTAAATAGGATACGGTCTAGTCTAGACCATATTATACCTCTTCTTTTCTAGTTATTACACCATGTGATGTCTGACCCTAGATATTCTGCCTCTATGAGGTTAGCATTAGTGATAGCTTTATTGAAGTGAGCTTTTACTACCGGGTCAGGTGGCCTTCCCGCTTTTTTCTCTTTAGAATTTCTAATAACATTAGAATCTTTTCCTATAATCCACAGGATGTGATTTTTAGCTATATTTTTCATTTCGCTCCATAAGCATTTCCTTCCTTCATTCGTATTCTTTGCATATACCGCTGAGTATAATGCTTCTGTTTGATTTTAAATTTTAAAATTAATCATCTGTTCCATTTCTAACAATATTTCAATATCTACTAAATTATACCACATAATTCATATCTTGCCATTTGCATTCAAGTAGGCCTTATGAAGGCCTATCATACTCTTATATTTCTCAAGTAAATTATTATTTACTAATGGTTCAGTTAAATTTACAATTTTTAGCTTATATATCTTAATTAAATTTTTAATCCTATTTATCGATGGGGAATTTGTAACCCCTCTTATATTCTAATATAAGCAATTATACATTTATGAAAATCTAGCTTGCGCTCTAGTAATATATTTAGAGTTATATTTAATGTTTGTATATTTATTTATGTTTCTTGGCAGCTTGCTTGAGCTAGGTGGCGCTGGATCTAGTTTCTTTAAAATACCAATCTTTTCTAATCTTTTTCCCATTTTCTTGATTTCTAGCAGAACATTCTGCCTATTTTGGAGTGCAGGCTTAGGCATATACTGCTCATTATGCCATAGGTCATCAAGTATATGTGTGTTATTTAATTTATTCTTTTCCTTGCTCCTTTTTCCAGCCGGCCAGCTCTTAACCTCCAAATCTTCATCTAAAAGTAGGTCATCCTCTTCCCAATCATATTTCTATGTATTGTTTTCTATATATGCTGTTCCTGTGCCCCCTATTCTCATTTCTCTATTTACTACCCCCTTCTTGTCTTTCCAACTCTCTAGACCTGCCTTTTCGGCCACTTCTGCTATACCATTTAACCACCTTTTAATTTCCTCTCTTTTTATGGTGTAAACTTCTATCCACTCTACTCTCCTCTTCCCCCTCTCTATCCTTGTCTTCCCCCTCTCTAACCCTCACCCTAAGCTTCTCACCTTCTACCTCTCGTACCTCTAAATTATCCATGTTCTCTCTTCTCTCTTTTGCCCCCCCACCTTTCTTCAAGACCCTTTTCATCCTTATCTCCCTACCCATTTACATCTCCCTTCTCCTCCCCTTCTACCCTCCTACTCAATCTACTTCCTACTAAATCTCCTCCCTCACCCTTACTTATCTCACACTCCTTAGAGCTCTTCTTACCCCATTCTTCCTTCCCTCTCCTAACCTTTTTACAGTCTTCTCTTCTTTTTATAGTACCTCCTGCCATACAATCACCTTGGCCAGTCCCTGTTTTAGGCAACTAAGGTAGTAAAGTGGCATGGATTATGGAACAAGCTTTTGCCAGAATCCTTCCTCCATGTTGCTGCCTACCTAGATTCTGTGTGGTGGAGAAGCGACTTCAAGTCAATTTCCATACAGATTCTTGCCATGCTTGGCTTGGTAACATAGGCCGTGGCTTCGTCCAATAGCCATGGCTTGCCCAAGCAAAAGTATAAAGCTTGTTTATTGAATAGATGAAGAGGCAGTCTAGGTAGCGAGAAACATACCAGGGACTTCAAGGACTCCTCGAATGGAGAAAAATCAGGTGCCCACTTGAAAACGTGCATTGGGTAGCCTGCTATGTTCCAAGTACCTCAAAGCCAGAGTCTGAGAAAGTCATCCTCCTCCTTAAACTGTAACAATGTGTGTTTTCCATCATAGTTCACAATCTTCACCATTTGCTGAAGCTTTAATGAGGCCACGAAATCATATAGTGCTTTGTAATTTGGTCGGCCGTGGGAAAATTTCCATATGTGGGTGAACTTGTAGGCATTCGAAAGCTTCTTCATCTCCTCTGCTTCAAAAATAATAGCTAGTTCTCTATTTTTTGCATCAAACTTCGAAAAAAGGTGTGCGGTCTATTTTGAAGATGAAGAGAAGGATTTTTTATCAAAGAGAGAGTTGATTTTGTCCATTTTCAACTTTAGATCAAGCTTTTTTACTCAAAAATGGAGGGCTTCAGATCGAGCTTCAAATTGAGCTTCGGAAAGAGGTGCAACTTCAGAATCAACTTAATTGTCTTAAAGATAATCTATTTTTCTTCAAGTCTTTCATATGTAGTATCTTTTGAATGATATGAACCATATCATAAAATACTTTTATTTTGATATTACTAATACCAATAATTTTTAAAACATGATTATCAGCCTTGTGTACATAATCTTCTGAAATTGATTTATATTTATGGAACACTTCTTTTTGAGATGTCATGTTCCACGATACTCTTGTCTAGTAACTAGATATCAATAAACTACTTTCTACTTTAACTATTACTATTGAATTGCAATATAAAATGTAACCATAATTATTGATAGTTGTTACGTTGTCTTGAATATTTGATGACTCATCATTTTAATTCTTTTTTTATACCAACTATTTCTTTTGAAATATACTTTTTTTATAGTTGTTGCACTCATTATTTTTTTTTTACTTCTTGATTTTGATCTACCATTCTTCTGACTCTCATTTGAGACGTATTATGTTGATCTCTCTTACATCACCATCAAAGTTTTTACATGCTATGAACTTGCATGTTTGTCTTCCTTATTTTTGAGTTTGCTTTCTTCTTCTAAGATTGCAGCTACAATGTCAATGAAGACTAGGTAATCTACAAGCACACTATTTATCAGATTAAAGATAAGTTGATCATACAAATTATGTAGACTTTAAAGTAGAATCTCAATATGTAAAACTTCTATTTTATGACCTAATATAGTAAGTTGAGAAAATAAAATAGTCAAGGTATTGATATAGTCAGTTATCGTAGTGCATTCCATTAGTCAAAAAGTATAGAATCTATTCTCAAAGAAAATTTTATTATGATTAACTCTGTCTCATATAGTCCTATAAGAGTATCTCAAGATTTTGTTGTGCTATTTTTTTTGTCATATTAAATAGTACTCTATCTGCTTGTGCTAAATGTAGATTGATGATTATATTATTACTCATTTTATTCTACTTATCTTCAGCAACACGATAGGTCTTTTTCATTATATTTAAGTAATTATCTCCCTCAAAATTATCTTATTTTATATTTTCATAATAAAAAATTAGTCACGTTGATTTTTTCTACTTTAAATTCCACAACTATTCATTTTACTTATATAGTGAATAGTAGACAAAAATAATAATAACTATTTGTGCTAATATACAAAAAAAATTCTTAGGTAAACGAAAGAGTATACTACTCTTTTAAAAACTACAAATCTCCATCCTCATATCATCTTTTTGATAGAATTTTTCTAGATATGTATCAACTACAAAAATTAATATCATAAACCTCCATTTGATACTACTATTATAACTATAATACTCATATGAATACTTTTAAATAGAAAATTCAATTTTAAAAAAATAAAATAATAAAATAATAAAATAATAAAATAATAAAATAATAAAATAATAAAATAATAAAATAATAAATAATAAAATAATAAATAATAAAATAATAAAATAATAAAATAATAAAATAATAAAATAATAAAATAATAAAATAATAAAATAATAAAATAATAAAATAATAAAATAATAAAATAATAAAATAATAAAATAATAAAATAATAAAATAATAAAATAATAAATAATAAAATAATAAAATAATAAAATAATAAAATAATAAAATAATAAAATAATAAAATAATAAAATAATAAAATAATAAAATAATAAAATAATAAAATAATAAAATAATAAAATAATAAATAATAAAATAATAAAATAATAAAATAATAAATAATAAATAATAAATAATAAAATAATAAAATAATAAAATAATAAAATAATAAAATAATAAAATAATAAAATAATAAAATAATAAAATAATAAAATAATAAAATAATAAAATAATAAAATAATAAAATAATAAAATAATAAAATAATAAAATAATAAAATAATAAAATAATAAAATAATAAAATAATAAAATAATAAAATAATAAAATAATAAAATAATAAAATAATAAAATAATAAAATAATAAAATAATAAAATAATAAAATAATAAAATAATAAAATAATAAAATAATAAAATAATAAAATAATAAAATAATAAAATAATAAAATAATAAAATAATAAAATAATAAAATAATAAAATTATAAATAAAATATTAGCTAAATTAAGTTTGAAATTAAGATAATCTACATGAGGAAAAACTATACCAACCGGATTCCACTATTTATGAAAAAAATGCTACAGTTATATCAGAGTTTTGTTTTGAGATGTGGAGTACCTGCCGATGTTAAAGAAAGACGACTTAGCTTAGTATTAGAGCATCTCCAATAGGCTATCTAAACCTTCTATTTTAGCTATTTTACATAGATGATCTTTAAATTTTGTCTCCAAGAGACTAGTTATCACGCAAGCTATTTCTCATTGGCACAATTTGACTAGCTATTTCTAGCTAGGGCAAAGTTGATAGTTATTTCCACTTTATTTATTTTAAAAATATTTTCTTAAAATTATCCTAACCATGTGCACTAAACATTAGATAACCTAATAAATATTTTTTTTTTGCATAAATATGTATAACACAAAAAACAAAACATATTACAACTATTGGTTCAAATTTTAAAATTTTTTATTTCATGATTTTTGTAAATAAGATCGTTATTAAAAAAATAAAAAAATTAAAATTTTGATGACGTGGCTTAATATTTTTCGTAAACAAAAATTTGAGTTTTCAATTCAGCTTAAATAATTTTATAGTTTTTTTAAGTATAAATGATAGATTTATCATTAATTTAAAAATTATACATCAGTAGTATAATTTTATAGTGTTGTGTCTTTATTATTTTGTGTTTGTGTGTGTGCTTGTATGTGTGATTGTGTTTGTGTGTGTGTGATTGTGTGTGTGTGTGTGTGTGTGTGCGTGATTGTGTTAGTGTATGTAAATAATGGTACAAGTAATATATATATGACCGTTTAAAAATTAGTGTTTAAAATTTCAAATTTAAAAATTTTTGAATTTAATCAATATGACATTATGGTGATGATATGGTATTTTATATATTATTTTAAATCTCATTTTTTTAAGTTAGTTATAGTTAGTTGAAGTTATTAGCTAAGATAGATAGTATTGTTGGATTTAACTTAAAAAATTGAGTAGCTAAAATAGATAATATAATATTATAATATTTTTTAAGTAGCTATTTTAGAGAGTATTGTTAGAGATGATCATGGGTGATTATGTTTTTGTAACCCTAAAGTACTAGTTGTCGTTTTTTTTACATGCGTGCATAAAAATAGTTTTTTTAATATCACATTAAATTATAAAGTGTCATAAAATGTATTTTTTTTTTCGTTTAGCATATACTAAAAATTAAATATTTTTGAGCTTAGGTAAAATGAAATTTACTTCCCATAATTAAAAATTTTTGGATTTAAAAAATATATTTTGTTTCATTTTCAGAAAGAAACTCGGACATTTGACATTCTTCGTCGTCCCGTGAACGTGGAAGTGATACAGTTTATGACAAACACTTGCCAATCTCTCGCCATCCATCGTCCCACTCTCCCCCCACAATATGTTTTGTTTTCCAGTACCACCCCGTCCGTGAGACATTTATATTTTTTATTATGAATTGAAATGTACTGTGTTCACTGTCCAAAAATGCCATGGTTGGTGATTTCAGTTTCAAAACCTAGATTCCTGTTTAGAAAACTCAGTCTCCTTTCCGTCTCTTCCTTTGTTCTATCTGGATACCTGAATTCCAGTTCATCAAGTGAACTGTTCTCTTTCCGTCGCCTCAGTTGATATCAACGGAGCGTATCTTGTTCTTGCTTGTTCGAAAAACGCCATTTAGTTCTTTTCGGGCATGTAGCTCACTCGTAGCCTCGTATATTAGATCGAAATGAGGTCGATCTTAGACGAATCGGTTTTCGAAGTTAATCGAAGATTATTTTGGATTTAGATTGACTCATCTCTTCGGATCCTAAATGGTGAGACGCTATATCTTGAAGAAAACGAGGAAGAAGAATAATAAAGTAAACAAAGAAGATATAGCAGAGGATTGCTGCTTTGCCTGCAAAGATGGAGGATTACTTATGGTTTGCGACTACAAGTAAGTCTACACGTTTGTATATGTGTGGTGTTTGTTACTGTTTGAAAAAACAGTTATCAGGTTCAAACCGATACACCTGATTTAGAACCCTACTAAATCTCCGATGGACTTCTAGATTATTATTTATTAAAAAACTAAACATAGAATGAATATAGAACACAATCATAATTATATGTTCGTTTTCCATGAGAGCAGTTTCCACGTGAACATTAGATTTTTTGTATAAGTATTTATTGAGAATATTAGTTTTTTCTCAATTTAATATTATTTTATTTAGTTTTTTTATGAAAATATTTATTTGTTTCATATTTCAGTTGCATTTTGTTTTGCATTGTTCTCTTTTCTTGTTCCTCATGTTCCGTTCCTCATGTTCTGCATTGTTTGTTTTTATGTTGGATGCACAGCTTTGTTTTCATATCTGTTATATTCATGCAAGCTGGTGACTTTTTTTTAGGTCTCAATTGATTTTCTGTATTAATTTGGTAGTTTCATTATTGCTAGGAATTGCCTTAAAGCTTATCATCCACGATGTGCAGAAAAGGATGATTTGTTCTTGGAGAGTGAAGAGCGATGGAGATGCAGTAAGATTATTGTTTGATTTTTTAACTGTTCTTGAAATATGAGAGATTATAGGAAATAATTGCAAAATTTGATAAACATGATAAAGTAGATGTGTATAAATAATAAAATATTATGATTCAAGTATTTTTTACTATAGAAAATTCAAACCATTAAACATAGAAACTTAAGTAAAAAACTAAATAAAATCATAAACCTTACAATAAGATTAAAGCTAAGCTAAACATAGATAAAATATATATATTTTTAAAACTAATGTGTAAAAGTCTAAATAGTAAGCTTAAAATAAATAAATAAATTGAGGCCTCTCTAAGGTTGTGAAAATATGTGCTTAATGGTATGCTGTAGGAATGCAGACTATAATAATATAATATTAGTTTTATTTTAAATCTTTTTTTTTCATGATAAAGTTATTATTCACTTATATGTAATTTGTTTGATGATCGTGTCTCGTTGCTTGATTGTTATAATAGAGTAGTATGAGGAAAAAGTAAATACTTGATATCATTAAGAAAGTGTATGAACTGAAGTATCTCACAAATGATTATTTTTTAGAGGTGTCAAATGGGTCAGCCCGGTCAGGCCAAGCCCGGGCACAACATGCTACAGTGCTGTGTTTGTGCCAAGCACGACATGCTATAGTACCGTGCCTCGGCCCATTGTGTTGTTCCGGAATGTGAGCATAGCACGTGATCATGCACTGAATGTGATCAATATGAGTCGATGCCCAACATGCGAGGCTCGTATTGCCTCAAAAGGGCGAAGACCCGTGCCGTCGAAATTCTAATTTTTTTTATTAAAATTAGGGTTTTGTCAAACCCGAACCGACTGAACATGGCATTTTTTGGTAGCGGGTTTGTGCTGGGCCGACATGAAACATTAACAGTGCCTGGCTAGGCACAGCATGGTAGCATGGTTGAGTGGCTTAAAATTGGGCCGGGCCATGCCGGGCCAGCTCTTTTGACACCTTTATTATCTATCTTGATTGCTTAAATTATTGTAAAAATTCTAAGACATGATTAATTATTTTGATTGCTTAAATTATATTTGGTCTAATAATGGTAAAATAATTAATTTTTTTTATAAATCATAGAGTTGACTAGATGAGTTATATCGTATGTGATAGTCAAACTTTTTCAAGTTGTAGTAATCCAATTCTATCTCATGTTCATAATAAGAAAGATCAATATGTCATATGAGCTTCTCCAAAAAATAAAGAAAAAAATAATAATATATCTGTGTAAGCCAAAAGAAGTAACTACCTATGAAAATTTTGTAATCTTGACTAATGTTGATAGCTCCATATATATTTGAAATTTAGGTGGGTGCTACATATATATTTCATCCTTAAGGTAAATGTGTCAAATGAGTCGTGGTGGTATGTCTTAATTTTTTAGGCTCCCTTGGGAGATTTTTATGCTGGGAGATGAGAGCATTTTTGATTTTGATTAGAGTTGGAGTAAACTCGTGGATTGTAGTTTAGTTAGACTTGAGGGAGATTTTTTCTCATCGTAAATATAACTCTTATGTTGACATTGTCATATAATATTGTATGATCAGAATATTTAGGAAATATGATATTTATAATAAAATATTTAATATTCTTTTTGATAATATTTTTAATAATGAAGTAATTATTAATATGATTGTTATAATTATTAGAGATGAGCTATTATGTGAAATTTTTTTATTTTAGATATATGTGTCACGTAATTATTTTGATAGTACATGTGAAAATGAAAATTATTTCTCCAACATTAAAAAAAATTTACTAAAATAATTTATAACAGCTAGCATATAACAAGAATTTAGTAGTTTTTATTTGTCAACGATTTTAAAAAATAAAAAATTTTAAATTAATGCAAGACTATTTTCAAATTATATTTACATGATATTGAAATTATGTATTGACTATTACTACATGATATTTGATTATATTAATAATAAAAGTGATGAACTTATTATTGATATTTTTGATTGGAATATATGAATTTCTTTTATAAAAATTTTAAAGATTTTTTATAACATGATTAATATGTGTTTGTCTGTTTATACGCTTATTACTTGTATTATACTTAGGTCTATATGTAATATTAGTAGCAAATTATAAATATTAGTATCATATTTAAAATATTAGATTTTTATTTGATATCTTTATTATTTCTGTGTGTATCTTAAGCTTAAGGTAAAAGTGGTAGAAAATATTTTAATATATATACACATGTTTTTGAGTTAAGAATAATAATCTGAAAGTTTAATTCATGAACAATTAATAAATTTATTTATATATTATAATATTAGATATGATATAATTGTTAAGCTTAAGTATGAATATAAATATCATATTCGGAGATAATGACTTCTTCATCCAGTTAGTCAAAGGTAAATAATGGAGTCATTCATCAAATACGAGTGAATTATCGCAGCACTTAAAATATCAATTATTAAGGCATCTTATTTCATGATGATAATAAGAATTTGAATATTTTATTTTGATAAAAATTATTAGAATTTATATATTCCTGACTCATTCAACATTTAGTTTAACCTCGGAGCTTGCTTTTTCTATGATAATTTATTATTTTAAATGAGATTGAGATTGACTATATTTTATAGAGATATTTACAAGCATAAATAACTAAAAAGATTTGATGTTAGACATTTAGGATAAGATATAAGAGTTGCTGGTGGATGATTATTCATGGAATATGAAGATGATGATATTGAGATCACTTCTAGTGGTATTTGTAGATGCATACATGATGATGATCCGCATCTAAATCTGTATTATCATACTATAAATAATGATTATGATATATGTGATTTTTTATTATTTTTGTTCTTATGACACTATATTGTTATTATTTTTTTATTTTTGTTGATTATGTTTTTATATACTTATGATCTTATGTTTTATCATATGGTATATATGTGTATGCATGATGTATCATATTCTATTTTTGATTAGAGAATGAAATGCATTTTTTTATTTAGCACTTTTATTTTTTATTTGAGTCGTGTTAAATTTATTTAAATATAGTATTCTTAATAAATAAAAAATTAAAAATTTAAAATATTTTAATTGAATTTTTTCTCAAAAATTTATATGATTTGACATGACCCGGCATGATCTAGGATGACCCTGCACTACTTTGGGCCATATGGGTTGTGCTGGACCTGATGGTTTGGAAGTTGTTTTGTGCCGAGCCTGATTGTTTGGAAGCCGTGGAGTTTAGGGCATGACATGGTGGCACGGCTTGGCCTTATAGGTGGGGAACATTATATATATATATATATATATATATATATAATGTTGATTTTTTTTATATTTAAAAATATTTATTTTTAATAATTTTAATATGAGTTAATGTTAAAGATATTTTTTCCTATATTTTTACGCGTGAGAGTTGAGATTGACCTATGAATGAGATATAATATAGTCTCAAATTTTTTTGTTTAGTTGTCGTTATTTAAAATAAGGTCTATGTCATTTTCATTATAATTATTATTTTTAAAAATTTTAAAAATTTGAGTATGAACTAAATTTATTTTTTTTTTTTTAAATTATTTACGAAATAAATATTGGTGAAAAAATTCACTTATCTTGAAAAAATTCAGGTATGAATCCAAAGTTGTGAAATCGCAACTCCCCACCTATGAGGCTTGCATGCTAATAATAATTTATATGATTATATAATATTAAAATAAAAATTTTAAAAAACTACAGCTAACAATATAATAGTTTTGAGTTTTTAAAAAAAATAAGAATTAGAGAGAGAGAACATATTATAGTTTGAATGTAAACAATTATAAATATTGACTTTGTAATTGTATAAACATTTAAAAGTTAAAATATTAGTTTTTTTTTTTATTTTTTTGAGCAAAAAATATAACAGCCATTAGATTTATGTCCAGAATCATTGGATAGAAATCCAACAATTGATTTTCATTAAAATTTTTTTTTTTTTTATTTTTTTAAATGATATATAATAATGTTTATATTTGACATCAACACTGCCATGTAACCATGGCTGTTGGGGAGTTAGAGGATGTTGTAAAGATAACTTATAACCAGCATGTCTGACACTTCTAGACCCATCATGTGTGCACTAAATGTAGAGTATATTGAATAATTGACGTGCCCATGTCTTCATAGATCAATCACCAAAAATTTGACTTCTTTCATATAGAAATGTCACACACCATGGAGCAAGCGAAATCATTGTGCATGTGCTGCCAACACACGACACTAACATTGCACTCACTGTGAATCAACACTTCATTAACAATGTATAATTATTTGCGCTCACTGTTAGGGGTGCTAATGAGACGAGATAAATTGTGAGTTACTTAGATTTGACTTGGTTAAAACTTGACTCGAGCTTGACTCGACATATTCATGAGTTGTGTCGAGTAATTTGTAACTCAACTCGAAAAATTCACGCGAAATTCAAATATTTTTGTAAATAAAAATTAATAAGTTTTTTTTAAGTATATATCACAATTATAGGGGATGACATAAATAATATATCTCTATTTTTTTATTCTTAAATAATCATATATATTTTATTATATATTTAAAATATATTTATTCTAAAAATAAATAATTTTCTTTAAAGAAAAGATATAACAGAATAAAATATTATTTTATAAATTATATTAATAAATTAGTATTATAAACATAATAAATAAATAAATGAATATATATATATATATATATATATATATATATATTTCATATTCTATTAAAGTTGGATATATAATAATTAAGGATGCTAATGAAACGAGACAACTTGTGAGCTACCCGGACTCGACTCGATCAAAACTTGGTCAAAATTTGACTCGATCAAAATTCAACTCGAGTAAACTCGACTTAAGATTGAGCTCAACTCGAAATATTAATGATTCGATCGGGCTCGGTTGAACTTGAACTTGACTCGCATCATTAGCATTCCTACTCCCTGTGCACATTAACAGTGACAACTAATCCCACACGATAGCATTTCTTATTGTCGTAGCCACACACACAACACAATGCACATGATAGATCCATCATGCACTCTTATTGCACACTTTTTTGCAACTGCCACACACATTTTGTGGGTGTACGACATGTGTCTACTATTGCATCTATGCTAGCTTCTTCATGGATGCATACACGTGTGCATTGTGTTGTTATAATGCACACCCCTCTAGCAAACCATAGGTTTGCTAGATCTAACCATGGCTTGATACCTATTCCATGTAGAAAATTCAAGCTATTAAAATAGAATTTGAAATAAAAAAATCAATAAAATCATAAATGTACACTAGGAACAAATAAGCTATATTTTGGATTGAGGTAGCCAAGTAAAAATTATAATATTTACAATACTTAACTCAAAGATAAATAGTAATATTTACTATACTCATGATTAGTTTTGATACTCTTCCCTAGTATTAATTCAAAAAAATAATATAAATATACATTATTTTGCTTCTCTCATATTGATGTATGATTATTTGTATACTATGCATGAGCTGATAAAAATAAAGTTGATACTCTCACAAGATGAAATAATAGGTCTAACTATTTGATTAGCTTATTTAAAAAGTGGTTTATACTTTTTACCGAGGGAGACAATGAGGGAGTTTTTTAGTCAATGGAGGTCAGTGGGTAGGCTGGCTCACTTGAGGGTTTTTACAGATCATGCCCTAGGGTTCTTTCCTCTTATATTACGTTGAATTTCAAATTTATATATAAAAAAAATAAAACAATAATATAAAAGTACAATCTAAATTATTATATAATTAGCAAATATAATAGGAGTAGCTCACATATTGGATGGTTCCATAAAAAGCATGAAAATAAAATAAAATAAAATAAAAAGAATAAAAATAAAAATTGCAACATTCACTTTTGAAAATGATTTTTTAAATATTCATCTTTGAACAAGATTCCTAGTGATCCTTTTATTGTTAGTTCCTCGACATGGTCAATTTAGGAGAAAGTCTTGTGGGATTTCATTAAAGATTCAAGAGTCTCATAAGATACCTATCATTTGGAAAATGATGAAGTTGTTCAAACTAGCGAGTCTAGGTGTATAAAAGAATTTGTGCCAGTCGTAACTCTCATGAAGATAGATAATAAGAGTCTAAATGACATGAAATATGTTTATGCCAAGATTATAAATCTAAATATTTAAATATTTAGATATTTAGATATTTGAATATTTATATGTTGCATGTATTTTTCAAGTGATGCTAGAAATATTGTTTTTTATGGATATATTTCCTTTTTAATAGTTTTGTATTTTTTTTATTTTATTTTTTGAGGTACTTTTTTAGATGGGTTCCACTTAGAGATGTCAAATGGGCTGGGCTGGCTCTGCTCGGCACTGCATGCTACAGTGTCGTGCTCCGGCCCATCGTGCCATGCCGGCATGAGTGCAAAACACGCATGACCATGCACCGAACGTGGTCAATACGAGTTGATGCTTGACAGGCGAGGCTCGCCAACCCCTTAAAGGGCGAAGACGCACGGCGACGCACTTCGAAATCATAATTTTTTTAAAAAAGTAGGGTTTTGTCTGACCTCGACTGGGCCGAACCCGGTAGTTTTCTAGCAGTGGGTTTGTGTCGGGTCGGCACGGTACAGTAATACGCCAGACCAGGCACGACACGGTTGCTATACCATGCCGTGCCTGGCCTGGAATGGTAGCCCGGTTGGGCACCTAAAACTGGCCCATCCTGCTTGGCACCTCTACTTTCACTGCTGTAACTTAAAAGTATAATAGAAACTAGCTTGTGAATATCTTCACAAAAAATCCTAATGAATCTCTGATCACTCACTTTTCCTTAAAGCTTGATGTTAGAGCATATATGTACTAGCTTGGGAAAATCCTTGGCTACAGTTGTGTGTGTTTTTATTTAGTGGAGTGCTTCATTGTGTGTTCTTTGTTAATTATTTTATATATCTAATTGTATGCTTGCTTTCTTGAGGTTTTTATACTTATTAGTAAAAAACTTATCTTTCTTTCAATCAACATATCAAAATTTAGGATTCTATTTAAATGTCAATAAAAGCCAGGTACTAGTGCTTTTCTAGTTAAGCTTCTCTCAATTGCATCTAAATTTGGATTTGACACATCTTATAAGATAATTAATGTTACTACTAATTTTATAATTATATATTATTTATAATTTTTATATTGTATTTGATTGTCTCTTTCTTTCTCTAACTTTTTTTTTATTTTATCTTTTTTATCATAGTGAAGTAATTTACTGCTAGAAAATGTGCATCTATTACACCTACTCTTTTTTTGTAGGATTGGGTTGAAAAATGTTAGGGGGATTAGAGGGAGGGACACTAATGGGATTGGGAGGGCACATCAGCTATATATGTAGAATATATTTTTTCACGGTGAACTTGATGATGAGTTATGTATGGAACATTCTTCTAGACTTCGAGTAACATAGACATATATAATTTGTAGATATTGGAAGATATTGTATGATCTAAAATATTCATTAAGAGTTTGATTTGCAAAGTTTTTAAAAGTAATTATCTCGTTTGTGTTAAACAAATGTGTTATGATCTTTTTAATTTTCTCATTGGGGCACTGATAGTAGTATAATTTTTTTTGATTGTCTACGTAGATCATATTTTGATTATTAGAGATGAGTTGATAAATATTTAACTTAATAATATTATCTTGTCATATAGGAGATGTGTATTTGATATTCTTATAGAAGTTGTTTTTTTAGTTTATACTTAAACAAATATTTTTATTGTACATGTACTAACTTAATTTTTGATGCAACTGATTTAGCCAGCTCTACTGTTTATAGTTGAACGATAAGAAAGATTAATTATTTGATTATGATCAAATCATATTTTACACATTTAATAAGTATAATTAGTAATTTCTTAGATTATTCTTAATAATTTTATCTTGATGTAGCTCTTCACTTATTGAGGTATGTGAAAAAATTTTAGGATTTGAGATCTTTTTTTAGCGATCATGAGGACTTGAAGTAGATTGAGTATTCAAATCTGAAATGGGCACAACACGTACAAAGATGAGATATGTAGAGGTGTCCAACGGGACGTGTCGGGTCGGTTTGGCTTGTTTTTAGCCGGCTCGACCGTGCTTTAGGCCTTGGGCCAGGCATGGCACGGGCTTGTGGTATGAATCCGGTTGGTTCGGCCCAGTTGGGCCTAAACCCTAATTTAAAAAAAATTAGGGTTTTGCCGTTTTGGCGGCACGGCTCAGCAGTGCTGTGCCGCGCGAATCTTTTTCAACTTTTGCCGGGCGAGCCTTGCCCATCGAGCTCAATTTTTGCCGTTGAGGCGGTTTCTTGGCCAATGTCGAGATGCTGGGCCTGGCACGGCACAAGGCCAGGTTGGCCTCGGCACGCATGGCATGATTGGTGTCGTGGACAGGCACGACAGGGGTACGGGCACGAAAAATTTTCGTGATGGGCTGGCCCAAGCATGGCTGAATCATGCAGTGCCTCATGCCGGTCTGGGCTGGCCCGGCCCAGTAGGCACCTCTAGTGGTATGTAATAAAATTTTATATTTTATTTAAATACAATTTAATCTAATCTAAAATTAAAAGATAGATACTTATTTTGAGATATAGTTTAGTGGTAGAATTTATAACAATTAAGATAATTTCTTGTGAGATATCTTAGAAGTATTGCCTACTCGAGATGAATGAATATTTATTTATTTTTAATTATTTTTTAATGTGATTTAAAGACAATAAGACATATAGTCTCATTTCTGATGTTTGATGGGTGGATACAATATATAAAAATGGATTGCTTTTTTATTAGAGAGGATTCTTGATTAAATTATTACTACAACATATATTCAGTTAATTATTTGTTTTATTTTATAAGTACTTGTTTGTTTGATGGTTTTATTTAGGGAGGTATTTTATTTTTTTCTGCATTCTATTCTTAAAAAAAATACTTGATTTATAGGCTAAGATAAATTTTTTTTCATGATTTTTTATTTCAATATCTTTTTTAAAATGTTTTGTTATTCAGGTGTATATGATTGTTTACATGCCATTATATGATTGTTTACATGCCATTCACTTAGCAAATACTCATTAGTATTGTTCATGTGTATGAGGTTTTGTACAATTTGTTTCATATAATTTAAACATTCTAGTGATTTTTATGTATACTGCGTTATTGTATGCATTGATAAAAAATATGCTACCTATCATTAAGTTTCTCTTAGTTATTATTATATCTAATTATCTCATTTTTTTTATTGCTCCTAAGTAAAATACTTTTACTTAACATGCTTTATACTCTTAGGTGTATAACTGCAAATCAAATATCTTATTATTTTGTTGTAGAGGTCAACTCTTTTGCATAGTTTTTTTATGGAGGCTAATTATTTCAATGTCAATATTTTTCTACATTTATTGGTGATAAATTTTCTTCATCTTGTATAATAATATTATTGATCTTATTTGTCGTCGTTATACACATGATTTATTGCATCGTACAATAATTATGTGCATAATAAAATTCACCACATGTTAATCTTATGTGTATTATTGTCCGCATCATATAATTTTTTAAGTTGATTGCATATTAGTTTTATTATAATAAATTATAAGATCTTATTGTGTTGATTGGATAACTATGAAATTATGCTTATAATTTATTTTATGTGCAAGTTGCCTTGCATGACAATGTTACACATAGAAAAGAGAGCGGTGCGTGATCATGTAGTAGAGATATATACATTGATATTAAAATCATATAATTCATGATTCGATTTATGATTTAAGAAGTAAATGATTCGACTCTTTGAAAGAATAAAAAATATGCATGAATTTAAGGTTGAATTGCTGAATTGTGAATCAATTCACATGAATTGATTTAATACTGATTCTCAAAATACAAGATTCTCAAAAAATTTAAAAAATAAAAAATTAAAATACTAAAAAAAATTACTAACTATAAGAATTAATTAATGTGGAAAAAATAATTCTAACATTTGGTATTAGGAATTTAACGTGAAAAAGTAACGAAATACCAAAAAATATCACAAAAATAAAAAATAAAATACGATAAAAATATTGTCAATCATAAAAAATAGGAATTAATTAACGTGAAAAAAAAATAAAAAAAAATTTAATTCACAATTCGATTCATGATTCTCATTTAACTAATTAAGCATTTTCATTCTTGATTCGAATTTTGATTTAACAACTATGAATATAACAAAGAGGTAAAGACTAAGTTTTTCTACAATGGTTTTCTTTTTTTATCAAATTAATATTAATTTTTCTGAATATTTTTAAAATTGATTAATTTTCTTGTGTATTTATTACAACATTACTCATTGTTTATATGAAATCTATATTTTTTGGTAGTTTTATATTTTTTTGGAGCATCCAATTAGGCTTGTAGTATTATTAATGATACTTGCATTGATATTTGTTAATGTTAGGTCGAGTAGGTATCTTTTATCTTGAAAAATTGTGTGACAACACAGTCAGCAAGATCTACATCTTCATTCATCTCAAAATTAAATAACACATTAATTAAATTAATGAAGAAATGTGAAATATTATTCAATAATAGTGTTTTCATAATTTATTAAAGAGTTAGTATTTTCAGTAAGATCGCAAGAGAAATCAATGTTATAATATATTTTGTCCAAACCATTGCAATTGGCAAAGTTTATTTCTCCATTGATGTATGCGATCACTGTTATTAAAATTATATGATTGATGATTTGATTCTCGATTTGATTCACAATTTAGGGGGTAAATGATTCGACTTTTTAAATAAATCGAAAATATGTATGAATTGAAGATTGAATCGTCGAATCACGAATCGATTCATATGAATCGATTTAATACTGATTCTCAAGGGACCAAGATACTTAAAAAGCTACAAAAATAAAAATTAAAATACTAAAAAAAATTTGTAACTGTATGAATTAATTAACGTGGAAAAAACTAACTATAATCTTTTTTATTACGAATTTAACGTGAAAAAATAATGAAATATTAAAAAATTATAAAAATAAAAACAAAAATATAAAAAAAATTGTTAGATGTAGTAAATAGGAATTAATTAACGTGGAAAAAAGTCACAAAAAATTTAATTTACGATTCGATTTAATCATTGATTCTTGATTTATTGATCGAGTATTCTGATTCTTGATTTGAATCTCGATTTAATAATTATGTATACGATCATGATATTCGTTTACTTGAAGGAATGATTTTGCCCAATTTCACATGATTGATGATTTTTAGTCAAAATCTTATTTTTTGCTAAACAATTAGAAAACATAAAATTGGTCTAAAGTATTTTGTAATTCTATTCGCTTGATATTATTGTTGTTGGAGCAGATTCAAAGTATGAAATATAATAAGTATGATGAGCCTTTGAATAATGCGGAGTTCTCTTCACTAAAAATTTAAAAATAATAATTTTGTCGTGATTTTATATATATATATATATATATATATATATATATATATATATATATATATATATATATAACTCATTTCATAGAGAAACAAGGTCCTTTATCATAAAATAATAATTTTCAAATTTTAATGGATACGACGATGTCGAAGAAAAATTAATTCTTCTACGTGATATTGTAGGGATGCTTGATATTCTTGATATTAAAGATCCAAAATTGATGATTCTTTCTTAAAGTACGAAGTGCCACAAATTTAAGTTTTATGAGATTTGACTTTTTCAATAAGTTTTATGAGATTCTCATAATTTGTAAGAAAATCAATGGTAATATAAATACCCAAGATTTAATAAAATTATAAATTTACTTTTGAAGTAATTTCTGTTTTAGAATAATCCATATTGATAATATATTGTAAAACTAAAATTACTAACTCAGAATAAAATTGAAGAGGAGTTTGTTTTATTTTTTGTGCATCTATATAAAGTGGAGGACAAATAGAAAATTAACAAAGAGAGAGAGAGAGAAAATGAGAGAGAGAGAGAAATAAGAGAAGTTCCTTTGTCAATGATTTGCATAGTAAGATGGACAACACTACTATGTGTTTCCCAAGTAATCTTTCGTTTGCTGTGATATTTTTATACTCATTTTTCTCATCTTGTATGACATGCATGATCCGCTGAGTTTGCAATATCACCAGACTTGCTTGTCTCATACAATCAAAATATGTGATCTGATTACACAACTTCTTGGATTGTAATTAGAGGAAATTGATAAAAAAAAATAATAAAAAAATAAAATTAAAAAAATAAAAAAAAATAAAAAAAATTTCAGAAAAAAAAGAAAAAAAGAAAAAAAAAAGAAAAAAAGAAAAAAAAAAAGAAAAAAAGAAAAAAAATGATAAAAAAGAAAAAAAAATGATAAAAAATAATAAAGAATAATTAAAAAATGATAAAAAAGATAAAAAAAATTGAGGAGATTATTGATCTTGAGTATGTAGGTTGCTACCTAATCTGTACAATTCACTTGATTGACTACTCGGCTCTTAAAAATCATGGCTCCTTTCCATGATTTTCTTATACTCATTATTAGATGAGTTTTCAATATTTTATAGTTAAATTTTAGGTGATAGGTAGTTTCTCAAAAGATTAGAGTTAAATCATCGAGCAATCTAATTTATTTGAGGCAACCTGAGAGATACCATAGAGATCTCATTTTGCATAAATAGGCAGTCGATGAGATACCAGAGAGATCAAAGAACATATTTATGAAAATCTCGAAGAGATCTCATCTTATTTTGTTTTTCTCCAAGCTTGATATTCTGAATCTTTAGGTATTAGCTTGAGGGGGCGGGGTATTGTAGTTTCAAATTGTTTACATTTTTTTTTTTCACTTTTTTTTTTTGTTTATTTTTTATGAGTTATTGATTTATAGATCACCATGTAGTCGAGATAAGGCTCGATTGACGGCGATGGCGATTTATAGATATTTTAAGCTTTAAGTTTTATCATAATACAAAAAAAATGTGCTTGGCGAGACAAGTAATATAAATATTTTAAATGAAAAAAAAAAAAATTGCTATTATATAATTGCCGAGCGAAATTATAAATATTTGGCATGTAATTAATGAAATGCATGGAGTATGCCTCGTGGTAGTTGGGTTGGCTGGATGTGGGACCTGGGCTGCTTGCGTTCCCCCCGGGCCCGTGCAGTTAGCCCAAGGCATAATTGGACCGAGGCCCGAGGGTCCCCACCCATCATAAAAAAAAGACGCACGTGCATAAAATGTATCGTATAAGTGCCGGCAGTTTTCCATTTCCGAGTGAACTATCATACGATTTGTGTTGTGATTGGACCATTTGTGTCGTATTCTTGTCTTGTTCATGATGTAAAATTTGAATTTCAGAGTGGCATTGTTGTTTTATTTGCAAGAACACCGCAAAGTTTTACTGCTTTTGTTGTCCAAAAGCTGTGTGTGGGCGCTGTCTGTGTGATACGATGTTTGTTGTATCCAGAGGGATAAGAGGATTCTGCAACCACTGTCTGACGATAATTGGGTTCATAGAAGGATTCAAGGTTTCAGAGTTCGATCTGGTGCGTACTCCCTCCATACTGTCTGGCTTGATTTTAAAAAAAAATAATTACCATTTTTTTTTAAATGGATCCGGGCTGGGAGGTCACTGGCCAAGTGGACCATGCCAAAGGGCGAGGCAGGCGGGTCTGGCCCAGGTCCAGGAATGGTTCGGACTGTGGCGTGCTGGGCTAGCCGCGACTCAGTCATGCTCCCCGGCACACTTGATGCCTTAGTGCTCAAGTGCGTGAATCATTATTGCCTCCGCAACTAAACACTTGAGTGCGCCTTGGTTAAGAGTAAATTTTAAAATAATTACATCATCATTATCATCAATATTAAACTGTGATATAATTGAAATTTATCATATAAATTTAAGTTATATATATATATATATATATTTGTTTTCTTTTATTATATTCATTTAAATTTTTAATGATCTATATTTTTTCTATTTTTTAAGAATATATTAATTTAATTTTTTAAAATTTGAGTTACGTATGATTTTTTTTTCACATGCCTAATTTTTAATTCTTTATTTTTTATTTTTATATTTGTAAGCTTTCTCACATATTGATTTAAAGATAACATATGTTAATTATAATTTCCTTATGATTTCTCATTTAATCAGTCATCATAATATTATTCTCGTTTAAATAAATAATATTTTTGAAGTTCCTATGATATTCAATCTGTTTATGTTTGTGTAATCGTACTATGAAATCAACATATACCTAATTTTTAATTTTGTAATTTTTAATTTGATCATTTTGGAATTTTATTTCATATTCTTTTTATTATATATATTTTAATTGTGACTATCTTACGAATATTACTTTTTTTTGGTAGCCAAAAATTTTGAATTATAAAAAAAATTTGTCTCAATTGTTTTGTGTTATTTTCTTTTTTAATTTGTTAGATATTTTTGTTATTATCATCTTGATCGATTAAGTTTTATTCTAATTTTTATATATATTTTTTATTTTTATAATCCTAATTTTTATAGTTTTTTACACAATTTCTTTGAGGCTTATTTTTAATTTTTTTTCTCCTTTCTTTCAATTAGTCCCTTACTTCCCGACATGTATGCTAGTGGGTCTGTGTTGGGTATGACTAAATTACTTTAGATGATTTTCTCACATCTTTCATTTCTATTAATAAGTATTTGAATTTTTTTATCTAATAATTTAATTTTTTTCTTTTATATTATTATCTTTGCTATGCTAATTACTTGAATATGTTATTTCTTGGTCCATTGATATTCACTTTCATACAACTTGGTTGATCGCACAACTGTTCAATAAAATATTTTTTTTAATTTATATGGTACTCGTCTATCATAATGAATCTCATATGTAGCTCTTCATGTAGTTCATCTAATCTTAATTGTATGTGATATATCATCGTAAATCTCTTCGTGTTTACTTAATGAAAAGTTTGGTTTTTGAAATTATTGATAATTAATACTTTTTGATCTCTCATTTTGCTTATCACATCATTATTATTTGTAATGTGATTACATTTATATTTCAAGTATTTCATTTTATTACGACTAATCCTAAACTCTCTGTCTCAAGTGTAATTTTTCAAATTTTTAGTTATCTACCTTGAGGTGTCAAATAGGCAGGGTGGCCCGGGCATTGCATGTAGAGGTGTCAACCGGGCCGGGCCGGCACGATTCGGCCATGCCTGGGCCAGCCAGGCACGGGAATTTCCCTTGCCCGGGCTGGTGCCATGCCCAGCCCGGCATAGCACTGTGTCCCGTTAACACAAAACCAATTTTTTTATAATATTAGGATTTTGGGCCTGTCGAAATCTTATTTTTTTAAAAAATTAGGGTTCGGCCTGCCGCGAGCTGTGCGATGCCTCGCGGTGAATCTCTAGTTTTTTTTATATTAGTGTTCACCCCGATCGAGCCGAACCCTGCGGATTCGTGCCCTGGGCCCGTGCTGGGCTAGGCACTGCACAATACAGTAAACGTGTTGTGGTTGGCCTGGCATGAAAGCACGGTCAGGCCAGTTAAAAATGGGCCGGACCGGCTTGGCACGCCCCGTTTGATACATCTAATTGCATGGTTTGGAATCATGCTACGGGTCGGACATGGCTGACCTTTGACATGGTTAGTGCCGTGCTGGGCCGGCATGATCTGTGTCTCGTGCTGAGCTAGGCATTGTTTGTGTGTCTGGCCCGATGGCATGGTAAACCAGCCCAGAAGACCCAGTTTCTTTTTTTTTTAATCTAATTAGAAAAATTGGGTATGATCTGACAAGTCTAGGCACAACCCGGCATGACCCTGGTATGAGCCAGACCAACGGGCCGTGCCGGGCCTGCACTTCTCAAGTGGCCTGATTGGGCGACCAAAAAATGGTCCGGTCTGGCCTGTTTGACACCTCTATATCTATCTAATTCTTGTTTAGTTTCATCAACCAATTTTTTTCCTAATATTTATTTCTATGTATTTCTAAAGTGATATAAATCTAAATTGATTATTTGAAATATTTATTTTTCCTCTTAGTCCGTGCTTATTTCTTTTTTCATATTATCTAAGACTGTGAATTATGTCTTTGATATCTTGATAATTATTATGATCTTAAATATATATTTTTTATTATTGTAAATGATAAATATAATGTCTTATCTCTATTCATTCTATATATAGGTGTCAAATGGTCTGAATGGCCCGGGCTCACCCTGATGCATGACATGCTATGGTATCGTGCTTCGGCTTGTGCCGGGCTGACCCCCGGCACGAATCATGCCGTGTCAGGCATGCGGCACGACATGAGTGATTGGCACTTGGGCACGGCGGCGTGGCACCCAAAACCCTAATTTTCTAAACAAAGGCCCGACCCGACCAGAATCCGCTGGCTTGAACTTCCTTGAACCGCCCCCAACCCAGGCGACTTTTGGGCCGTCGTCCGTGCTCGGCCTGCCCTCCAAGGAATCGTGCCGTGCCAGGCACTCCTTGTCAACCCAGTTAGGCCCAAAAAAATAAGCCGGCCCGGCCCGGCCCGGCCTGTTTGACACCTCTAATTCTATATGTTCTTGGCGTTTTATCTTGGCTACCAGCAGGCATTAGGGGTTTTCTGTCATTTAATTTCTTTAGAACTTTTCTGGTCTCCATTAGTTTTATCTTGCTATAATGTTTTTAGTTATTTATTATCATTGATATTCAAATGTGACTTCGTGAATTTATTTAAATGTTCATAAAAATCTACAAGTAATCTCTTTGACTTTTTTATTTTTATTATAATCTTATTGTTTTTATTCTCAATATATTTTATGTGACTCTGGCCGAAGAAGGAAGAAGACTTGTTATTTGCATTTTTTTTGTTTTTGTTTTCGGCTCCGCGTCTTCTGTTGCAGGAGAAGATAGACTTTGATGACCAAGGCACATATGAGTTTCTGTTCAAGTGTTACTGGGAGTTTATCAAGCAAAAAGAGAAGATAAGTGTGCCGCATGTTCGTTCCGCCATAGAGCTCTTGAAAATGGGAAAGAACTGCAGATGTGATTCCGACTCAAACGATGACGCTTGGGAGGCGAGGGAAAATTTTAGCGACTCCGAAGCGGAGAATCAGTTCCTTTCCGACTACGGCGATGATAGCTCGGGAGATTCAGAACAAGAGAAAAAGATAAGCTCGAGGAGAAAACATCCCGACTCAACGGGAGAGTTCACTGGGCGGGGATCAAGGCGTCTTTTTGATTTCCTTGCTTCCATCGGCAAGGACACCTCCCACGAGTATTCTCTCTGCGATGTTACCGACATAGTCACCGGCTACTGTCGAAAAAACATGCTGTTCCACCGAGAGAAGAAGAAGAAGATAATCTGTGATTCAAAGCTGCAGCGTCTTCTCGGGAAGAAGTCTGCGAGCAAGAACAGCTTGTGCAGCCTTTTGGCCTTCCATTTTTCGGGTAATTTCCCGCACGACGCCGTGCGGGGTGAGGATCGGAGCGTGCCGGCTGCCTTCAAACGGCAGCGTGCCTCGTCTCCGGGCGGAAGAAGAGATGTTATTCTACGCCTCCAGAAGTGCTCCTATGCTCGCATCAATTCTCACAATGTAAGGCTCGTGTACTTGAGAAGAAGCTTGGTGGCGGAGCTGTTCAGGGAGCCCTGGAGTTTCGTCTCCAAAGTTACTGGAAGTTTCGTGAGAGTCAAATTTGGTCCGTCCGACAGTTTCCGAAGGAACTCTCATCAGCTCTCGCAGGTGACAGGTAACATGCGCCCCCCCCCCCCCCCCCCGTCCCATGCCTTCGCCACGTCAGCTATTTATAATCTGGAATTCACAGGCATAAAGAATGTTTCTTTGGATTCGGATACAGTTCTTCTGCAAACCTCGAATAAACCACAGGGCATACCTTTTTCCGAGCTCTCAGATGGGGATTTCTCTGAGGTAAGCACCTGCTGTTGTATTCTTATCAAAGTAGCTCACATTAAATATGTGTCTTCAATTTTGGCTTAGTTATTGCAACTGATTTCACATACAATTCGATTATATTTCTCATCGAGTGACACAAAAACAAAACAAGAGTGTGGACGTTGTAATAATCCAACATAAACACTACGCAAACACAAAGCACAAAAATACCATAATTGTTCTTCGCCAGAAGTATTGTGGAAATCATTGTGTTGTCTGCAGTGACCATCCATCACAGGAACCACCATGGAAACTAAGATGAGAACCATTGGAGAGCCACCAAACCACCATAGACACCTCTGCTTTACTCTCGCAACCACAATTTGCACATTTACGAAATCAAAAACTACAAGGTGTCACTTTGGCAACCTTCCAGAGTGCAGCACTATCATTACTAGCACCAATCATTGGCACACACAGTCACCAGTACTCATGCTCCACTCTGAATTTGCCGATACATATGCTCTTACATCATGTTGCAAGATGAATCCCTTAGGGTTCCAGCGACTGTCAAGGATAGAGAGGAATGAAGAGAGAGAGAGAGAGAGAGATAGAGAGATGATAAGATCACACTCAAGGCGATGAGCTATTCTTTTATTGATTTTTTTTAACATTCATAAAAATTCATGTTATTCTCTTGAGATATAATACTTGTTAGGTGTATTGTTTTCTTTTTTTACGCATGACTTCATTAAGATGAGATCATGCAAGGATACAAAAGTGACATTTGAACCTTACTCCTATATATTTTGTAGAGTTATTATATGCATCGATTGGTACAGAAAAAACTGATTTTAAAGAATTAATTTTCCTTTAAAAATGGATCTTCTAATTTAGATGAGGCTTTAATTAACCCCCAAGTCTATTGTAGTTCAAAAATATTTATTATTTTTTTGTAAATATTTTAATTTTTCTTAATGATACTAAGATATTTTTTTATTTTTCTTATTTTACTTATTCTTCTTCTTATTTTTATTATTCTTCTTATTTTTTTTATTCTTATTCTTTTTATTCTTCATATTTTTCTTATTATTCTTATTTTTTATTATTTTTTCTATTCTTCATATTTTTTTTAATTTTTTATTTTTATTATTATTATTTTTATTTTTTTATTTTTCTTTTTTTTTCCTTAGTTTTTTTTTTTATTTTTTTTATTCTTTTTTTATTCTTATTTTTCATAACATTTTTATTCTTATTTTTATTATTATTCTTCTTATATAATCTTTTAAATGTATTATCTATTTCAAAATGTCATCGAGCAGTGATGAAAGAGGAGATATGTGACATCTAATTTTGGAACTAGTACATCAACATTTGGTAGAGCCTTACTAGTTGTAAGTGGATGTTTGGTGTGATGATCAGTATTGATGATAAGATAGATTGCTTGAAAATGAGATTTGTTGTAAGCTGATTAACTTAGATTTTTAAGCTGATTATTAGAATATCTTCTCTTTAGTACCTAAAATAGTGTTTGTTCATATACTTACATCATTGGTAGCTTCCTACATATGGGTGATATGTTGATTAGACATAAATAATAATTTTCTTCATGATGATCTTGAGGAGAAGATTTATGTGAATCGATCGCATGTTTTTTAACTTTAGGCAAAATGCTTATATAAAGTTTGTAGACTGCTAAAAGTTTTATACAACCACAAATTGCCATGGAGAACTCGATTTGTCAGATTTCTAGTTCTTATTAACTTATTTTATTAATATAATTATGTTATAATTATTTATTTTGGGATACATATGATAGATTTATTATATTGTTTCTTTATATGAATAAAATTTTGATTATTAGAGGTAATGAATTGAGAATCATCCTATATATTTCAGATGAAATATGTTGAAAATAGAGGCCTGGCCCGGCATGGGCCTGTCACAGTTCAGTAGTGCCCGACACGGCATGCCAAAGTGTCGTGCTGGCCTGTCGTGCTGTGCCAGGCACGTGGGGCACTGCATGCATAATCACGCACTAAAAGTAGTCAATATTAGCCGACGCCCTATAAGTGAGGATCCCCGAGCCCCATAAGGGGCGAGATGGGCGGTGGCGAGCCGCCAAAGCCCTAATTTTCTAAAAAAAATTAGGGCTTTGTCCGACCCGGGCTGAACCCAGTGGTTTTCGGGGCCACGTGCCTGTGCTGGGTTAGACTTCCACAGTAATCATACCGGGCCAGGCACGCTTGCCCGATTGGGCATCCTAAAATCGGGCTGGGCCGGCCCGACCTGTTTAATACCTCTAGTTGAAAACATTTGATATTTTCTTAGGATCCAGGTGATCTAAGAACTAATTTCCTAGAAATTAGTCCTTAGATTATCCTTCATCATCTATATTCATTGAGCTAGATACTAGTCTTTATTTAATATGTGCATCCCTTTTGACTCGACTATATATAACTGAATAATAAAAAAATTAATTATTTAATTATTACCAGATGAAATATAATTTATCCAGTAAGTATAATTAATTATTTTATAAATTTCTAAAGACAAACTCATTTTTATGCATCTCTTTGCATATTCATGATTCATACAAGTGATGTGTATGATCATCACAGTTTGTATTATTTATTGATGATACACACACACACACACACAGTCATAATATTGGTTCATGGAAAAGTATTAAACAAACAAGTCTCTAGATTCTATGTAAATGAAGAGAATAATCTATCTCAGAGATTAGATTATTTGCATAATTTATATTCATACAACACATTCGTTAATCGATATTCTTTTTTAAATTATTTTGGAGGATCGCATATCACTTATTTATTTATTTATAGGGAAATCATTATCTTGTATTTATGTGTTGGAGATCATGACGAGTATGTAAAGGCAATCTTATCTGACTCGGGTACTCCATTTAAACACACTATAAAATGCATAAAGAAATCAAAATGCAAACACAATTCTTAAATATTAGTAATAGAATTCAATTCACAAATGTTTTGTTATATGTGTGTGTGTGTTTGTGTATATATGTGTGTGTGTGTTTGTGTATATATGTGTGTGTGTGTTTGTGTATATATGTGTGTGTGTGTTTGTGTATATATGTGTGTGTGTGTTTGTGTATATATATGTATGTGTTTGTGTTGTGTATATATGTGTTTGTGTATATATGTGTGTGTGTATGTATATATATATATATGTGTGTGTGTGTGTATTAGAGGTGTCAACCGGGCCGGGCCGGCCCGGCACGGGAAATTCCCGTGCCCCGGCTCGTGCCTTGCCCGACCACGACACAATAGTGTCGTGCCTAGGCCAACCGGGCCTCGTGCCATGCCTGTCCTGGCACAGTACAGTGGCTTGTCGGCAAGTTATCGTGCCGAAATTAATTTTTTTTTAAATTAGGGTTACGAGGGTTGCTGAAATCCTACTTTTTTTTTAAAAAAATTAGGGTTTCGGGCGCTCCCAATTATTATTTTTTTTAAATTAGGGTTTTGGGTGCGCCGAAACCCTAATTTTGTTTAATTTAGGGTTCGGCCCGACCTAGCCGAACCCGGCTGATCGTGCCGCAGGCTCGTGCCGGGCTGAACCCCCACAAAACCATGCCGGGCCATGCACGACACAGTACAGTAATTGTGCCGTGCCTGGCCCAGCACGAAAGCACAGTCGGGCCTGAAAAAAATGGGCTGGCCCGGCCCGACACGTTCCGTTTGACACATCTAGTGTGTATGTGTGTGTAAATATATATGTGTGTGTGTATGTGTATAAATAAATAGATAAATAAATAAATATATATATATATATCTAATGAGTTTTAACTAGTAAGATATTTTTTATGATATTTTTTATATATGTCCTATGCCATCAAGTAAGATATATAAACATGCTTCTATATTAGAATTCAACACAAAATCTATCACAGAAATCCTTATATTTTATTTTCAGACGGTGAATGTATTGTTTGATATCTTTAATGCACATGCAGGAAGAGTGCATGGATCTGGGTCAACAAGTAAAGGACGGCTTGGTTGAAAGGCCCACGATGGTATGCAGTTTGGTTCATTATTTCCGTCTCCCCCTCCTAGCTCATCACATATTATCCCTCGGACCCCTACATATGAGCCTCGGGGCCCAGGGTTAAGGACCTCGCCCCCCATCACAATGGGGTAGAGAGTGTTTGGCAGACACCCAGGTTATGTATTCAGCATCCCTATGCATCAAAGTCACGTCCTATGTGCTGGACGGTTTTGCCCTTTTGCCAATCGGACCATAGCATAGTAACAAGTTAATGGATTCATTATTTATTGGTGCTCTGTTCTTTCACAAGCGAAAAACTTTTTCCAAAGGGGGTTCAGAATGCAGTATGCTTAATTAACATGGCGTTATGTAAATCTGACTGATATAATTTTTTGTGATTGGCAGCTGGAATTCACGGAGAAAGCTAGGTGCCTCCATGAGATTTTGACAAGGAATGTAAGAGTTACTTTCCCAGCTTGAATCAATATCACGATTGTCTATTTAGTTCTTAAATAGTAAAAAAAAGTGCCTGCTTGTTGTAATTTGTAATAATGATATAGAGGGAGAGGGGAGAGAGAGAGGGAGAGATATATAGAAGGAGTGAGGGGGGAGAGGGAGAGAGAGAGAGGAGAGATATATAGGAGAGAGGGGGGAGAGGGAGAGAGAGAGAGGAGAGATATATAGGAGAGAGGAGGGAGTGGGAGAGGGATAGAGAGAGGAGGGAGAGGGAGAGGGATAGAGAGAGGAGGGAGAGGGAGAGGGATAGAGAGAGGAGGGAGAGGGAGAGGGATAGAGAGAGGAGAGAGATATAGAGGGAGAGGGGGGCGGAGAGGGATAGAGAGAGGAGAGAGATATAGAGGGAGAGGGGGGCGGAGAGGGATAGAGAGAGGAGAGAGATATAGAGGGAGAGGGGGGGAGAGAGATAGAGATAAGAGAGAGATGAGAGAGAGAGAGAGGGAGGGGAGAGGAGAGAGAGACAAGAGAGTGTGTCTCAATCAAGGTAGATAGAAAAACAAAAGTAGGAAATTCATGTGGTGCACACTCTAGGAAGAGAGAGGGATAGAGAGAGGAGAAAGATATAGAGGGAGAGAGGGGGGAGAGGGATAGAGAGAGATAGAGATAAGAGAGATGTGAGAGAGAGGGAGAGAGAGAGATGAGAGGGAGGGGAGAGGAGAGAGAGAGAGAGATAAGAGAGTGTGTCAATCAAGGTAGATAGAAAAACAAAAGTAGGAAATTCATGTGGTGCACACTCTAGGAAGAGAGAGGGATAGAGAGAGGAGAGAGATATAGAGGGGGAGAGGGGGGAGAGGGATAGAGAGAGATAGAGATAAGAGAGAGATGAGAGAGAGAGAGAGGGAGAGAGAGAGAGAGGAAGAGAGGGAGGGGAGAGGAGAGAGAGATAAGAGAGTGTCAATCAAGGTAGATAGAAAAACAAAAGTAGGAAATTCATGTGGTGCACACTCTAGGAAGAGAGAGGGATTGAGAGAGGAGAGAGATATAGAGGGAGAGAGGGGGGGAGAGAGATAGAGATATGAGAGAGATGAGAGAGAGAGAGGGAGAGAGAGGAAGAGAGGGAGGGGAGAGGAGAGAGAGATAAGAGAGTGTGTCAATCAAGGTAGATAGAAAAACAAAAGTAGGAAATTCTTCATGTGGTGCACACTCTAGGAAAAGTTGTCATACCAAAGAGAGATATTAGCTCCTATTTATAGATCAAAGACTGGGTGTAGTATAAAATATTTAGGGTTGATGTGAGAATGTGCAGGGCGTTCATGTGTGGCGTGGACATGACAATTGTAACATGTGCATAGTGCGTGTGAAGGTGAAAATATGTCCAGAGTGAAGCGTGGATGCCATTGTGTGTGTATGAAGTAACGAGTAGGCATTAGTGATGATGTGGCACACTATTTGTTCTTAGGAGAAGGGGGGGTTCTGTGCATGCACATATATCAGCCTGATGTGATCATTTAGTTTTCAATATTTCACTTTTTTGATTATTATTCTATTTTTTATTTCATCATTATATTGAAATAAAATAAATTAAAATGAGGCCTTTTAATATTTGAGAGTCAATAGATAATTAGAGAGAGAATTATAATTTATTTAAAAAAATAATGAATTTTACACAATTCTAAAAAATTTATTAATTTTAAGAAAATTTTAAATAGTGAAATATATAAAAAATATTTCTATTTTAATTTCCTTTTGGGTAATTATCAATACCCACCCATCTTTTTTAATAATTTAAATATTAATACTTAAGTTCATTTTTATCTTAGTGGGTTTTTTACTTTGTTGAATGAAGAAATTATGCTTTAGCGTCCCATAATTAAAATAATTTAGCTTTATGATATGTATATTTTTTACTGTAATTTTTAAATCAATAATTAAGTTTTAGTGGTCCATAATTAAAATTATGCTTTAGTACACTCAAATATATAAACCCCATTCCATTTTTAACCTCACACCACTAGAAAATAATTCATGTTAGCTAAATATATGCAGAACCAAAAAAGCTAGAATAACACACTTCTTCTAAAGCAGCGACTCCTCTTTTAATATTAATTATAATAATCTCATTGTATGCTATCTTTTGTATCACGTGACTTATAAAATATCATATACATGCAGTACCAGACTATTGCCGTTGGTCCAGGCTAGAGTTTTTGGCATCCAGACTAGTGTTGTTCAGACTAGGTTAGCTTGTTTCACATCCAGACCAGTGTTGTTCAGACTAGGTTAGCTTGTTTCGCATCCAGATTAGTGTTGTCTGGTCTATGCTAGCTTGTTTCGCACACATACTAGTGTAGAGGTGTTAAATGGGTCAGGCTGGCCCGGACCGGCACAAGGCATGGCACGGTTCGGCCGTGCCCGTGCCCGTGCCGGGCCTGTTGGCGGCACGGCTCATGCTCTGCCGAGGCCAACTAGGCTTCGTGCCGTGCCAGGCAATGCCTGGTACCGAGGCCCGTGGGCACTATTACTCAGCATGAACCTAGAAATCACCCTAGCTTAGAGTTGTCAAACAGGCCGGGCCGGCACGGCCCATTTTTAGGCCGACCAAACGGGCTACCGTGCTGGGCCAGGCATGTACCCGTGGCCCAAAAACTGCCCGGTTTGCCCTGGTTCGGGTCGACAAAACCGCCATAGGCTGCCGCCTGTCTTCGCTCTTTTGGGGCTTGGCAAGCCTCGCATGTCAGGCATCGACTCGTATTAATCATGTTTGGTGCGTGGTCACGTACTGTGCAGAAGTGCATGCATGACACAATGGGCCGGGGCATGGCACTATAGCGTGCCGTGCTGGGAATTTTTGACCCAAGTCCGAGTTCACCCCCCAACAATAAAATTAAAAAAAAAATAAAAAAATAAAAAATAAAAAAAATTTAAAAATTAAATGTGTCGTTGGATATCACCTCAAACTGCAATGGGGCAAAATATGATGGCCCAGATGATTCTGTGCCAAAAAAATCCATAAAAATAATAAAAAAAAAATCAAAAGAGAACTTTTTTTTCAAAAAAATACTTTTTATTAATCTATAAAATCTCCCTCTCTAATCTTTATGTTTTTTAAAATTATTAATGTCGTAAATCTTAATTATTTTTCTCTCTATCTCTCCCTTAAATTTTTCTCTTGGGATTTTAGCTTGGTTTTTTAACACTTGCAACTAGAGCTCAACTTTGGTTGGTTTTTGAATTGGACTTAGGATTTGTGGTGTACGTGCTTTATGCTGTTTTACGAGTTTTTCATTTTTTTATATAGTTAACTGTTAACTTAATTTTAAAAAATATTCGTATTTACTATTTAGTAGTCTTTCACTTTCTCTCTCTACTCAACATTATTTTCTAAAAAAATGATAAATACTAATTTAAATAATGAAAATGAAATTACTTTTATATAGAAAATAAAAATTCTATGCAAAGGTCTGAGGCTGTCGAATCTTTGGTTTCTCCGTTGTTTCGACTCAAACATTTAAAAATAAAAAATTAGAATTTCAATAGTTTAGACTCACTTTAATATAATAGAACAAAAAAAATATTAGGGTGATAACGAAGAATTAACACAATACAAATATTATAATACAATTTTAAATTGTAAGAGTGCGTGTGAGACTGGGTGCCTTAAGAGACATAACAAAATATGTACCAAAAAACATGATACATTAGATCCTAGGCAAATCATACCCAACAGTAGATTTTTTGAGGCTGGATCCAATTCAGTATCAAAATTCACCCCATTAATATACTGCAGCGAGTTGGGAAGAGAGAGAATGACCAAACTGATTACAACGATGAGTCTTTTTATTAAATTTTTAGAGAATTCAAAGGTTGTGAGTAACATGCAGATATAATTTCAACCTGCATATCATAAAATTCTTATGTCCACATTTAGGAACGACATACTAATATATTATAAGATAAAAAAATAAATAATAATTAATGAATTTATAACATATAGTGGAGTAATGTCCATGATATTTGATATCTAGACTAATTATGATGATATATCTTATGCATGTCTTACCGCCTACTATGTATAATTTAAATAGACTTTAAATAAAAAAAATTTTAGGATTATCTGAAATTCTTCATCCTTATGATGGTCTGATCATTTTTAAGTTCATGAAAAAAATCTTTTGAGAATATAAAATTTAAAATAAAATTTTTAGTATCACATTCGATAACACAGTTAATAATGAAGTAGCAATTAACATGTTTGTTATGAATATTAGAGACGCATCATTAGAAAAGAATTTTCACGTTAGTTACATGTATCACGCGATTAACCTGATTGTACAAGTGATGATGAAGGTGTGTTCCTTTACTTTGAAAAATATATGTTACTTACTAAATACATTAGCACGTCTCGTAGATAATAAGAGTTTGGTATTTTCTATTTGTCTGCAAATCTTAAGAAGAAATTCTAATTAGATGTGAGATATCATTGGAATTAAACTTACTTGATGTTGAAATCATGTATTGATTACGAATATGTGATATCTGACTACGTCAATAGTAAGAGTGACGAACTTATTATTGACGATACTGACTGGGCTACATAAATTTTATTTATGAAATTCTTAAAGATTTTTTATGATACAGGCAAATATGTGTTCATCAGTTTATATTCTCACGACTTGTATTACACTTAGGTATATTTGTATAATTATTAGTATCTTTAGAAAGTATCGAGCTGACCCGACACTTAGTCATAATGTTGCAGAGATAAAAAATAAGTACTAAAAGTACTTGTTCATTATTCTATCTCTTTATTATCTGGTTGTCTGCATGGACCCTAGGATTAAGGTGAAAGGGATAGATAATATTTTGACTTACATTTTCTCGTGCATGAACTTGAAAGACCCACCTGAAGGATACATACATGAGAAGTTGACTTAACTTTTCACATACTAAGATACAAGGTATCGTAGTAGTTATAGTGAGGTTGTGAGTAGTGACATGAATATAATAATCAAAAATGATGATTTTTCTATTCAGTTAGTGAGAAAGAAACAATGGGGTAGATAGTTGAATAGGAGAAAGTTTTATTTGTACTTAGATATCGATTACTGCTCAATCTTATCATATTCAGATATTAAAAATTTTGATATATTATAGTTGTGAAAATCATACGAGTTTACCATTTCTGTGCTATCTAAGATGACACGAGATTTACTGATTTCTCCGGTATTGAACTTAGCATCATAGTCTATTTTTTCTATTGTAATGAATATGATCTCGTATAAGAGATCGATATTATGTTCAGATAATGTTGAGGCTTTAGAATGCATGAAGGATTGAGAAGATTCGAGATTGGATATCCAGGATCTTACTGGGATTGCTGCAAAAGCAGAGGAGTTGATAGATAATGATTCATATGATAATAATGATATTAATATTGAGAATAATAATAATATGACGATTGATGACGTTGCTACTTGACGGTTGATGATTGCGAGATTGTGATTTACGACACTTATGTATGTTTGTGTCTGACTTTAATTTTTGATTTTGATATACTTATTTTTATTTATATTATATTTGGTTTGGTTCTGTCATTTGTGTTTTAGTATTTCAGACTTATTGTGCTTCTTTAATTTATGGTTGTGAAATGTGAATTATGCTTGAAAGTTGAAACTTGAATATTTTTTTTTTTTGTATTCGATTTAAAATTTAATTCATATTAAAGTTTAAATAATTTATTAATTTATATCTAAATTCAAATTCAAATTCTAATTAATAACAAGTACACATAATAAATATTAAAAAAAGTTTTATAATATTAAAAATTAACAATTTATAATTTAATAATTTTTAAGCATTAACTAATTAATTATTACTAAAAAAAATACCATAATTAAAAAAAAACTATTAAATTAATAAATTGTAAAAATTGCCCGTACAAGCATAATCCGACAAGGTTAAAAATTTCTAGGAGCTACGGGCCGTGCCATCCCGCCATGAAGAAACTGTCGGCCTAGCCTGGCTCAGCCCATTTGACACATCTAGACTAGTGTAGAGGTGTCAATCGGGTCAGGCAGGCTCGGTCCTGCACGAGGCACGACACGGAAATTTTCAGTGCCCGTGCTTGTGCTGTGCCTAGGCCAATTGGGCATTGTGCCGTGCTTGACACGGTACCGTGGCCTGTTGACACAATATCTTGGTACGAGCTGAGAAATCATCCCATCTGTAGAAGCTGAGCTTGATGGGCGAGGCTCACCGAGCCCCGAAAGTGAAGAAGAATCACGGCTGGAGGGCGGTACGGTGGCGCGTCACTAAACCCTAATTTTTTTTTAAATTAGGGATCTGCCCGATCGGGCCGAGCCCTACAGATTCGTGCTGCTGGCCCATGCATGGCTGACCTTTACCGAACTAGAGGTGTCAATCGGGGCGGCCCGGCACAAGGCACGGCACGGTTCGGCCGTGCTTGGGCCGGCATGGCATGGAAATTTTTCATGCTTTGGCTCGTGCCGTGACGTGTCGAGGCCGACCAGGCCTCGTGCCTTGCTCGGCAAGGTGCCGTGGCCGCTCGTAGGCATGGGACGGTGCCGAAATCAAAATTTTTTTAAAATTAAGGTTACGGGGGCACCGAAATCCTAATTTTTTAAAATTTAGGGTTTCAGGCGCACCAAAATCCTAATTTTTTTTAAAAATTAGGATTTTGGGCACGCCGAAATCTTAATTTTTTTTTATTTAGGGTTCGGCTTGACCGGGCTGAACCCATCGGATCGTGCTGTGGGCATGTGCCCGGATGAACTCCACAAAAACCTTGCAAAGGTCAGGCAAGTCCGGTACAGTGACCGTGCCTGGCCCGGCACAAAAGCACAGTCGGGCCTGAAAAAAAAGTGTTGGACCGGCCCGGCACATCCTATTTGACACCTCTACACAGAACCGTGCATGGTCTGATACTGAAGCATGGTTGGGCCAGCTAAAAATGGGCCTGCCCGGCCCGGCTCGTCCTGTTTAACACATCTAGACTAGTGTTATCTGGTCTAGGCTAGCTTGTTTCACACACAAACAAGCGTCCTCCGGTCTGGGCTAGCTTCATTCATCCCCAGACTAGTGTGGTCGGGTCTAGGCTAGCTTGCATCACACCTAGACCAGCCTGGGTTAGGTGCATGACGGACTAGGCACGACATGAACCGTTGTCATGGGTCAATTCGTGCTCAATTCGAAAGATGGATACACTTGACTAGGCACGACCCAGATTTCCACCTAGCCATGACAGGATGTCCTGATTAGAATGCACGCTGGGCCAGCATAACCCACCATGAGTCGAGGTGATATAATCAGTTCATCCTCGACATGACATTTTCTTGTAACATGACATTTTATATCAGCTTCTTGTAACTCATACGAAATCTGTGCTGGACATACCTGCCATGGGGAATTTCTCCTGCCGGAAGTCGAGGTGATGACGCAGAGAAGAAATTGTTCCTGGTAGACGAAGAAGAAATAAAATGAATGATTTCTTCTTGATTACTAAAATGGAGATAGAACATGATCAAATTAATCGCTAACATGTTTACTATAAGTTGGCGGCTGCTTGCTTTCTTCTTGTTTTCATCATGCTGCTGCGCTGCTCTGCTGAATATTCCAGAGGATTGCGAAGGAGATGACTCTGCTGCGAAACCTAATAAAGCAAGCAAGCGACAAGGGATGGAAAAGAGAATATCCTTTGACGAGACGTATTTTCTGAAGACGATCTTCCAGCGAATATTTCTATCAAGACGAAACGCAATTCCTTAATTCCATCTCGATTTACGCTCTCCGGCTACGTGGACAGACTGCAGCTGCTAGAAAAACCAGAAGAACAATTGAGATTATTATGCGAAATTCCACAAATAACAGCAGACGAAGCTGATGAGCTCGATCATGCCTGTGAATCTGCTACGGTCGTGGCAGGTTTCGCCGATGAAAAAATTATAGTTACGGCGCCTGAAGGTATGTTATCGGGGAAAACCCTAGCTAGCTCCATTAATGCGTCACATCGAGCTTTCTGTCCATTAAAAACACTGCAGGCGTATTTAATTTGTAATATAATAAGTTCTCGTGTTTGACCAGCCTTGTTCTTTTTTTATCCTAGAAGAAAAACCGCAGTCCAGAGGAGCAACAACAAAAGAAGCATCTCCTCAAGATATAGCAGCGCCAGCACCATCCGTCGGTGCCATGGAGAATAATCATCGTCTCCTGGAATTCACAAGGCATGCTTCCGATTCCAATCAAACCAGATCGGTTTCTACCGATCACCGAACAGTGAAAGACAAAAAGAGTATGATGCAGCCGGTGGAGCTGATCGAGCTGAGTGATGACGAGGAGGAAGAGGGCGGGGGGCCATCGTTATGGTACTGCATGAGTCCGCATGGCTTCCAATGCGGTCCATACTCATTGCCGGTTATTAAAGAATGGAACGACTCGTCTTCGGGAGAGCTGAAGTTTAAGGTGTGGAAGATGGGGCAGAGCTTCGAGGACTCTGTTTCTGTCCAAGATGCTATTCGTCTCTTCCCGCAGACAATTTAAAGCCCATCGGCTTTGTTGCCCTTAAAAAAAAAAGCGCAGCAATACCAAAATTATTAAAACTTTTATACATTGGTTATAAATAATTAAATAAAAATTTATATAGATTTTAACATTATAATACAAAATTAATTAATAAAATAAACTGCCGCTGTAAATTAAGGGGAAAAACAGACTGATTTCAATGTTCAAGAAAGGCATAATTCTTTGCCTAGGGTTTGTGCTCAAGAGGAAATATCTCTAAGAAATGAGTACACTCAAAGAAAAGAAGCCTAGTCTTAGTTGACGAGGAATAGCTACGCAGCTTATAAATTGTGGGGGGCGCTATACGAGCATATCAAAATCATAGCAAAAAAAAAAAAAAAAAATGAAGCCAGAGAAATCTCATGTTCCAGTGAATGTTGATTTTAAATCAGTTGTGGAATGGAAAAACGAGAACGAATGGGACACGCTACTGCTCCATCTCCAAGGTGCGCACTGTACATCTGCTAAAACTATAGTATTTTTTTTTTAATCCAGTCGAGACTGCTAGACCCTATTGGACCCATTGGTCAGCCAAACCACACCCCTTAGGTGCGGTTTCATAGGCCCAATGGTTACTTGGCTTAGCCATGATTAGCCATTTGATGGTTCATGGCTGTAAAACTCGAGCTCATATGAATGTCGTACTCGGTGCATAAGTTTTATGCTTTAATATGTGGTATGGGAGAGGTTAAGCTATTTGTGTATGCTTATATATATATATACATATATATGTATATATACACACACATATACATATATATATACATACATACATATATATATGTATATATATGTATGTATATATATATGTATGTATATATGTATGTATATATGTATATGTTAATTTGGACAAAAAATCAAAATTAAAATTTATTTAATTTATTTAAATATGTTGATATATTTATATATGCTTCTCTACTTGATTATATATTTATATATGTTAATATATTTACATTTATTTATATATTTATATCTTTAAATACGTATAATTATGTGTGTGTGTGTGTGTGTGATATATATATATGATTGAAGTGTTAAATTAATTTAATGCTAACTATTTGATCGTTGGCATCCTAATGTGGCATCAATGGTTGGGTTTCATAATTCCAAAAATTTAAAAATAAAATTTGAATTTCAAACGCAATTTCATAATTCCAAAATTTTCATAATTTTTTATTTTGATGCATTTTTTTTAATCGTTTGAATCCTAGTAGAAGAAGTGACTATTTAAAAATTGAAAAATAATTTCCAATTTTAAAATGAAGTTTTGAGATTCCAAAAATTTTAGATTTTAATTTTTTAAGCTCTTGGCAAGAGTTTAATTTGAAATTCCAAAATAATTTCCAAATTCTAAAAATTTTGAAAAAGAAATAAATTTATTTTTAATTTATTTTGGGTCTTGTGCACTAAATAACAAGTCTCCCTTTCATTTTAATGTAATCATTTTCAATTTTAATATGTAAATTATTTATTTATTTATGACATTTTCGATCTGTACACGCACAGTTGTAGTATCCATATTTAATTTCCTGTTAAATAACTAACTTTCCTTCCAGTTACGTAGTCTACCAAATTGTTCATCCAATATCTCTTCTTTGATGGTTTCTACACAGGCTTTACAAAAGACCAATTGAAGGTTCAGATCACTGCAGCCTCTAGTCTTAGAATCTCTGCAGCACGGAAATTGGAAGGAGAAAACACGTGGATCCGTTTCCAGGATGAGATTCCTATTAACAGAGAGCTCCACGATATCAACAAAATCACTGCAAGGTTTGAGAATGGCATACTTCAAATCAAGCTCGTGAAGCTTCAGCCAGCTCGAGAACTGAAACCCATAGCAGTTAAGAAACCATCGGAAACTACGCAGCAGAAATCAGTATCGGAGATACCTCAACAGAACAAAGAGTTGTCGGCAACACCGGCGGAAGCAAGAAAGCCATCCCCAGAACAGAAAGACCAACCAGTGAAACAATTGCCGGCAACACCGGCGGAAGCAAGAAAGCCATCCCCAGAACAGAAAAACCAGCCAGTGAAACCATTGCCGGCAACACCGGCGGATGCAAGAAAGCCATCCCTAGAACAGAAAAACCAACCAGTGAAACAATTGCCAGCAACACCAGTGAAAACGCCAGAACCCCCGGCGGGAGCGGCGACCGAAGTGGCCGGAACAGAGTGTCAGCAGCCAAGGGGAGAGAACGTCGGAGATGGGACACCAGCCAAACCGCCGGAGCTGGCGGCGACGAAAAAAAAAGCTTGTAAATCGGAGGAAATGAATCGCGACGGCGTGGCAACAAAGACCGACGGATGTTCTCGCACGACGGCGAAGCTTGATAGTGGGAGGTTCCAACAGATTGTTTGTGGCTTATCGACGGAGATGAAGAGGCCGAGGGCGATCATGAATCTCATGCTGGTGATAATTTCCATGGCGGTCCTTTGGCTCTACGCTCGGAATGCTATCAGGCTAACTGGCATCTAATATATCAGAAGTGATACATCTTTAAACATGATTCTGTGTAATTCGCTTACACTTTAATAATTCGAAAATAAAGGTTTATCTTCATGTTTCATGCTGAAATGCTTCAGAATTTTTTTGTAAAATAAAATCTTTTTTTTTTCAGATTTTTTTTTTACATGCAAAATGAAAATTACAATTTACACACACCCAAATATCCAAATAAAACATTTTTATTTAATTAAAATATTGTCTTTTTAAAAGCAATACAATGAAAATAAATAAAGAAATTAATAATATAAACTTACACATTCATGCACTCGAATAACTACACACACACGCACGCACGCACGCACGCACACACGCACACACACACACACACACACATATATATATGGTAGTAAATGTATAGTATGAGTTGCACCAACCCCCGAGGCTCTGGGGCTCACATATTAGTAAAGTTAGGGAGAATTATGTTTTTGGAACTTAATTTGAAAATAAATATGAATTGGACACAACGAATTCAAATGGGTATGTTAGTACATTTAACCAAAAAATAATTATAATTTAGGAACCTAAGCGAAATTTTTTAAAATAATACCTAAACTACCCCCTCTAACTATTAACCTCATTTAATATCTTCCACTTTTTAACTTTCAAGATCTGACCTAGATAACAGCTTCTTGATCCACACACACACACACACACACACACACACATATATATATATATATGAATACACACACACACACACACACACATCTACATAAACTTATTTATATACATGATTAGATATAATATATGTGTGTGTGTGTGTGTGTGTATATATGTTTATATATCAACATATATTTATATATAATTATATATATTTATATATGTCTATATATACATATATAAATATATATAATTAAATATAAATATATGTAGATATATAAACACACATATATATAATGCAACATGTGATTTATATATATGTTTATATATAAACACATACATATAATTATTATACATATACATACATACATACATACATACATATATATATATATATACATCTACCAACAATTCAATTTATTGATTGTGACATGATGCTTCCGTTCACCTACTCTAAGCATTTATTAAAATTCCAAACAATATTTAGTGCATTAAGTCAAAAAATTCAATTTTATTTTATTTTTTAATTTTGAGGGCACAAGAAGAATAATACATTTTAGTGCATTAAAAGTTAATTATTTTTAGTTTAATATATATTTGTTTAATTATAAAAAATCAGGGTCATTTTTTTTCAAATAATTTATATTTGGTGCACCAAAACATAAATTTCTCATTAAAAAAATGAGCTGAAAGTTTTTTCGAAAAAACTTTCTTACATTTTTTTTTGATCATTGCACATAATACAATTATTGGATTCTATTCAACGGTGCATTGCAATGGATTTCAATACAATGGGTACATTACATGTTGCATAAAAATAGACTTGGGTCAGTTTGAATCAAATAAGGTGGTGGATAATGCAACAAGTTCTTCTTAATTTCTCTTGCATAGTGCCATGTGTTTGTAGATGTACTCGGTTAATGGGTTTACAGGCACGCTACACCACTAATCAAGCATAACATAGAGGTGTCAAGTGGGTCAGTCGACCCAAGCACAGCAACAGGCACGACTCAAATGAGTCATGCTTGGACTTGGGTCGTGCAGGCTCGTGGCACAGTTCGTGCCCGGCAGGGCCAGACACTGTCGTGCCTCGTGCTTGGCCATACATGACTCGTGTCTGGTTCATTGGCACAGTCCACCAGCAAGGTGATCATGACCTGGGACTGTGTCCCATGAATGAGTCATTGGTCACTGTGACCCAGTACCAAGCTCGGACCCATTTTAAAAAAAATGGGTCGACATTGGGATAGAAGCATCGATGACTAAGGAATTTTGTTGCAACGTAGGCCGAACATCCACATGCTCCCAATAACGAAAACAAACACATCGCTATCGAGTTTGTGCGTCGACATTGTGACTTGCATTAAAATTTTTTATCACTATATCAATCAACATCCTGGCCATTAGAATTCATTCCCATTACTAGTAGCAGAAATCCAATGGCTGTCAAATTTCATCCCTTTTATATATTTTAATCATGTAAAAAAATTATTATTTTCATAAAAAAAATCCATAAATATAGATTACGATGTTTCGAATTTTTCATTCTTAGTTTCAAAATTTTCTCATCTCCTCTGCTATTCCTCTCTCTCATTCTCAGATATCAAAATACAGTCTACATATTTTTTTTTTTGTTCTCTAATTCTCTATTTCTATTGGACAACGGCTTTGGATTTGACATTTAAAAGTTGAAAACTGGAATGAAATGATACCTCTAGCCTCTAGGTGCCGTTTTCTCTCCCTCCACTCTTCACTCATTAAAATTAGACTTAGTTAAATATTTTGAAACATAAACAAAAAATATAAATAACAACTAATAGTGAATAATTTGATAAAAAAATTATTATTGATTATATAAGAATAATAATAATAATCCAACTATCCGAAACATATAGATTTATTATTCTCTATTTATGATGGAAAGAATAAAATAAACCACCAAAAATATCACAATAACAATATATATTCTATCCCCAAAATTAGTAGAATATTCACACACACACACACACACACACACACACACAGTTTCAGCATTCAAATTATTATAAATTAGGAGAAATGTATAAATATTTAAAAACAACTATAGAATTATGTTAATTATGGACCTAGTATTTTTAATTTATTTATAGTTTAGTGACTTTTTTTTCAAATTTTAAAAGATCAGTTTCATATTTTTAAATATTTCTGGGAAAGTATCCAAAAATATAATTCTCTTTTTTGATTCTTCAAATTTGTACATAAACTAACATCCACAAGAGTAAAAAAGTAAAAAAAAAAATAGTAACAATCAACGGTAGATTCAATAGAAAAAAGAGTTTTGTACGGAGACAATTATTTTTAAATAAAAAAAAAATAAAATTAAAATGCTGGTTTTAAAAATATAACCAAAAAAATACGTCTGAAAACATGGTGACAATTGTCATCGTTATGAACGACGACCTTTAGTTTAAATCAAAGGCCGGCGTACACAATGTCGGCTATTAAATTTTATAAATTTTCAAATGCCGACATTGTGAACGAAGACTATGTTACAAACATCATAATTGACTGACCAGCATTCGATGCAAGTGCAATAGAAAATACTCATCTTCTTCTCATGCTTTGCATCGATTTTGCATGGCTATGACCCAAAACAAATCACCCAGAAAATTGTAGAGTTATTCCTATTCTAATTAGAGGTGTCAAATGGGCCGTGCCAGGCCAGGCACGATTCTGCGGAGGTCAGCCCGGCACTGGCCTGCGGCACGAATCCGCCAGGTTTGGCCCAGTCGGGCAAAAACCCTAATTTGAAAAAAATTAGGTTTTGCCATTTCGGCGACGCGCCGCCGCTGTGCCGCACCGCGCGATTCTTCTTCACTTTCAGGGCTCGGTGAGCCTCGCTCGTCGGGCTCAACTTCTGTCGCTGGGGTGATTTCTTGGCTCGTGCTGAGGTACCATGCCAACGGGCCACGGCACGAGGCCCGGTTGGCCTCGGCACGGCACGGCACGGTTGATGCCGTGGACAAGCATGGCACGGGCATGAGAATTCTCATGCCGTGCCTTCCCAGGCATCACCGAATCATGTCATGCCTCGTGCCGGACCGAGCCGGCCCCACCCGATTGACACCTCTAACCCTAATAAACATATCAGTAACCCAATATATAACGGTAAACCTCCATAGCGTCGACAACCACGAAATTGCAAAACCCTGATTACTGTGAATGTTCATGACGACATTCATTTTTGTGAATGTTACAGCTAGGGAATGATACAATTTATAAAATTCAATAGCCATCATTGTGAACTAAAGTACATCGTTCACAATGACAGTCATTACAACCATCTTTCCAGATGCATTATTTTGATTATATTTTTTAAACCAGCATTTTTATTTGAATTTTTTATTTAAAAAAAATTATTTCCATACAAAACTACTTTTTATTGCATCAGTTTTCTAAATAAAAGTCACGCTCACACGCACACAGACACCTACACAAGCACACACACACATTCAGTAATGTCAGATTGAAATAATTAAAACAGATTTTAATTTTGAATTTAATTAAAAAACAAAAGAACAGAACAAGAAAAGATTTTAAAATAACAATTTCGGAAAAAAAAAATAAATTCACAATAACAAAAAATAGATGGTGTTTTGCTCACGGATCCTTAGTTTCTATAGTAAAAAAAAAAAACAAAGCTCTTATGTTCATCATCAAGATTTTATTTTCCCTGAGAAGAAACATGTTTCTTTAATGCACGAAGCCTTTCCCTGAGCTTTTTGCTCTCCTCAAAATTTGCCTTTCTCTTGATTGATTTCTGGGGAGAAATATGTTATAAAATAAAACTAAACTCGTAATAATTTAAAAGATATAAAATTCAAAACTAAAGCAATAAATTACATCATAAAATAAAATACATTCAAAAAAAATGAAAAATTAGAAATACATGAAAATGAATTTCAAAGAAATAGGAAAAGTACATTTATAGAAAAAATTTTAAAAATCTCCAAAGAGATTTCCGATGTGGGCAATGTGATTTTCACCTACCACCAATAAAATAATATTCTTCCACTTGAAAATTATTTTCTTTGCCTGTCAATACTTGCTTCCAATCTTGTTAAGCCACATGAAGTTCTACACCATTTAAACTTGTCAGTGCTTATCGGTTTGGTCAAAACATCAGTTATGTTTTCTTCAGTATGAATCTTTTGCAAATCCACACTTCCTCCTTCTACTTTATCTCGTACAAAATAATATTGTACCTTGTTATATTTTGTCTTTAAGTGAAATACTGAATTTCTTGCTAAGTCTAGAGCACTTTGACTATCACAAAATAAAGTAACCTTATTTTATTTGTATCCAAGCTCTTCCAATAGTATTTGTAACCATATTGCCTCTTTACTGGCTTGTGTAGCTGCAACATATTTTGCTTATGTCGTAGAAGTAGATACAATTGACTGTAATTTTGAAACCCAACTTAAAACTCCTCCAACAAGAGTAAAAACATAACCTGTTGTAGACTTGCAGTTATCAATATTTTCAGCATAATATACATCAACATAATATCTGACAATAAGATCTGAACTTCCATAGCATATAGTATTATTTGAGATTCTTTTCAGATATCTGAAAATCCTCTCCACAGTACTCCAATATTTTAAGCCAGGATTTGTCATGAATCGACTAATCACTCTCACTGCTTGTGCAATATCTGGTCTTGTACAAATCATTACAAACATTAAACTTTCCACTGCTGATGCATATGGTACTCGAGACATCTTCTTCCTCTCTTCTTACGAGCTAGAACACATGCTTGAGGATAATTTAAAATTAACAGGAAGAGGGGTAGAAATTAGCTTACAACCTTGCATGTTGAAACGACGCAAGATCTTGTTAAAATAATTTTGTTGAAAAAGTCAAATATTATTATTATTTCTATCTCGGTAAATCTGCATCCCTAGAATTTTGTTTGCTAGTCCCAAGTCCTTCATATGAAAATTCCTTAGTCAAATGTGCTTTTAATTCTTGGATTCGACATTTGTTTGGGTCTGCTACCAACATATCATCCACATATAATATTAAAATGATAAAATCATTTTTTTAAACCTTTTGTAGTATATACAATGGTCTGAACTAAGTCTATTATATCAAAGGCTCATGATGAAGGAATCAAATCTCTTATACTATACCTCAGTGCTTGTTTCAGACCGTATAGTGATTTATTCTACTTACAAACCAGTTTCTTCTTACCAATTTCAACAAATTCTTCTGGATGTAACATATAAATTCATTCTTCAATTTTTCCATGAAGAAAAGTAATTTTAACATCTAATTACTTCAAATACAAAACAAGTGTAGCACATAGAGTCATTACTACTCTAATTGTTGTAAGACGAACCAACGAAGAAAAAATTTTATTGAAGTCAAAACCTTTTTTTTGAGCATATCTCTTTATCACCAATCTTGCACGATACCGTTCTACTTGATCATTGCTATCCCGCTTTATCTTGTAAACTCATTTGTTGCCAATAATTTTTCTTCCAATTAGTAACGATACTAGTTTCCAAGTCTTGTTCTTGTGTAGAGCTTCGATTTCTTCCACTATTGCTGTCATCCACAGAGATGCATCTAAATTATCTGAAGCTTCTTAAAATGTTGAAGGTTCTTCATCTTCTGTTAGGAGACAATATGCAATATTGCTCTCCGTAACATACTCCGAGTGCCAAGCTGACGGTCTTTTATTACGAATTGGCCAACTAACTTCTTGAGCCTCAAACACGACTTGTTCTTATGCTTCATACTCTAATTCTTTCTCCATTAATTTTGGAACATCTTGTATTTGATCATTTTCTACATGAACAGTAGTAATTTCTGAAACTTATTTTAATGTGCTATAATCTTCAATTTTTTCTTTAAAAATTACATATCTGCTGATAATTACCTTGTGGTCAGTGGGTTCGCACAGGTGATACCCCTTCACTCCTTTAGCATACCCTAAGAATATACATTTTCTGGATTTTGGATCCAACATTATTTTTTCTTGGGTGTTGTACATCACATATGTTTGCCATCCAAAATAATATAAAGTAGAGTAATTTATTGGCTTACCCGTCCATATCTCTATCGGTGTCTTCAAATCAATCGATATTGATAACGATGATTATCACATAGCATGCAGTTTTTGCTGCTTCCGCCCAAAAGGAATTGGGTAGTCTTGCAGTCCTTAACATTACTCTCAGCCTTTCTGCAAGAGTTCTGTTCAACTGTTCTGCTACTCCATTTTGTTGTGGCATCTTTGTAACTGTGAACTGTCATTTAATACCTTATTACTTACAAAAAATAAGAAATTCATTAATTGTATACTCACTTCCATTATCTGTCCGCAAACACTTAATTCTTTTTCCAGAATCAAGTTCTACCAATGCTTTGAATTCTTTAAACGTTAAAAACACATCTGACTTTTTCTTGATTGGATATACCCAATATCTCATTGAATAATTATCAATGAAAGATACAAAATACTTTGCTCCTCCATAAGATATTTCAAGTGATTCCCATACATTATAATATATTAAGTCTAGAGTATTTTAACTTCTTACATAGAGGTGTCAAACGCGCCGGCCCAGCACGGCACGGCCCGTTTTTCACGTGCCCAGCCGTGCTACCGTGCCGTGCCCGGCACGGCACGGTTTTTTAAAATCGAGCACGGCACGGCCCGCAGGCACGGCAAGGCCGTGCCGTACCGTGCCGGCCTGCTCGGGCACGGCTTGGCTTGGCCAGGCGGCACGGGCGCACGGCAAGGCAGGGCAGGCGGGGCGGGTCTGTTTGGACCCGACCCGCGGTCTTTTTACCGGGGGCGGGGCCCGGTTGGGTCACGAGTCACGACTCAGTGAGTCGTGACCGTGAGTCGTGACTCGTGAGTCGCGACTCACGACACGGCACGCGTGGCACGCCGCCAGTGCCACGCGTGCCTGCGTGAACCGGCACGGGATGGACCCGTGCCGGCGTGCCGGGCCAGGCACGGCACGACACGTGCTTTGCTTCGCCCGGGCATAGCACGGGCCCGGGCACGGTTTTTGAACGTGCCTCGTGCGGGCCGGGCCGACACGTTTAACACCTCTATTCTTACATTTGATCTTTTAAATACCAATATATTCTACTCACTAGTAACACAATGATCACAAAAAAATAAATTTATCATTTTGAGCCATGGAAATAACTTTTTATAAGAGAGAATCTTCAAATTTTGTTCTGACATGTGACATAGTTTGAGATGTCATATCTTCATTGATTCTTCTTTAGTAATTGATGCAACACATGCATCTGCTTCTTGTACTGTTTCTCATTTAAGCATGAATAAATTTGCGGTGATCATTTCTCCCTTCATTACCACAAGTGAGCCTCTCACAATCTTTATCATCTCATTTATAATACGAGTTATGAATCCAAGACTATTTATTTATACCAATGACTAGATTTTTCTTCAAGTCAATCACATATCGTACCTATTGAATGGTACAAACCATACCATCAAACATTTTAATTTTGATAGTACTCATACTAACAATTTTCAAAGTATGATCATCATCTTTGTGTAACGACCCACCTGAGGTTCATATTTATAAAACTAATCTCTCCGATATATCATATGTTACAATGTTCCCGAGTCTAGCAACTATACATCACTAAACTATTTTTTACTTTCAACCATTGTTATTACCTCAATGTATATAATATTACCTTCATCATTGATGCTTGCAACGTTTCCTTGTGTCTTAGATAACTCATCATCCATATTTTTTTTCTTAAACCAACAATCTCTTTTTAAGTGTCATTTCTTACCACAGTTATAACATTTAATATTTTTCTTACTTCGAGATTTTGATCTACCATAATTCTTACTTCCACTAGAACCACGCTATGTTGATCTCCCTCATATCATCGTCAAAGCATCTATTTGTTATGCATTTACATATTTATCCTCTTTATTTTTCCGTCTATTTTCTTATTCTAAGATGGCAAAGATAATATTATTAAAAATTAAACTATTAGTCAATACACCATTCATTAGATTGATAACGAGTTAATCATACGAATCAGGTAAATTATGAAGTAAAATCTCAGCATATTCAATTTCTTCTATCTTATGACCCAACGTATTAAGTTGCGAAAATAAAATATTCAGAGTGTTGATATGATCAGTTACCGTAACCAATTTCATCATTCGCAAAGTGCAAAGTTTTCTTTTTAAGATCTTGTTGTGAAGTGCCTTTGCCTCGTACAACCTTGTGAGAGTATCCCATATTTCTTTTGTCGTATTCTTTTCTGCCACACTCGATAATACTCCATCAACAAGTGCCAAATACCGGTCAGCTACTGCATTACTATTTACCTCATTCCACTCGTCGTTAGGAATTCCGATGAGCCTTTTTTCAATTGCATCTAAGCAATTATCCTTTCTCAAAATTACCTTAATTTTCATTATCCACAATGAAAAATTACTTCCATTGAATTTTTCTTTTTTAAATTTTTCTGCCATGTTTCACTTTTATAGTGAACAGTAACCGAGAATAATAATAATAATAATTTGTGTTATTACACTAAAAAAGTTCACAGGTAAGTGAAGAGGCACAATTACACTCTTAAAAACCACAAACCTTGAGGCTCTTATCGCCCTTTTGACAAAATTTTTCTAAAATACATTAATTACAAAAGTTACTAACCTCCTTCTGATACCGCTGTTATAAAATAAAACTAAACCCGCAATAATTTGAAAGATAGAAAATTCAAAGCTAAAGCAATAAATTACATCATGTAATAAAATACATTCGAAAGAAAATGAGAAATTAAAAATACATGTGATTGAATTTCAAAGGAATAGCAAAAATCCTTTTATAGAAAAAATTTAGGAAATCTCAAAAGATATTTCCGATGTTGGCAAGGTGATTTTCACCAACCTCCAATAAAATAACAGAATAGGAAATACAAACCATAAACAAAACGAAACAAGAGTGAGGTTGGAACAAGCAATTTACTAACTTCATCTCGAAAACAACGATCAAGCTCTATTTTGAGGCAAGTGCACTGGCCAATAAATTTTCCAAGTGGATGCTCCGAGTGACATTTCTTGAATTTCTGAATTACCTACAAAACAACCAATAATCATTTGTATAAAAAATCAAAAAAAATCAAAAAAAATCAAAAAAAATCAAAAAAAATCAAAAAAAAAATCAAAAAAAAAATCAAAAAATAAAATAAATAAAATAAATAAAATAAATAAAATAAATAAAATAAATAAAATAAAAAAAAATAAATAAAATAAATAAAATAAATAAAATAAAAAAAAATAAATAAAATAAAAAAAATAAAAAAAATAAATAAAATAAATAAAATAAATAAAATAAATAAAATAAATAAAATAAATAAAATAAAAAAAATAAAAAAAATAAAAAAAATAAATAAAATAAATAAAATAAAAAAATAAAAAAAATAAATAAAATAAATAAAATAAATAAAATAAATAAAATAAATAAAATAAATAAAATAAATAAAATAAATATAATAAATATAATAAATATAATAAATAAATTAAAAAAAATAAAAAAAATAAAAAAAATAAATAAATAAAATAAATAAAATAAATAAAAAACAAAAAAAATAAATAAAAATAAATAAAAATAAATAAAAATAAATAAAAATAAATAAAAATAAATAAAAATAAATAAAATAAATAAAATAAATAAAAAAACAAAAAAAAAACAAAAAAATAAAAAAACAAAAAAAAAACAAAAAAAAATACACATGCACTCTAATTGCTCGTAAATTCTACCATATGATTCTTGTGGTTGATTCATAGAGATATATATGTATTTTATAATATTTTCTAAATTTAATTTCCATCTCAATAGTTATCACACAAAAATTTGAGTATTCTTTATATATGTCATGTCAAACATACTATTATTATTGTATATAGACATACAAACAATACATATAATGAATGTATACACAGAGAAATACGTATTCATTCTATCATAAAAGATCTTAATAATTTTCAAAAATGAAATTCTAATTTTCCAATCTAATCCATCAACAATTATTTCACAAGTTTTACTATTAAGGTAATTAAATATCACATTTTGTTATTCAACATATAAATCTAATATAATATATATATGATTCTAAAGGCTGAATCCAACAAACAATATTACTTATTATTCCTAAATTGGTCATTATCATTTATATTAATGTGTGATGCAAACAATTTTATCATAGGCACAATTCATGAACTAGAAAAAAAGAAAAATATTTCGTATCATATACTATGCCAATAAAGCACTCACAGATGCACAATTGAATTACATGACCACAAAGAGACTTTTAGCAATAATGTTTATTTTTGACAAATTCAGATCATAATATTAGTGGGAACCAAATCCATACTATATACTAATTATTTTATAATCAAATATCTCATAGCAAAGAAAGACATCAAATTTTGATCGATTTGATGAATCTCACTCTTAAATGAAAACGAACTATGAACTAGAGATATTAGACACAAAAAATCATTTATCAAGACTTGAAAAAAAAAAAAAAGAAAAATTTATAGAAAAAACTATTAGAAAAAAAGACTTTTTTTCTAAGAAATCATTAAGGAAAATATCTTCACCTCATTAAGGAAAACATAACAATGAGTGTCTTCTTATATAGTTTGCTCTTATGATTCTTTTGTGGAATATAAGAAATCATTTCTAAGTGTGAAGAAAAAATATATAATATTCTTCATTTAATCTCTCTTAACAAGATCCGAGTTTGACTAGCACCAATTTATCTCCAATATCATTTCCTTGGAGGTTTCCACATTTGGCTCCATGTGAATGACTGTTTGAGGCATGTCTGGATTGAGATGTTACAGTCAACTAAAAATCCTAAATAAATGAAGCGATATTATAAAAGATCAACATTTTTCTTGTATAATATTCATTTATGATCTCGATTTTAAAGATTCATGATTGATTCATGAGTATAATCAAAATTTTAAATTTCTTCCCCAAACCTCATGATACAATTTTAAATTAATGACTACGTATATATGATATGATTTCTTAGCATATATATGCTATATAAGTTCACAATATCATAGTATTCATCAAAGATTGGACAAATGTGATACAATTTCTTAATCAATAACATTGAAACTAGAAGAGCCTAGAGAGTCAGAGTAAATCACAACTCGTTACCAAAGTTTTAAAAAGTATTTTTAAAGCATGCCTTAAAGCATGCCTCAACACGATACGTTCTAAAAAAGCCTCAAGGAGAAAAAAAAAGAGTGTGTAGCTCCGTCAAGCTCCAACGAGGACCTCCAGAAAGCTCCATTGAGCTTTTCGTAGAGCAGGGGAGAGGGGCGAGGGCGAGGGCGAGGGCGAGGGCGAGGGCGATGAGAAAGGGGATAAGGCAAGGGCAATGATTAGGGAAAGGAAAGAGTGACGATAGGAGAGGTAAGTGAGAGTAAAAAATTAAATTTATAATAATAAAATCATTATAAATTTATAATGAAAAAATAAATTTTAATTTTAATTTTAATTTGATAATGATAAAATTATTTTAAATTTATTAAAATTAAATATTTTATAAAATATTTATTAAAGTATTTCATACTATTTTCTAAGCATAATTTCAATCATGTCGGGCCATGCTACGAGCCAATTTTCACAGAACATATCATGACGTGTTGTGGGATGCCGGCCCATTTAGACACATATACTCATATCAAGCTTGTATTGATTTATTATCTAATATAAGTTTTATAATTAATTTTACTACAAATAAAAAATTATAAAAAATATTAATTAGTTAAATATTATCAGATCAGATATAATTTATGTAAATAATATAATTAATTATTTTTTATATTCTTGATGATTTATTCTGATACTATTCTTTACACACTTAGATATATGAAAAAAATTTCAAACTTTATTATCGCATTATGTGATAAAGGACACCTACAATCGACTAGTTTTTTTATCTCTGATATCATCTTACATAAATCAATCACATCATAAAAATAACCTCACACAACTCAAATTGTACAATTCACAAGAGGCAAACACAATAAATTAAATATATACCAACCAAATTTCCCTCATGTAACTCCCTCATGTTCAACTTTCACAACAAAGAAAAAAAATGACTTGGCTCAAATATTTAGAGATCTATTAGCGTTAAAAATAAAGTTAGTAATTTTAAAAGATAATGAGATCATGCCTATAATTTTGAGTATATTTTCTTAAAATTAAATTTAGTGCTGATAATAAATTGAGGAAATTAAATACTACACATAACACCTTAGGTTGTAAAACCTCAATTTCTTTTCAAAATAAAAATTTAAAAATAAATATAATTACCGATGTACATTTTCGTTAAATCACTCTCATAAATAAAAAATATTCTCATTATCTCAAATACATTTTCATTTTAGTTGGACTCTTTATATGAGGATGTGATCATAACAATGTACTCCTTATCTATTAGGAGAATATTACTTCTCTCAAGATACAATAACTAAAGTCATATAAAAACCTCAGTCCCATAAGTCTTTGTGGGATTAGAAGGTGGCAAAGATCTCCTAATCACAACGAGTCTCTCCACCTTACTAATACTCAACTTTATTTCCTATTAGTCTATTGGGATGCATCAAATATATTTTGATAAACTCTCCCCATGATGAAAACTAATAGTCATATGTAGTAGAGGAAAAAAAATCACATCATGACGAGGAAGAAGAGATAGAGGAATAACAAAAAAAAAATAAAGAAGAAGAATAATAATAATAATAATAATAAAAAGGAAAAAAAAAGAGAAGTAAAATTAGAAGGAGTGGAAGAAAAAAAAGAATAAATAAAAGAAGAAGAATAAGTAAAAGTAGAATAAGAAGAGAACGAGAAAATAGAAGAAGAAAAGAAAAAATAAGAACTAGAAGAAGAGCTAAAAAAACTTACAAATGGATTCTTAAAAAAGCAATAGAGTAACCAATAATAACTCATACCAGTAGAAGTGAACCATTTGTACTTTTTAAAATATTTAAATAATTAAAAAAAAACAATTAGATGATTGTCAACTTGTTTCTTTGAAAATTGATATTGAACAAAATAAATACATCTAAAATTTTTAAATGATAATTAATTGAATTTTCTATTTTAAATATAAACTCTGACATGGTACTCAATTGGAAAATATAGACTAAGAAATCAAATTAACCAATAATTTAAGAAAAAAAAATATATTAACTACAAAAATATCTAAAAATAATTTCATACAATAAAATTATAATGGCAATCTTAATTAAATACAAGTTTTTTTTTCAACAATGCAATTTAGATAGCATAAATGCACAAGAAATACAATGTACTACATCCGTTCCGAAATGATAGTCAAATATCGTGCAAGAATTTATTCCAAAATAATTGTCAGATATGATAAAGTAAAATTTAATTCATTTTTAAAGTCAGTTTTGCTGTATTGATGGCTTCTTGGTTACAACTGACAGTCACAGGAAGGCTTCCTTCACGTCTTAGTCTTTCCTTCGACATACTTATGTGGAATCTTGTAGCCGTTTCTGCCCCCGGCCAGCATTAAAGCTTTCATGCACTTCTGAAATGTCAAAAAGACATCATTGAGCTCATCGATATCCTTAGTTGTCTGTTGATGTTGAAGGGACTGGATGACATTGAAGAAGCCAATATTCAATTATTTATCATTGAAGTTTACTGTTTATATTTAATTTAACTGATTTTGAAATCCAGTTAGCAGATCCTGTACGTAACATAGCATTGTCAAATTATACACCAATCAAAATCTCTCAAAAAGACCTTCACAAAAAACACAATTACAGGGTTTTCCTGCTATTTGGCTCTTTATTTTTAAAGAAGTACGTGAATCAAACTATCATTTCGGAACGGATGTAGTATTATATGGTGTTGCAGATAAATAAAGAACAAAAATACCATAAATCTAACTTAAAAATATTAACACTACTCATACTTCTAATATTAGCTTGAATAAATATAATTAAATATAATGAGAAAATTATAAATAAAAATAATAAACATTTAAAGGTCATCATGATTGAAAGTCTTACTCGATCCTCAAGATCAATAATATAAATAACCAAAAATTTGAACCATTATATCGAATCTCATATCTCATTTTTCATAGATTTTTATTTATTTTTAATTTATTTGAGAAATATTATTTATATTTTCTAATTTAGTTTTACATAATTTAATTTTATGTAGATTGTATTCAAGTCCTAATTTAATTCTAATTTAGTTTTAAAAATATCTAACATTTGAATTTAATTATTTTTTGTGGATAAATATTATCACCAAACAAGCTAAAATATCAAGTAAGTTTATAAAAATGATACAATACTAAAGAAATGATATGATAATATATATCTAATAAATAAACATGCATTGGAAAATTTTTTTTATGAATTCAAAGAATTTTTGTGCGTTTAACTAATAATAAAAAGTGTGATTCTATGTTGTGACACATTTTGACATGTATACCTATAGTTCACATGTTGAACCATGTCAGATTAAGTCGAGCCAAATAACTGGGTCATGGGTCAAGCCATTTGGACATGTATACCTATAGTTCACATGTTGAACCTCATCAACTATGAGTAAGCATGCACCACGCTGCCTCTCTGGATATAAGATCCAAAAAAATAAAAATCTTGGGCTTGGCCCCTTCCAACGATGAGGGCACTATGGAGGATGTCCTAATTTTTAACCTCTACCATCTCTCTCCTTTATGTAGAAAAAGTACAAGTCTAACGATAAACTAGGTATCACTTTGTCTTATAGTCATTGTAGATGATTATTAAACCACTAATATAGAGACACATTGAATGGCTATAACTTCTCGATCTCCATAAAATTATTAAACCACTAAAATAGGTTTTAAATACAAAACAAAAATCTTATTTCTCAATCAAATTGAGATGAACCAAGAGTTGGTCCAAATTGAGGTCATACCCATTGTACATGCTCATGATTTAGTACAATATCTAAGAAAAGTTAATATATCAATAACTACATCTCCAAAAATCATAGTGACGGCATTTGAAAAGTCTCAAACCTGAGACCTACCTCCATTTGATGAAAACAATATTCATTGCATCAAGACATTACTTCAAATACACACACACACACACACACACAATACAAGAACTTTTCAAATAATCAATTATCATCCAAATATTTAAAAATTTGAAGTTTTAATGGAGATTTGAAAAGGGTCGTGAAGTGTTGGTACGGACCATTTCAGTAAGGCATGGCTGTGTCATGATGCTAATTCCGATCGGTTCGTGCCAGCACGAACCAGATAATTGTTTTGCTGATTTTTGGTCATTTGAACTGAAATTTTATTTTTGAATAAAATATTTAAATTTTTAAACATTAAATTATTTTAAGGTATATCTTATTTCATTAATTATTAATAAATACAAATATTAAACTTTAAAAATTAAAAAAATCCAAAATAAAATAAAGTATGATATCTTGACAATGATATTCTGCTCTCGCAATCGACATTCGAGTATCGTGATCATGACATAACATCGTGTTTGATTCGGCTCAAAAAAAAAATTAAATATTCATTTCATTTCAATAATAAAACAAAATCAGAATATGATGAATACATAAAATATAATAAAATAAAAATATAATAAAAATAAAAATAATAATAAGTACAATCTAATATATAAATAATGCATAAAACATAAATCATAAAAAAATAATAAAATTAAACAATCACTAGCACAATATGTCAGTATCATTATCACATGAATCAAGAATCATCAATCATTATCTATGATATGATAATACGTATGTAGATGCAAATCATTACTATCATGAATTAGTCTAATATCTGATTGCTAATGGCCTCGAGATCCTCGATATCCACATCTCATTAATCATCATTAACCACCATTTCTTATATTTTATCCTAAATGTTCAGCCTCAAATCTTTTAAGTCATTCATACATACAAGTATTCTATAATATCTGATTATAATATTAATCTTTTATTTGAAATAATATTGATTATCACAGAAAAAATAAACTACGATATTATGCTACATACTGGAGGAGTCAGTAGATCATATGTCATCTTAAATATAATATATAAATTCAAATAAATTTCATCATGATAAAATATTTAAATTTTTATTATCATTATATGATAGAATATAGTAATAACCAATATTTAAGTACTGAAATAGAGCTCAATTCCATTTGATTGATCACCCAGTCATTTACCTCATAGCTAACTAAATGAAGAAATTATCATCTCCACATATAATTTTCATGTTCGTACTCAGAACCTAGCTACAACTATCATACCTAATATCATAATTTATAAATATGTTAGTTATTTTTTTATGAATAAATCTTTCAAATTGATATACATGATTCATGCATATAGATATGTATGTCAAAATATTTTTTACTTCTTTTACCTTAATCCTAGATTGTTACAAACAACCAAATAATATAAGTTGATATGAAAGATCAATATTTTAAATATTTAACTTTTATCTCAATAGTCATGACATTAAATATGAGGTGACCTCTGTACTTGCTAAACACCCTATTAATGCCACACATGAAATTTAAGTGCAACGCAAGTAGTGATAGTGTTTACAGAGAAATATATATTTGTTATATCATAAAAAATCTTCAATAATTTCATAAAAAAAATTTTGTATATCAGTTTAAATCATCAATAAATAAATTTGTCACTCTTACAATTAATATAGTTGGATATCATGTATTAATATCCAACACATTACTCCAATATAAGATATGTATAATTTTAATAGTGATTCATATCAATTTAAATTTTTTTAGGTCCACTGACAAACAGTACTGCTAAACTCTTATTATCTGCTAGGAAATCTAAAGTATTTTATTTCCACTTATACTATCCAATTAATTACATGATACATGCAACTAACGTGAAATATCTGACCTAATAATCATCTGTAATAGTCTTAACAAACATGCTGTATATGTAATTTATTTTTTGATAATCTGCTTGTATAATTAAATATTTCTATTTCTATTTTAATATTTTCATATAAGTGTAGGAAAAAAAATATTAAGAGATCGGAGATGCAGCAGTAACACAATAACGGAGATCCCGCTGTCCAGTCAGCAGGCCAAAATTTTTGAAGCAGAATCTGACCCGTCCCATGATCCGACCCGCATCGATTAAATGAACCGAGGATTTTTTTTTATAAATGTATTGTAATTTTAATTTCGAATTGTTGTTTTTCGAACCTGGGAATTGTTCATCATCATCTTCTCTCTCTCTCTCTCTGTGATTTATCACGACTGCTCTGTGCTGCACATACTGTAAGATGTTTTGTTGGTTTAATCTGTAACGCATAAGTATTTTCTGATAGATGTAGCTAGTCGTACTGAGAGACTAGCGAACCACGTTATTTCTGATATTCTATTTCTCATTTTTTTTTGATTCTGCCGTGGTTGGATTGTGGATTGGATATATATTATTTGTTGTTGTGTTGTTCTTGTTGTCTTCTGTATCTTAATATCACCACCGTGAAAACGTAATTACCCAACAAAACATACTAATAAATACTTTATTGTTAAAAATATTATTGAAAGTAATACTTAATATTTTATTCTGAATTTTATTTTACTTTAAAAATCTATATCATATACTCATATTTGACAGAATTATCATGAGAATAAGAATCTTAGAAAATCCTAAAAATTTTTTTATTACGTTTCTATTTTAAGTCTATATAGTGGGTGATGAGATATTCAAATAATACATTAATATGACTAGTTTATATATCAAACATCACGGATACTATTCTACTAAATTTCCTAAATTTATTAATTATTAATTCTTCTTCTAGCTTATAATATTTTATTATATCATTTTTATTTTTTGACCTAAAAATCCTAAGATAAACAGACGTAAAATAGGTCTGTATAAATCTTGACTACTCTATAATCCACCAAAAAAATAATTAAAAGATACATGATCATAATTAATTTAACAATATTTTTCCTCCATAAATTATTACGATATATGAAGGAAGACAATAAAAATAAACTAGATCGTGCTTTAAAGACTCCACCACTAAATTAAGTTTTGCTCAAATTTAATATATCATGTTTTTTTATGTACTGATCGACATGCCTCTTTAAGTGACCAGTCTCACATACACTCTTACATATATATATATATATTTCTTTTTACAATATATAAATTATATCGATTCTTCTATGGTACTCCTATAATTTTTATTTTTTATTATTTTAAAGTATGTCCATATTACTTATGTCCGCTTAATTTTTTGTTTTTTTAGGTAGCAAATAAATTTAGGTCGATAAATTGATATTGTTAAATTTATTATGTGACATTTAATTAAAATATTTGTATTTATTAAATAAATTATAAAATTAAATAAATTAGAAACTCAAAATAAAAAAAAAAACAATAATAAATGTACTGTAACTATAAACTACTATAAAATGTACACTGCTACTAAAATATAACATTAAAGGCAAGTTGCACAGCCACATCACCATGTGTGTTGTATGTACATGTGCCAAACGAGCTGTGTCGAGCCAGCATGACCCATTTTTTTAGGCTCGTAAGGCCAGCACGACACACTATAGTAACCGTATCATGCTTGACACGGCACAGTCAACTGGAGGGCAAGCCCAGCATGACATGCAACCCAATTTTGGGACAACTCATGCCAGACACCTATACATATGGGTTAAGATAATTCATTCTAGGTTAAAATTATTTTTTAACCTAAAATTGAGATAAAGCACTGTCAGTCATCACCCATCAGGCACCGCATGTCGCCCTTCAGGCGTCGCCACATCACCAGTCACCTGGCACAAATCATGTTGTCGCCGCATCACCCTTCAGGGGTTACCCGTGCCATGCCCATGTGTCAGGCACCCAAGTCATGCCTAGCATGACACTCGGGCCGATTTCCCACGACATGGTTCGAGTCTTACAGAGAGTCCGCTTAGCAAGGGTCGAGCACGATCTTGAACCATGTCATGCCAGGACAAGCATGGCTGAACTAGGCCGCACGGCCCAGTTGACACCTCTAGTTGTATGCATAAGAATAAACTATAAACCATAAGTATAAAGTAAATAATTAAACAAAAAATTAATATATACTTTATCAAAGAAGAAGAATTTAGAGAGCATAAAGAAAGATAAAAAAAATTAGAATAAAGATATTAAATTTCCTAATCTCTATATATTTAAAAATAATAAAAGAATATTTTTTTATTTGAATCCATAGGATTGAATCCGTTTTAATTAATTTTTTTTTATTTTTATTTTAATCCGACGAATTGAATCCGCTTGAATTCAATCAGATTCAAAGATTGTGATACACTTTATTTTTTTTTTATATTTTAAAAAAATACAAATTAAAAAGCCAATAATTACGAGCCACGCCTGCCACTATCTTTGTTGATGCCCATTGTATGAAAACACAAAGAACATGGCGAGACAAGTAGCGTAGTGCCCCAAGGGCCAATGGTGACCGACACTAAAAGCGGAAATAATCTTACGTGGCCATTTTTTTTAACTATCACATCGAGCAGTCACTCAACTAGGCATAACATGTGGCCCGAGACCCACCCTTACCTAGTCTCGGGTCACCAGGCCAGTGGATCATGCCACCAGGTCTGACCCATGGGTCGCGCCTGACCTGACACGAAGCACAGCTCACACTAGCCCAGTAGGGCACGAGCCATGCCTCAAGTCGTGTCGGACCTGGCGATGCTGAATTATGCCGTGGTGTGAGCCGTGCCTAGGCCCACCAACCCAGCTGACACCTCTAAGTTCTAATGAAATTCCAAATGATAGTGTTTGTGAAATCGCACTAACACACACTCAAAAAATCAGTCCCAATCCAGCCTAAAAATACACAAAAAAAAAAAAATATTTCACATGCACTTACATATATGCCAAAATGACTACATAAATGAAAACCAGGAATCAAAAACAATCCCTTTTGGGGTTTCCGATTCCCAAACAAACAAAGTGGTTAAAATCAGCCCCAAGCAGCCTCAAATCAAAGAAGTCCCTTTGAGGAAAATGAAGGGTAGGATGGGCATTTCTATTAGTCGAAGTTCAGGAAAATGCAGCTGATAGCGATAATGGCAACAAAAACAATAGTAATCACAACACTGCTAAAAATATATTGCCTGTAATACCAAGGCTGCCATAGTTAAAATTGCCTCATAAATTAATCATCTCTGTGATTATTTCGAGACAAAAAACTTATGATATATGTTCGAAACATAGTTTTGTACACTAAGGATGTAGCAGACGTAAATGAGAGATATCAGAAATGCACAGCATTCAATTTGGAGGCAATGAACTAGTTGGACCATTTAGACAATAGCAGAGATTGTCTAGCATTCATGACTAAAAATGCATAACGCAAACTCACTTCAGCACACATTGGGTGCCTGTGCAAACTTAAAGGAGGATGCATTTTTTTTTGATACAGACACTCCTCAGCACAAACAACCTGCAAAAACAATTGAAAGTAGGTTATGACAATTAAAATGTAACCTACATTACTAGTAAATTGCCCCCGATAACATCTCATCAGAAATGATTTGGAAAACTCAAAAATTGAGTACTCATTAAAAATATTTAAAAAAAAAATAAAATTAATACAAAACTATAAAAACCTTCATCGATTTAGTATGTACAAACTCATAACACTCAATTTGAATGAAATTATATAAATTAAGATTCTTCAAAATTTTAGGAAATTTATTCGCTGACTGCTCAACATACTCATAACACATTTATGTGCTTTGTCAACTCATAAAATATCATATTTGAAGCTACATATCATGCTGCTTACTTGTCACAATAAAAGATCATGAAGAAAGATAGTACATGTATGAGCTCTTCAAGTAAATGATGTATCTAAAATATCTCACAAATAAACATTATCATTTTAAAATGTATCGTTATACTATATCTCAAAACAAATATATGTCGTTTACTTTTCTAGAAGATATGATTGCCTCTAGAAAAAAATATGAAATTTCATCATATATCTTCTCACAATGCATGATGGTGTTAAAATTGAATCTAAATATTTAACCAACTATGTCTCTATGATCCCTAAAATGGATCCCAAGTCTTAGAGAATTCTTCGCATACCTTAGTATATGAAGAGTAGCAATAGGGTGAAAATGTAAAAAAAAAAAAAAAAAAAAAATCTAAAAATGACTAATGATATAAATTACGTATATTATATATATTCTAGTCATAGTCAGATAGTTAAACTTTTCTATGATTATCTTATAAATAATAGAGTAAACTACGAAAATCACATCAAAAGTGAAGTTGGTACCTGTATCAATAGGAGTATATTTTAGAACACAATCTAATAAACTAATTTCTATTAGTGTAAGAAGGGTATGTCTCACATGTGACAAAATTATATTTCTTAAAAACTAAGTCACCTCTAAGCCAATAAAATATGAATCTCTGAAAGTCCATTTGAAATTATGTCTGAAAGGTATTTCTTAAATTGGTTGATCATCAACTTGTTATCTCTCGAATCAAAATATCATTAACATAGACAATCAACAAATTTATTTTATCACCAGGACTCCTCCAAACAACAAAGAAAAATCAATAACATATTAATGTAACTCAAATGAGATAACTACCTATGAAAACCTTGTAAACTAGACTCACGATCACTATTTCAGGTCATATAATATCTTCCATAATCAACAAATTATATCTGACTATTTTATTCAAAAATAATATGTTACTTCATATATATCTTTTCCTAAAGATCATCATGAAGAAATATACTCTTCATATTTAGTTGTTATATTCTCCAACTATAAGATATTATAAAAGAAATAAAAATGTCTACTAAAACTATTTTGGCTACTAAAGAGTAGATGTATTGGTAATCTACACTTAATATCTAAATAAATTATCTCATTACATATCTCATCTTAAGATAATTTATCTTTCCATCTAAACTTGTCTTCATAATGAACACCCACTTGCAATAAACAATAGACTTTTCTAAAGATCATAGTACTAGTTCATAAGTGACATTAGAATAAAGGACATTCACCTCTTTCATTATTTTCTAAAATTATCATGAATAAGATAATACTTCAAAAAATTACTTAAATAACCAAGAACCATCAAGAAGAATAATAAAAAAATAATACGAGAATAAAACAAAACCTATAAAATCAAGTACTATGCATAACTTTTTTATCCTTTTCAAAGAGCAATAAGAAGATCATAATGAAAAGAACTGGTTGCACGATTATATGGCTCCTCTATAAGTTCATCTCTTGTTTGAATAGGTTGGGCATATTTTCTCTCTTCGTTTAGACTATATGTCATGAGTGATCAATTCTGCTAGTTACTATCTCAAGCTTATATTGCAAAAGACTCAAAAACTATTGTCATCCAAGCCTCAAAAAAATCACTCTTCCCAAAAAAATTCATACTTTTCGGAATCAATTTAATTTGAATTTATTGATAGATATGATAACTTCATTAAAATTTTAATGTATTGAGTTTAGAAACGTATGAAAATTTTTAAACTCAAATCATGTTGAGTTAAATAAGAATGAGATTTATCGAGTAAAAAGATCTCATTCAGACATAAATAACATACTCAAAATTAGTCATTAGCTACTAGAGTTGACTACCTTGAACTTAAAGTTTATACCAATTGAAAGAGAGACATGTCTAGCCTTCTCAAACAAAGACATGTACAGCATTCTCAAATAAAGACATGCCAAACATTCTCAAACAGAGGCATGTCTAGATTTTTATTTTGACTTTTTAATTGTTCTCTAAAAAGAACAAATAAGTTATTCTCAATATTCTCGTCCATCATAAGCTAAAATATTATGGAACGAATGCATGACATCCCCTCTAATGGCACATAAAAATTACAACTAGTACCACACAAAGTTTTAAAAGGCAGAAGTATTAGACAAGATATTTTTGTATTCGTGAGAAGATGCATAAAATTTTTGAGCCTCATTATATATAATTAATTAATATTTATAAAAACTTTAAATTTTTTAACAAAATATAAAAACAACCAATAATAATATTCATAATATAATTGGAATATTATTCCCAAACGAGATTGGATAGCTCATTCATGGAACAAGCTAGAGCAACTAGTTCTTGGAATGAAAAACTCATTTTTTTTAACTTTTCAAGGCATTTTCGAGATGCCTCCCCCTTAGGCGTGCATCTATGAGCGCCTTTTTAAACATGAGTACCATAAATTTGAGAAAGCTTTATTATTGATTATAAATGGGTATTCACCATAGAGACATATCCATATAAAAAGATAAATCATCTTAAAATAAGACTTATATCAATGAAATATACTCATACATTTGATATAAATTACTAGGACACTTACTATTCAATAATCAATCTAATATTAGTGATTGTGTATATTTCTCTTATAATATCACACGATTGGAGAAAAAATTTAGTTAGCCATGAAGAATAAATTTTTTCATGCTTCACCTTGAGGAGGTATATATTGGGTAGCCACCTAGGTTTATCGAGTACAATTTAGAAATTGTCATAAGGCATTGAGATTACTCAGGTGTGTTACTAACTTTTTTTTATTTTTCTAAAAAAATCTTGATAGCAATAAGATTTGCATTAAATTTATGTAGATTATATTCTGATTACAAAAGATGACAAATTAGAATTAACTCAACTCAAGGAATACCTTCAAGTATAATTTCAGATTAAAATATTAGGAGGCTCAAAATTTTTCTCAGCATATAAATGGCTTATTATATGAAGAATATTTTCTTGTCACATAAGATATATGTATTTTATATTTTTAAAAAGATTAATCTTTTAAATTGTGATTTAGCATATATTCCTATTGATCTAAATATTGATTTCACTCCTATTATGACCTCTACTACTTATAAAAGAATTGAAAGAAAAAATAATTATCTAACTATGATCAGACCAAATATAGCATATACAATCAATATAATTAATTATTTTATAAATTCTCCTTGACAAGTTCATCTTGACACAGTTCTTCATATATTAAGATATGTGAAAAAAAAAACTTATAGCATGTGATCTCTTTCAGAGATCATGAATACTTGTAATTAATCAGGTAGTCAAATTCAAGTTAGACATCATCATGCATTAAAATGATATCTACAATAAGATTTTATATTTTTCCTAGAAATAATATTATCTCCTAGAAAAAAAAGAGAAATAATTATTTCAAGATTTAGTACAAAATAAAAGCTCATAATAATGATGATATTTACTAGTAAGATATATCTTGAAAATGATATTTACTAAGAAGATCAAATATGCTCTCTTTCTGTTACAGCCATTTACTATTATAGTCATGCAATGAGACACATAGCCTCCAATATGGTGTTTCAAGAGTAAATAAAATAGATAGAGATTATTGATTCTTTCTCAAGAAAAAAATTAAAAATGAGATTATTACTACGATATATATTCGGACAACAAAAAAGTCAAATATTTTTACAAAAACCTTAAAAAAAATTCACTTAATATTTCTTTCTTCAAATCTTTATGTTGTGAACTTATATACATTAACATGATGGGAGGTGTCATAGTTTTTATTTAGTTTATTTTTTCTTTTTTGTATTTTTGATTACTCGACTTATGTGATGTCCCAATCATTTCTACTTATTACATAATATCATCTATTTTTTGTTTTTCAATTAAATATTATTGTATTATTTTAGTTTGCGTTAAATTTAACAAATACAAAATTAATTATTAAATTTGTCATACTTGCATTTAGGATGTTAGCATCATTTTGTTTTAGTATCAGATAAAATTAAGATAATTAATCACTCTAAGATCTAAAAGTCTCGCTACTAGGTCATATAAAACATGCCTTAATTTTCTTCAATTAATTTTAGGGATATTCACCCACTCTAGTAATAATTACCAAAGAAATGATTCAGGTCATCTGATTAATCTAGTTAGACATGTCAGTAAGAAGTTAGCGTCTTTAAGCAAATTGACGAAACTATCATGCTAAATGAGCTTACGATGATCCATGATAACTTCACGGCATTTTGGAGTGAAACCAATAGGTGCATGCCTAAGAAAAAAAAAATTTTTTAAATATAATGATGAAAAAAAATTGAAAACAAAAATTAGTTAAAAGAGAAAAATAAAAAAAAATAAAATGATGTAAAAGAAAAGTTGAAAACAACTTGATCTAAAAATAAAAAATAAATATTAAAAAAGAAAAAATGATAAGGAGAAAAACGTTGGTCTTTTGAAAAAAAAAAGAAAATATTAAACAGCAAAAAGATAAAAAAGAAAAAAAATAAAGAATAAGAGTAGAAAAATAAATTTTTTATGGAAATCAATCATTATAAATACTTTTATAATAATTAATTTGTTTAAATAATTACGAACTTAATCATTCTTTATACATTTTTTTATTATTAGAGTTTGAGGATATACCTAGTGGATTGCGACACATTAGAACGATCGAGCACAAAATAAATTGTGTATGAAACAAATATTCCAAAAGAATCTTTTTGAATTATAAATATCAAGAGATAACATCCAAAAGAATCATTAATTATAACAGTTGAGTCAAATATAAAGGTAAGGACTAAATGAACTTATCCGACAAACACAAACTAGATCGCACGCATTTATGTTATAATCTAATTCAAAATGACTTGATCAATATTATTTAAGTGTTAGATAATTTTGAATTATATTTCATTCTACATACAGAAGTATTCTATGCAATCTTAATATTTTATTTATTTATATTTTTAATGATTGTAATAATAGAGAGAACATAATTATTACAGTGTCTTCACTTTACGTAGTAGATATTTGTTTTATTATATAATTATCATAATTAAGATAACAATTATTGACATAGTTTGAGAGAATGTCCAAAAACATATTATGTATATCAGTTATGGAATGAGCTGAAAAGAAGTTTTTTTTTTTGAAGAAGAAATAATATTTTATGATTTGCAATATGTTTAAATGGCCGATAAAGTGGGAGTGTGAAGCACCACCCTTCTCTTCAATCTTCCTTGTTTCAACTTAATGGTGGGAATGTGAAACTCCACCTCCTTCCTCTTCGAAATTCGCTCATTCATTTTCTCCTTCCTGCCTACGCATGATGCACAACCATGATGATGAATTTGGCATTTTCCGATTATGAAAAGATCTTCTAATCTACCAATTTTTCCCTTGAAAACTCTTTAATCCTGAAGCCCAATATGGAACAAAATTTCCAAATTACTCGTAATTACCCTCATCAAAACTTCTTTTTTCACCCTCTTGTTCCTAAAAACTAGCTAACCCTAAAACTAGAAACTAAATTCCCTAATTTAATACCGGTTATATTTTCCCTTTCAATGTCCCTAAGCCCATTTACATCCCTTTCACCTCCAATTCCCAAATTCAAATTGAGAATTCCGAGAATTAGCCTCAACAATAAATTCCCTCTCAGGTGTCTTCTCTTGTTAAACGAATGGATCTCCATAGCCTACCCATGAAAAGTATCTATTGAATATAGTACTTGTTGACGGGCTGTTCGTTTAAGTTGAGCAAGGTTAGAGTAAAAGACTACTAAGCCCTTAATGAGCGTTTATTGATTTATTACAGTAAAGTTTTTGTTATTATTTCTTTTATTTCAATTATTAGAGGTGATATAAAAACCTCTCATTTTTCTTGACCTAGTCTGCCTAACATATGTTTGATTGATAATTGGTTTCCTGCTGCTGCGCGATTTTTCTTCTTCCTCTCTTCTCTTCTCTTCTTCTCATCTTCTCTGTTCTGAGCTTATAGCTCTTAAGAATTCCTTGTTTTAACAAGGAATTATTGTTCTAAAACAACAGTACTACATTCTTATTTTGCATTTCTAATTTTCAGATTAATTAATTCATTTATATAAAATTAATTGTTAAGTTTATTTTGCTTATATTTAGAATGTCAGTATCGTATCAATATATAAATATATGCATATATATATATATACTATGCATATCTCCCAAAAAATAGACATTTACTTGAGCAAAAAAAAATAAAGCAAAAGCAAAAAAAAAATTAAAGATACTAAAAAGCTCATATTGAATGATAAGGCAAAATAGAAGAAATATCATCATTATTTAGAGATGAGGAAGTGTGTATAACTAACTGACATGTATTATGATAAGTAGCATACTTTTTGTAAAAAAGTATGATATTACAAACTAGCGAATTGAATCATCAATAAGATAAAACTTTAGTTGGTAGCAAACTAAAACATATATGTATTAGTAAACTTAAATTTACTTTTCATTTGATATTTATTCATATGAAATTTAATGTTGAATTAACTATAATAAGCAATTCCTTACAAATATGTAGGCCATCATATATTACATATTTGAATCAATCACCACATACGATATAGTCATTATATAATTCATCATCGTGAAAAAAAAATATTAATTTTTTTTTTCAAATATTATATCATTAAAAACATAATATAATGGGACAATTGATTAATAAGTTCCTCACTTATGGGAGTGATGTCTCATAAGGCATACTCTAACTATTTCAAAATATAACTATTGATGCACAATAAATGGGCAATTGTTACAATTATGCAAGTGTATGATATTTTGCCAATAAAGTAGTTATTCGTTAACTAATTTTATAATAATATTATTTAATATAAATCAAACGTATTGATATAGAACGACCAACTCCAAACAAAATCAAACGAAAGTACTAGGACATCAAAGACCATGAAATGGAAACTAGAATCAGCACCCAACAAGACAAACCCAACTCGGAACAAAATACTCCCGCTTAGCGAAAGATATGTGAGATAATAATATTTTAACAGTCTTACCTCTAAAAATCGAAAAAATTGTATCTGATAAATCTCAAACTCATAACATACTGCCCTTAGACAAAGACACTTATCATAGAGGTAGTTAACAATCATGGTACTATTTATGCCAGAACACTTTTAACTTTTGAATTCTAATGAGATATTGTTTATTAGTACTTGTGTAATCACACAAATCTAGAAGTGGCAAGGGGGTCCGGGCGGCCCAGGCATAGCAAGAGACACGGCCAGACTGAGTTGTGTCTAGCACCAGATGGCATGGTCCAAAACAATGCCTAGACATGGGTCGTGCCATCCCAAAGCATGGCTCGTGTTGTGCTGGGCCAAGAGGTGTCATGCCTCTTGCAGGGTCAGGCATGACCTGGGTGCCTAGCCTATTGGCACTTTCCAGCAGCACGGTTATCATGACCCATAATTGCATACTAGAATGCGGGCATGGTCCACTTGGCCTGTGCCCGACCAGCCAGGCCCGTTTAAAAAAATATAACTTTTTTTAAATATGTCTCGCCTACTACGCATGCAAACTTTTTTTAATGAGCCCACACACGACGGCAAGTGGATGGTGCCTATGCCGGGTTCCAATCCATTACTAACTGCCAGTGCCAACTGCCCAAAAAATGATCCAGCACGACCCAAAAATGACCCAACATAAAAGGCAAAAGGCTACCTGGACTCCTGCCAATCAAACCGTATCAGGCAGGGTATAATCCAAGTAGTGTCGTGCCTGGCATGACATGACTTCCCAATCAGGCCGAGCCTGGCAAGCTGGCACAACATGATGGCCCGACTGGGCCATCATGTTGCAATACATTTTTAGTCTCATAATAAGAATCACTTGCAATTACAATTCATCTTCCATGCACACTAATTAATTTTAGTCTCCCAATTTCTCATTCTATTCTAGAATGACCCACTTGTTGCAATACTTTTCTTTTAACTAGTATGACTCTAGCAACTAAGCCTCATAATAAGAATCACTTGCAATTACAATTCATCTTCCATGCACACTAATTAATTTTAGTCTCCCAATTTCTCATTCTATTCTAGAATGACCCACTTGTTGCAATACTTTTCTTTTAACTAGTATGACTCTAGCAACTAAGCCTCATAATAAGAATCACTTGCAATTACAATTCATCTTCCATGCACACTAATTAATTTTAGTCTCCCAATTTCTCATTCTATTCTATCATTTGCCCACTTGTTACTATAGACATTTTTACGGTCTACTCAATCCAATGCCATAGTTGAAAAAAGATGTGCCACTCCAACGGTTGCCAAGTAACATATTTCTCAAATTCTATAACTACGAGATATTATTGTTATATTAATTTCTAGTTTAGCTCACACAAAATGCTGAAAATCCTCAAGGGGGCCATTCATGGAATTAAAGTTGGTGAGATTTTGCAAGAATCAGGAAAAATAACTGCACTAATTTCTCTCACAAATTTGTTCCCTTCCTTCCTTTCTTCTTCCCTTTCTCTGTCTCTAGGTGCATGAATAATCACCATTTGTCTTTGCAACTACCAATCATTTCTATAAGAAGTTAGGATCAGTATCGGTCGCCCTAGAATAATCTTCTTTCAAAATTCATCAATCATCCATTAAAACAACTCATAAAGGCATAAAAAATACATGTGCTCATGTTAAAACAATGGTTAGCCACTATGTCACCAAAAGATTATACTTGAGGCATAAAATCCTTGTATTAGACTAGTTCGTTGTGGAGTAAGTGATCGGCTATTGGCGCGCAAGAAACAATGGCATGGTTTAAAACATAATCTGTTGGCAGCAAAGATGATTGCGAAAGCCAAAAGAGCTGTTTGGTGTCCAGGAACAAATAAAACAATTCGAACAAATAAAAAAAAGTGTTTTTGATTTTCAAATTGAGTTGTTATTGTTGTCGATAAAATGCACAGATAATTTTGATTGAAAAATATATCAATAAATTGTAAAATATTAGGTATGAACTAAACATAATAATTCATATGTCCGGTCAAAATGAAACTTGATCTACCCGGTATTTGATTCAACAATTATAGTTTACATAGTATACTTAATTAAATTGTCAAATATGACACAATATTTACATAAAAAAAAGATGTGAAGACCCTCAAGCCTTGCTTCGGGAAGGAGACGGTGAGGGAGGAAAATGTTAGAGAAAAAGAAAAACATTGAAAAAATAAAAAGTTGATTTCTTTGAATACACATAATCTTATACATGTGATTTAAGGTAGCCCACAAGTCAGATACTCCCAAAAAATAAAAAAATAAATAAATAACAAAAAATAATAAACTAGAAAAAACTCACCATCCCCCCCTTCAACTTGAGGCGTAAATGTAATAATCCCTAACTTGAAAGAAATGAATGAAAATTATGGTCATTTGAGAAACTTTGCAAAGATGTTTGCAGTCTACTCATTGATAAGTACACATGTTGTAATGGTCGAATCATTCTAAATCTACTCCTGAATAAGGTAATAATAAACCTCAATATATTTTTTTTGATCATTGAATATAGGGTTGCTAGCAATCTATCGGACTATCTAGCTGTCAGAGTAAAGTATCATCAATTTTATTTAGCCGAAGTCATAATGTTGTACTCTGTGTATGTATTAGATTTCAAAATAACTATATATCACTTACTTTTTAATGAGATAAAGTTACCTACAAAACAAAACATAAAAACGTATGGTGAATCTCCTTTTTGTAATCCCAGAAGTCCAACTAGAATCTAAATATGACTCTATGCGATTATGCATGCAATCTCTCATAACTAAATAATATTAATGTTAATTAGTTTAAATTTCTTATGATCATCATATATCTAATAGAGTCGATTAACAACCAAACAGTATAAGTCTACACCCGAACCAAGTAATAAGTCGGTGCATATCTCAAGATATCCAAGGCAGAAAAAATATTTAAGGTATATGTCCTCTAAGAAAGAATATCATACCTCCAAATATAAAAGTGTCAGCTGAGTCGAGCAACTTTAGCTCGGTCAAAGGCACGATAGGACATGACAAGGTCCAAAGCCATGTCGGAATCTATCTTTTAATAGCCCGTAGCATTGCTCATGTTGTGTCGAGCCCACACGAAACATGCCTCATGTCGTACCAAGTACCATCACATGCCTTCGCCATGACCAGCACAAACATGCACAGCATGTGCCCAATATGAGAATGTCATGCTGGCGCGCCTATAAAAAAGGCATGTTTATCCACGCGCTTAATGGCTGGTGACTAGCAAAGCTTGGCACATTCTAATATGTGGCGGCATAGCAGCCCATCGGGCCCAAAAAATTTGAATTGTGTCAGCATGGCACAACCCAAATGACACATCTACTTCTTGAATATTCATCCTCAATACCAAGAAAATACCTCAAATATCTTAAATCATTCATATAAAACTTAATTTATAATTTTATATAAATTATTTTTATTTGAATATACCCAACCGACTATTCCATATAGTTAAAATATTATCAATATATATAACTAATATCACATACTCAAATTCTAATCCATATCAAAATAATAAGAATAGTCTAACACACGACACACATCTTCTACGATAAAATACAGTAAATGTCAAGAAAAATCATTAAACCATGGACTAGAGGACTTCTTGAGACCATAAAAAATTTATAATAATTTACATATCATACATATACTTCCAAAAATAATGAATCATTATGCCTACTGCATAAATACTACTATTAAATCACGAAGAATGAATATTGATCAACTTAATCATAAAAAAGAAAGTAGCCGAATAGTTAATATTATAAAATTGTGCAAAATCTCTCGTTACAAACCTAGCATTGAGTCAATCTAACATCTCACTATTGACTTGCCTATTAGTTTTGAAATAGAATCTCATATATTATTAAATATAATTGCATTCGATTTTTCCAATGTAGCATGAAATCATCCTGGATAACTAAGTGTCTTGGCAAGTCTAGGATCCTTTAATTATCAAGTACGGATAAAAAATTATAATATATAATACCAAAATAAAAAAAAACAATAACTTAAAATAAATGATGTTAAGTAAAAGAAGACTTTGATTCCTTCCACAATGCAATCAAGAGGTTCACGTCATTACTCTGAATTGGGACAACTAAGAATATAAAAAACTCACCTAAAATAGACTATGGAGTATGAACATATTCATCTCGCTCTCCTGAAACATCTCTTTTCTAGTGGGACACTCACAATAGGCTCCTCTCCTAGTCACATTGTCTTTTGAGATGCGTTACAATTCTCTTCAAAACCAATCATACTAATCCTATCAAGAATAGACACAAGAGTTGAGTCAACTGTTACTCCTCTATGAGAAATAGGAACTATACATAAAAAAGAGCCTATAACTACAATATCTAAATATACGTTCTCTTAGATTAGGTCCTTAAAATACAATATATCTTGGAAGAAGATGACATCAACACTCATAATAATTCTCTTAATTTTTGATGAATAACAATTATATCCATTTTAAGTATTATAATATTCAATGAAGATGCATTTGATGACACATTGTTATCTTCTCCTTGTCTTGAGAGAAATCCTAAATAAAACAGATACCCTCAAAAATCTTAAATGAAATATGAAAGAATCTCTCTCTAAAGTATAGAATATGTCCAAACAAGATGGAAGAAAATATTCAATTGAGAAAAAAATTAGCAGTTAGCAATATTTCTCCCCAAAAATATCTACACACACTCTTATGAAGTAAGAGTGTTGTAGTTTTCTCAATCAAATATCAATTCTCCCTCTTAATTATCTTTTTTTTTTTGCAAGAATACCAGAACATGATGTCGGATAAATTATTATGTGCTCCTCAAAGAAATAAAAAACTAATTAGAAATATAATTTAATGCATTATCACTCCTCAACATATTAATGTTATATTCAAATTAAGTATTTATTTCTTAATAAAATTTTATTAAAAAGAAAAAAATTAAAATTTTTCCGTAAATACTGACAATCATATAAATTGAGTATAATCATAAATTAATATAATAAAATATCATAAGTCATCATATATAATCATCCTACATAGTGCCTAAATATCTAAGTGATTTAAATAAAATGGGTCGCTCCTAATACTCTCATGAAATGCTAAATTAGAAGTTCTATCATTTTTTTCTAGCTAACACACCTCATAATCAATATACATCACTCCTCTTATGCTCGATTCTAGGGTTTTTGATTTATCCAATGAAGGCTATTCATGTCAATAGTGAATCATTAGTATCTCTTTAATAGATATACATTTAAAAAACACTCATGTAAGTGAAGAAGAAAAGATATAATCCATCTCGCTCAATTCCTATAAAAATTATATTTTTAGAATGACGATCTCGCATTAAAATACCAACGGGGGATAAAACAAAATCACATCTTTATAAATTTGCAAGGTAACTAACAAAAAATAAATTATGATAAAATTCTAACACATAAAATATGTATCAAAAGAAAAAAAAAACTAATATTGACATTATCATGCCTCTTAGCCTATATAACATGTTATTATCCACTATAATATTAAAAACTTTGGTCTCAACAAAAAAAAATAAAAAAAGTAATTATCTATTGCATGGGTATTCGCTCCCGAATTCTCTATCCAACAATCTAAAATGAGATGGTGATTAGAAAATATAATGGATATAGACATGTATACGCCAGTAACATGACCAATAATATTGAAATAACAATCTCTACCATAATCTTGAAAAAGCATCATTATAGTTTGACCAATTGATATGTTGATAGAAAAACTAATAAGTTAGTCCACTAGCATGTTCTATGACCTCTGAACCTTGAAACATCTGTCATAACTTATGATGTAAAGTCCAACACTTCTCCCAAGAGTGTCTCATCCCCTCACATAAAAGAAAGTATTATGTTTCTATCTCTAGGGATATCACAACACCTCGTTGGAATAAACATTTGCTATTACCAAAAAATAGCCAACATAGATGTGTCAAATGTGCTAATTTTTTTGTGGTCAATCAAGCCACCATGTCGTGTTTGACATAAGATAAGTTCTCATGTCATGTAGTGTCATGCCGACACAGATTCATTATTAATCGATGCAGCTGTGTGACCTAAAAAATGAGGATACCATGGGAGTTGGGCATATATCGTCAAAACTTATTCATTCGAAAAATTCTTTGAAATTTCAACCTCCCCTATTATTTTATCCCCTAATTCCAATTGTGATAAATGACTGGTTATCACATTATCACTCCACTACTTGTCCTAAATTTATACAATTGTGTGATCTATATTAATCAACTTTGTTTCAGAAATGTTTGGTCAGAATTTCTCACAAAAGAAAAGAAAGATTAATATTTTCTTTTTAATTATTATAGAATTTACTTGAGTTTCATTCATGATCCAACTAGGGTATAAAATTACCCTAAAAATCTTGTTTGGTTTTTATCCCAATACAACTCTCAAGACATATGAACTTGTATCGCACATGATAAAAAATAATTCTTCCCATTGTGACACTATAAAGACTGGACTTTCAACCAATTTCTTTTTCAACTCTTCAAAAGCATCGATGCATTCTTGATCATAATTAAATATCACAATCTTATCCAAAAGTTAACATAATTATTTTGATGTCTTTAAAAAATTGTTTATAAATTACCAATAAAATCTTACATGCCTAAGGAAACTCATCACCCCTTTGACTGTCATAGGGTGTGACAAAGTTTTGATTATCGACATCTTTGTGTCATCCACCTCTAATCCTCTGACGAAGATTGCATGTCCCAAGTTATTCAAATATCCTTCAAAATAATCTCAATATACATAAAATTATCCATAAATGTATTCATAATTTTCTAGTTAAGATCAGCAGAAATAATATTTATGCACCTCTAAAAACATGGCAAGAGCATTACTAAGATCAAATGACATTCTCTTAAATATAAAAATTCCATATGGGGCAAGTAAATATTATTTTTTTTGAATTGTCAGATCAATCAAAATTTAATTGTATCATAAACATGATTATCTGTTACTATAGCGTGCCTAGAGCATGTTTGGGCCAAGCCTGGGGAGCACCTAAAGCACTGGCACCACAAAGCATTGGCAAAAGCACCTCACTTCAAGCTAGGCATGACCTTTTTCAAAAGGTGTTTGAAAAGCAAGAAAAAAGTTCACCTCGCCTAGGCACACCTCGCCCATTGAAAGGGCTGTTGCAGCCCGTTCGTGGAATGGACTGTAGCAGCTCGCTCGTAGAATTAGCTTGGACAGCTTGTCCGTGGAATGAGCTTGGACAACTCATTCATAAGTATGTATGTGTGTGTGTATATATATATATGCATATATGCATGTATATATACAAATACATGCATGCTTATTTACATATATATACACAAGCATACATCTACAAATAGGCATGCATTTATATGTATATACTATATACATATGCATGCATGTGTGTGAGTGTGTGTATTCAAAAATATACATAAGTATATAAAATACATACATACATACATATATATATATATATATGTATATTGGATTATTAAAATTTTATTATATTATTTTGAAACTTTTAATATTTATTTTGTTGAGAAATAATAATAATATTTAATTTTCTTATGTTTAGTATATAGTATTTAATTATTTGAATAATATATATAAATAATATTTTATAAAATATATAAATTTATATATATTAGATTGGATGTACCTTAGAAAAAAAACTAGGACTTATTTTGTACCTTAAGCCTCAAGGATCCAAAAAACTCTTGCACCTCAATTTGTATTCCATCTCAGTGCACCTTGTGTCTCAAATAACTATGATTCTGAATATTCATTCAAAAAATAATAGAATGAATATAAAGAGATTTTATCTAATATTTGATTCATAAATATGAATGAATAGTAATCATTTCTCATTTTATTATTAAATTTCGGATAATCAATATATAATCATCACCTGATAATTACACAGGTGGAAGTCTCTTTATTAATCGTAGTTTTAACAACCATCAACCCAAGTTTCTTTGGTACAAGATGAATCAGACTTACCAATTTCACAATTTCACAATCTCTTTTTTTATCACTTTTTTCATGAATAGATTTAACACCCACTAGTCCTTAATTGTCAGTTTCAAATCCTCCTCCATAAGGATCTTATGCATGCATATTGATGGACTAATTCCTTTTATATCCCCCTAGTGACGAAATAATAGTACCAACATAATTTTTATGAATTTCAACACGATAACACTCATGTCATCCATTAAAACCAACGAAATACTAATTAGTTTTATCTTATTTTCCTCCAGAAACATAATTGTTATGATTTAGCAATGCCTTCAAGAATAGTCTGTCTAGACTTGTTTATGTTTTTGGGTACTTCATTTTGTCTCTGTGAGTAATATACTAAAGATATCAACAAATACCAAAAAATTTCTGATGGACATTCTGATGAGACATCGTTTCATAGTCAACAAATACCAAAAAGAATTTCATATTTCAAATCTTCTACTACTAAAGTTCTTTTTTTTTTACTTTCTGAGTCTATAAGTATTAACTTTGTCCCAGAATTTTGCTCAGTTGAAATTGTGGCTAAAAAAACAAACTACACTAACATATACAAAAAAAAAAATACATAACAAACTATGCAAGTCAAAATAGATTATTATCCAAACTACTAAAAACACAATTATTATTTTTTATGGATAATTACGTTAACTAAAGTCGATTAACCAAACCAAACTATCTCTAGCAGTGACATCAAAAATTTGTTGAGATTTTATTACGATGCACAATTTTTAGAATTAGATAATATATCAAAAAATTATTGGACGAGTGTCTCTAGTCCAACACTAGTTACACAAGTATACGGATCATACAAATAATAATTTAAATAATCATTCAAATATCAATCACATAGATATTATGTAATTAATTCGATAAATCAAGAGTTAGCCAATTGTTGCTCCAGTTAGAAAGATAAAACTAACTTTCTTATACAACTATTAAATTCTAGTATTGATATATTTCATTAAATATAATAACATATTTAACTTATCTGGTTGTTATTGTGCTTTATTACAAAATAAATATTAGATTAATATAAGAATATAATAGTATCTTACTAGCATACAAAGTGATTATCACATATTAGACTCTCACCAATGATAATCTACTCGTAATTGTCTCATCAATATTTTACTATTAAAATAATAAAATTTTTTACTCGAGGATTATTCACAAGTTTAAATCTTTTAAGCAACTCATTAACTATCTTTAATGGTTACTTCGTATATACAATATTATTCTTCAACCTAATGTGTCGCAAAAATTTGAACCAATGTAGTATTAATAATAATTATTTATTCGACTTTATAAATATCATACTCATGATAATTAATATATGTATTTCCTCAAATCTCACTGTCAAGAGTCATACAATGGATATAACACATATAACAGTTACCATATTACGAGCTACATCCACTTGTGTGTCTCTTATGTCTTACTTGTCACCATCCACCATGATGAAGTGCTTCTCGCACATTAAAAATGAAACCCTTAAAAAATATTTTATAAAATTTTTACATCAATTGAAAACAAGTTGATCTAAAATATATACAATAGAATACCTTATTAAAGGATTAATGCTTTTGATTTCGTAAATAACATACTAATAATAATTAAACTTATCTCAATTTTAAAGTTAAACATATAGTTTAGCTCGCACATCACGATCAAAATGAGTCACTTTTTGCCTATCATTATGCACGAGTGTACCTCTTAACTTACTTGTCAATTTCCACCATGATAACACACATAAACATATCAAAAATAAAACTATAATTTCAATTCTAAATACATATTATATCTATTAATAATCAAATCAAAATGACAATTAGTAAATACTTTCATTCCAACGAAAGAATATATTAAAGTAAAAAACTTTAACTTTGTTTCCAAGTGTAATAAGTACCTACATGAAAAGTCAGATATTCATTTAAATTTTATTCTAGTAAGATTCCCAAAAGATTTGACTGGAATATTTTTTCAATATGAATACCCTAAACATAAACTAAATGATTAAATAAGCATTCAAACTAGACACACCCACGAATATGAAAATCCCAATATAAATACCATGAATCAAAAGATATATTTCATTACTGATAATGTGAAAAATATAAAAAGAAAGATATTATATTATATTCAAAGATAAAAAATTTTTACTAAAAAGAATCATATTGTAGATAGATTCTCTAATTGAAAATATAACATTTGCTCGTAAACCAAAAATTAGAAAATAATAAAAGTATAGAAGAATTGAGAGACCTAGGCTAAGAGCTGTAACATACAATAAGGAGAAGATTAAAAATATTAGCTAAATAGGATCTTGAACCAAGTACAAGGACACATCTGGTAAGACAAGTATTTTATTTGTAATGTTAATATCTCTTCTAAGCCACGTGTATAGAAAAAGAGAAGGGAATAAAAAAATATATACACAATAAAACCAACCAAGAAACGACGAGAAAGATCTAAAAGGAGAAAATATATTGGAGGGAAAGCAAAACTTACCACGTTGTTAACTATTAACTTTTTATATCTCAGTTAGATTTATTTTTATTAAAATACTTTGTAGTTTTATGTGTGTTCATATAGGTGTCAAACGGGTCCGGCCGGGCCAGCCTGGCCCTTTTTTCAGGCTCAACCAGGCTCGCGTGCCGTGCCTAGCACGGCATGATTCACTAGAGGGCAAGATTGGCATGACTTGCAGCACAAAATCAGTCTGAGTCCAGGCCAGTTCGATTAGGGTCGGCCATTGTAGGTTAAAAAAAAATTAGGGTTGCATTGTCGTGCCACTGTCACCCGTCGGGCAGCGCCACGTCATCCCCCGTCAGGCATCGCTGTGTCGGCCAAGTGCATTGCTCGATGCATCGTCGCCTGTGTCATGTCTAAGTGCCAGGCACCTGACACATGCATGGTAAGGCACGGAAGCTGAAGACCCACGGCACAACATGATTTGTGCCAAGGGTCCACCCGGCATAGGCCCGAGCACACTACAGTACCGTGCTGTGTCGGGCCAGGCACACTTGAATTGTTTTGGCTTCAAGCCAGGCCCGAGGCACCCAACCCATTTGACACCTCTATATATTCATGATGCATAGAACCGATATGATGCTTAGGACTTGACGGGTTAGCCTAAATCATCCCAAATCTTCTATAAACTGTGTATGTTGTTTTAATAAAGTTGCGTGTTAAAAAAATCAAACGACAATACAAATCAAACATAAAATTCATTAATTATATATTCATCACACGTAACTAAATATATCAATTCTAGACCTTGAATTAGGTTGACATTAAAGAAAAAGTTAGATAAGATATTCAAAATACATCTCAGAAAATTTTAGATACCTAATAACAATCCTCTTGAAAATTTAGGATTCAAAACTCTATCACATAATTCTCATTTAGAGCATCTCGGATCTATCCCTAAGTGGGAGTCAAAATTCATACCCCTTCTTAGGGTTTAAGCTTGTGCCTTGCAACATCTACTCATAAATCCCTCCTAGGGTTTGGCAAATTTTGCCTCTCGTAACTTTTCTCTCTTTCATAAACTCTATTCTCTTTTTCTTTCAGTTTCATGACATTCCTTTATATGGTTAAGTCTTACTTGTATACTCACATGAGAAGTCATAGCGTTGGGGAGTAATCGTGACTTTAGCATTGCATCTCAATAACACAAAGTCACATAGTTATAGATGAGTGTGGCTTTAGTCTCTTTCTTTTATTAAATTACCACGATATTAGGAATGATCATGATTCATGAATTTATCATCTATAACATGAAGTCGCGATGCTGAGAATTTTCATAATTCATGCATTTCTCCTCTGTAACTTAAAGTCATGCACTAGAAATAATCACAGCTTTAGTCTTTTCTCTAGAGCAAAAATTCATGACTCTGAAAGTAGCTTTTGCTCGAATAAATGCTTAATGTACCTCTATATAGCCAAAAAAAATATAATGCTAGAGAATTACCACGACATTTACCTTCGTATTTATGACTTTATTAAAAAAAAGTCACTACATTGAAAAAAATTACCACGATTAGCACCAACGAGGCAATTGACTATTTGTAGAGGTGTCAAGTTGGTTTAGTGGACTGGGCACAGCACAAGGCATGATCCGATTTAACCATGTCAGGCCCAAAATAACATAATCTAGAACCATGGCTGGATTATGATCATGTCAACTCATGTAAAGGTTCATGTCATGCTGGTCTTGCACCAGGCTTGCCTCATGTTGTGCCAAGCATGGACGGCATGATTGGCATGTCATCATGGTATGTGGCATGGCTGATTAAAAGAAAATCAACCATGGCAAAAAAATGCCCACCTCGTCAATAAGTTGTTTTTTAGCCATTCAAATACCTCAATACCCAACAATGACGACAACAACAACTAGACATTGCATTTCACTGCCATATTGGGAAATCTAAAAAAATTAAATTTCAATATTTTATTTGAGTTATCTGATTAATTCCAAAGGAACTTAGATAGAAATATGATAATTGTCAAAATCTTAGCCCCTTTTATATTAAAAAAATTTTAAATATTAATTAAAAGAAATTATATAGATATCTAATTCATTTATTTTTCATTGTTAATTTGTATTCTCTCATCTCCCCTCAATACTCTCAAAATAATATTGGGATTTTTGTACATTATTTTTATACATTTTTTTTTAATTTTTTGTAAACTTAATATTGATTGTCGTTATCAATAACTACTTATATGCACAAGAATAAAATGTACAAATATAAGTATAATATCCTAAGTGTCTATTGGGACACAAAATTAAGGGACAAATTATAATTTCATTTTAATTAATTAATTTTATTTATAATTTAATTTTTTGATTAATAAATAAATAAACAAAATATAATAAATAATAAATTTAATAAAAATAAAATAAACATAGACATAAATAATAATAAAAATCTAACCAAAAAGTTTATGGCTAAAACTAAATTATATCTCGGGGTCTATCCTCATTTATCTTAAAAACTTAAAGCTATGCAAACTATAGTAGTCTAGACACATTTTAAAATTATTATAAATTAAATTTTATAGGTATCAAAAAAAATTCAACATATTATACATATTATAAAAAATATATATACATATAAAAAGTATTAGTGGAATGATTACCTTAAATGACATCAATTAATGCACCAAAAAATATATAATATATTAGATCTCGAATAAATTCAACTTAACGCTAACAATAGGGTCTTTGAAGTTAGAACAACTTCTTGTTTATTTACCACAAAAAGTTTGAAAAAAAAAATATGATAAAAGTGATTAGTATCATAAAATTTTTCAATTAGATTTTTAAAAATTTTAAAGTAATTAATATTATACAGACTACTTCCAGCATTATTATCATATAATTTATGAATTCTATAGTATGAATGACATACTAAAATATTTTAAATTAAAAAAATAATTAATAAACTTAAGAAATATTATAAAGTATATCTTTGATATTCAATATATGGACTAATCACCATAACACTTAATTCACATGTGTTTGCATCACTGCTCAATATGTTGATTCTAAATTAAAACTAAAAAAAAATTATAAGATTTTCTAAGATAATCAATCCTCATGATGTCCCTACAATATATAAGTGTCGCACAAGAATTATTAAGAAACAAAATATTCAAAATAAAATTTTTAGAATTACATTCATAATATTTTAAAAATATTAGTATCATCATTGACATATTTATCAAAATTATTAGTAACGAGCTCTTAGATATTATTTTTTATATTAGTTATATGTGTCACATAATTAACATGATAATACGGATAAGAACAAAAATTATTTCCTTTAAATTTAAAAACATAAAAAATTTATTTAAATACCTCAGGACATCTAATAGACAACAAAAATTTTATATTTTATGTTTGTTAGCAACCTAAAAAAAATTATAAACAAATGTCAGTCACCATTGAAATTATACCTATATGATACTGAAGTCACGTGTTAGCTATCAACACAAGATATCTAATTACGTAAATAATAAAAGTAATAAATTTATAATTAATAATTTAGACTGTGAAACAAAAATTTTATTTTTAAAATTTATAATATTTTTCATGATATGACAAATATATATTCTTTTGTATATTCTCATCACTTGCATTGTAGTTAGATATATATGTAACATTAGTAATATATTTAACATGCATAGAAAATATCTTAATTTTAGTATAATTGCTATGAAGATGAAAACTAAGCATTTAAAATATTAATTATTCATTTTATCTTTTTATTACATGACTGCTAAAATGACTATTAGGGTTAAGAAAAAAAAGATAGAAAATATACTAAGATATATATCAACTTGTATGAACCAAACAAAAAAATAAGAACCTAATAGTTAGATTGAGAAAAAAGTAGCTAATATATTTTATTGCTACAACACATGGTATAATAATTATAATGAGGCTCCGAATATGAATATGAACATCATATTTAGAGATGTTGCATTTGTCATTTAGTTAGCAAGAGACAAACGACAAGGTAGTCTGTCAAATATGAGCAAGCTATTTCAGTACTTAAATACTCATTACAACTCAAACTTATTATATAATTATAATAAGAATTTAGATATATTAGATTGATGAAAATCATACGAATCCACTTATTTCATACTATTTAATATAATATGTGATCTACTAGCTCATTTGGTATATAGCATAATATCAAATTTTAATTTTTTATGACTGTGAATATAATTTTGATGGGAGATTCAAACTATGACCAAATATAATAGAAATACTTCGTGCTTGTAAGATTGAGAAGATTCATAAATGAGAATTCAAAATACAGCAAAATAATTATCAACAGATAATACCTCATGCAACGACATCAAGAATATTAAAACTAACACTATGATTAGAATTAGACGTAACAATTCCAACTATATTATTGACATAGACTGATCATGGTACACGGAAATTAGACTCATTAACTATGTCACTCATGAGACTAATATATAATGTGTGTTTATTTTGTTGATAACCTTATTTTTTTTTTATACTTTTCAATTTATATTTTATTATTATTTGTTATATGCTACTACAATATTCAAAAACAAAACAGATATATATATATTTTATTTAGTTATGATCATATGAACTTTATTCATTTTAATTTATATTTTTTAGAGTAGTTAAATTTTGATATTTGATATTTTAAAAAATAAAATTTTACTTATAACAGTAAAACTTCAAAAATTAAACTAAAATTACAATCAGATCAGGATCGACCGATGTAGCAGCCAACAACAACTCATTGCCCATGCCATGCCCCAGGGCAAGGGCACTAGTTAGTGTAGTGTCTTAGTGGCAAGGGTCTTGAAACTGGTCAGTGGGCCTTGAGCCCTTCGGGACTGCCTGGTGGTTAATGAACACTAGGCACCGATCAGTGGCCAGTTTGGGCCATTGCTACTGCCAAATCTAGACAACACTAGACTAGATGTCTGACCATTGGTAATGTCATGCCCATGACGATAAGACTCAACATATCCAAATCTAAAAATTGTGTCTTCGGTTGTACCAAGCTGACCAACATTATGGTCGTGCAAGCACTACAAGACACGAAGACCCATTGTGTATCATGTCTAGCAAGGCACGGGCACCAACCTCGCAGCGTGTCTAACAAGGCATGGTGGCCCACCTGAACCACCAAAATTCAAGCCATGTCAGCATGGCACAGGCGCATAGCCTTTTGGACACTTTTAAGCTACTACAATATAAAAGTAATGTCGCAATTATTAAAATATTACTAAAATAGTGTGACTATGATTCCAATAAAAATTTACATATAAAAAAAATATGTTGCACAATAAAATAATTATGTCAACAATGAGATTAAATCATGGTGTACGAAGATTATTATAATTAATTATATAAAATTTTGACCAAGAATAAACATCAAAACTATTATATATACTCTTGAAGGTATAACTAAGTCATATGATAAAAAGTGATGATTTTACATGACTTTTTACTTCTCTTGTACTTACCAATTCAACAAAGTCTTACATTTTAAACAAAACTATTTGGTTTTACGACTATTCATCATAATTCATCAAAATTATTATTTTATAAAATTATTTTGTTTAAAATATTTTTCATACAAATATATCAAGAATAATTACCAAAATAACTATTAACATTCGATATTTGGAATACTAAACATTCATCTACAAAATACAAAATCTAAAAGAACAAACAAAGAAATCACAAAAGAGAATATCTACTTGATAAATATCCAAGTTGTTACAACAAGACTTCTAATCTTCCTTTCAATTTCCACATTATTTGTGAGTGTGGCATCACAAAAAAATTAGTGTATACTTTCATCATTTATAGAATAAGTACTAAATATATATGACATATATTCTAACATTATAATTTTTTTTATATTTTTATCAAATTATTTTTTAAAAATTTTATGAAATATCTGAAAAATAAAAAATACATATCATCTAACAAGAAAAAAAATTCATGTATACAATAAGCAGTCATTAATTAAAATAATCAAGTACTTATATTTTTTTTTTCTATTTGATTGCATTTTTGTTAAGTTCTCACATGTGACATGTCTGAGTATCAAATTGAATGGATACTTATTCACACTAAACTAGCTGGCAAAATAAACATTTATGATATATTTTTCTAACTGACATAACTCATACTCAAGAGTAAAACTATTACTAAGATAAATAAAATCTTATCAACTTAGATAATGATAAATAATCAATGTAAATATATACAAGCAAAGAATCAAACACACTAAATTATATATCATAAGATCATGACATAAGAGAAGAAAATATAAATTATCATGCTCAATCTCAAAACAAATTTTTCCTTATAATATTCTAATCTTGCAAACGAATAGTATGAAAAAAAATAAAGTCAAAATTATATTATTTAGAAAAATAACTCACATAAAAAAAAAACAAATAAAATAATCAAGAACAAGTAAAACATACATAAGAAACAAAACATCAAGTTAAATAATGACATGCTCAATGACTTTTGAAAAATTATTATTGGTTACCAAAAAATTCAAGAAAAAAAAATATAATAAAAACTAAATGATTGTGTAATATGGAGATTGGCTCCCAAGTCAATAATATAGAAACTTCCTATTATTTAGAGTACTTAGAGGTCAGGAAAGGTATGTTGTTACACTGCTAAGAAAAGAATCCCAAATATTCCTCATCAACAATAGTTATGATAAAAAGACTGTGAGAAACCCTAGATAGCTTTGATAATTATAACCCACATGTTTGTTTGTAGTGCTCTCAGCCTCCTCTCAGTAAACAACAATCAATAATTATTTTTAATGTGACTCATCTTTTTATAATGTGTACACTAAACTAAAATTCTCATATCTCTATCTTTGTTGTGATTAATATGCTACGGTTAATAATTTTAATTTTCAAACTTAATAACTTGAATTTTTACCTCCTCTATAACTAAATATTTTGTCCAATCAGTAAAAAATAAGTTGATTCTCAAACAAACCTCACAAAACCATAATCTAGATGTTATCCAAATTATAAGCCCAAATTGTTGGAGTTTCTGAATACAATCAATCTGAAGGAATTAGGAATTCAGGATCTCCAGTTATACTACCTATCCCCCAAGGTTAGGGTTTAAAGGTTAAAAATCTTTTGTTGTCACCTCCTTCACTGGCACCGTCACATGCCCTTGGATATTTTTTCCTAAGAAATTTGCTCTGATACTATATTAAATTTAAAGTTATACAAATAAAATTATTCAAGAAAAACACATGAGAAAATATGTACAATGGGGTGCCCTTATATAATAGAAAAAATAGATTGCGATAACCCACATATCGAATGCTCCCATCCAAAATAAAATAAATAAGAAAAAATTAATATAAAAAAACATAAAATTGCAATAAATTATATTTTATATTTAAAGTTATATTTCATAAATTATTTATTTAAATTCTAATTTTAATGCAGAATTTTAAAGAAAATAATTAAATAAATTTTCCCGATGAAATAAAATTCATAAACTTATAGGAACACATTAAGAAAACAAAATTTTATTATTATAATACATTTTTTTGAAATTATACAAAAAATGTATTATTTATAGAATATTGATCGATGAACCAAACATTTACTCATCGGTGAAAAATCATCAATTAAAACATTAATTCTAATTCTCTCGAACAAATATTGAAAAGTTAAATTTTAATATTATAAAAATAATCCTAGGTATGATAATTATAAACTCCAAATTTATTCATCACTAAACACATAATCACTAACAAATGTGTTTCAATCATAAATATTTTCCCAATAAAGATTTGCATGATGTAAGAAATATTCATTTATAAGACATTTCCAAATAAAATTAATAAATTCTAATAAAACTATTTGTATGTGATGAATAAAACTAAATCATAAAATAGTTGGCTATGATTTACATGTGCATGTAACAATTTTCAAAAGAGCAAAATTATCTTAATTTGGAATATGTTTGATGAAAATACTTGCATCCTTCTAAAATATAGATGAACTATATTTTAACTAATATTAATTCATAATAAAGAACAATTGAGCTAAGCATAACAAGTTTATTAATTTGCATACATTACAAAATATAAATCCTAATCAATCAGAATTCATGCAAGATTCTAAATATCCAAATATCTTTCAAGAGTTACACAAATTTAATAAAAATGAAAAAAAAAATCAACTTGAACTAAAATATAAATTAAAAGTTTTATTTCATTGAAGAAAGCTTCTAAACTACAAGAAAAGAAAACTCATTCATATGTTAAAGAAAGGCATAATTCTTCACCTAGTCAAAAAAATGTGATTCGGTTTTGTGCTCAAAGAAAAACTCAAAGAAATAAATATAGTCAAATAAAAGAAGCTTAATCTAAGTATTAATATTTATTTTGGTTTATGCTGTATTTATTTTTTTGTTTCTCCACTTGTGGGCTAGCCAACTTGAGTATATTTGTGTTATGTTATCAGATTTTAAATTAATAAATAAACAAAATTCATTTCTCTCTCTCTCCACCTCTCTCTCTCTCTCTCTCTATATGCTTGATCCCCCCTCCCCAGAAAATCCTAACCACTATCAACATGGCATAAAAAATCGACATGATCTAATGGTGGGTGGTGCACGAGAAGAAAAACTCATTGGTATTCATGCAACATTTTTAAATATTCAAGTTTCATTAGAGTTAACAAAATTTTATAAAAATATAGATTAACTATATACATACTAAAATCATTTCATAATAAAGAATAATTGAGTTAGGCATTAAATGTTTATTAATTTGCATGCATAACAAAATAAAAATCAAAATCAATTGGTATTCATGCAAGATTCTAAATATCCAAGTTTCTTTCAAGAGTTGTCGAGATTTTATAAAAAAAACAAAAAATCAATTTAAACTAAAATATCAATTAAAAATTCTAGTTCATTGAAGAAAGTTTTTTAACTAAAGGAAAGAAAATTTCATTCTTATGTTAAAGAAAGGCATAATTCTTTGCCTAGTGAAAGAAATGTGGTTCAGTTTTGTGCTCGAAGAAAAAACTCAAAGAAATGAGTATAGTCAAAGAAAAGAAGCATTATCTAAGTATTGATATTTATTATTGTTTATGTAGAATTTTATTCTATTTTATTTTTGTCCAGATTTTAAAACCAAGCTGCCCAACTCAGAAATATGACTATATGGTATAGTAGTGTAATGGTGGTGCTTGGCTACTGTGACGGGGTATATACAAACATTATGCTATTTTTTGTGTATATTTTATTGAGGAAGATAATTATTAGGAATAACCTAGTTGGGATTGATGAGTATTTTGATTGTGTTGTGATGGTATAGTAGTGTAATGGTGGTGTTTGGCTACTGTGATGGTGTCTATATACACATTCTACTATCTTTGTATGTATTTTATTGAGGAAGATGATTGTAATCGATAAAGAATTACCAAGGATAACCTAAGTAACATTGATAAGTATTGTGATTGTGTTGTGGTATAGTAGTGTAATGGTGGTGCTTAGCTACTGTGATGGTGTATATACACACATTCTACTATTTTTTGTATGTAATGTATTGAGGAAGATGTTGTAATCAATATGCAATTTTACGTACGTAAAATTGATGAGAGACACTTATTTGATGATGATTTTGTTCTTGAGCCAATAATATGTATAAATCTAGTAAATAGAGTCATGGTGGGCCAGCACAACCTGTTGTTGTGGTCCAAGCTGAGCCATTGCGTCGGATTAGCACGATCCAATTTGCAAGTTAGGCCATGTCAGCCCACCACATCTAGAAAGTTAGGGAGCTAACCGAGCTTGGTTAGAACCTAAGCTAGCCTTGGTTCGTGCTAGGATGACTTGGGTTCATGTCGGGCTAGCCTTAGTTCGTGCTAGGATGACTTGAATTCATGTCAGGCTAGCCTCAAGAAGCCATAGCTCATCGCATCGTCCTGACCCATGTACTTTTTTAAAAAGGATATGTAAATCTAAAGCAGCATACATCATGTTCAGGTTCAAGTCGACATTAAGCATGACAAGTCTACCAGAGGAACCCAAGTCAAATTTAACTCGAGCCTGATTTTTCAAGAGTCTTAATGTGGGCCGGATAGGGCCTCCAAGCCCATTTGTCACCACTAGATATGTGACACTTGTTGGATAAGACCTACAAGATCAAGTCAGATCATTGAGTGGCAAAAGATGCACAATTTAAGTTACTGATTTATTTCAGTCAATCAATTGCTCTGAGTACGACCAGCATATTTGATTTTTATCACATGTAGAAAATTTGAGACATAGCTACATCATTGTAATCTTCTAATACATTTCACTTATATGATAATATTATTCAGTTATTAACATACAAACTGTCTGATCCTAAATTACTGATGGAAGCTACAAGCTATGATAAAAAATTAGGTTTTTTTAAACCGCGCCGCCTGAGTTTTGAGCTAAAAGATTGTGGCTCGCTTTTAAAGTGCTTTCTATTTTCCCTGTGTGCCACACCGGTGCAATTTTAAAAGAGATTGTGGAAAATTGGATGTGACAGAAAAAGATTTGGAGCAGCTTTTGCATTTCTCGAGGTGAGGAACGGACTGATAGAATGGCAGTGTATGATGGAACGATCAACCTCAAACATGGCATACCAAACTTGGCTTCGCGAGCCTCAAACGGGCCCAACTGTATACTGCAGTCGAACTGTCTTTGAGGATGCAATTCCAGAGCTGGTTAGCGACTTCTTCTAGGAAGACATTGTTGTGTCACGAAGGTGGTGTAGTTCCCTGGATTGGCAAAGGGGACAATCCAAGATAACAATCTGGACGAAATGAATGCAGCGGAATCACGTAGAGGAGATGGATTTATGACTAGGGGTTTTAAAGGAGTAGGCTCGAGCTTGTTCACGAGCTTATTTACGAGCTGACGAGCCGAGTTTGAGGGTGCTCGGGCTCGACTCGTTTAACTTATGAGCCTGTTCACGAGCTTGTTCACGAGTCTGGTTAACGAGCTTGCTCACAATCCTATTCACGAGCATGTTCACAAGCCTATTTATGAGCGGACGAGCTGAGTTTAAGAGTGCTCAAGCTCGGCTCATTTAACTTACGAGCATCAAAATGATGTTCGGGAATTAAAGAAAATATTCATCTAAAATAGTCAACATACAACTAAATCAAAAAGATAAGATAATAAAAGTTCAATTAACTTGATTGAAGTTCAAGAGTTAAAATATTTATCATGTTCATTTGTATGAAAAATTTATTGTGCATCAAGCATTCTCCATGTTCAGGAGCTTGGTTCACGGGTTTGTTCACAAGTCTGGTTAACGAGCTTGCTCACGAGCCTGTTTACGAACTGATGAGCCGAGTTTGAGGGTGTTCGGGCTCGGCTCATTTAACTTACGAGCCTCAAAATGATGTTCGGGCTCAGCTTTTTTAACTTAATAAACGAGTTCAAGCGAGCTTCTAACGAACCGAACGCCGAGCAGCTCACGAGTAGCTCGGCTCGGTTACAGCCCTATTTATGACTGAGTGTGAGGTTGCTCTTCTCCATTAGGAGTTCGACATGGGGAGCTATTAAGTTGCACTCTGGCATAAGAGCTAGATTGCTAGGAGATCCAAGGCCAAAATCACAACTAGAATATCTCTCGAGCCCATAAATTCTTCGGAGCCTACAGTTGAAGAAGATACAAAGCATCACGCAGTCGACTTTAGAAGACAGGTTAGCAAGCATGACATTGCTACTGATTGGAGGTGGATCACTATAGGTGGATCCATGGCCATCATTTGTGGGTTTCATATTCATTCAGCAGCCATTGCAAAAGACTTGTTTGTTGGAACTGGGGGAGGATTTTACAGCGCAGACATAAGCATTAAGCAGACCAAATGATTTAATTCTCCTTTATTTGTTGAATCGGATAACAATAAAAAGCTCTGGCGCTAATATTAGCTACCGTGCTGGTGTCACGCATGGCTTTTAATTTGTTGTTGATGTTGAAGCTGAGAACTGGAGCGGTGGAAGTTGTGGCTGCAATTGGTACTTTGTGGTGGCTCATCGCTGTCTCAATCTCTGTATGTTGTCTCAATCTCTGTTTAGAAGCATAATATTTTATTTTGTTCCTTATTTTACAGTTACTCTCTCTGAGTCGACTATGAGAGAAAATTTCTCAATTATTTTTATCATTATTCTTTTTAAGTCGGCTAAGTCAATATTTCTTTTAGTTTTTTTGTAGGTATTCTTTCTAAGTCAATTAGTAAAAAATATTTTTCTATTATTTTGTCGTTATTCATAAGTCGGTCAATGGAAAATATTATTTTGTTTTTTTTGTCATTATTTTTCATAAGTCTAATAAATAAGAATATATATCTCTCTCAGTTCATTTGATATAAAGACATTGAATATGTTGTTTCAAAATTTTTTAAAAAAGTAATTTTATTTGTCTCAAACTATTATAGATGTATTAAACTCATAAGTCACACTATAAAATTTTGAAAAAAAAAAGTGATTTAACATTAATTTCTAATATTTATAGGATTACACCAAGTATTATTATTCGATCCTTATATTTTTATACCAATTATAAATAAATTAACAAGAGATATTCAAAAAAACTGACAAAGAATTAAGAAGAAAGATAAAAATATGAAGAATAACACTTAAATCTAAAAGAATTATGATTAATTTTTGCAATATGAAGTCTCTAAAATATGATTTTAATCATATTAAGAGTGATAATAAAGTAAAAAATAAATTTAAGTAACACAAAGTATCTAATATTAGTTATTTCATATATTTAGACTCTATGTTAAGTAAAAATCAGAAAATTAATGATGATGTATCTCAATGAATTAATAATGAGTTGACAAAATAAAAAGTCATATCAAATATTCTTTTCAATAGATGAGTACCAAAATAAGTTAAAGAAAAAAATTTTACAAAATAATTATATAATCAATCATGTTGTATAAAAGTGAATATTGAGCAAGTAAAAAATAACATATTCTAAATATAATAATAACTAAGATAATGATAGTAAGATGAATATAGGATAAGGATATGAATGATAAATTAGGAATGAAATTATTAGAAAAAAATTAAAATAATTTTAATAAATAATAAGATAAGAATTATCTAAATTGATTTGATTATGTCCAACACATACCTTCTAGCATATCAATTAGAAAGTATAAGACTATTTGAGTGGATGAGAGAAAAATCTAGAGATAAGTCTTAAAGGAATTAGATAAAAATAATAAACAAATATTTAATACCTACAAAATTAAGAGTATATATTATTTATAAATAGTTGATTGAAAAAATATAATCTATATAATTAATCCCATGAAATTGAAATAATACTTGATTGATGTGATGATGACGAATATAATTTATCCCAAGATTAGCTACTCATGTCATTAATTGCATCTTTTTATATATTATAATACTCAAAAAAAAAATACACATGCTACATGCCAAATGTGTAGAGGATCATTATGAGTATTGAGTATGATATAAATTAAAGTTAATCTTTTTTAAGAACTCAATCCAAAAAGGTATACCTTCCAAAATTATGGTGACAAAGTCAATCCCCTGTCCAGTTGTTACTCCTCTTAGAGTGAAATGACATAACTTGTACACCTCATATAACTAGCACATCTAATCTTGAGAAGAATAGTAAAACATATCTTAGTGCATCATCAAACCACGCTTCTATTGGGGACCAAGGTGGTATAAATCAAGATAATCCTAGAGCCAGTGTCTCATAGAACAAGAGATATGAGTCTCCTTACAAGGAGAGAGAAAAATTAAAAGACTTAGTAATCCTAACATAAATGTATATATCAAATGTATATGTCTATAATTTCCCTCAGGTAAGTCACCAATCATGTCAACTAATCTAATTCTAAGTATTAACTTGGACTTTTTGATTACTCTGAAAAGAACTCGTAATATTTTGTACTCAATATTCATTATCATGTATACTCTTTTATTCTCATTTAATATTATATATTTTAATTTATTATTCTCTCTTAATAACTAAAAAATTTATAATATTTTTTGAGATATTTAATCATCCAATACGACATAAGCTATGAATGATAAATTAAGTGTAATCCCTTATAATCATATCTGGGATATTGTTATTAAGTATTTAGATAAACCAATAATGAGATATAATGAGTATACACAATGAACATTGAACATGAAAAAAAGATTAATTGACTTAAGGTCAATTTACTAACTAAGATATTTAAACATGCTGAAAGATTATTAGAATACTTTTTTTCATGATCAAGATAATCATTATTAGATTGTTGCCCCCCTATTATTTTTTCTCATATATGAAGTATATATCATATAGACATGAGAAATATATTAATTAACAATGATCTTAAGAATGGGATATTTTTTGAAGTGCAATTATGGCATGTCAACTACAAGAGATTTTTTATAACCTAAAATAATCTCTTAGGTCATGGTTCAGTAGATTCTATGTAATACTCACTATTTTTTTATTTTAGATGTATGTCAAATTATTTATATATCTACCAATGTTGATTTGGGGACATCATGTGATGTTAGTAAGAAATATTAATAATATTCTAATTAAAAAAATAATTAATTTAGTATATCAAAATTACGTAATTCTTGCAGACCAAGCTTCAAATATATAATTTTAAACATCTTAAGTACTTTTTAAGTATTTAGGTTGCTTATTCAGCAGGTATAATTTTTCTTTCTATATAATATAAGATTTATATATTTTATCTAATCTTCATATAATAGGATATACACTCACTAATTAATTCGAGTGTAGACTTGTCCAAAACTATATGCACTTCATTTAAATCTTTCAAATATACATAAATCATAAAAAAAACTTAAATATGCAATAATATAATTATATTTATATATCACTTATGATATTAGTATATATAATTATTTTTTTAATTTTCTCTAACATATTTAGTTGGTTGTAGTTCTTTAGACTCTCGTATATGTAAAAAGAATTATAAAATTAGAGATTTCGTTCAAAAAACTTGAACATAACCAACTAGAGATATGCTCAAATTCTAATTAGGCTCTTATGATCATAAAAAAAATTCACCGCCAAATTTATTTTTCTTAGAAGTACTATTGTCTCCTAAAAAATATGTGGCAGGCTATTATTCATATCAAGTATAAAAATAATATAAAATAATAATATCAATTACTTATAATCCTCAAAAAATAAATTATTTCTTAAAAAGCTTAGCATATCAATTCATTAATCAATAATATTTTATTATTATAATCATATAGCTTGGCACATTATTGCCAATTTGATATTTCAAAAGCCTATAAAACATATCAAAATAAATTAATATAATACATAAGAAAAGATCTAGGATAATTCGATAATTATAATTTACATGTCTGCCAATAAGGAGATTGCAAATATCTTTACTAATATAATTAAAAAATAATAATTATATTTTTTTTCTTCTAAGAATGAATATATATAATATGTACATACTAATTTGAAAAAATATATTAAGGTTTAATTTTGTTTATGTCATTTTATTTTGTCTGTTTGGAAGTACTCTTCATACGTGTTTCATAGTTTGAGTATATATGTATTGTGTCATTTAAATTTGAATTAATAAAAAAAACAAAATTAATTTTTCTCTCTCCTATTAGCTCTGATTCTTTGCCTAATTTGCCCTGAAAACTTACCACTATCAACACTAAGTTTATTAGGACTTCACCTACAAAAACAAAAGCAAATAGAATCATAAGACATTCCAATAGAATTCATGAGCTTTTAAACAATCATATAAAACTGTAATTATATAGATTCTCTACAAAGATTATTATATAAGAGCACTAACCCAAAAATATTCTTTAGACAGATTATAGAAAAAAAATGAAACTAAACCAATTAGAGAAATCTCATGTTCTTAATCATGTTGATTTTGAACCAATTATGAAAAATGAAAAAAAAAGGAGAATGAATGGGACACACTATTGCTCTAGTTAGTCATTACCAACAATAGAAGCAATATTTTTTCAAATTTTTTAAAAGAGAAATTCCTAACCTTATCTAATGATTAATTGGGTTATTTTTGTGATGACAATTAACTGGAGCATCATTGTAAGTTCATCAATTAACATAATCATCGTTGAAAGTGTAATGATGTAAAACTTATGAATGAAAGGACATCATGTAATAATTAAAATTAGATCGGCCCAGAATAATTTTATAGTAGAGAAAAAATTTGGTCAATATGGACAATCAAGTTATACTACATATTATTTTCTTCAATTTTTTTTGACTCAACTAAGACAAGTCCTTTTGGCTTTGCACCAACTATAGAACCTTCATGTCTTTTTTGACTCAACTGAAGCATTCATATATATGTCTTGATTTTTCATATACATGATAAAAAAAGAAAAAAAAAACAAAAGATTTCTCACACCAACACTACTCAAATCAAATATGAACCCACATAAACAAAACAAATTTGATTCAACCTAAGAATTGAAATCCATTTTTTACTTCTCACAAAAAGCCCTTTTACTTTGTCATCATTTATTAATAAAATATTTGTTAATTAATAAAGATCATAGTCATACTCAACACATAGGGCTCCCGCTTAGCATTAGCTCTCACTTAGCATATAGCATACGTAAGATTAATATCTCAATTTATCAATAGTGTTATCCCCAAAAATCAAAAAAAATATGTTTGATTAATCTTAAACCCAATATATACCACCATTTAACAAAAATACTTATTATAATATTAAGGTACTCCTCAATAGAAGGGACTGATCATACAAAATTTTAAAAAATAAAAGCATGAGGCAAAACATTTTTGTCTCTATGAGACGAGACATAAACTTTAAGACATTAAAGCATACATTTTTTAAGCATCACAATATATAATTAATTAATATTTTAAAATATATAAAATAAAATAGCATAAATAAAAATTAAAAAATTTAAAGTTTTAAAAAATATTTTTAAGATGCCCCTTGACTATGAATATAATTAATAAATATTTTATATTATATTAAAAATAAAATAAAATAGTATGAAATACTTTAATAAATATTTTATAATATATTAAATTTTAATAAATTTAAAATACTTTTATCATTATCAAATTAAAATTTTAAATTTATTTTTTCATTAATAAATAATATAACATATTATTTTTTTCATTAAAAAAAGTATGTAATATTTTATAATTATTAATTAATATTATTTATTAATTTGATAATTTTATTAAATTATCAAATTAAAGTACTATTTTAAATTCAAATAAATTTAAAATAGTATGAAACTTCTCTCCTTTCTCTCACCCTTGCTCTTGCCCTTCGCCCTCACCCTGTACCCCTCTCCCCTAGCCCTTGCCCCTCTCCACGGAAAGCACGATGGAGCTTCCTGGAGGTCCTCGTTGGAGCTCATGAAACTTCATCGAGCTCTATTGTGGAGCTCACAAGAGCTCAAGGAGCTCCATTGAGCTCAATGGAGCTCATGTGAAGCTCGATGGAGCTCCTCAAGCTTTGTCATGGAGCTTAATGGGACTCGCTAGAGCTCCATGAGCTCCGTCGAGCTCCACATTTTTTTAACACCTTGAGGCATTTTAAGAACACCTCGCATTGAGGCCCACATCAAGGCATTTTTAAAAATGCTTTTAAAAACACTGATCATACCCATCACACAAGAATCCAACTTAGCATGGGATATGAAATAAATTTATATCTCGACAATCTTATCTCTAAAAATCAAAAATACTATGTTTGAGTCTCAAGCCCAATATTTATCATCCTTAAATGAATACACGTGTTAATGTATGAAGAAATAATTTTTAATATATGCATGCAACACAAAGAATTCTCACATGATCAACTATCGCATAACTAATCTAGCCCAAACACAAGTTGGTTATATTAACTTATATTATGTTAAAAAATATGATACATGAAATTTTCACGTAAAAAGCAGTATTTTATAATTTATAATTTTTATTTTTATTTAATCATTGTCAATTTTAATATATAAATTATATATTTAATTATTCATGGCATTCTCATTCTCATCCCCATTGAAGATCTATTGAACAGACAATATTACAGTTAAGGTTTTGAAGTTGAGCAGCCTACCAGTCATTCTTCCAATATGGCTTCTTTGATTGTTACAACTCAGGCTTTACCAAAGATCAATTGAATGTTAAAATAAGCTTATCATCTTCATTTAAGATCACTGCAGCAAGGAAGCTGGAAGTAAAGAACACCGCTATCGAAATGATCACTGCAAGTTTTCACAATGTCACACTTCAAATCAAGCTAGTCAATCTTCAGTCAACTCAAGGACAAAAACCCATAAAAGTGAAGAAGCCATTAGCAACTACGCAATTGAAACCAGTATCAAAGATACCTCATCGAACAATTTTCTGCAACACCAGTGGAAATAAGAAAGGCATCCCATGAAAGGGCCAGAACAGAACTCACCTGAGAAACAAATACCGAAAACACCGGTTGAAACACCAAACCCCCGAGCCCCGGCCCAGAACGATAACCGAAGTTTCCGGAACAGAGAATATGACAATCAGACAATGAGAGATTCTGAGAGAGTGGATGAGCAGTGCTGTGTTTTCAGAGATCGATCACGGTAAACGGACCGATTGGCGCGTTTTTCTAGACGGTATTAATTGATTATTTTATTTCATTTATTTTAAACTTTTTTTTAGTGTAAAATACAAAACTTCCGTACATATGGATGACTTTTTCATTTTTGATTTATAGATCTGTCATCATTTTATCTCCTCTTTCTAGCTCTATAATTTCTTGATAAATCGGTAAATTGTAATTGAGACTTTTGATATTAGACTTTGATATTTAAAAATATATGTACTAAACTATAAACTAATTAATTTTAATTGCACTCAAAACAATCAATACCATTATGCCCCTAACTATGCCAAGTTATACCAACAAAAAATAAAAATTTGTCCATACATTGCCTCATATCTTGTTCTAAGTCATCCTCGTTCTCCCTCGTTTGTCATGCTTCCTTCATATCTCTTCCTTCATCATCGCCCTCTTCTTGTCTTCCCTTCCATGTCTCACCCTTCTCATCTCCCTCTTCTATGTCTCACCCTTCTCGTCTCCCCCTTCTCTGTCTCACCCTTTTCATCTCCCCCTTCTATGTCTCACCCTATTCCTCTCCCCCCTCCATATCTCACCATTCTCATCTCCCCCTTCTATGTCTCACCCTTTTCCTCTCCCCCATCCATATCTCACCCTTCTCATCTCCCTCATCTATGTCTCACCCTTTCCCATCTCCCCCTTTTATGTCTCAGTTTTCTCGTCTCTTCCTCCTCATTTCTCCCTTCTCATCTCACCCTTCTCATCTCCCTCTTCTCGTCTCACCCATCTCATCTCCACCTTCTCATCTCACCATCATCATCTCACCCTCCTCATCTCACCCTCCTCATCTCACCCTCCTCATCTCCCCCTTTTTTGTTTCATCATTCTCGTCTCCCTCTTTTTTGTTCAATAAACTACATATTCCCCCATTTTGCCTCCATTCTGCCTCATTTCCCCCAATATTTATCCCCAATAAACCTCATTGCCCCGTTCTTGTGAATCTAAAACTTAAAAATACAATATTCCAATACTAAAAATATTTTATTGTATGTCAATAAAATATGTGTATGAGTTTGTATTTGTGTGTATTTATCTTCCCAAAATTAATATTGATATTTACATGCATTTGAATATTATAATTGATGAATATAAATAAATATATATGCATTTATACTATCATACACACACACACACACACACACACACACACACACATATATATATATATATTTATTTATTTATCTCTATATTTACTTGTAAATATATGTATATACATGTATATGCGTGTATGTATGTATATATATATATATATGTATATAATATGCATATACACATGCATACATAATTATGTACATTTGTATGTATATCCGCATATATACTTGTATTTTAAAAATAGTGTGTATATACATGTATACGTGCATATATATATATATATATATATATATATATATATATATATATATATATATATATTTGTAGAAAAGAACAGAATTAGAAACGCCCAAGTCTGTTTTTAATTGTGTCGCAAAGTTCAAATAGCGACCTTGATAGAAACATAATATTTTCATTTCTAAAGTACTCCTTTTTAAAATTTAAAAACAAAAAACACTCAAGCATTTATAAAATGTGTGATATAATTTTTCAAATGCTAAGTTTAGCGATGAAAATGGAATCTTGGATTTCATTTCTTTTTCGATACTAAATTAGTGACATACTAGAATAGAAACATAAAATCTATTTCTAAATTAGAAATAGATTTTCAGATGCAAAGTTTCATTTCTATTTTATACTATAGGAATATGTCTCAATTGTTGTAGGTTCTATATGTTGTATACAAAATACATATACATACATAAATCATATATACCCTACAATCATGTAAGTATATGCACATATAATTTATCAAATGACATCCACATAATATTCACTACAGAGTAACACGTCAAATAATAGATATAAAAGTTCATCAATTATAATACACATTTATAAATTCAAAAAATAATAACATAGAAACCAAAATTTCACTACAAAAACTTTTGTTGCAATAAGTAATAACATAATATCACAACTAATTACGAGTATTTGTTGAGATGAGTATTATCATCCAGAGATTTGGATGGATCTTCTTCAGAATGATGAAAAAGAAATGAAGTATTTTCCAACTTGTACATTATTTTCTTTATTTTCAAAATTTCCTATTGTATTTCCTCCACTTTTTTCAACCTTTCTCTCTTTTTTTTCATTTCTTTAATTTGCTTTTGCATCTTCATTATTTTTTTATATCTACTCTTTTTTGTTTGTAAAGTAACATGAATTTATTGTATCTACTCGAGCAATCTCTCATCAAATAAATTATTGTATTTGGAAGATGATAATGAAGAACACTAGCCACATAATTTCATCTATCCTTCAACAAAACTACCAATGCATTATTCCAATTATATTTTTTTTACAAATAAAAATAATAAAACAATACATAGTAATGCATTTATTTTCATAGAATTTCATATTAAACCAAATTGAAATACTAGTACAAAAATCTACTTCAAATTCTTCCTAGTAAAATTCTTTCATATTTGGGAGTACTTTGCTCTACTTTATACCCTCCACAACTAGTTTTTCTTTAAATATCTTCCATATTGTATGAGAAAGCAGAATGAATAAATCTTTAAGTAAATTAACATCAGCACATACATATACATATAAATAAAATACATTTTTAAGTCTACAACTAAATTAATTTTTTATTCATTTATATTTTTTATCCAAAACTTCATAATGCAGATATGATTTTAATTCTCATTTATAGTATTCAATAAGTAGCAACATCATAGTTTGTTATTAATTAAAATTACCATATTTTAACCTTTATTAATTACTTATATTTTCATTCACGGTATTTTTTACAAACAAAAATAATAAAGAATGATAATGCATGTATATAGTATATTTCTGAAAGCTACATATTATTTAATATCAATTGTGGGCTGAATGAAGATTTTTCATAACTTGTCATGCAAACTATGTGAATATCCATCTTTCGTTGATAATGTAGTACCAATGCATTGGCCTCCTAAGATAGATGGGACGGAGCTAAGAATATCTCTTGGTACAAAATGAGATAAACATGGAATATTAGTGGCAATCAATATGTGTCTTGTGATTGAGGTGATGCCAACGTGACCCTTTGTACATGTAGGAGAATGTAGAGAGACATTTATAGTATTATCATCACTGAATAAATATTGAATTGCTCCTCCATGCACTGTTAATTAACTTTCTCTACCCCTCCCCATAGATTGAGATCCTCAACCACTTGAATGATTACTTCTCATACCTAAATTAAGTTATATAAACATCAAAAAATACGAAGAGAATAAAAACATACCATGAAAATATCTTAATAATGAAACATAATGATAAACACAATGACATTCATAAAAGTGAAAAAAAAAAATATTAACCATCCAAATTGTAATATTTATAAAATAAGCAAGACAACATAACATGGAAGGTAATAAATATTTACTCATTATCAGAAATTTCTAACAAATCATATCCATTTATATATTCATTATTATCTGATTGTGCAATTAATTCCTCCTTATTATCTTTTTCAAAATGGTCATCATCAATATCCAAATAGTTTCAATCTTCATTAAGTAATGTTTAAAGCTCATCATCTACCATAAAAATAAATAGATAAAGTTCCACTTTATTCTCTTGAAATGTAAGTACATGCGATGGTGTGATAATAATATCTTTTTCAATAACTTCTATAATTGATCTAGTTTTTATTTTACATATTGTCCACAAGTCATAAGGATTTCTTATTGTGGTTAGATAAGTAGTATAATATACTTATTTTGCATGCACCATAAAAATGAATGACTTATACTTATGATAATGTTTTTTATTGTACATATTCATAAGATTGTATTGATGATGAATTCTAGTACCCAATTTTGAAATATGATCAAATCTTTTATACTTAAATAGAATTATTCTCTTAATTGATAAAGAAGAATACTACACATGTAGAATTTCAATCATTCAACCATGTAAATTAATATAAGATGTAGTAGAGTTAGACATCTCTATCAATACACCATTATTCATTATAGTTCTATTTGTATCATATTTCAAAATATGAAATTTGTATCTATTTACATAATATATGGGTTATGTCTATAAACTTTGTAATGAGCATTTTGCAAGATCTTTCATTTATCTATTACATATATTTGATATTGAAAATTGTACTTACAAAGTGAAACAAATTAAAATCATACTTATATAATGTTGCACATTAATCTTTAGAAGCAAGAGTGATAAGTTATGCGAAATCTTTGTCAAACTTTACATTAATGGAAGAATCATCAACATGTTATCCTTTTTGCCTTAATTCTTTAGCATACATTCTTCAAAAACAAAATTGAAAGTATTTTGAATAATAAAATAGGTATATCATATACCATGACAAAGAAAAGATAATCTAAACTGATTATATATCTTACTCGATATAATGTATAACTTTTTTATAGTTTAACAAGATATATGTGTGTGCAGCATGATGCTTCTAGTCATCCAAAAAATATGTTGATTTTTGCTCTACCATACAATTGACTCGCATGTGTGAAAATAAAAAGTATATCATGTTTTTCATATCTATCCTTTATAGCATAATCATTATTTGGTGACATTTTGTTATGTGAATTATATAATTATGGCTAAAAGTAACACGCACAAAATATCAAAGCTTCTTCAACCAAGTAAACATTGCATATCTATCCTTCAACTTTGGCTTTTATTCTGAACATTATTTTTTAATTTTATAAGATATCTGAAAAATATCTTCATTAGAGTAAAATATATTAGTCGGATATATTTAAATTTTTAGATTAACAAATGAAAATTATATAACCTCTCAAATGGATATATCCATTTGTGTTGCATAAGGCCTGCTATCATAAATTCATAAGGCAAGTGGACCAGAAAATGTTCCATGGAGTTGAAGAAGTTAGGGGGAAATTTATGCTCAAGTTTTCATATAATTATGGGTATGCCATTATAAGTAAGATTCTTAAAAAATTTTTTATTTTAACCAATGCTTCCCAAATATTTTCTAAAAGTAATTCATGAAATACTATGGATATTAGCATTTGCATGAATACATAATAAACATGACTTTTCATCCCAAATAACTTATACTTCTTTATATCAATATAAATTCTCATGTTAGATGCATATTCATTAGGGAATAAAGCTTCATCTACTAGTTATACAAAACTTCCTTTACATCCTTGTCAAGAGTATAAGAAACCTCGTGGAATTTAATAATTGATTCGTCCATATGTAACTCTAGACGTGAACATAGCTCTTTCAAGTCCCCTCTTGATTGACATTGTCTTGTGTTTTTCCTTTCATATTCATGATAGTATTAAAAATATTATCAAAAAAATTCTTCTCAATGTGCATAATATCTCAGTCATGTCTAATTAAGTTGGTTTTCCAATAAGTCAAATCCCAAAAGATATTTTGTTTTTTCTAACCGCAATAATAATTCTTTAAAATTTATGCATTAATGCAATCTGCATCAATATCTATAACATTTTTGAACTCATATCTTTCAATTATATCTAATATTTCTGCACCCGACTTCGAAGATGATACACCTTTTACAACTATATGACCTTTCCTAAATGCATCAATATTCATCTAAAATGAATATTTCATATGTAAGAACTTGTGATGATTTTTAAACTAATAAGTCTTTCCTCCAGTGCTCAGAGAAAATGCATCTGAGTTCTCTATGCAATAAGGTCAAGCTAATTTTTTTATAATACTCCATTTTGATAATATTAAATATGCAGAAAAATCTTTCATAGTCTAAATAAGTTCTTCTCATATTAGGAAGTTTTACTTTCTATATATATCATATCTTTCAATATAATGCTCCCACAAATTTGTTAGCTTTGCAATCATGGGTTGTAGAAAAACATTTAACTTTTCTTTTGGATTTATCAGACTAAGCACGATAACACATAAATTATAAGGTGTATTAATAACTAGTCATGAAGAATATTGTTGCCCTATTTGTCCAAATTAAAAAAATTTATCGGTACATAGCTCTAATCTAACATTTTGACTTTAATTTGCTAATGATATATGATAATCAAGAAAATATTTCCAAGATAGAGAAATTGAACAATGTCACATCATGCATTCTTCAATAATATGTTTTTTGTGATAACTCATGTCATTATTAGTGACTTCAGATACAAATAATATTTATAAACTAGGAGTCAATGAGAAATAATATATCTTCTTATGAGGAATATTCATTTTCTGTCTTTTACTTGTAGCATTTTGATTGCACCAAGGATAGTTATAAAAATTTACTTGCAATTGATTCACTATCTATGCCCCAATATATCATACATCCATTAATGCAGTAATGTATTTTTTTATAGGCAAACTCAAACCTTGTATTAACTTCTTAGTGCTATAAAAGCTATCTAACATGATGTTATTTTTTAGTAAAAATTCAGATAACAACTCACATATTTTATCAAAACACCTTTCTTAAAAATAATATTTTGCATTTGAATTTAATAATTTGGCCACCGTAGATAACTTTGAGTGGCCATGTGGATTACCTGGTTAAACATGTTCTTCTAATGCTTTCAGCATTTCATAAAATTATTTTTTTGATAATATTGAGATATTGTAAGTGATATTTGAATGAATGACCAATAGCATTCTTCAACATTTCTTCACATGTATCATTGGGATTGGTATATTTTATTGCACCATTTGAATCAACATTTCTATATACATAATATTTTGTTGTTTGTAACATAATTATTTTCCTATGTTTATACCAAATATAATAGTCTTTAACAAATATATTTTTTGCAATATGGAATCATATTGTATTCACATATTAAAAACTATGATTCTAGCATGTATGATCATTACATGGGCATCTTATTCTAATTTCATCCATAAATTCAGGCTATTTTTCAGTAAAGTCAATAAAGTCTTCAATCTCATTTGCAAACACATTAGTCAAAAACTTATCTTTCAGTCTTATATTTACCCATTAATGATTAGGTTGTATAATGTTTTCCATTCATAAAATACATAACTCATAACATAAGCATATTTTAAATTATTATCATGTAGATAGTGACTTATTTGTAATAAAGTTATTGTAACATATTTAGGATAATATATAAATCTCATAAAAATATTGTTGTCACATCATTATTAGGTAAGTTTGCATTAAAATGAGATAAGGGGGTTGTTTTAATCTCTTAGATATTTATCAAAAGCCTTCAGTTGTATTTTTCTCATATACATAAAACTAAATATTTGAAATTTATCTATTTAGGATGAAATTGCATAAATTAAGCAAAAATTAAAAAGTTTTGTATGTGCTACTAACATTTTTTTTTTCATTTTGTTTATATATGAAAGTTGACAATATGAAAATATTTTAAGGATTAGAGATTCACTTTTTAACTGTGTGGAAATAAAAATATTTATATAATTAATTATTTTTTTTATCTAAGATTAATAAAATGAATATTTTGAGATGCTATTAAATTTGTGGTTAATTCAACCATTATAAAAATGATAACATGAAAGCTAATATGTGATATTCCAATGAGGTGAATTAATCTTGTATTTCTTTGATCTTAGCAAATTAAGGTTCTATTATAATTGATGCTTTTAAAATTAATAATATGTACTAACTATTTTGACAAAAGAAATTAACGTAATAGAAATCCTCCAAATTTTTGCAATGCCAATGCATATCAATATGTCAATGAAAATACTACAAAAAAAAGTCAACTATCGATGGAGAACTTGAATAAATTTATAGGGATATTAACTAATTCATATGAAGTATGTGACATAAATAGTCATCTTCTAGCTATGAGATGTAATATATATTTTTTTAAAAATATCAAATAATGAGAGGTGTTATTTTTTAGATTTCATCTTCCGTGAACTATAGATCAAATAACTCTATAAATTTTGAAATGAGATTCTTATTTTTTTTAAGTTGTTCATTTGTTGTTACATTTCAACCTTCAAATTGCATACCTTAAAAATTTTTTGAGTTATTCATTATTATTACCTTTCAACTTTTAATATTTGTAAATAAATAAATAAATATATATATATATATTATTAATTGTTAAAGTTCATACCTATAATTTTTTTTTATATTTATAAAATTTTCATTGTTTATGTTGCATACCATCAACTTTAATATACAAAATGCATACCCTCAAAGATTTCAAACCAACTATCTCAATTTTAAAGTTGTTCATTGTGATTGCTTTTCAACCTTGTAAATTTTAATATTTATAAATTGATTTAAATAGCTCATTAGGTAACCTAAAACGTAAACAAATCTTAGTAGGCATACTAAGTCTACATTAATTAGCATGATAAAAAATATATGTAATAACAAAATGTACAAAAATTGCAAACCTTAATTAGATAACCTGAAAAGTGAACAAATACTAGTATGGGCCAAAAAAGAAAAATGTAAACTTTATCAATTTGCACGATAAAAAATTCAAAAAAACAATAATAGAAAATCCTTGAGAATGTTAAACATGAAAAAAAATCTATAGGTAACAACAAAATACATAAAAATTATAATTCTCAATTATAGTATATACGAGAAAAGTTAAAATACTAAATTGGATACCTTAATGTAGATGTGACAAATGGTTAGGGTGACACGAGCATGGCTCGGAGCACGGGCCTAATTGAGCTGTTCATGGCATGGCATGCACGATCCAAAATCATGCCTAGGCCCGAGTCATGCCAGCTTGAGGTATGGCTTGTATCTTGCCAGGCCTAGTGCCGGACCAGGCATGACTCAGTTGCCTAGCCAATTGGCACAATCCAGTGGCACGGTAGGCAAGTGTGCCCTAGAACTCAAACATGGTTTTGGGCGTGGCCCAACCCATTATTTTTAAATAATATTTTATTTAAAAATATCCCGCTTCTCCTTGCACATGTGGCAGATATTTTTTTAATAAACCCATCAAGTGGTTTGCTGAGGGTATCAGCGTGGCACGATCCAGGGCCACGTGCACACGCCATGCATGGTGCGCCCCTCCCACCTGAAGGTCGGACGCTCAAACTGATACCAAGTAGAATGTTCGAACCAAGTCGAAGCTTTTGGAACTCACATTTGGCTTTGGCTAACGGCTATCCTAACATTCAAAAAATATAAAAAAAGTGAGTGCTTCTAGGCCATTGGATGCACTTCTAACTGCTAGTACAGAAGATCTAGTGGTTGTCGAATTTCTGTTGTATTTGATTATTAAAAAAATTCAAAAAATTTTAAAAAACTATATTTTATAATTCTTTTTATTATATATAATGTTTCTTTCTTCTCTCTCAATCTCACTCTCACAATCTCACTCTCCTTTCTATCTCAATTCTATCTCACACACTCTATCTCATCACATCTCTCTCTCATCACATCTCTCTCTCTCCTCCAAATTTTGTTCTTGCTTCAGCCTCGCTCTCAGGTGTGGATTGCAATGTGGTGTAGCTTCAGTAGAAATATTGGGTGTGGTGTAGTGTAGGTGTGGACTTTAGCTTTTTCTATCCTATCCATATTCCATAAATGGATATTATTTTTTAAATTTTATTTACTTTTTTTTATTAATATCAAATAATTTTTAATTTAAAAATTAGAATTTAGAATATAATTAATAAACTAAAAAAAATAAAAAATTACAAATACTAAATTTAATGATAACGAGATTAATATTAAAGTAAACATATATAATATTAATAATGATAACCCCACGGAAAGGTCCGAGACAGCCAAAAGCATGTTTTCTCTCATGGCCTCGACCCAAACTAAAATAATAAAAACAAAAAAAAAACAAGAACACCTATAATTTAGATTCACTTTAGCAAAATACAAAATAAAAATACTAAGAGTTTCGATGAAGAATCGACACAATGCAAATATTGTAAGAAAATATATATTTGTAGGAGTATGTATGAGATTAGGTACCTAAAGAGGCATGCCAAATACTACACTAAAAAAATATGGTGCATTAGATCCTAGGCAAACCCAACTGAGCAGTGAGATCTTTGAGGCTTAATTTAATTCAAGCTTCTATGTTGATTCCCTTCATATACCACAACGAGTTAGAGAGAAAAGGTAAGGTTAAATTGATTACTACGATGGGTCTTCTGATTATATTTTCAAAATATCCAAAGGTAATCAGTATCATGTAGATAGCAGACCTATTTTCACTCTGCATATTATTAGGATTATTAGGTCCACATATAGAAATTTTATACTATAATATTATTAGGTAGAAAAATAAATAATAACTAATTAATTTAGAGAACATAATGATGTCTGATATCTAGACTATTTATGACAATGCATCTTTTGCATATCTCACCTCCTACTATGTAGATTATAAATGACACTAAATAAAAGTATATCAGGGTTTTTTGAGATTGTTTATCCTCATGATGGCCTGACCATATATGAGTGCATGATGATAATCTTTAGAGAATATAATATTCAAAATAAAATATATAATATCACATTTAATAATGTATCTAATAATGGAGTAGCCATTAATATGTTTGTTAGGATCATTAAAGATGAGCCATTAGAAAAGATTTTTTATGTTAGATACATATGTCACATCATTTACTTAATAGTATAAGCGGTGGTGAATGTTGTTTCCCCCGCTTTAGATAAAAATACTTAACTCACTAAAATATATTTGGATTCCTAGCAGATAATAGGAATTTAGTTGTCTTTATTTGTCTATTAGTTTAAAGAAGAAGAAATTCCAAATGGATATGAGACACCATTGGAATTACACATACCTGATGTTAGAGTCATATGTTGGATATTATGCATATGATATCATACTACGTCAATAGTGAAAGTGACAAACTTATTATTGACGACAGAGACTAGGATACAAAAATTTCATTTATGAAATTCTTGAATTTTTTTTGACATGATGAATACATGTTCATCAGTTTATACTCACACCACTTGCATTGCACTTAGGTGCATATGCAATATTAGTGGTATGTTTAGGAAGTTTACAGTTGATCTAACATTTAGTAACATGACTCTTGAAATGGAAACCACATATTAAAGTACTGGTCTACCATTCTCTCTTTATTATCTAGCTAACTACATGGACCTAGTGTTATGGTGGAAGGGGTAGAGTATATTTTGATATACATATAATCATGCATGAACTAGGAATACCAACCAGATGGGTTTATTCATGATAAGTTGACTGAGTTATTAACATACTATGATACTTGGTATGATAGTAGTTATAGCCAGACTTAGAGTATATGCATGGATCCGTATTCAGAGATGATGACTTTTCCATTTAGTTAGCGAGTGAGAAACCATGGAGTGGACCATCAAATAAAATTGAGCTATCTCAATACTTAAATACTGATTACTGCTCAATCCTATCACATAATGATAATAAGAACCTTGATATTTTATAATGAAGAAAATCAAATGAGTCCACCTATCTCATGTTGTTTAAGATATCTTGAGATCTACTGACTCATCTAGTGTCGAGCTTAGCATCAGAGTCTACTTTTTTTTGTAGCCAATATGATTTTGGATAGGAGATCGAGACTATGGTCATATAATATTAAGGCACTAGCATGCATGACGGATTAAGAGGATTCTGATATTGGGCATCTAGGATCGTGTTGGAACAACAACTGAATAGTTAGAGCAAAAGTGTTCTAATTTTTTATCATTTTATTATTAATAAAATTAATTTATTCTAAAATATTTTTTATAGTTTCTTCATATTCATTAATATTTATTCATCCTCAAAAAAGGAGTGATGATTTTCTTAGATCAGTGTTATATATTTTTTAGATCTCATGATTTTCAAGAAGATTGTGTTTTGTCTACCGTTCAATTGTTCGCGGGGCACTTTGCCCAATGGAGCCACCACATTTCATTTCCAGAATTGTCAACTATTCCAGTTATTTATTTGAAGAAATTCCACCAAAAAACAAGCATTGAGAATTCCCAACATATGGTTAAAAATTTTATCCATTAGGTTTGTTTTATGCTGTTATGTTACAATGAGTAATTTTTTGTGTATTTTATTGATCTTGTGCTTTTTTAATTCGCTATTAGTTTACACTAAGCAATGTTTACAAGGGGCTATGTTCTTCCATGCTGATCTATTGCCAATTATTACATATAGTTGAAGAAACAAAAATAAATGATAAGATCACTCTAATATTTTGAGCACTCCACTATGTTAGACACAATTGAAGAAAAATACAACTGATAAAACTTAATAATTTTACCATTAATTTTGATGTTGGTTCATAGATATGTTGCGAAGTAGGTTTTTTCAAGAACGAATATGAGTTATGATCCTTTGATTGTTTTTGTATAATGGCTTATTTCTTGATCTTTGGTATAAAATCGAAATTGTTCTGAATTTTCCCATTGATTTTTCTACTATTTGAGATCTAATTTGTTATTTTTTTGTTGGTGGGCACATCTCTTTGTCTAGATAAATGATCATGTTTATTCTTTGCTTTGTATGTTGGCTTGATGAAAGAACAACAAAGTAGTGCAACTTTTTGCATCATGAGAGCACTATTATCAAAATTATATGAGTCACGCTTTGATTCACGTTTCAAGAGGTAAACGATCTGACTCTTTAAAAGAATCAAAAATATGCATGAATCGAAGATTGAATCACTGAATCGCAAATTGATTCACATGAATCAATTTAGTATTGATTCTCAATGGACCAAGATCCTCAAAAAGTCACAAAAATAAAAACTAAAATATCAAAAAAATTGCCGACTGTAGAAATTAATTAACATGAAAAAAAATAACTTAACCCTTTGGTATTATGAATTTAACGTGAAAAAATAATAAAATACCAAAAAAATCAAAAAAATAAAAACTAAAATACCAAAAAAATATCAACTGCAGGAAATAGGAATTAGTCAATGTGAAAAATAGTCACTAAAAATTTGATTCACAATTTTAATTGATTTAATTCTCGATTTTTGATTCACTAATCAAGCATTCTGATTCTCTATTCGAATCTCAATTTAATAAATATGCATATAAGCCTGTTATCATCTGCCACTACCATTTTTTTTCTTGGCTATTTTGATTAATTTATGGATTTCGATCAAGATGACATGATCATTTGCAATAAATACATTGATTGATAGTAATAAGAGAGGAAAAAGAGGAAGGATTGATGCTTATTTTTTGATTTTATTGTTGTTATCAATTGACACTAGCATTTCTAGAATTTTTGCTCATTGCATCATCATATATAATTTGATCAAAAAGAGATTAGTCACTATATAGAATTCTTTTATGTTTTTGTTCAGTTTTAAAAAATTTTACCATTACATATAGTTCTTATTGTATCTACAAGATGGAGAGACCAATTTGGTGGTTTGCTTTTTCTGTCACTCTTATAAAGATGCATTTTGTTCTTATCACTTTGATATTTGGTAGAAAGAATTTTATGCTCGAGCAGAGATTCATCATATGGTGATCCATGCCTTGACTGTTAGCAATAGAAGACAAGGTGATACATTATTTATTAGCTATGCATCAATAAATTCATCAATTTTACTAGCTTGAGGTAGAAGAGGCAGGAGTGATTTTGGAGGTTTTATCATGTGTTCTCATTATGTGAAGGCGGGATATACTCATGATACTTAATTGTAGCTTACATGGTAAGTTGTGAAGGATATTCTTTCAGAATACAAAGATTGTAGAGTACTTGATCTAGTGAGGAGGGTCCTCACATATCTCATCCAAAGATGTCTTGATCTCTAGAGATTAGTTTACTATGGTTCTCTCTTGAGGTGTTAGAAAAATTTTTAGAGGGTTAGGTATTATATATTTTTTTATTTGTTGCTATGATTTTGGTATTCTAGATAGATGCTATAAAGGCCAACGACCATGCTATAGATAATTATTTTTCATTCTATTTATTTTTAAATTCTAGAACATTTGACATTATGGTAAACAATCATATCTTTTAAAATTCAAGACCATAATGAAAAATAATGTAATAAAACCCAGCATTATTAAAGTATAAAATGATGCTCTTATATAATGAGAAAATTGGATTGGGATAGTTGATATTGGTGCTTAAAGGTGCATAACACAAAGTTTGGAGGTGAAAAATATAAGTGATGACTCTTCAAGATATTTTTGAAAATACAGATTGGATGTTCAATTGTGTAAAATATATTAGCGCAATAATGTCATTTTCAACTGTTTTACATGTCCATGAAAGATTACATTGAAAGATATATATCTCATTATTTGTTTGTCATAGTAAAGAGTTATGAAATAGAAAAAATAATATATGATCTTACGATCATATACCGCATCTAAAGTATCTCATACGTGACTTATCATTATGTTGAACTCTTTCTCTCCACTATATTTCAAAATATTCATGTGTTTCTTATTTTTTTAAGAAACAAAATTATTTTTGAGAAAAATATAAAATTCTATTATAATCCTTCTCTTGGTGCATGTTAGTGCCCAGTTAGAAATAGAATACTCGGCTAACTTGAAATGCTTGTGATCATTTTTTAGTGATCACAAGTCTTAGAGGATTCTTAATATAGTATGTAAAGGATTATATCAAAGTGAATTTGTTAAGAAAAATCTATGAAATGATTAATTATATAAATGATATATATTATATTTGATTTGCTTATAGTTAGATAATTAATTTTTTATATAATTTTTTTTGTGAGTAGTATGAGTATTTACTGAAGAAAAATCTTGAAAGTCTAACCTTCATAAAAATATTAATTGCATAACCTCTCAATAACAAGATGATATATTTCGTAGAATAAATCATCTTTATATAATATATTCATTATTAATAATCATGAGGAGAAGTATTTATATAATAATCATTATGATTTATTGTTTTGGGGAGCTTGGGTATGATGTGTAGATTATGTAAGATTTTTTATGGTTTGAAGTATTTTTTTAGAGTGTGATTAAGTATGTTATATGTTGTACTTGCTTTCCTTAGGATATGCATGTTAAATTTTAAAATATTATTTCTCGTACTTTTCTATGAGAAAGTTGTCTGTGAAAAAACTATAAAAATATGTGATAGACCATATCTCACTAAAAGTTAATTCTCAACTAAAATATGAATACTTGCTTAATTGCAAGTGCTCGTGATCACTGAAAAAGATTCTAAGTCATTGATATTTTTTTCACCTATCTTAGTATGTGAACAACTAAATTTAAGTGAAAATGTTAAAAAGAATTTAGAGAAATAATTAATTATACTAATTGTATAAATTATATATAATCTGATAATAATTATATAATTAATTTTTCATATCCTTCTCATGTAAGTAATTTAGTCAACTAGAGGACTCATGATGGAAGAGATATATGTATTTGAGTCAATAAAAGTATTTTTTGGAATATAATCTACAATAATAATCTTTTAATAGTATCAACCACACATCTTATCAGTGATAAAATAGCTTCTTTTCTCAAAATGTCAAATATATCCCAAGAAAATATTTGACTTTTCATATTATATATGTTCACAGTAAGCAAAATACCAAAAGACACTATCACTTAAATCATCATCTCATTAGTATTCATCTAAACAAACAAAGAAAAATTCATAATATACTTATAAAATCAAAATACCAAAAGAAGTGATTGTCTAAAAACTTCTTAAATAAGTCTCTAGGTCATTACTTCAAGTTATATACAATATTTTCATGATTTGTAAATTATGTCTAATTATACTATTTGAGATCTAAGTGATTTTTTATATACATCTCCTTCTCATTGTCAATGCGTAAAAATATATTCTTCATATATAATTGGTTTATTTTAAATCTATAAGACACTGTCAATGAAAGAAAATTTTGTACAGAGATAATTTTGGACAATAAAGAGAAAATATTCTGGTAATTTACACCAAATATTTATGAGAACTTATTTATTATAAATATCATCTTAAAATAATTTTATCTCATTTGGGCATTTATTCATAATGAATACTCATATGCAATCAATAATAAATTTTACTTAAGTTATGATATTAGTTCTCAAGTCTCATTATAATGTTAAGGAATTTTTTTCTTCTAATATGGTCTAACACTATTTAGAAAGACATATATTTAAGTACCATCAAGAAAATATTAAAGAAAGTAAAGGAATAACGAAGACATGATTTTGAAAAAATATATGAAATTGGGTGTTGAATATAACTTATATGTCCTTATTAGAGAGTGATAACAAAGTAAAGATTAGAAGGACTGATGATATGTTCAATTGAATTCTCCGTAGACTCACTAGCTACTCGTGAACTACTAGGTGGTAAAGTTGTTGGGTAATTGCACTTCCATGGGTAGTGAGATTAAGAAACAGAAAATAACAGAAACACAGAAACAAGTAATATATATATCCCAATCCAACAGCATCCGTGACAGAATCAAAAAAACGAGAATTCAACACATGAGATAACGTGGTTCACTAGTCGCTCAGTATTACTAGCTACCTCTACCAGAAAATGCTTATGCATTACAGATTAAAACCAAAATAGAACGTCTTACAGTATGCAGCACGGAGCAGTCGTGAAATCGCGCAGAGAGAGAGGAGAGGGATGATGAACAGTTCAACCAGGTCAAAAATAGCCACCCGAAAAATAAATACAAATCATTTTATATGAAAAAATAAACATCCGGTTCATTTAACAGAAGCGGGTCGGATCATGGAACAGGTCAGGCTCTGCTCCAAAAATTTCGGGCTTTTAATATTTCCTTTTCTGCACTTACATGAAAATATTAAAATAGATTATTAAGTAAAAACAAATTACATATACAGTAATCTCCACCTTAATTTGTTTTGCATACAGATAGAGAGACACTCTCGATAAACAGGTAGTCCAAAAAGACTACATCTAATTTGATATGTTCAGTAAGTCAAGACAGTATCTTAACTTATTCAGAGTAACAAGTTTGGTAAACATGTCAGCTGGATTATCAGAAGTTGCAATCTTCTTTACTTGTACCCTCTTCTCAGATCGAAAGAAATGATATCGCACATCAATGTGCTTTGTCCTCTCATGGTGCACTTGGTCTTTTGCTAAACAAATAGCAGTGAGGTTGTCACAGAAGACTGTTGCAACCTTTTCATAAAGACCAAGGTCCTTGAGAAAACCTTTCAGCCATATCCCTTCCTTCGCAGCTTCAGTCAGAGCCATATACTCTACTTCAGTAGAAGATAAAGTAATAGAAGATTGTAGTGTGGCTTTCTAGCTAACTACAGAACCACATACAGTGAAGACATAACTAGTCATAGACCGTCTACTGTCAACATCTATTGCATAGTCAGAATCAGAATATCCTGCCAGCAAGAGTTCAAATTCATTACCAAATATCAGACCAACATCAGAAGTCCCCTTTAGGTACCTAAGTATCCTCTTAACAGCTTTCCAGTACTCTTGACCAGAGTTTATCATAAACTTATTCACTGCACTTACTGCATGAGCAATATCAAATCGGATGCACACCATAAGATACATGAGGCTCCTGACAGCACTAGAATAAGGAACCTTAGACATTTGTTCCTTATCAGATTTAGATTGAGGAGAATATTCTAATGTCAGATGGAGGTTGGAAGCAAATGATGTGGATAGAGGCTTACAAGAAGCCATTCCAAATCTAGATAGAAGTTTCTGAATATATTGTTTCTGTGAAAGAAACAATTTTCTTTTAATTCTATCTCTGAATATTTTCATACCTAAAATTTGCTTTGCTCCTCCAAGATCTTTCATATCAAATTCAGAACAGAGGAGATCTTTTAGTTCCTGAATATCAAATTTATTTCTGGCAGCAATAAGCATATCATCAACATACAATAGCAAGTAGATATATGACTCATCCTTGTGCCTTTTGAAATAAACACAGCAGTCATGGTCACACCTACTGTATTTATGACTAGTCATGAAACAGTCAAATCTTTTGTACCACTGACGGGGAGACTGCTTAAGTCTATAAAGGGACTTTAGAAGCTTGCACACATGGGTTTCCTTGCCTGATACCTCAAAACCCTCAGGTTGGCTCATGAAGATCTCTTCATCGAGATCTCCACGAAGAAAAGCAGTTTTGACATCTAGTTGCTCAAGTTCAAGATTCTGATGTGCTACTAATGCTAGAAGCACTCTTATTGAGGTATGTCTAACTACAAAAGAAAATATCTCGTTGTAGTCAACACACTCTTTCTGTCTGAACCCTCTTGCAACTAGACGTGCCATAAACTTTAAACCACCAGCAATTGAGGCATCTTCTTTCTTCTTGAAAATTCATTTGCAAGACACTATTTTTCTTCCCTTTGGTTTAGGTACAATGATCCAGGTATCATTCTTATGAAGAGATTCAATTTCTTCATTCATGGCAACCAACCATGACTTAGACTCGGGACAATTAACAGCATTCCTGAAGGAGGATGGTTTAGGAATGTCAATTTCTTTGGCAACTTGTAGGGCAAATCCTACAAACTCATCAAAGTCGAATCTCAGAGGAGGACGTGCGCTCACCCTCCATTGTCTATCCCTTGCAATAGAGTAGGGAATAGACTCTTCAGGTGCAGTTTCAGGTTCAGGTTCAATAACAGATTTAGCATCATTTTCATGATTAGCTATCATTTGTCTAGAAACAACAGATATCCTTCCTGGAGCTACAAATTTAGATTTTAGCTCCACCTTAAGTTCAGTTTGAGGAACATCATGTAACTGAATAGGACTAGGTACTTGTTTCAGAATGACACTCTCGTTGAAGGTAACACTCCTAGAGAGTATAACTCTCTTTTCAGATGGTGACCAGATACGAAATCCTTTGACTCCATCACCATAACCAACAAATAATCCCTTGCGTGCTCGAGGTTCAAGCTTATCATCATTTACATGATAGTAGGAAATACACCCAAACACCTTCAGATTGGAATAATCTGCAGGTTTACCAGTCCACACTTCAAATGGAAGTTTAAAGTTAATTCCACTATGTGGTGATCTGTTTATCAGATGGCATGTTGTATTAACAGCTTCAGCCCAAAACTCTTTGCCTAAGCCTGATTGAGAAAGCATACATCTAGTTCTCTCCAGAAGAGTTTGGTTTATTCTTTCAGCAATGTCATTCTGCCGAGGAGTGTCCCTAATAGTTTTGTATCTCGCAATACCTTTGTCCTTATAAAATTCCTCAAATTCAGACGAACAGAATTCTAGACCATTATCTGTTCATAATAGTTTAACCTTCTTTTTTGTTTGATTTTCTACTAAGCTAACCCACTGCTTAAACTTTATAAAAGTCTCGGATTTATGTTTCATCATGAATACCCAGGACATCCTGGAGTAATCATCAACTAAACATAAATAAAAACGAGCACCCCCAAGAGATGTGACTCTAGCAGGGCCCCAACAGTCAGCATGGATATAATTCAAAATATTATTTGTGCAGTGTATGGCTTTACCGAACTTAGTTCTATGTTTCTTACCAAAAACACAATGATTACAGAAATTTAATTTACTGACTCTATGACCAACAAGAAGATAAAGATGAGAGAGAATTTTCATACCTTTCTCTCCCATATGTGCGAGCTGCATATGCCATAGTCTGGTAAGTTCAGCTTTGTTTTTAGATGCTGGCTCTCCGGATGTGACAGCAATAGCCCTAGTCACTGTGGAACCTATCAGTGTTTATAGCATTCCAGTTTTCTGCCCCTTCAGTACAACATCATCTCCTCGGTGAACATTCAGTGTTCCCTCTCTACCATTGAATAAATATCCCTAATCATCCAGAACACCAAGAGAAATGAGATTCATTGTCATCTCAGGGACATATCTCACATTTGAAAGTGAGACAATTCGTCCATCCCAAGTTCTCAGTCTGACTCTGCCGATTCCAACCACCTTACATGGTTGGCTGTTCCCCACCACAGCATGGCCAGCTTCCTTCTTGTCATATTTGCTGAACCACTCAAAGTGAGTGCTTATATGGAAAGAAGCACCAGTATCCAGGATCCAAGAATCTGATATTGCGATCATTGTGGAGATTACCAACACAAGGTCTTCTTCATCATCCAGATCATCAAAAGTCATAGCAGCAGCAGGTGGGGGGTTAGGTTGACCTTGCTGTTCCAGCCTTGCTCTCTTCTTCGGGCACTCAGTTTTCCAATGCCCTTTCTGTTTACAGTAGTGACAGATGTCACCCTCCTTTGACCTCTTCTGAATCTTATTTCCCTTCTTCTTGAATGGAACAGGTTGTGGCCTCCTGTTTGTCACCACCAGTCCAGCAGAATGTTGTTCAAGTCTTTCAACCGCTGCCTTCTGCCTCATCTCTCTGGAGTGTAGGGCAGCCCGAACATCCATTAGTGTAATCTCCTCTTTTTTCACAATGAGAGATTCAACAAAATTTTTATAGGAAGGAGGAAGAGATACCAATAGTAGAAGTGCAGCATCCTCATCATCCATCTTAGCATCCACACATTTAAGGTCCATGAGGATGTTGTTCAAGTCATCCACATGCTTCTTCAAAGAGGTTCCCTCTTGCATCCTCAGTGTGGATAGCATTCTCTTCAACAGAAGCTTGTTCGTCGATGATTTAGTCATGTACAGAGACTCAAGCTTGAGCCACAGTCCTGCAGCAGATTCCTCATCTGCTGCCTCAGCAATGACATCATCCGACAAGCTCAACAAAATAATGCAGTGTGCTTTCTCTTCACGTCTCCAAGCCTCAGCCTCGGTTATTCCAAGAGCAGTAGCAGTGTGTGGACCGAAGCCTTGAACCAGAGGACTCCAAATATCGAAATTTTTCAAATGCGCTCGTATTTTAATCTGCCACATACTAAACCCATTTCTGCCGTTGGATTTCTCAATCATGGTGTTTAGGGTTTCAGCCATTTCAACATAATATTGCTTGTACAGAAAAATCTCAAACCCTATATGCACAATTGCTCGAAAAATCTCAAACCAAGCTCTGATACCAATTGTTGGGTAATTGTGCTTCTGTGGGTAGTGAGATTAAGAAACAGAAAACAACAGAAACACAGAAATAAGCAATATATATATCCCAATCCAACAACATCCATGACAGAATCAAAAAAATGAGAATTCAGCACAGGAAATAACATGGTTCGCTAGTCGCTCAGTACGACTTGCTACCTCCACCAGAAAATACTTATGCGTTACAGATTAAAACCAAAATAGAACATCTTACAGTATGCAGCATATAGCAGTCGCAAAATCACGTAGAGAGAGAGGAGAGGGATGATGAACAGTTCAACCGGGTCAAAAATAGCCACCCGAAAAATAAATACAAATTGTTTTATATGAAAAAATAAACATCCGGTTCATTTAACCGAAGAGGGACCTCCGTTATTGTGCTACTACTGCATCCCCGGGCTTTTAATATTTCCTTTCCTGCACTTACATGAAAATATTAAAATATATTATTAAGTAAAAACAAATTACATATACAGTAAAAGTATAGTAGGATTATCTCTCTTAGGAAATCTTACTCTCTCAAAAGTCGATATGATTTATATTTGTTGATATATATGAAAAGTTTATAGGAGTATATCATCATAATTTGAATCAATAAGTTTATATGTAGTAGATGAGTGACTATTTTGTTATCTGGATGTCTATGTCAGACTATCGAGGTCTAAGGAAAAGTAATAAAGCCTAGATATATCTTTTAGACTCATTTTTCATAGTTTTTTTGAAAAATGAGTTTTGCTTAAAAAAGATTGTGTTAGTACATACTTAAATTCAACTAGAATTTGGTAAAAAATTATTGTATCCTAGATAATATACAAAATAATTTTTTTTCAAGATAAATGATTTGAAATGAAGCATATTGAGAAATGATAAAAGAATGCATCTAATTCATAAGATAATTAATGGGTAATATCTTATCTCAATCTCATTGAGAATACTTTGAAATACTTATATTAGCCATGATTGTCTGAATTATCTTAATTAGATATTTATTTTTTCTTTTCCCAATATTATTTTATGTTGGTATGTTTATATTAGAAGTTTGATATATAATCTCGTGATCCATATGGTAAATTTTGAAACTATGTGACATATATTATAATGTATTTTCATTTATTATTTTTAATATCTTTATTAAATTTATTTTTTTATAAAATATTATAAAAAAATTAATGCTTTAACACGAAAAAGAAATATTCATGTAAATTATGAATGATCATCAATAAAAATAATCAAATAAATAAAGCCCTCTCGATTTTCCTATCTAGTAGATTTTCGTATGTTTGAGTGTATATAATTGCATTGGTCATTATCCACATATGTCTGATGTGTATGATATGAAATTTTGATATGTCTCACACCCTAGTTTAAAAATATTATTTTAACTTGGGTAAAATATTCTTAACTAGATAAGTGATGAGTGACCAAACTGAGATTGTATAAGCAAATGGCCTAACATATTCAAATATTTATCAAGAGACCTTATCATAGAAGAAAAGATAAATAGTTCACTCAAGGAAGTTATTCTTAATCTTCTGATCATTCAAATAAATATTAATTAAATATTAATGTATCAAATAACTTTTAATAGAATTTTATTTACTACCATAATGTTCAAAGAATATTTAAAAAATATAGTAAAAAGGGAATAATTACTCATAATTTTGGTATTGGTTCATGAATCAATAATTCATGAGCATAAATTTAAGGAAAGAGTCAAAATCTATGATGAATATAGGTCAGAAAACACCTATCTTTGCTCCATTGGGGAGGAATGTTGAATATCCCTCTCTAGTAAGGGTTGCAATGAGAAAACTTTGCAAGGATTTTGAAAGAATCAGGTAGTCAATTTGTCTCTTTCTACTGTTTGTAATATTCTTGATGTCCTTGTCTACACTGAAAATAAGTTGTAACAATTATCTTTGGTGTAATCTATCATTCTAGAATGTGTAGGTTAAACTAAAACTTTTATACCTCTCCATTTGATGTAACTAGTATCCATTTCATTGCTAGCAAGTACAAAGTGAGATTTCATTTCATATGAATTGAACTACTCAATAGCAAAACTCTAGTCATGAGGGAAACTCCTTTATGATATATATCCATTTATATCGTCAGCAGTCATAACAAAAATTAGTCCCTGATTGCATCTTTATTATGGTTTCATGAGTATATCAGATCTAATGAGTTTTTACTTATATAAGACTGACGTATAGGATAAGACATATCTCATAATTTATAATAAAATACTTAAAAGGTATCATAGACTTAAATTAATAAAAGAAGATCTTGTTATATAAGATATGAGTATGACATACAATCCATCATACTCAATTCTAAATTGAGTTTATTAAAGTTTTATGATTTTGTAACTAAATATTAATAAAAATAAAAATTTGAATTAAGTTGCCTAAAAATATAATTCACATAAATATTCAATAATTTTAGAAAATTTATTATTAGTTATAATAATATTATTAAAATAAGAAAAGAACATGATGAATATGATACAATTACCAATAATATAAATATTAAGAATCTAAAATTTGAGTACAAGTATCATAGCAAGTAATATCTAGATGATAGAAATCATATATGTTCTTGTCTAAAAGAGGAGTTTTGTATACTTCTCTTTAATAAGTGTAGGTATTATAGTGGATAAATTCTATGAAGATTAATGAATGACACTAATAGTAAATTTGTATCTCTAAATATTATGTAAAACTCTCAGTCTTCTCACTAGGAATAGTAACCAACATATGTTTTAAGTCACTAGTATGATTATTCTTATTATAATATATGCACTGTAGAAGAAATTCACTATCATATACAACTTCTCAAACAGCTAACAATCTAAAATTAAACTGATAATTTTGGGTTTTGCAGAATGAATAATTAATCATAATTTTGGGGTTTTCTAGAAACCCTAATTTGAGTAAAAATTAAATTCTAAAACTCACCTTGAAACCCTAATTTTTGAGCACTACCGATTCTACATTGGGTAGAATACAAACCGTGCACCATCGTGCACTATGTGCTCACCCGCACACAATTGCTCACTATGTGCACACCATTGTACTCTACAAATTATGTCTGCTTGCAATTTGATGGTACAATGCACACATTTCTCTCTCAATAGTTTGTAGCCCTCGGTCATACTTTGATCCTAGAGTTTATTTTTCTTAGGGTACATCTCTGATACCATAAAAAATATTTAGCTATATAAATAAAGGAATTAATGATATTATACTTATAATGATCAATGTACAAATCAATCCCATATATAATGATTAAATATAATTGTGTTGATACCATATAATGATTAAATATGATTAAATATAATTCTTAGGGTATATCTCGAGTGTTAAGCAATAAAACAATAAAAAATAAAAAAAATAGTAAATCATAATCTGCTTATGCATAATACAGATAAATAAAAATAATTAAAAACAAAAGTAGTAAATAATAATAATAATAATTATTATTATTATAGAAAATAATTATTTATAATTAATTTTTGTTATTTATCCTTCATAATCTATTATTGTTGTTTATAATTTTTTTTTATTTTTTTTATTGTTGTTTTTAATTTATTAGTATTTTAATGGTATTTTGCTCTTAGTCTTATATAATTTATTATGTATATTAATATTTTTGAAGTGATAATATTTTGTATTGTTATTCTTATTAAATAGTGAAATGTTTGATGTCATTTTTTTTTGACAAATTTGACCTTGTACAAAATTATGTGTTTTTCATCATTGATATTAATATACATAATAAATATAATTAAAAAAAATACATAATAATAAACAATATTAAATTTCATCAAAAAAATGTGTAATGTTTGATTTTGTTTTGTGCTGCTCTGTGTGTTAAATTTCTGCTGTTTGGTGGAAAATAATGTGGAGTTTGTACGAAGGAAGAAAGACGAGGCCTCCTTCTCACCAAAAGATGAACCATTCGTTAAATCATTTCTTCAAGTTTGCTGCTCACAGTTCTTGTTTCTGTTCTCAACTGTTAGCTCCTCCTCTTAAATAAATTTGATAAACGTGCATGATCGTGCAGCAGGAGAAGAGCAGTGACGCCACTTCATTTAAACAATATTACAGAAGCATCACCGAAAAGCCTCATCACTACTGCCTCCTCATATGAACGAGAGCCAAGGTTGCTGCTGCACATTTTATTAATATTTTGTTGATACAATATGCAGTGTCTGGTGCACAAGGCTCCAATGATTTTGTGTTTGTGATTTTTGGATACAGTAGGTCTCTCTCCCATCTCTTCTCTCTCTCTCTCTCTCTCCTCTCTCCCCCCTCTCCCCCCTCTTTCCCACCTCTCCCCCCCTCTTTCCCACCTCTCCCCCCCTCTCCCCCCTCTCTTTCTCCACCCTATCCCACCTCTCTTTCTCCCTCCTCTCTCCCTCCTCTCTATCTCTCTCTACTCTATCTCACTTATCATTTGGCCGTAGGGCATTCCATGTTTGTGTAGTTAAAATTAGATGGTAGGCAATCAGGACAACATACTAAATTTATATATTTTAATAAAAAGTGGGTGACTCACTTATTATTTGTTTTAAGTTTCATCTTCTCCTAATGATATTATAAAAGTTATGATAATAATAAAATAATAAAAAATTAAATAATTTAATTAATCATTGATACTCCTTTCATGTGTGTGACTATCATAATATTGCTTCATATTGTATATATTTTTTGATAAGTATATTTTGAAAATATAACTATAATTATTAATCACATCATATTTCAACTACTAAAGTATTTCTAAAAAATATGATAATAAAAATACAATTTTTAATGTTACTTTTGATAATGGTTTAAATAATAATATTTTTCTATAATTATTTGTGAGAATAATAGAATAATATTTACCAAGACAAATTTGAAAATATTTGATCCAAATAATCTTTTTTAATTTGAAAATTACAACTAATATTCAAATTAAAATAATAATTTGAATATTAGTACTAATATTAGTACCAAAGACAAAATAATCTTCCTGGCTGAATAAGGAATATCAATCCCAATAAAGTAACAAAAGAGATCATGATCTTCTATCTAAAATAATAATAATAATATTATTATTATTATTATTATTCACATGAATTAGGATTAATATAAATATATCATATGAACATTTATGCAAGTATAAGTAAACAAAAATATATTTATTTGACCTAAAAGAAATAATAATAATAATAATTTCTCACACAACATGATCTCCTAGATGTATGAAATAAAGTGATTGCTTTATATAATTTATTTTCTCAAGATTTCAATAAATAAATATATTCTTCATGTCTGAACTTATATAGAAAATGTGTTCCAATACATCTAAATAAAATCTCTTATTGTGAGTATTTTGGTCTTAGTTGGTTCATTTTGTTGTTAAGCTTAGTTTTCACCATGAATATCCTCATGCATCTTATTTGTTAACTTTCCAAAATGTCTAAATACAAGTTCTCAAGAATACATGGCAATAATGTCTTAAATTTTATCTTACATAGTTTGTTATCATCTTGGATGATCAGTGGCTTCTAAAGAAGAAAATAGAATTCTTAGAATTATGAAGAGACGATACAAAATTAGAATACAACACATTGAGATGGAAATAATACAGTATCTAAGAAATATGATATTGCTTGGAATGTTCTATTATTTTTTTTCATAGAGCAATAAAAAAATCTAAGTATCTTTTCTTAGAAGATTTTGGTGGGGTGTGACAGATCTTCCACTAGGAAATATTTCCTAAAAAGCTTGGGAGACCAAGAGAGATTGTCCATTAGGAATTCTCGTTGATGGATTCTTCTAAAAGAAACATGTTTTGAGTTGCCCATTACCCAAGTCATGATAGAATTTCAAAAAAAAAAAATTAAAAAATATTTTATGCAAGTGCCATGAGTTTGTATTCTATTATTCATGAACTTTGATGTAATATACATCTTCTTGATTTGCTTAATGAAATGGATATTAGCCATGTTTTTTATGTAATATATTTGATATCTTACTGCTACTTTTGAGTCTCCTATGTTATTTTATAAGGCGTGTCTGCAAGTGAAGCTAGCTAAGGTGTGACTAATACGCCCTCATTGTAATATTATATGATGATAGTGCATATTTTCCTGAATGATGAGTTGGTGACTTTTAGAGATGATGATATATGTCATTTCGCTCTCAGAGTCTCAGATGATATGGTAATCGAGATTTTGATGTTGCTTGGGTATAGGAGGATGATCTTGTTGATAATTTTTTCATTCATCACGTGATGCTTACACAATAAAATCTAAAAAATATGAGTTCAATTATGATTATTTTAGGGAATGGTGAATTTTTTTTTCTTTTTTTTTTAGTGAACAATGAATTTAATGAGTGCTTACAACATAAGTTTGATGCCATTTTTTGGCAAAGAAAATTAGGACAAACCATCTCATTGTTGTTATGTTATTCCTTTTTAAAGGATTCTGATTATTTTCTTTTGAATGTTTTCAAGAGCTATGAAAAAAAAAATGGACCAATCATCTTGTAAGTTAAACCTCCTTGAGAATAGACAAATCTAAGTATGTGTAATGGTAGGGGGTTGATTCTCATGCATTAAGGAATCTCGTGAGCTATTAGATTGCTCTTCTCACTTGAAGGAAGAACGTACTCATAAGAGAGAAAATAATTTGCTAATGACATAAGAAATTACTACTCAGGTATCATTGTTGTTCACTGATAAAAATTATGATTGTTTTTAACATTATTTTTTAATAATATTTGTCATGATTTATTTAATGGTTATGTTTCGTGGAAAATAAATGTGATAATTAATTAAAATTGTAATGATATGTATTGAAGATTAAAATGCTATGGTGATAATGAATAATGTTGTTGGGTAGTGATTAGTTTCATTGATGACATGAAATAATAATTTATTTTAAAAATTATTAAGTAGCTCTTGGATGACAACCATTAATGTGTGCGGAGACAATTAATAATTAGCTAATTAATTAAAAAATTAGTAGTTTTTTCGATGATCTATGATTGGTGTAGATGACAACCAATTCGTAATCACATTGACATTTAGCAATTCTCTTCAACAATAATTCAAAAAATAAATAAATAAATATTTTTCTTCACATTGACAACCAAAAATAAATACATTATCTTCAAAAAAATATATAATCAAAGCATAAACACCTATATTTTCTAGCAAATAATTACACAATTAATTAAAAAATTATTAAATAGCTCATAGATACTGAATACCATAAAAAAATAATTACATAATTAAAATAAATACAAATATATTTTTTTCTAGTTTAAAGCTAAGCATGACATGTAAAGCTAAACAAAATTATATCTTTTCTAGCAAATATTTGTTTCCATATAATTTCTAAAAAAAATGAGTATATCCATGAAAATACTAAACACTTTTCTAGAGGCGCTAGAACACACATCTGAAAATAATTTTAATAGTTTTGAGGAATCAACTGCAAGACTAAATAGGATCTTCTTTCGGCTACCATCAATGCTCTCTGTATCTCAAAGTATTTTGGAGAGCATTATATGAAAAAAAAATTCTCTAGAATTAGGCACAAGTGATTCTTCATTAGTAGAAAAATTCATAAATAATTTCTTAAATCAAGAAACTTGATGAGTTAATATAGAAGAATTAATTAGTTTTTCTATCATTTTTTTTTTGATAATGAATGAGAAGTATTTTTTGTAACAAATCTAGCAAATGAGAAGCGTAGAATGATTCTGAAATTTCAAGTGACGAGTTATTGAATTTTTCATGATGCTTATGCTTCCACACCTATTGGGGGAAAAAAATATTAGTAACACAAAAATAGTAGCAAATTTGAAGATGAATAACAAAGAGAAAGATTTTTGGGTTTGTGGTAATGGTGACAACTTTGATAAATGTTTCACAATGAAGAATATGAGCAACAATAGAAGAATATTTAGAACACATTAACATATTTTTTGCTCTTTAAGATGTCAAGTTTTTTTGTATCAGCATTAAAAAGTATTTTTGATATAACTACATGTGTTTTTCTTAGGTTTTATTGTGTGTGAAAGTGATATTTCAGCTGATCCCTAAAAAATTAGAGTTATTAGGGAGTGACATGAATCGAAATCTATCATTGAGGTTTATAGTTTTCATGGTTTAGCCTCTTTTTATATTAAAGTTATAAGGGAATTTAACTATAGTGACTCATATCACAAAATGCTTAAAAATCAAAGAGTTTTAATGGTCCAATATTGTTAAACAAACATTCAGAGTTCGAGGTCAAAATGTCTATGGTGTCTTGATTTTACTTAAGTTTTGGAGATTGCTTGTGATGCATCCGGTGCATGTATTGGTGATGTCTTGGGCCAAGAAGGATATTACATAAATTTTTTTATTGAAATACTCAATGATGCTAAAAGAGGATATTCCACACATGATAAAAAGATTATGCTATAGTGTTGTGTCCTTGTTTTTGGAAGTTTTACTTGTTGTCTGCTAAATTTGTGTAGTTTTTTCATCACCAAACTTTATATTATTTAAATTCATAAAATAAATTATGCGTGACATGCTAAGTAATTTAAAAATTTCAATGAATATTCTTTTATAATTAATCATGGTGTTGGTATTGAAAATAAAATTGCGAAAATACTTAGTCGATACTTATTACACTTCATCATATAAGTGCTTATGCCATTTATTTTGATCGATTGAAAAATGAATATTTTGTATGCCCTAACTTGATATGATTTATGATGAGGTTAGTAATTCATATTCATTATTTCTATGTTGATGTTCTTATTTCTAATGATTAATTATTTAAAATGATTAAATTGTGCATACTTATGGTTGATGCAATTACAAATTGTGGGCATGAAATTAAGCCTCCTATCTATGCATGAATTGAGGAAATAGATTATAAAAGAAGAGGTTTATGATGTAAGAGTATCATGATGAAAGAACATTAAAAAATGAGGCATTAGACTTGGATTAAGCCTGTTTGGATAGCCGGGCCTAAATCAGCTTGCACTATGTGTCATGCAGAGTCGTGCCATGCCTTGTCTCCCATGCTAGGGACTCTGGGTTGACACGAGAGTGGTCGATTGCAAAAAGAAGTCGTGCCACTCGCCCCACATGCTCCCCTTATCTTTTTGACATGTTTTATGTTGTTTTATATCTTGATCAGCTATGATATTTCATGATGATCGTGGTGCATGTTATCCTGAATGCCGAGTTGGTGAGTTTCAGAGATGGTGATTTTTGGTTGGTGCATGTTTCCCATTCAGAGCAGAGATGAGATTGTGCATGTGATCCTGAATAATGCCATGGTCATCTCCAAATTTTAATGCTGTTTGGTTAGTAATAAAATCTAAATACAAGTGTTTAAGGGATTCTGATTATTTTTTGTCCTATGTTTTTCTTTTTATATCTCATGAGCAAGAAAAAGTTGGATCAATTCAAGTGTGTGCATTCATTCAGCAATGGCGAAAAAAACAAGGTGAGGTTAGTCAGTTAAATAATGTCTAGTAGCCACCAGAAATCAAAACAAGGTTAGGTTATCAATTAGGTAGAAAATAAGATTTCATGTTGCCTTTGGATAGAAGTTTTCATGTGTGCAATTCTCTTCAACATTGAATTAAAAAAAAAACAAGAAAAAAAAACTAAAAATATCAACCTTCTAACAACTCAAGACCACACCAGTTAGCTTGACTGGCGTTCAACATGCTCCATGATGTCTTAGGTGTCGAACAACCTAAAAAAATAATTACAAAATTTAGAATGAATACTAATATTTTCTTATAGTTTGAAGATCATCATTTAATATATAGCTAAACAAAAGTATATTATACTATTTTCTACCAAAAATATTGGTGCCAAATGATTTCACAAAGAAAGCTAAATATGGTCAAGTAAATATTGGCACGGTCTCCAGATGCTTCAGATTGAAATTGTAAATATTCCTCCAACACTTTCTTGCCTTATAGTGCCAACCAAATGTGATGCGAGATTAGGCACTATTTGGCAACCTTCTTAATGTTGTTGACTCGTACTCCCAAGATTAAGTAGGATGAACACAAATTATACAAGAAAATGCAGTAATAGAGGCTAAATCTTGGGGACAATGCTGAACCAAATTGAAAGGAAAAAAAAATAGAACAATCAAACTGAAAATTGAAAGGAAATTGATAGGAAGAATCGACCTTGATAAACAACAAGAAGACCCTTGGAACAATGCACCAAGAACCAGCTTATGACACAAAAACAAACCCTTTACAACATTACACAACCATAGCTAGCCATGGAAGCACAAGGAGGAGGCACGTGCTCTTATCAGAAATCACTAATCTTCGAAAATTTCACAAAACCAAAGAGAACCGAACTAAAGGCAACACATATGCACTCAAGGTATAAAGCTCTCAAATTTAGAGAGTAAAACCAATTGAAAGTTCTGGTCCGAAGAAAGTTACAAGCCCTTATATCTTATATATATGGGGCCAAAATAAAAGAAAATGCTAAAAAACTGAAATTAATCCAACTCCTATTCAGACCACTCCTTCTTAAGTCTAAACACAAGTCCAATATAGATAAGCTCAAATACAAAGGTAATGAGTCCAATACAAACACAAAGTTCAGTCAATTAAGTCAAGAATGCAATAGGAGACATAATCCATGTTCTATGTTCATGCATATTTTATCACAAAATATGCCGTGTAATTATGCATGTCATTTTAACTAAAACAAAGCAATGGCTTGATGTTGGTCTTGAGCTCCTCCGATGATATTTCCATCTTCATATAATGGTTGATGAAGGCTTGAAGTTCCTCTCTTAATGTATTAGCTCGAGACCTTGTGATTGGTCCGTCTTGAAAATGAGGTAGATTGGATGGGTAGGTCAATATTGTAGGCATTGTCCCCAAAACGTTGCAACACCTTGAATGGATCTTCTCGAGGTACGAGCTTAGACTTTTGCTTGTGTGGAAAGCGCTCTTTCCGCAAGTGCACCCAAATGAGATCACCGGGCTGGAAAATGACATGGTGACATCCATTGTTGGCTCATTGAGCGTTGGCTTCAGCCTTTTGAAGTAACCTAGCTCAAGTGCGCTCATGAAGCTCTCGAATGAACTCCACATATTTTCTTGCATTTAAATCTTCTTTCTCCCTTATGGGACATTGGGTAAGATCCAAAGGGGTTAGTGGATTAGTACCATAAACACACTCAAATGGCATAAACTTAGTAGATGAATGCACAGCTCGGTTATAAGCAAACTCTACATGAGGCAAAGTATCCTTTCACAACCTAAGATTGCTCCTAATGTTGGCCCTAAGAATGGTGGTAAGGGTTCTATTGGTTACCTCCGTTTGCCCATCAGTTTGGGGGTGGCTAGAGATGAAAAATAGTAATTTAGTACATGATTTACCCCAAAAAGATCTCCAAAAGTAGTTAAGAAATTTAACATCTTGATCGCTCAATATGGTTTTAGGTACACCATGAAGTCTTATAATCTCCCTAAAGAAAAGGTTAGCTACATTGGAAGCATCATTGGTCTTATGGCAAGCGATAAAGTGAGCCATATTAGAGAAATAATCTACAACCACAAAAATCAAAACATCTTTTAACCAAACTTTCTACATCTCGAAGCAAATGCGGCCAAAAGAAATATGTGTGCAACATGTGATAGGTCTTATCCCTCCCAAAATGGCCCATCAATCCGCTCCTATGAGCTTCTTCAACCAATAATAGCCTAAGGGAACAATGGGGAATGCAAACCTTATCAACCTTGAATAAAAATCCATCAAATAAGTTGTACTTATCTAAGGATCCTTAGGTAACACAATGATTATAAATCTCTCCAAAATCAGGATCATCTACATAAAGCTCCTTAATATATGCAAAGCCTACGATTTTTGAGTCAATTGTAGACAACATGTATATCCTTGAAAGGGCAACTGCCACGGTATTATCCTTTCCCTTCTTATACTTGAGGACATAAGGGAATGTTTCCCTAAACTCCATCAAATGACCATGCCGCCTATCCAACATGTCGCGACACTCAAAAATGTTTTAAGGACTCATAATCAGTATTCAAAACTCATATAACACTTTAATCATAATTAGAATAATTAAGACACGCTCCTTTCAACTTTTCTGAAAAATAGGCAATGGGCTTACCTTCTTGCATGAGAACTCTTCCAATGCCTATGCCCGATACGTCACACTCCACTTCAAAGGGTAGGTTGAAATCCTGAAGTGCCAAGACATGGGCTGCATGAGCTGCTCCTTTAGAGTGAGGAACACATTCTCTTGGGCTCTTTCTCATGTGAATGGGTGATGCTTCTTGGTGATGTCGATTAGAGGGGCTGCAATGGTGCTGAAATCCTTCACAAACATACGATAGAAGCATAGTTGTGAAAGGCACACTAAGGCACAAAGGCCTTCTGGAGACTTAAGGCACAAGGTGCTGTTAGGGCATGGGCTTTTTTATGTAAAGTGCACCCCATTTTATGTATATATTTTTTAAAAATATAATCAATTATAACAATCATTTATCATCAAATATTATTAAATATCATCAAAAATATCAATCCAATCAATAAAAATACATAATCAATACCTCTAAGCATAAAAAATCATACGGTGTGTCAACAAATCTAATAAATCCCATCGACAAAGTTTCTAAAAATCCATACAAATTATCAATAGAACATTTCAACATGCAAACACATATCCCTTATCCAAATTCATAAATCATCCAAACACAACTTATTAAAATAACTAATTTGTCCACAACAACCGATCCTCATTCATCCTCCATATCCACATAATGATCATCATCATTGTAACTTTCATCATCCTCCTCATTTTCCCTATAATCCATTTTTTCATCTTCATCTATTAATGAAAGAGAAGGCATGGGTCTAGAGCTTGAAGTTGTGTCATTCCCCCTTGATGATGGCAACCTACTTGAGCTTGCTCTAGCACTAGTATCAAATCTAGGCTCCTCAGCTTCACTTGCTCTAGCAACATCACTCCATGTCAAGTCATCATCATCAAACACTAAATCATCTTGTGCAATTATATGGTCATGAATCTTCATCATCCATTCTTCCAATAAGCCACTCATTACTCTCATCAATTTCTTTCAATATTATTTGGTCAATGGTATCACGTTCATTGTATCTTTTCTTCAAGGCTCAATTATACTTGATGTACACCAAATCATTCAAACATTAGTGCTCTAATCTATTTTTCTCTTGCTATAGATCTGCAAAATTTATAAGCACATAAATACTTTATTACTCATATTTTTTAATGTTTTTAAAGCACATAATATCATTTATATTTTCAAAGATACTCCAATTTCCTTCACAACCTGATGCACTACATGTTAGGCTAAGGACTTTCACGACAAACTTTTTCAAATTCAGAACTGAAGCTTCGAATAAACTCAACCATTCGGCTGTAATATAGATAATAAATATAAAATGATTTAGTGATGAAATCTGAAACAATTCACCCATTTTCTAGTATCTAAAATATTATATAATAAATTAGATTAAACAAAAATTTAAGTAACTAACCTAGTGTTTTGGTCTTCCTTTTCTTAATAGCCGAGTCAATTCCATATACTCCTTCGGCTTTTATATATATATACTCAATTCATCCATAACTTTCTCTCGTACATCAACATCCTTTATCATTTTTTCGATGAATTTATATAATTATCTTGTAATGACTTCATCATGCTCCAACTTTGGTTTATCATAGAAGACTTATGTGTTCAAGAAGTACCCAACTGCATGTAAAGGCTGATGAAGCTTGATCTCCCATCTCATATCAATGATTTCAAGTATCTCATTGTACTTCTTTTCATTTTCAAGAAAACTTTTCACAATAGTTTCCTCAGCTCTAGTTATGACTTCATATATGTATCCCACATGAGTTTTTTTTTTCACCATCAACCAAGCGAAGCACGCGAACAAGAGGACTTGAAATCTTTAAACAAAATATGATAATATTCCAAAAAGAAAGCATTATGATTGTCTTAGCTACATTCTTCCCCTTCTACTCCTTTTCCCATTTACTTTCTAACCAATACATCTTCCTTAAATTATTTTTTTGCTCATGTAAACGGGACAATGTGATGAAAACAGTGGCAAATCGTGTCTTAGCAGACCTAAGTAGTTCCCATTGTCCAGTAAAATGCCTCATCATGTTGAGCAGCCCTAAACGATTATAAATATAGTCATTTAGTGATATGGCTTTCTCCAAAGTCCTCCTGATATTTGGTAGCTTTCCAATGTCTTCCAATATCAAGTCAATACAATGTGTTGTACATGATGTCCAATACAAATGAGGCCACTTTTTTAGTAACATCCTCCCTACATCATGTTATATAATAAATTTAAATACATCAATCAAATATTAAAATCAATAAAATTTTACTTATTCAAGTTCTAGGATTCTAGGAGTAGTATTTGTTACTTACCATCTTATAGCTTGAGTGACTATATGTGATAACTTGAACTATATTTTCTTCACCAACTTGGTCCACCCATTTGTCAATTAGTTCAAACATCTTCTCTCCCATTTTAATAATTGAAGAAGCATTAATGGATTACATGAACATGGTTCCCTAAGAACAATTCACTAGAAAGTTTACCAAAGTTCTTCCTTTCTTATCGGTCCATCCATCCGACATAATGGAGTATCCATTCTTTTTCCATTCTATTTCATGAACATTCATAGAATCTTTTGCAAGCTCCAACTCCTTCTTAAGGTGCGTAACCCTTACCTCATAAATACTTTGGTCCCTTTATCCCCACATCATATTGACCAATAGCCTCAATCATATGTTGGAAACTTGTATGTGTGACAACATTAAATGGAATGGTAGCATCATACATTCACATTGAAATAAGAAAACAAGCTCTTTCCCCTGCTTCCTTTTGTAGATATCATTCATAGTAGTTTGAGTCATTTTTCCACTCCTATTTTGAACTACACCTTCCATATTAGGGGTGAAAAAAATGATTCATTGGTCCTTTCTCTCTTATCTTTTCACGCTACCTCTATGTTTGATATTAGAAGCAACTCTTCTACTTTCAACTTCTTCAAAGTTTTCATAGAAATCTTCATTTCTCATTTTCAATTGTTCCTTTTGATTCTTTTTTCCATTCATATAATCTTCCACCTCTTGTCTAACATAAACCGGGCGTTTCATATATTTTTTAGCATTTCTATATCCACCAACAAGATATTGTTAGTGTCTATAGATGTCTCCCTTAGTCACCTTATCACAAAAGATACAAATAATTATATTTACATCTTATTCATTAGGTAACCGAGCATATTTCCATCCTGGCTCTTTTATTTCACTTCCACAAGTAGCTATAGAGCCAACTTGAGTCTCATTTTCATTTCCATTAGAATTCATTCTTCCTTCTTCCAACTTTGAAACAAATCAACTACAACACAATAATAATTGAAAAATACAAATTGAGACATATATTATAAAATATTTAAAAAAATCAAATGGGTTATATGACTCATGTGAGTCATGTCATTTTACAACAAAAATAAAATAAATGAGACATGACTCATGAGAATAATTATTTTAGTCATTTACATGAGTTTAATCATAAACCAAAATCATTAATAAAGTGAAAAAAAATTTTAAAAGTAGAGAAACTGAGAAAGGAAGCAAATACCAATAGAAGTTTTAGATTTTGCAATTTTTTTACAATTTTTTTGCAATTTTCTTGGCTATTTTGATTGATTTTTGGCTTCTTCTGCTATTGTACAGTGTTTGACAATGTATTTGTTGTGTTTGGCTTGAAAGTAAGAGAAATAGAGGCTACATCAAAAAATGAGGAGTTTTAGGGTTCTGTAGTTATAAATGTTGAGATTTATGGTTCTGTAGCTAAAACGACGTCATTTTGGATGCCAAAATTATTTTTTTTTAAATAATCGAGCAGTTCAATACGACGTCATTTTGGACTATGGCAGTACAAAACGACATCCTTTTGAACCTGTTTTAAATCACTTATCCAAAATGATATCATTTGGATAAGTGACTTAAGCCAAAACAACATCGTTTTATGTTCCAAAAAGACCAAATAATATTGTTTTAGCTCGATTTGTAGAAAACAGGAATATTCGTTCCTGCAACTCCCTATGCCAGAAAAAAAATAGAAAAAAACAAAAGGAAGAAGAATAGGATCTTTGGAAGATGACTTACCTGCACGGAGGCGTGCTTGTGGAGAGCTTCTCACCACAGGGAAGGCGCGCACCTTTTCCCTTTTTTCTATGCCTGCTTGAAGGGGCCTCACCCCGGTCCAAGCGAGGCACCATTGCTGAGCTTCACCTGCGCCTAGGCATGCCTAAGGCATGCCTCTCACAACTATGGATAGAAGATAGTCAATCCAAGGAAGCTTCGAACATGGCCCATAGATGTAGGAGTTGACCATTCTTAGATTACTTTGAGCTTGCTCTCGTCCACCTTCAATCCATGTGAGCTAACCACAAAACCAAGAAAAATAACACAATTAGTGTAAAATTCACATTTCTCCAAATTTACATAAAGGTGCACATGACAAAGAGTAGGTGACACTTCACGTAAATGTAATTTACGCTCTTCCAGGCTACTACTATACACAAGTATATCATCAAAATAAACCACAATAAATTTTCCTATGAAATATCTAAGAACATGATTCATAAGACGCATAAAGTACTAGAAGCATTGGTAAGCCCAAAAGGCATGACCAACTACTCATAAAGACCAAACTTAGTCTTAAATGACGTTTTCCACTCATCCACCTCCCTCATACAAATCTGATGGTACATACTCTTTAGATCAGCTTAGAAAAGGTAGTGGCTCCATGCAACTCATCTAACTTGTCATCTAAGTGGGGTATTAGGTGGTGGTACTTCACCATAATATTGTTGATGGGTTGACAATCTACACACATTCTCCACGAACCATCCTTCTTTGGCACTAGAAGTACGGGAATATCGCCTGGGCTAAGGCTCTCCCTAACATAACCCTTGCCCAATAACTCTTGCACTTGGGATTGGATCTCTTGGGTTTTCTTAGGGTTCATCCTATAAGCTTGATGGTAAGGTAAGGTGGCTCCTGAGACAAAGTCTATTTGGTGCTCAATGCCTCTAATAGGTGGTAGGTTAGATGGAATATCCTCAGAAAATAAATCCTTAAACTCCTCAAGTAACCTAACAATCCTCTCAGGTAGAGTAGCCTTAAACTCGCCACTCAACAAAGTAAGCTCCTTACACAGCAACATAAGGGTTGTCCCGAAGTCTAAGTATTCCGTAAAGTCTTGCTTAGATGCTAGAAGAGCTCCCTTACTCTCCTACACTTCTTTAGGTTAACTAGGCCTGATGGAAAGGCTTGGGCATGAAGAATTAGTGGGCTGTACACTAAGGGATGATGAAGAACAAGGTTTTGTCTTAGGCTGTGAACACTCGATTCCTTCCCGCCCTTTCTTCTCCACCTCCCTCACAAGTTTCTTCTATTACTCATCGGCAACATGTGTTGGGGTTATGGGCTCGAGGACAACATTTTTCTCATTAAATACAAAATAATGATGATTAGTGAAACCATCATGCATGATTTTCCCACCATATTGCCACGGACAACCCCAAAGAATATGACAAGCTTGCATATGCACTATATCACATAAAATACTATCCTCATAATGTTCTAGTACTATAGTAATCTTAACTTGCTTATTCACCTTTAATTTACCACAATCATTCATCCATTGCAGTTTGTAGGGTCTAAGGTGATTAAATGTTGGAAGTTATAAATTTTTAACCATTTCAGTGCTAGTAATGTTACAACAACTTTTTCCATCGATAATCATGTTGCACACTTTTTTGTTAACTAGACAAGCATGGAACAAGTTTTCTCTTTTGTTATCATCACAAGGACTAAGGATAGCATGTAAAACTCTCCTAGCAATCAAAGACTCACCATGTTCAAACTCAATCACATCATCATTGTTATCAAAACAAGCATGCAAATTGACATCATTATCATCACAATCAGATTCAGATTCATATTGCCCTAAATGATTGATCATGTGAGTTTTCTTGTTAGGACAATCCTTCATCATATGACCTCTTCCTTGATACTTCCACAACATCTCTAGCTCTAGAAGAAGTGTTAGAGTTACTCCCTTGTGGGGCTGTGAAAACTCCATTAGATGGCTGAGATAATGAAAGTGGTGTGTTGGTGGGGTAGCTCTTGCGTTGGCCACCTTGCTCCCCTTGATGATTGAAGTTGGATTTTCTTTCCAATCTTGATGCCGCTTCCCTCCCTTGGGGTTGGTAGCCTCGGTTTTGAGATGGTGCTCTCCATAAAGTTGGGTAGCCACTCAAGGTCCTTGATTCCTAGCTTTGATATTTTTCTCCACTTTGATTGCTAAGTGTAGCAAATCTGTCATGGACTCATAAGGATACAAGTCTATTTCGTTAGCTAGAAAATGATGAAGAATTCTTAAGTACTGTGCCATTGTTGTTTTGTCGTCCTCAACCACATTGGCTCTTACCATTGCCACTTACATGGCATTGTATATTTCCTCCGTACTCAAAGAGTCTTGCTTCAATTTTCCAACATTTGCCTTAGCTCACGGTTATAGTATTGAGGAATGAATCTAGACCGCATTAAGACCTTCATTTGCTCCCAAGTAACCACGTTGGATCTAAGGCTTGCCTCCTATCTTTCACAAGGTTATCTCACCAAATTAGTGCATAACTAGTAGATTCAAAGGTTGTGAGTTGTACCTTTTTAACTTCTTGAAAGGTGTGGCAGCTCCAAATTTGTTCAATCTTAGTCTCCCACTCTAAGTAAAGGTCAGGATCACACTTTCCTTCAAAAGATGGAATTTTGACCTTGATCTTTACTATTCCATCTTGCTCTTGTTCACGGACTCTCCGTTGTTTGTCTCCCAGGATGAGGGGTCGGTTCCCATTCTTCATCTTGCACTTCAAAATCATCGTAGTATCTTCTCGGAGTCCAACGAAAATCCTCCAAAGGAGAACCATGATTAGAAACAAAATGTCTACCTTCCGAGGGAGGCAAAGGGATACATCGAGGGTATATTGGTAAGCCTGCTGAGGGCTCCTCCTGCTCTTGATGGGGTGCATCCAGATTAGGTGGGGGTTGTGTACGTGCCTCCAAGGATGCCATTTGAACCGAGAGCTCGCCAATGTTGTCGATCATGGTTTTAAGAATGTTGAACAACTTTGGGGGTATTCCCTCTGACCCGCTTACATTAGAATGATTTGAAGGAGGGTGATCTGCATTAGACATGCTCAAAATACAGTAACAAACTCGTTAAGTTAGTAAGATAAAAATCAGCCTCACAAGTATTTTACTCCATTTTCCAAGTGATGCACTCGAGTTTCAAATTTGCCTTGGTGTAGTCTATAATTATAATCAATCACAAGATTAGGAAACCTTCAAGAGCATAATGACAACAAGGACTGATCTCGATACCAATTCCGTAGATTCTAAGTGTGGGTAGACACTCAATAAATGGAATTATAGCAAAATAAACACCCGAAACAATTATGAACAATCGACACAATAAGCTTTTTACTAAGAGTAAGTATTTCACCAAGTTTTACAATGTTCAACCCCTTATCATATTCTCATGTATCAATATCATGCAATGGCACTTATATATGCAAAAGGGTGCAAATTATGCTCAGCAAAATAATAGGTAAGGTAGTTGTTTTGGTCTTTAGAAGTAGCTCATTGTGGTGCTCAGAAATGAAATAGGTAAGGAAATAGATAGGCTTGACAATAAGCAATACAACAAGTAAGCTAACAATAAAATACACAAAATGAGCCAACACAAAACTCAATTAACAACCCTCTTCTTCTATTTTTTTTATTTTTTTTATTTCGATTTTTTCCTTTCTTTTTATCATTTATTTTTGTCACTAAATCTGAAAATAATAAGTCAATGGGAGTGGTTAGGATAAGACAATTGGTGATATGATGATTTTTTTATTTCTCTTCCACATGGGTAGTAGGGAAATGGGTACCAACTCTCATTATTTTAATGACCAAATTTCAGATTTTTTTTAAATTTTCTTCTTCAAATCTGAAAATTTAGAACAAGGGTGTTCATGGTCGTGATATGGTGGTTCTAGGGTGGCCGAAAATAAAAAATGCACAAATAAGTGCCAACAAAACATGAAGTCAACACACTAAAATAAGATCAAGATATTGAACAAGGAATTACTTGTAAAACTTAACAAGAGAAAGTGATTATTGGCTTGATCATTCTTTGCTCAAGGCAACGTCAAGGGAACCTTCCTTTGATACCAATTTGATCTGGGATTAAACGTTGTTTGCCTACCTTCTTGATGTTGTTGATTCGAATTCTCAAGAACAAGTAGAATGGACACAAATTATACAAGAAAATGCAGCAATGGAGTCTATATCTTGGGGACAAGGCTGAACCAAGGCGAAAGAAAAAAAATAGAAAAATTAAACTGAAAATTAAAAGGAAAATGATAGGAAGAATCGACCTTGATGAACAACAAGATGACCCTTGGAACAATGCACCAAGAACCATCTTATGACACCAAAACCAACCCTTTACAATATTACACAACCATAGCTAGCCATGGAAGCACAAGGAGGAGACTCGTGCTCTTCTCGGAAATCACCAATATTCGGGAAATTCACAAAATCGAAGAGAAACGAACTAAAGGCAACACATATGCACACAAGGTGTAAAGCTCTCAAATTTAAAGAGTAAACCCAACTGAAAGTTCTGGTTCGAAGGAAGTCACAAGCCCTTATATATATTGGGCCAAATAAAAAAAAATGCTAAAAAAAATTGAAATTAATCCAACCCCTATTCAGCCCATTCCTTCTTAATTCCAAACACAAGTCCAATATAAATAAGCCCAAATACAAAGGCAATGAGTCTAATACAAATACAAATTTCTATCAATTAAGCCACGAATGTAATAGGAGACACATGGCTCATGTGCTATGTTAATGCATATTTCATCATAAAATCTGCCGTGTAATTGTGCACGCCATTTTAACTAACACAAAGCAATGTCTTGATATTGGTATTGAGCTCCTCCAATGCTATTTCCATCTTCATATGAAGGTTGATGAAGACTTGAAGCTCCTCTCTTAACGTATTAGCTAGGGACTTTGTGATTGGTCCATCTTGAAAATGAGGTACATCGGTTGGTGCTCGATATGGTCCTCCATCAAAATGTAATTATGTTGTAGTTTTTGAGATCCATTTTTTAGGAGTTAGGTTGCAACGTATGCTTGAAAATAGTCCTAATAATTTTGTAGAATCTGCATGGCTGAATAGAAACTTCTTTCGGCTAACATCAATATTGTATCTCCAAGCAATTGGGTGAGGATCATTAGGAAAGTGAAAATTTCTTTCGAATTATGCCAGACAAATTCTTCAAAAGCAAGCAAATTCATAAATAATTTCTTAAAATTGGAAACTTGGTGAATCAATATAGAAGGAATAATAACTTTTCCCATCCTTCCAAGATATTGTAGATCACCAATCAAAAACTTAATGCCCTTTTTTTATTCAATGGCATCAAAATTTACTCAATTATTGTACAATTCATGGGCTGAGAATGTTCCTAGATAAAAGTTCGATCTTTGATAGTCAATTAGAATAATATTTTGTAACAAATCTAACAAGTTGGAAGACTTGTCCAACAATGATTCTGAAATTTCAAGTGACAAGCTATTGAATGTTCAATGAATCTCGTAATAAAAAAGATTTGTTATATTATTTCTCGCTCTCTCTTCTCTAATTAGCTTGATGTTTATTCTATCTAGAACCAGCCATGGAAGTTAATTTTCCAAGATAAAAAAATCAGTGACACAATATTCTATGACTTGTTGGCTGTATGGAAAATAAGTCTCATTAAGACCATGCAAGTATCGATCTATAATGTATGAGAGAAAACATGCACCTCTCACAATTAATCTGACCAATAAATTCAAAGATGATGCATATTTTTTCTGCAAATCTTCGGGATAGAAGAAAAGATTTCTTATGATGAATTCATATATTTCATGGTCGATGTGGTTTATATAATGATTTTGAATATAATTCTTTAGATTATCATCAATCATGAATTTCATGTGATACATGATTTATCCAATAGAGATTATTTTTGGCTTAAACAAATGATTATTCTCCAAGGTTTAGCAGGAGACTATTTGATAGGTTGATTGAATGTTTAAGTTTAAATGGGTCTCGATCTCACCCATGATACTTCAACATGTTGGGGAGGGTGTTGATTAGGCTATTCGATACAGTTAGTTTGGGCCTCTTGTGAATTTACCTTTATACTCTTATTGAATATTTATTAAAGATGTGTATAAATAGCTATAAAGTAATTTCTGTTTATTTTTTTAACAATTATTAGAGCAAGTATATAGACTCTGATTTTTATTTTACCTAATGTGCGGGACATATTTTTATTGAATAATACTTGTTTTCTCTCTACTGCGGTGCTCTCGGATTCTCTCTTCTTCTGTTCATCTCTATTCTTTGAAATCCTTATCAAAATAAGGATTTATTGTTAATAAATAACAAATGAGACAAAAATAAAATAAAATAATGACATATAGAAGTAGTAGAAACAAGCAATCAATATCGATAATAACAACTATTTGTTTATCGTGGTTTGTGCGGGTGAACTACCTTTTCTCCTCGGTCAGTGTTTGGGTTTCCCCAAGGTTAAGTAGGAGAAACTAGTGCTCATCGTGCTTGTGCTCGTGCTCAATCTCGGGGAAAATCCTAACATTTAAATAGATAAGCTCTCGTGCTTGTGCTCTTGCTCCGAGTTAAAATCTAAAACCGTATTCGCTACTTCACAACAGCTAGAGATGTCAATCGGGCCGGGCCGACCCGGTCCAGCACGAGGCACAGCATGATTTGATCGTGCCTGGGTCCACCTAACACAAAAATTTTTCATGCTCGTGCTCGTGTCGTGCCTGTCCAAGACACCAATCGTGCCGTGCCGTGCCGAGGCCAACCGAGCCTCATGCCGTACCTGGCCTGGCATGGATGTGGCCCTTAGGCACGGTACCTCGGCACCAGCCGAGAAACTGCCTCAGCAGTAGAAGTTGAGCCCGAGGGCGAGGCTCGCATAGCCCCAAAAGTGAAAAAAAATCGCGCGGCGCGGCACCGCAACCGCGCACCGCCGAAACGGCGAAACCCTAATTTTTTTAAATTAGGGTTAGGCCCAACTGGGCCGAACCAGCCGGATTTGTGCCGTGGGCTCATGCCGGGCTGACATCCACAGAACCGTGTCGTGTCTGGCTTGACACGAAAGCACGGTCGAGCCGGCTAAAAAAGGGTCAGCCCGGTCCGGCACTTTCTGTTTGACACCTCTAGCAATAGCTTCCTGCTGAAACAGGTTGTTTTTACCCACAACAATTTTGCCAAACGGTTTTATAGAATTTGAGCCCCTACGTCATCGTAATTCGTAATGCATAAGTCTTTTATGTGTGACCATTTTTTACGCACAACAAGTTGTATGTATGTACACATTTATATGCATATAAAATGTTTAGAATATACACATGGAGAATGTGTGTGTGTGTGTGTGTGTGATTCTATTCATATTTGTATAGACATTTATTTTTTCGGCTAGTATTTAATTTATTGTTTGTGACAGGGTAGGTCCGTGCATTTTTATTAAAATTAAAATCCCATTTTAATTTTAAAATTAAAATTAATTTTTTCTGAATCCCATTTTACACAGCATTTATTAAAATTTAAAAAAAATTATTTCTGAATCTTACATAGTATTTGCCCAAATCAGAAAAAAAAAATACTTTTTTTTAGAAGTCATAATCAGATTAATGAATTTCGGTGTACTGCAAGTATGCAACTTAATTATTTTTGAGTTAATTGAATTTTTTTAATGGTAAAAATTTAGTAATATTTTTTTCAAATAATTTATGTTTTATTTACCCAAACACAAATCTCTTATTCATGGAATTTAAGTCCACTTTCATAGTACTATGTCATTGGCTTTATGCGTGAATTAGTCCTCGCATAAAATGTGGCCATGGAGGGTATGAGCTTTGTTTTTTTTTAAATAGAAATTAGAATTAGATTCTAGGGCTCTAAAGAGAAAATATTTGCATTTTGTTACCCATTTTTAAAAACTAATTTATGGTTTAGGGCCTAGAGATGTAAATATTTTACTTTTTTGAAATATATTTTTTCAAAACAAAATTTTTATAAATTACTAAAATATAAATTTTTTCATTTTTGTGCTCGAAAACATAATTTTTCCAAAATAAACTATGAATTCTAGTTTTTAGATTTGGGAATAGAGCTTGTTTGTATTTATATAAGAATTTTGAAAAATACTTCTATATGATTTGAGAATTGGCCAGCAAGTCAGTGTTTTGTAAGTTTGTTGTCCTTGTATTATTATTTAAAGAAATAATTTGATTTCCAAATATTCTTCTTATGTTCTTATGGTGTTTGAGCAAGGTTGCATGGAGTTCCTATGAAGGATCATCCGAGTTTCATGAGATGATAGTCTAGTGTCTAATACAGTGAATGTGTTGCGAATATATATTTTTTTAAAATTTATTATTTTACGAGTTTATACATTGTGGTTGTAAATAATTAGACTTTGGTAATATAATATAATTTTTATGTGCAAATATTTATTCTACCAAAATTAGAGTAATATATATATATATATATAGGTTAATTAAATAATTGGACTCTAGTATCTTGAGAGTGCATATGCATATAGTTTTAAACATGTAAATAGTTACACACACACACACACACACACGTATTGAAGATGTTCCATTTGTTCCTGCTTTAGATCAAAACCTATTGAGTATGAGTCAATTGGTCAAGAAAGGCTATAAACTTGTTTTTGAAGAAACCATTATATCTTATTCAATAAAGATTCTAGAATTCCTATCTATAAAGTCAAGATGACACCTTATAGATATTTTTTTCTTAATAACTCATTGTCTCCATATTATATTAAAAATGCAAGTGTCATAACTTTCTAGTCAATGTCCTAAGAGGTTAGGATATGTGAATTAATGAGTTTACAATTTCTTACTCATAAAAATATTATTCATGGGTTATCCTATGAAATCAAGATAGCACAATCTATCTTTGAAGTATGTGCCATGGAAAAAACTATAGGCAACTCTTATCAAGAGATGCTGCCAGGAGACAATGATAAATCACATTATATTTTATGATGCTTGTAGGTGATTGAAAAAAAATGATGTGGGTGTATATTTTGAAATTTAAATTTGAGACTTTTAAGTTCATTGTAAACTTATAGAATAATATTGAAATACAATCAAAAAAATTTACTTAAAAATATTAGAAGTGACGGAGAAAGCGAACTTCTTTTTAAATAATTCACAACCTAGTGTGAAAATAAGGACATAGATAGATAGATGACTGTCTATTAATCACAACAACAAAATAGTGTGGTTGAGAGAAGAAAAAGAAACATAACATTTGTAAAAATTGCTAGAACTATTTTAAGCAAAAAAAAACCCAACCCAAATACTTTTGTATTGAAGTAATAAACACTATTGTATAGTTGCTTAATAGATATCCTACATCTGCTCTAAAAAATGTCACACTTATTCAAGTTTGGATTGATAGAAAACATGCACTACATCACCAAATAGTGTTTGGCAATATATGTTACTCCCATATACCAATGTAAAATAAAAAAAAAGTTAGACACTACTAACCAAAGATAAATCTATGTGAGTTATTGTTTGAACTCTAAAGGTTGCAGACTATATACCCTTGAAAATAATATATGTTTGATCAATGGAAATATCTTATTTAACAAAGATACTGACTTGAGCAAGTAAATATGCAATTAAAAATAGTCACTAATTTTGAAAATATAATTAAAATTGAAAATGAGTCAAATGAACCAAATCCAAAGTTAGAAAATTCTAGATGCACAAAAAATGCAACTTGTGAGTTTTAGTCCATAACAAATTCTTCTTCTTACTCCACAACACCTTGAATGGATACATGTTAATTATGGAGAGAGGATTTGACATCATAGTTAAAAATAAAACCTAGATCTTAGTTGATCCACCAAATATTAAAAATATTATTGAAGTAAAGTAGATATATAAATTGAAAAATCAGTTGAATAATAGCAGATTAAATCTTAAAGGTAAGATTGGTTGCTAAAAGTTACACTCAGTGAAGTGGCACTAATTATTCAAATACTTTTGCACTGGTAACCTAGCTAGAAATAATACGGTTAATCATAGCCTGAGCTCTTTAAAGAGACTAGTCTTTGTATCAATTAGATATAAAGTCAATCATCCTAAATGGGACCTTGAAAGAAGAAATTTATGTGGATCAACTCCTTGGTCTCATAATAAAATATTCCAAAACCGATGTATATAAACTAAACAAAACACTATATGGGCTTAAACAAGCTCAATGGGCTTGGTATGCACACATAAATACCTACTTACTAAAGAAAAATAAATTCACACATTACTTATTAAAGAAAAATACTAATGATTTTGATAGTAACTATACATGTGGATGGTATAATTTTTTCAAGTAATAATGATAACTTAATTAACAATTTTAAAAAGGATATGATAAAAAAAATATGATTTGTTTGATTTAGGACTTCTCCATCATTTCTTAGGTATAAAAATAACTCAAGATAATTGTAGGGTATATATTAATAAAATATATTACATATAGAACATGTTAGTTTTCGCTTGCAATTATGATTATAAATTTGTTAATCAACCATGAAATTTAGTTTCAGAATATATATATATAACAATACCACAATAGAAACACACAGAAATAACATGGTTCACTAGCCGTTCAACACGACTAGTTACATCCACCAGAAAAGCACTTAAGTACTTATAGATTAATAACCAAACTTGTTTTCCGAATTAGAAGAAGAAGAAAAAATGAAGAAAACACACAAGAAAAGTATCCCAATAATCAAAAAAATTGCACGCTCTCTCCTCTAGTTGAACAGTGCAAAAAAACACATATATATATATATTAAATGTTTCTATGTTTTTAATAGTAGAGTAGGTTGGATAACTCGAATGGACCGGATTCTACTTCGAAAAATTTTTCGGCCCACTTATCAAGTAGCTGGACCCTCGTTATTGTCCATTGCTAAATTCATAGTCTCTCTCAATATTTTAATTCCTGCACTTACAATAAAAATATTGCAATAGAAAAATATTTGGTTATATAAAGCAGATACTCAAAACAAAATTATATACTAGAGAACATTTAAAAAAACTATGAATGAATACTTGTAAATCATATATACTCTCTTAATAACTAATCAAAAACTAAAAGTAATTGAATGTAGAAAAGTTAATGAGAATTTATATAAAAGCCTAATTATGAGGTTTCTATATGTCTTGGGAACTAAACTTGACATCATTTACTCTAAATATATTGTCTTGATTCATACATTCTCTTGCACATGTACATCTAGGAACTGTCAAATGAGTCCTAACTCCAAATATATCTTGAAGATAATTTGTAACTTGATTTAAGATATTTTAAGATAAGAAATATAAAACTATTTGGATATTATGATAATGATTGGGGATGATGTCTAGATGATTATAGAACTACATCTAGATATACCTTATAACTCGAGATAGAAAGAGTCTCATGACCATCCAAAAAATAATCAATTATTGTATTATCCAAAGCCAAAGCTAAATATGACTCTACTTCTATAGCCACCTCACAAGCAATCTAGTTAATGTCACATACTCATTCTCAAGATCCAGCCATCACAAGGGAAAGATTCCGCTATGGGCACAAGAAAGTACCTCAAGCCCATATATAAATATAGGAAATATTCTAGAGAGTTATAAAGACTTCTTTAATCAAAGTTATTTGAAAGGTTCCAAAAGATCCTAAAGAAGACTATACAATATTATAAGATTCTAGGAGTGCCTACACATATGTGGAAGATGGTGGGAAGATTTTAAAAAATTGAAGAAATCTCTCTTTGCTAGAAAAAAAATATGGAAGGTTTTAAAAGATTCTAGAAAAGTCCTCACTCATGTGGAAAAGTGTGGAAGGACATAGAAGATCATGAAATATGAGAGAGTTATCTAGAATATTCCATGGTAGTCTTACAATTACGTATAGATAACAAAACTCCTTAAATTCTCTAGGTGATAAGAAAACCTTCAGAGGTTCTATATATTTTTATTGATGTGTATATAAGGAGGGGGTATCCTCATTTTCAAACCACCAACTGGACCACTAAGTTATAAGCTTATCTAAAACATTGTTAAGAGTTTTTTATTTAATAAAGAGTTTCTTTCTTCATAATATTTTTTTGAGTTCTCTTCACTTCTAATCAATTAGTAGAAACTAAGCATAGTTTGTAAGGTGAAAAAGAAGTTTACATAGCAATATATGAGGAGAAATTTATCTTAGTGCCGCATGGAAGTTTAGCAAGAAGACTAAGTTTATAACAATTAGTATTAGAGTTTGGTTGTGTGTAGAGAGTAACACAAAAGGAATGATGGTAAGATCTCATGTGAAAAAAGTTTGCAAGCAAGTCCGAGGTGGGTACCTTGATCCTTCTACATGAGATAAGGACAAGTCTCATGATACCATTTATAGCCTCGAGGGATGAATCATTAGGCTAGAATTGGATACAACAGACATTAAGGAGGGATGAACCTTTTGGAGCATAGCTTGGAGAAGACCGTGGAAGATCTCAGGTGCAAATCCAAGACTTTCAAGAGGGGATGCAGAGCCCACCAATTCATGAGGTGTCACACAAGGATTTCATGACTTTTAAAGACAATGTCTTGAGTATGCTCACTAGCTTAGAGTCAATAATGGAGGTATTGACAAAGCATAAAATGAATCTAGGGAAAGAGGTAGTCATTTTCAAGACACCATTATCAGCTTGGGTCATGGCTACTCATGAGGCACCAAAGATGGATGTGCTAAAGCCACATACATTTAGTGGGAAATGAGATACCAAGGAGTTGGATAACTTCTTATGTAATATTGAGAGGTACTTTGAGGTGATAACACTAACTGATGAGGCAACAAATATATGCACTACTACTCTTTACCTCATTGATAATATAACTTTATGCTGGCAAACAAGATTCGTTGAGATTATTAAGACAACATGAACCATAGATACAAAGGCTGACTTAAAGAGAGAGAACAGCAAGAATTTTTACCCAGAGGGTATAGCATATAGGCACATAAAAAGATTAAGAATTCAAGCACAAGCACATGAGTTGATTTGTAACTATGTTTAGAAGTTCTATTCCCTAATGTTTGAGGGTCCCAGTATAAGTGAGGAGGAAAAATTCTCCAGCTTTATGAATTTCCAATATAGAGCTAGGGTGAACAAGAGTTGAGTAGATATATAATCCAAGACTTAACCATGACCATGGTGGTAGTAAAGTTATTCATGGATTTCTGAAGGTGAGACATGTCTCTGGACAAGCCACCATTCAAAGATAGCCATAGTATGGATAAAAAACAAGAAGTGCCTCATAGTATAGTTGCTTAGTATGGTAAGGACAAAGTACCCTACGGGGGGAAAAATAGAGGTCATAGCAAGTAGTGAGAATCTATGCCAAATTTGAAGGGTTTCCATTGAGATGGTCCATAATTGAAAAGGGAATGTACTAAGAGGAAAATACTCAACACCCATATCAAGAAATATGAAAATTCAGAGGTGGATACATGCATAAGCTTGATATAGGTGATAGGTGCCCTATAAGTAATGCCCAAGGATAGTCTACAAGGGAACAAGGTAGGAGAGTAGGCTTTGGTAGCCATCCCTTATAGAGACACAATCCTTAAGAGTAAGGAGAAGTCAATGGGGAAGAAGGAATGATAGTCCAAACATCAAAAAGAAGGGTTCCAACTATAGGCAGAAAGCTCATGAGAGAAGAAGGTATAGACTATCCTAATTAAATGAATTACTAGAAAATAGAGAGTCCCTCTACTATGAGAGTACCTAGTTTAGTGAAAGGGTTTAATGAGGCATAAATCTAGTTAGGAATGTGAGAATGCATTGGGCAAGTTCATAGAATTGAATCAATGGTTCAAGACTACATCATCAACGGGGTCATCAATGGTATGGGTGGAGGAGATTATCACAAACTCATTCTCTAGACCCCACCATCATAAGAGAAAGATCCATAAATGGGCACAAGCAAGCTCTTAAAGCCCGCATATAAAGAGAGAATATTCTAAAAACTCTAGATACTTCTTTGACCAAAGTTATGTGGAAGGTTCTAGAAGATCCTAAAGAAGACTACACAATAGTAAAAGATACTAGAAGGATCCAAAATTTTGTGGAAGATTAAAAACTTGGAGAGACCTCCCTTTGCTAGAAGAACATGAAATGTTCTAAAAGATTCTAGAGAATTCCACACTTAAGTGGAAGAGTGTGGAAGGATATAGAAGTCCATGAAATATGGAAGAGTTATTCTAAAATATTCCATGGTTCCATGGTAGTATTTTAATTACAAATACATAAGAGAACCCTTTTGAATTCTCTAGATTAAAAAATAACCTTCAAACATACTATAAACTTCTATTGTTGTGAAAATAAGGAAGGGTGACCTCATTTGCAAACCACTTGCTGGATCACCAAGTTGTGAGCTTCTCTAAAGCATTATAAAAAGCCATTTCTTCAATAAAAAGTTTCTTTCTTCTTAGTTTTCTTTTGAGTTCTCTTTACTTCTAAATTGTGAGTAGAAATTGAGCATAGCTTACAAGACGAGTGAGAGGTTGACTTAGTAATATCCAAGGAACAAGTTTTATAAGTGTCACACATAAACTTAACAAGAAAAATAAGTCCATGACATTAAGGAGGATGCTAGATTACTTTGATGATAAAGATCATGATCCCACCTTTATTTTTTGTGACAAGTCAATAAGTTCAAAAGCAAAAGATTCAATCATTCAAAGCAAAACCAAACAGCTTGCAATGAAATTCTATTTCAAAATAGAAGCAATAGAGGATAGGGAAGTAAATATAATCTATTATAGTTATATGGTATAAAAGAATAATTTGCTAATATTATAATAAAGTCATTACCAAGGAAGAATCATCAATACTTTATAAGCCTACTTGGACTCAAATATATTTTATTAAAATAGAGTGTTGAAGTTTAATAAAAAATATATAATCTAGTTAACAACTCAATTGGGAGGTGTTTTTAGACACATACAATTGATTATTTCATTCTATTTACTTTAAACATGTTTTCTTTAGTATATAAGAGAACTTTTGTAAATGTGGATGACTTTTTCATTTTTGATTTATGCTTAGTATTTTATCTCATTCTCTTCCTAAGCTCTATGTGAGTTCTTAAAAAATCTCGGATTATGCTTATTTATTTTCTATGGTTGTTTTTTTGAAGTTTTATTATTAATAGCAAGCAGTGATGAAAAAACAAGCTCATAAATTAGAGGAAGTGAAAAGTAACAATGTTGGTAGAACAAGCAATGATGTTGCCAAAACAAGCTATGACTTTGCCAGAACAAGTATCGTTGTTGCAAGAACAAGCAATGGAGTTTCCGAAACAAATGATGATGTTATCAAAACAATTGACGATGTTTCCAGAACAAGCGATATGTGTTTCCAGAACAAGTGATGGTATTACTAAAACAATCAATAGAGATATGTGTTTCCAGAAAAGTACTAGCAGATAGTTATCATGATCGTGACATTTGATTTTGGGAAGTACATGTAGATTATTCATGCATTATTAAGAGAGATGAAGCTAAAAAAAGGAATGCTCATAAATATTATGCTAGTGATAATTTCCATGGCAGTCCTACAACTATTTGCTTGGGATGCTATCATGATAACTAGCATTTATAATAATTGAAATATATTTTTATCAATTTAACATGATTTTTTTTAATTTATTTATAATTTAATAATTTGAAAATAAAGTTTAATATATGAAAAAAAAATCTATTTTTTCCCAAAAAAGTGTTGCCATTTTTACTAGCAACATTTTAGTAGTTTTATCTTCTAGTGCTAGTACTTTTGTGAAGTTCTAACTTCTAGTGCTAGTACTTTTATGTGTATTGAATGTGACCACCATGATGTAATTATTTTATACTGACATATAAAATAAATATACTATTGTTATTATAAATATTATTACTCTTAATCTTTAAGTAATTAGTACTTACATATACTTATTAATAGTTATTTTGATGTGTGAAAAATGAGATCTAGAAATAGATTTCTAAACTCTATGAATTAGATACTTTTATTAAATGTATGATAAATATTAATTGCTAATGGAATCCATGTCTTATTAGAAGGATAGATGATACCTCATTGATAAAACTTATAAGTTTTGATATTGTCAAACCCTATAGGTTGATTTTTATCCAGCATATCAAATAAGTTAAGTGGAAAATCTCGAAAAAATAATTAGAGATTGATTGAATTAAATTATTTATAATATAATTCAATCAATGTGTATCTATAATTTTAACTTGAAAAGTTTAATAAATATTAAATAAAAATAGGCACAAATTATTTTTAATAAGTGAGTGAGTGCAACTATAATTCTGTGGTTGTGTGAATTTTAATTAATGTAAATTATGGTAATAAATAGTTTACATTTAGAGCCCAAGATATTATGTAAGTCAGGGTCCATTTCATAGCTTTGTCTAGTGCCATGGTAATGTATAATAAGTATTTAATAATAAAAGATACAAATTATTTTGAATAAGTAAGGAAGTATAATTATAATTATCTAGTAGTTTGAATTATAATTAATGTAAAATATGGTACAATATAATTTATATTGGGATCTCAAATCTTATTTAGGTCAGGATTCCTTCCGTAGTATTATTTAATGCCATAAAAAATATTTTTAAATAGTTTATTTATTTCTTCAAAGTATGTATATATATGTAATCAAAAAAATTAATTTTATTAGAATCAAATTATTTGATTTTATTATTAAATCAAATTAATTCATTTGTATTAAATTAATTTTGATTATATATATATAATACAATCTTTAATAGCAAATTTTCAAATTTTAAAATAAAAGAAAACAAAACATCATAGTATAAAAAGATATTTAAGAAATGAAGTTATGTTTTTTTTTAATAAAAATGGCTCAAATGATGCTACACCACTATAGAGTCATCTTCTTCATCGAGATTGGATATGAGACGTCTCTACTAAATGACATACTCCCCTATTGAGGTATGTTGATCTTGTTAAAAATAATGATAATTCTAAAATAGTTAAAATCATTACATCCCACATGCATTATCAGAGGGACCTATATTGATATAGTGCATGGATGCATTATGTTTTAATATTTTAAGTATTGAATGAATTATTTCCTTTTTAAAACTAAGGCAAAATAGCCTCTATTGACTAGATGAACAACCTAGTTATGTTATTATGGATTATGTTTATATGTGTTATGTATTTGGATGTATTTCATTTAAGGGTTGTAATTTATGCTTTTTAAAAATGTTTGATTTTTCATATGTGGGTGTAATATTTTTGTTCTTGTACTTTGTTTGAGCTGTCTATAACAATGGAGAATATCATGATTAATGATGGTGACTATGGAAGTTATCATGAGCAATGATTATGCTAGTATTGGTATTAACTATCGGTGAATTGCCTGTGCAGGCTGTAACGGTCAATTCTATTGCTAGTGGTGGTATTTGCTGCTGATGTGGTTACCTATGGAGGTTGTCATGGCCAATAATAGTGCTGAAGGTGATATTCACTATTAGCAATATTGCCTCTGAAGGTTTTCATGACCAATGATAGTGTTGGTGGTGGGGCTATTCTCAATTGGATATGATGCCTATAGTGGTTGATGTGGCCAATGATGGTGTCACTTGTGATAGAGCCAATTATGGCGCACATGGTGGGACTCACCATGCCAGAGACTGAAAATAGTAGAGATAAAAGCCAAAAATTACAAGACTCGAGCATATTCTATCTTATTTTTTTGAGAGATACTGCCTCTAGCCATTGCAGTTTAAATTAGGCAGATTCAACCTAGTTTATAGAACTATCCCAAGCCCTAAACTTCCTCATGGAAAGTCTAAGGTTATAGTGCCCTAAAGCAAATATAGCTAGTCTATTCAATAATTAGATACAAGTGATGCTTAGTCATTGTGTATTTGTAGAATGTAAATATATATATATATGATGTGCCATATCTAGTAAATGTATATTTTATGGTTTGTAGTTGTGGATGTGATGACATGATTTGATCGATGCGTGTATATAAGTATAACATCTAGTATGATAGTTGTATGGCAAAGGTAGTAAATTCATGTAACTTTCATGTTTCACAAAGTCATGAATAAATTCGTGTTTTTTAAATAAAAACCCTCAAATTTCAAAATATCAAGTATGGGCGAGGCAATTCATTTAAAATGAATCCCATATCCTATCACTGGTTTGAAGATTATGCAAGTCAATTAGTATGTTGGTCTTGGAGCCTTCCTCTTATCAGACTAATTGGATTCATGTATACTTAGTAGAAATGAGCATAAGATAATTCTATGGATTATTTGAATGATTCACTTCTACATCTGAAATATTAATTTAAGGATCAATTAGTTTAGAAATAGGTGATCGTTTACTTTTAGCTATTAATAATAACATCCTCTTTATCTGAGTCACTGCTATTATTTGTAGGACTATAGATAAGTCATTAGTTTAATCTTATTTGGCATGGTCCATTACATAGATAACAAGATTAATAAGAATTGGACTTTCTAATCAAATAAAGAATATTAAACATCCTCCCATCAAGGTATATTATTCATAAAGTGAAAGATTAATGATGAATTCAAACAAAAATTAGTAGAGGGAACCAATTCTTGTGATAGGATTTAATATAATAAGCTCATTGAATATTTTTTTTTCCGGTGTTTTAAATAAAATATCATTCAACTCACTTTCCACTATTCTCAAAGAGAATAAACTTGATAGAACCAATTATATTGATTGAAAAAGAAATCTAGATATTGTCTTAAAGAATCAAAAATTTATACTCATAGACCTATGACCGGATAAACCTTATGAGGGGGTAGCCAATAAGGAAGCCAAGCCTTATGAGAAATAGGTAAAGACTAATGAGATATAAAGGTATTATATTTTGACTTCTATATCAAATATACTCCAACATCGGCATTAGTCCATGCTACTACCTATGATATAATGTCTGATCTCAAAATAAAATATAAGGGAACCAGACTCATTCTGCTAGGCAAAAAACCATGAGTGATTTGATGAATACTATTATGGCTAAAAATATCAAATTGAGAGATCATGTTTTGAAAATGATTGATCTTCTAAATGAACTAGAATCCTTTAGGCTAAGATTGATGTGGATTCTTAGATTGATATTATTCTTTAGTCACTTCTGAATTCTTATAGAAAATTCTACTTGAACTATAATATGGATAAACTTGATTGAACAGTGGTACAATTGCTTTAAGAATTAGTATCGGCTGAAAGTATTAACAGAAAAGCATTTAGAATCTTTGTGGCTAAAAAGATTTCTTCTAAACTGAGAGGTAAAAAGAAGAAAAAATTTTAGAAACATGCTCATGCCCACATATAGCTCTTAAGACACAAGTGGGAGTGAAATAACTAAAGGTAAAATATTTTTATTACAAGAATTCAAAACATTGGAAGAAGTAGTGTCTAGTTTATCTTAGCAAGATAAATCTCGATTAATTGCAGTTAAAACATGTTTGGTGGTAGTATCTATGGCTACTTGGTATGTAGATACTAGTGTCAGTGATTATGTTTGCAATTTTATATAGTGATTCTAGGAAGCCAAACAATTAAGTAATGGTGAGATTGATCTTCACAAGGGAAATGCTACAAAAAAAAGTTACTATTATAGTGGGGCTTTGCTTGCATGAGTTTGAAAGTATACTATTTTATTTTTGAAAAAATGTCCTTATGTACCTTAAAATAGAAGAAGCTTGATTTCTATTTCTAGTTTGGTTAAGTATGGATTTTTATTTTTATTCAATGATTTTGTCATAATTTACTTGAATAAGAAGTTTATTTGTTCTAGTTCATTATAGGAAAATCTTTATATTATTAATACTATCTCCACTCTACTACAATAATGTGATTCAAATTATATCAATACTTTACCATATAAAAAAATATCCTTTAGATATGAACCAAACTTATATCTTTGATACTTATGTCATGGTCATATAAATCTAAAATAAATTTTATGACTAGTTAAATATAGACCTTTGGGTTCATTAAAGGTGGAAAGACTTATAACATGTGAATCCTTTTTTTTTTTTTATAAAGTTTTATTTTATTAATAATAACCCTCTCTTTTGGCGGAGGAATACCCTTAATACAAACTATCATCTACCCTTAACCCTTTTTACACCCATTCTTCAAATAAAAAGATAAATTACATTTCCATCTACCCTTACAGAAATATATCTAATAATATATATAAAAGGTTAATAGAGAAACTCTTCATTCTAAGTGTTAATGGCTAGCTTTGTGATGGTAGCTTATTCATTGTCTTGCTTTCCCAATATTTCCATGTGTGAAATGAACTTTTACTTGCTTCTTTTTATATTTCTGTATTTTCTCTAGTAACTTGAATCCTTTAAATCTGCATCTTTAATTCGCACTACATCATTTTCCAGCAAGCTTGAGTCTTTAATCATCTCGTTCCTCCTTTAGTCGAGAACACCTTTTCTCTAGCAAATGACCAAATACAGAATTGATCCTTCTATAACATGTGAATCCTACTTAAAAGGAAAAATGACCAAATAATCCTTTGTGGATAAGGGCTATATAGCCAAAGAGCCACTAGAATTGATCCATTCTAATTTAGGTGGACCCATGGCTATCCAAGCAAGATGTAATTTTGATTACTTCAACACTTTTATTAATGATTACTGAAGATGTGGTTATATTTATTTGATATGCCACAAGTCCAACACCTTAGAGAAATTCAAAGAGTATAGAGACTACTAATGGAAAAGGACAAATATCAAAATAAATATCTCAATATACTATGCTCTAATCATTGTGGGGAGTATCTCATGGAACAATTTAGAGACTATTAATTGATCAAATAATTATATTCCAATTGTCTACACTTGGCTTTCTGTAGTAGAATAATATAGTAAAAAGAAGGAATATGACTGTTATGGACATGGTAAGAATAGTGATGAGATTTTTGGATATGTGTGATTACTTCTAGGGTCATACATTAGAAATACTAGCTTATGTTTTAAACTTAGTTCCATCTAAGTTTGTACATACTACTCCAACTAAATTGTGAACTAGACGTAAGCTTAGTTTGAAATACATTCATTTGTGAGAATGTACAACACATGTGCTAAAAGGAAAAATAGATAATTTGGAACCAAGAATAGAAGTTTGTTTCTTCATGGGATATCTTAGAGTAACTAATGATGATTTATTTAATAGTCCAAATGATCAGAAAGTCATTGTTAGCAAAATGCATGATTCCTAGAAGAAGATTATATAACAAACCATAAGCCTCTAGGCTAATGGTTTGTTATATAATCTAATTTATATACTAATTGAAACTCCTTCAATACTAGTAATACAAGAATAAATAATATAGAGTAACATTTCATATACCTCATTGCCTCATCATAATGAGAGATCTATTGATGAAAATGTTGATACTAAACCTCGTGAATCTATTATTGATATGCCAGTTGTAAAAGATTTTACTCAAAAAGATGGAATTAATTATGAAGAAACTTTTTAAATGAAAATCTTAAAGAATACATCTATATGATGTGTCCTGATGGTTTCATAGAAAATGGCAAAGAATACAAGTTGTGTAAATTAAAGAAGTGCATTTTTGGACTGAAACAAACATATAGATCTTAAATTATTCATTTTGATCAAGCCATTAATGTTTTATGGCTTTGATCAATATTAGGATGAGTATTATGTGTATACAAAGTGATGTGGTAGCATGGTGTGGTGTTCTTGGTATTATAAATTGATGATATATTACTCATTGATATTGATACAAGTTTGTTTTCTTTTGTTAAGGTCTAGTTATTTGATCAATTTAACATGATAGACTTAAGAGAAGCTATTCACATTCTTAGGATTAATCTCTTGCGAGATTTAGAGTGAAGAGTGTTGGGTTTGTTTCAACTCATTTATATCGATCCGATATTAACTCATTTTAGCATGTAAAATTCTAATAAAGATTTTCTTATTTTTAGATATGGAATTGCTTTGCCAAAAGATGAGTATCCCAAAATATATAGTGAGATATAAAAAATAAAGATAGTTCCTTATGCATCAGCAATAGAAAGCTTGATGTATGTAATACTTTGCACCAGACCTGATATCTATTTTACTGTAGGCATGGTGAATACATGTCAATCTAACCTATGACAAGAACAACGAACAATAGTAAATCATGTAATCAAGTAACTGAAATGAACTAGAAATTATATATTGGTGTATCAAGTGGACAATCTTGTACCTATTGGGTATATAAATTTGATTTCCAATTAAATAGAAATTTGAGAAAATCAACCTCATGTTATGTGTTTAACATGGGAAGTTGAGCTATAAGTTAGAAAAGTATCAAATAATCATGTGTTGATAATTCAATCATAGATATTGAGCATGTGGTAGCATCAAAGGTAGACAATGAGGTTATATTACTAAAGAATATTCTGATGGATCTAATTATCATTCCTTCTATATAACTATCTACCATATTTTTTTTGTGATGATAATTGAGTAGTTATTAATTCGAAGGAACCTAAAACTCACAAGAAGACAAAATATATCAAACATAAATATCATCTAATAATAGATATTATAAAAAGAAGAGATTTGGTAGCAGAGATGTCAAGTGGGCTAGGGGCCAAAACATGACTCAGGGCATGACTCGACTGGGTAATGCCTGGCCTGGCATGACATGGTCCAGAACCATGCCTAGACTTAGGTCATGCCAGCTCAAGGCATATTTCATGTCATGCTCAATTAGGAGTTGATGTGCCTTGTGCTAGGCAAAGCATGGTCCACCATCATGGTAACCATGACCCCAGACCATAGACCAATAAGTGGGCACGGTCAACTATTTGGTGTTGTTTTGTGATGGAGAGAAATAATGATGTCATAATAGTTAGTTTATTCTTATTTATTTCTTGATCTTTATAGATTGGTTATTTGATATTAATATTTCTATTAATTTATTCTACTCTTATCGAGTAGAAAAAATTAAAGGATTAACTCCTCTAATTATTTGACAAAGAATTTATTTGCACGTGCAATTTGGCTTTAGGGCAACAAGTCACTCAATCACCTAAAAATCTAACAACTTTTTTCATCATAATACATAGAAAAATTATATTTATGTTTTGATCTCTGAAGTTTAAAAAGACTTATTTTTTAAAAAATATTGTTCACATTATGTGGGTGTGTGTTATGTGAACAATGTTTTTGAAAAAGTGTTCACTATGTTTTTTGAAAATATTTTATATTTAGATGACGTTTTTATTAAAACTTTTCATAATATTGTTCACAAACACAAAATATTGTTCAAAATATTCTAAAGTAATTAAACTTTAGAATTTAGATGAAGTTTTAAAAATATTAAAACTTTTCAAAATATGTTTTTTGAAAAAGTGTTCATAATATTTTATATTTTTTAAAAATATTGTTCACAAACACAAAATATTTGTGTTCCAATTTACCAAACTTTTCATAATTAAAAAAACTATATACTAAATTCTAAAGTAATTAAATTTTGGTGCACTAAAATTAATCAACTTTATCTTGCCCTCCAATATTTGGAAAAATTAAATAAAATTTTATTTAATTAATTTAGAAACTATTGTTACAAACCTTGACACCACATTTCTAAATTTATAATTTATAATTTGTCAAAATACATTTTTAAAAGTTAATTAATTAAATCATATTTTAGTGCGCAAAACTTAATATTTTTAGAATTTGATATACTTTTTTTTAATTAAATCATACAATGAATATTGGTTTCTCGATCTACAATAATAGTTTCCAAATTATTAAATTAGATTTTATTTTATTTTTACAAATTTGAGGGTAAAATCCGGTTGATTAATTTTAGTGCACAAAATTTAATTACTTTAAAATTTGCTATACTTTTTTTTAAATTATTAAAAATTTGGTATTTCAAAATATAAATATTTTCTGTTTGATGCATGAAAACACAAATATACATTTTAGTTTTGGGTTGCAACACATAATTTTCTCAAAGTTTTTTCAAACAAAGTTATTCCATCCAAATAATTATTAGTCAATAATTCTTCTTTAAAAATTCATTTTTCCTCACCTCTCAACTACCCAATAAATACTTTGATGGGAAAACTATGTAAAACTCTAACTACAAATTTATTTATTTATTTTTAATATTTAAACTTTTCATTTTTTAAAAGAAAATGCACAATTCAAAACAAACATATTTAGGCATAGATGTACTTAAAAATGTTAAAGCTGAAATTATCCTTGGGCAGTCCACTGTCCACGTCATAATAAAAAAAATAAAAAATATATAATTTATCATCTTCTAAAAATATTAAGGGACTTATGGATGATGTTTTAGAAAACAATGTAGACACGTGCTTGTTTATGCATATCATTTATGCATTTATAAATAAATAATTAAATACACACACACACACACACACACACACACACACTAGTCATTAACAAATAATGTTATGCACATATGCGTATGCATAAACACATAACATTATGCATAATTAATGTTAGCAATACATTTATGGATATAGCTAAGCATATGCATGTGCTTACATAAAAGTATAGCATAACATTATGCCTAGACTCATGCTTATTGTTTTGCATATATATGTTTATGAATAATAACTTTATTCATAAACATATGCCTATCATTATGCATAATGTTCTGTTTGTGTAAAAATATTTATATATTGTATAACGTTATGCATTAACATACACCTAACATTATGTATGTCCATATATATATATATATTTATGTATATATATGGATATATACATACATACATACATATATATATATACACATACATAAACATACACACACATGTATATACACACATACATATATACACACATACATATTATTTATATATATATGTATGTATTATTCATATAATCATATACAAAACATGTGATAAACAGGACATCTAACAAAATGGGCACGCATAAGTTAAGTTATGCTTGTCCATTTTCAAAAATAATTTATTGCAAGTTTTTTATTGTTTTAGAGCTGACCTGGATTCTATAAATGTAATTTTCAGTGGGTTAGGATAAACCAAAATACAGTTTTTTGTGTATTTTTTTGAAAGTAAAAAAAAAAATTGGATATTTTTTAAAATGTTTTTAGACAAAAGAAAGAAGACTTTGTATAGATATTAAGAATAAATACACACCAAAATATTTATATAAATAAATAAATACACACACACGGATACACACACACACACAAACGGATACACACCCACACACACGGATACACACACACACACACGGATAAATACACACACACACAGACACACACACACACTCAGACATACAGACAGACACACACACAGACATACACAAAACACACACAAATACACACACACACTCACACAGATCACACATACACACAAAGACACACACATACATACACAGATACACACACATACACTGACAAATACAAAGACAAATACACAGACAAATACACAGATACACAGATACACACACAGACAAATACACAGACACATATTCACAGACAGATTCACACACACACACACACTCACACAGATCACACATACACACAAAGATACACACATACATACACAGATACACACACATACACTGACAAATACAAAGACAAATACACAGACAAATACACAGATACACAGATACACACACAGACAAATACACAGACACATATTCACAGACAGATTCACACACACACACACACACCCAGATAAACATACAAGGATACACACCCAAACAAACACACACAAACAGACTCACAGAGACAAACACAGACAGACACAGAGACACACAGACACACAGATACAAACACACATACACACACACACATAAAGACAAACACAAACACAGAGACACACAAATACACACAAAAAGACAGACACAAATACACACAAAAAGACAGACACAAATACAGACACAAATACACATAGAAATACTGACAAACACAAACAGACACACATACATGCACAGAAACACAGACACAGACACAAACACAGACACAAACAGACATAAACACACAGACACAGATACACACACAAACACAGCTTCACACAGATAAACACAGATATACAGACAAACACAGATATATAGACACACACATAAATATCACAGACACACACACACACAAACATATATATATAGACAATGATGCATTTTCTTTGAAATAAAATGTTTAGTAGTATCACAAAACAAAAGGTAATACCAACATTGCACAATTTCATAATACATGCAACACCATCTATAATAAGAATTTTATTTTATCACCTGAAAAACTTTGTAATTTACCACATAAAACCATTTATTAAAATACAGTTTTTCAACCATTAATATTACAACCCTAATTAGTACCAAGTGTACTATCTATGAAACACAATAAGATCAACCATACTGCGAAACAAAGATTATAATATGTTTCTAATTAGGTAAATATGTTTCATACTAGTGTTGCTTTCAACAATTCACCAGCCTTTCTCGTTTCAAACTACTTCGTAGCTTATTTGGCAAAACAAAAGCAACTTTACAATTGGTGAATCCATTTATGATGGATTGTGTTATCTAAATTATGATCAATAAATATGACAAGTTCATAATCTACGGGCCGCTGATTTATTTGCATGCTTTGGCGGCATTGACAATTTTTGATTCTTAAGAGTATGAATGCTAATTTGTTGATCATGAGGCTTCTGTATATGACCATATGCAAATAGGCATGCATATAGAGAATAGAAGAGGAACAAATCCATAAACAGAAATCAATAATTAAAACACTTGGTCAAAAAGTTTTCAAAAAGATAATTCAGCCCATGTTAAACACATCAAAAGCATCAACATGCCCACCTAAGAAACCAAAGTGCTTGCTGTAGAAGATTCATATTTCCAGACAGGGGGGAGCTTCTTAGTCCTCTTATAGTAGCGAGCAAGCCTATGGATCCTGCTCTCAACCAAAATCAACCTGAATTTCGAATCCTTATCCTTCCTGTTTCTCTCCATATGCTTCCTGATGGAAACAGCTTTCTTAATCAAATGATACAGATCCTCCGGAATCTCAGGAGCAAGCCCGTGACCTTTGAGAATTCGGAGGATCTTGCTTCCGGTTACGGTCTTAACTTGGGGAACGCCTTGTGAATCACGAAGAATCACACCGATCTGCGACGGCGTCATGCCCTTCTTCGCAAATTTGCAAATGATATCCTCTATTTCCTGGGGTGATTGTTTGATCCATCGGGGTGAGGTGCGCTTGAATGGAAGGGCGGAGGCTGATATCCCTTTCCCCCGACTGTGCATCCGACCCATGGTTGCCGCCTCAAATATGTCACAGCAGAGAACAAAGACGAACTGGACGATGACGAAGATGAAGAGTGATGCGGCGCAGAAAAAAAAACGAGGCGAACGGCTAACCCTACCTTTGTATATAAATATTATTATTTAATATTGGTTTAACTAATTCCAAAGTCCAAACAAAACTATTAAGATTTAAGGCCTCATTTATTTGTGGTATTGCAAAAAATAATAATTTTAAAAATAGATCAAATTCTCACTCATTTATTTTTGCCACAATCAAGAAGAGAGGATGATTGATGGAGATAGAGAAAGGAAGAGGTTGGAAAAAGTGATTAAGATGGGGGGGGGGGCAAGGCTGGCAATAGTGCAACCATCCAATTTTTTTAGAATAATATGATTTGCACGTTTTTCATTTTCATTACATTAGTTTTTTTTTTTTTTTTTTTTTTTTTTTTTGGTAAAATAGATGATGCTGGTCAATTTTCAAATTAAAAGTATCAAAAACATAAAAAAATATTTTAAACAAAAATCAACTCCAACCCATCAAAACAATACTAAATAATGAACTAAATCATAGCTTACGTCAAAATGAGTTTCAACCTCTTTTGAAAGTACATATATAATAAAATAAGGAACATAAATAAAATCTAATTTCATAGCACAACATAGCAACCAACCAAGTAAATATTTCTTTCACATTTGGTGATGCCCATTACAAAAAGTAAGAAAAAAAAACAATTATTTGGGAAGATAAAAAAGAAGTGCTTTAAACTATAAAAATGTTGGAAAGTATAGTATGTCTTCATCATCTGTGACACAAGAAAAAGAATTGGTTGGCACATAAACATCTTCAAACGAGGCAATAAAACAAGTTGCATGCCATTGCCATTTACCAATTTAAAGTCATTATCAGCACCATCATCATCAATATCCTAGTTTTATTACCATTATGTATATGTTGTATAATAATTAGTTGTAGTCTTATATAGGCCTAGTGTTGCATAAGGTGATTTATTTCCTTGGAAACTAATCCATATTGAGATTATTATCCAGACTATGCCTCCTTTTTTTTTATTGACTTTGCACCACGAGAAGCTTGAGTTCTAATAATATGAGAGCTAGTTAGGACATTCCTCATTTTTTAATAAAAAATTAAATTTTATGTCTAAAATGAGGAAAAGCTACTTTTTTGCCTACTTAGTTCATGAGATAGTTTTGTCTGAGAAAAATGAAAAAAATGGTAAAATATTTTTTAAAAAATTGAATCTAGCCATGATAATTTATTTCTTGTGATTGGTAGTGAGAGTGAAAGAAAATATCATGCCATGATATGATAATATAAAATTTTAATCAATTGGTAGTAGATTTCGGGTTCGAGACTCATCAAATAAAGCTTCTTTTTGATTTTTAAACATAAACTTGTTGAAGTATTGATATTTCTCATACTTCACAATAAGCAATAGTTTTTTGCATTGAATACGACCTTTGTGATAATAAAAGAAGGTAGATGATAACAAATACAAAAAAAAAAAAAAGACGAGAGTAATGAAAATTTTTTTGTAGTAATAATGGAAAAATGACTTCTTTGTGATAGAGAGATTAATCATTTTTTATTGAATCATCAAATATAGCATCTTCAATTTTTAAAGGCAAGCATGTCAAAATATTAGCCTCTCTAAGCATCATAGTAATAAAAAAATTGTGCATAGTAGTTATAAAAAACAATAATAATATGTTTATCACCAGATATGATAACAAATATTTTGGCTATTATTTCACAAGAGAAAAGATTTAAAATTAATTAATTATTATATAACATATTCCAACTTCAAACTAACTAGCTGACTTTTTCATGAAAATTTTAAGGATATTATTGTTGGGTCTGACCGATTTTGAACAAACCAAAATATTTGTTGTTGTCTACTTTTATTTGGTTTGTTTGGTTTATGTGTTTGGTTTTGTTTTTAATTTTTTAAATGAAAATGGGTGCTCTCACTTAAAGTGTGTGGTTCAAAAAATGTAAACATATATTTTATTACTTATAAAAACTAATGAACTAATTGATATGATACAAAAAACTCATGCTGCAGTGAAAAGAAAAAAAGAGGAAGGCTCACAAACCAAGCGGAAAAGTCTCGTGTGGTGACTATTTGTTAAAATGGGGGATTCCTCCCCAAAATGGTAATCTATCCCATTTTGGTTAGTTTTCATTAAATAGTTAGATTTTATTCCATGTGTGGTGATAATGGTGTGTGCGGCGTGAAATAGGGAATAATCCTTTTTGTTTACTTGAAACCATGTGTGTGTGACTTATCTTTTTTTTTTTGTGAAACCATGTGTGCATGACATACCATTTTTGTACGAAAGATGTATGTGTTTGAGAGAAAATGGGAAGAGTCCATTTTAGGCATATGCGGATGAAAGTGAAAAATTGGAATTAGTCCCATTTTTGTTTAAACTTCTTCGCATCTAAATCTTAATGACTCTATAATCTTTAGAGGTGCAGCTACTCTCTTATACTTTGGTTTACAAAGGTTGTTGGATTTGTGTGGAGTTTGTGTTAGGTTTTTGTGAGGTTCATGTGATATTTATGCGTAATTTATGTAGAGGTGTCAAATGGGCTAGGCTGGCCTGGCTCGACAGGGCCCGACACAGTTCAGCAGTGCCTGGGCCTGGCGCGACACGCTATAGTGCCATGCCTGGGCTCGGGACGGCATGCTACAGTGCCATGCCAGCCAGTCATGCCATGCTAGGCATGTGGGCATGGTATGTGTGACCATGCACCGAACGTGGTCAATACTAGCTTAGGGCCAGACAAGCAAGCCTCGTTGAGCTCCGTAAGGGGCAAGACGCGCGGTGGTGCGCCGCCAAAACCTTAATTTTTTTAAAAATTAGGGTTTTGTCCGATGCAATCCAGGTCGAACCAGGCGGTTTTTGGGCCGCATGCCCATGCCAGGTTAGACCTCCACAATAACCATACCGAGCCAGGCATGACACGGTTACAGTACCATGTTGGGCCTGGCCCGGCATGCTAGCCCGATTAGGCATCCTAAAATTGGGCATTGTTAGCCCGGCCCAACTAGTTTGACACCTCTAAATTTATGTGATATTTGAGAAAAGATTGTTCATGCGGTTGTATGAAGTGCTCATTTTGTGTTCATGCCATGCTTTTGCTGAGATTGTGCTGTGTATTTTATATGCTCATGCTGAGATTATTTTGTGCTCGTGTTGTGCTTGTGTTCTAATAATATTGTGCTCATGTTGTGATAATGATACTCAAAATTATTTAAGAACTCCAAATCATAAATTGAAACATAATTCTAAAAGTATTTTCAATAAAATATATAGTTTGTTAGAATTGTATTAATTTGGACAATATGGGTATTTGATAATTTATAGGTTGGGGTATTGTGAATAATTTTCTAACAACATACAAAGTGGTTATTACTATTAAGCCCATCATAATACTGGTCCCCTTTTAGTTATCCACTTGATACATCACCTTTTAAAAAACTTTTTCTACTGCCCTAGATAATTTCTTTATATGAAAACTCTTATTTTGTGACCTTGGGTATCATAAAGATCAAAGCTTTTTCATGGTTTGTATGCATTTGTACTTATAACTTCATATGTGACATACTCACATAATTAACATATGATTTCCTCAAGTTTCATATGTGAAAACAATACGAGTAAAAGTAACTCACAATGATTGTCACCATTTTTAAAGTCACCACACTCTAGTGTATGTCCTATTGATTTCTTATCACCATCCTTTTTGGTGATGAAATAACTCAATTAATAAAGGTGACCTTTTTAGGATAATGTTCTATATTATATCCATCTCAATTGAGAATTAGTTCTTTTAAGACATGTATATTGAATTGACATGTAAAAACTTTCACACATTTTCCTTCGTAAGTATTTATCATACTCATAATGATTAACATATGTAAATTTTGAGTTTTAGTGTAAAAGATTATCTAATGCATTCTAGTCAGAATGACTGTCACTTTGTTTCTATTATATGCATGATTTAGCCTCAAGATTTACCTATTACTATCCACCATGATAATCTTATCCAAACTTACTAATAGTCAAAACTCTAGTTCTAATTTTATTTATTTACCATTCATCAATATCTATAACATTAAATAAATCAAACATATTCATTCATTGAGAAAAACTAATTTAATATCACATATATTCAAATTACACAAATACTAGACTCACATTTTTTTAGTCAAAATTTTAGAATCTATAATAGAGATGAAGGGTTAAAAGTCATGCCTCCAAACTCTAGAGATTGCATTAAGTCTCATATCCCTTGCTTGTTTGCGGAATCCCTAGAAAGTGCGTAATTCACCCCTAGGGTTTGGTAGGTGCCATGATTTTGCTTGTTGCTTGGAGGGATATGAAGAATAATCAGAGAAATGCTCTAAATTTTTCCACCTTTCACTTTTATACTCTAGAAATTTTATATTACTCAAAGTAAGAAGTTATGGTTTTTAGAAGAATATCATAAAATCTGCTTTCATCTCTTAAGTTTGTGTGCATGACTTTAAAAAGAGTTATGACTATGGACTGTATTTTTATCTTTCTGTAACACAAAGTCATAGTACTAGCAATGACCATAACTTGGCCAAATGTCTTTATAACATGAAATAATTGCACTATTAAGTGGTCATAGCTTCAAATATATTTCTTTTTGTCTTTAATAAAGGGTCACGATACTAAGAAATAATCACGGCATGATAAAATAACTTTTCATATTGATATATGGCCATGATACTATGATCATGCTATGACATTAGCATTAGTCCTTCTAGATTATTATATGGTCACAATAGTGTGATATTGTCATGACATTGGGAAATAATCATGACACAAAATTTTCTCTCCATATATCTTCTAGTGTTTATGACATTATGGATAGTCATATATTGGTCTTCTTTTCTCTCATTTATCATGTTTCCATGGCACTGCAAGAATGTCACATCATTAGTAATTAGCTCAAGCATGAAATTCATGAATTTTTCTTCTTTTGAGGATAGAGTCATGACCTTGGGAAATGAACATACTCTAGCAATGTCCAATATAACTTTTAGTGTCTCAAAATTCAAGGCTTTGAATAATTGTCATGGCTTTGGCCTAAGTAGTTTTGAAATTGTAACATTATGTAGCTCAAAATTGATGGATTTATAAAAAGGCACAGCTTTGACTTGAGACTACCAAGTCAAATTAAATATAAATTCATAGTGCTTAGACTTGACCATGACCTTGATCACCAACAGGGTAATTGGTTACTATGATGTAGAATTAATATTGAAACCATTTAAATTTCATAAGACATGTATGTTTGTGAATCCATGATAATATCATAGCCACTAGGAATGTGTCACACATTAGAAGGATTTTACAAGTGAGTTGGTAGGACCATAATGTATAAGGATTGTCACAACCAATTAGATAAAATTTTTTTCAAGAATAGATGTAAAAACTATTCATGACTCATTATTCTATCCCCTCTATTAAAACCCATCAAAAACCTATTGATTTCATAACCTTTTATTAAAACTTGCTAAAACTCTATAGTTATAAAATTAATCCATACTTTTTTTCATTCCATGTCTACACAACATCATAAAATACCAAAATACCTATGAATATTTGGTAGTTTAAATGCCAAAAAAACATCAATACTAAAACAATTATTCATCACCAAGCAAAAAATTCCCCATTCGGGATAAAATTTTTACATCTTTAAAAATTACTATGAGTAGGTTTGAGTGTAATAAGGTATAAAATTTAATGAAGCAACTTCAAGTAGACATATTGATAGTCATGGTGAGGTTTGAGATTCACAACTATACTTGTATTTCATTGGATGTGTACATTCATTTATGTGATTGATATAAGATTTTATTACATAACACATGTGAAAAAAAAAATTTTTGGGTTACCTCCCAAGTAGTGCTACGTTTAACATCCATAACTAGGCTATCAAAATATCTTTTCTTCTATTGGAGATCTCTGATGTCTACTCTATCTTCTTAGTATATTATTTTATCTTCTTTTTTGTTTCTTCTTTTAGTCTAACTTTAAATATAGTTCTTTCTTGACCTTGGTCAATGTTGGATGTTTACGACCTTAGTTAATGTCATAACTCCTTCAATGATTATTTATCCATTTTCTTCAAGAATCCTTAAAGTCATGGCATTGAGTATGGATGAAGCTTTTCCTTTACAAATTTTCTTGCACTTTTCATCATATAACTCTAGACTAGCATCACTAAGTGAAGCCAAAACTTTGTATTGAATCTTTTCCTTACCTTTTTTGTTCTATTACTCCAAAGTCCTAGTGCTATGCATATTTGAAGCATTGTCTTTTAACTTCTGATGGCCTAATTCATTATGTATCCCCAAAGATGTGGCACTGACATAGCCATAGATTTATCTTCATTATTTCCTTGGCTATTTTTCATTTGTAATACTAAAGTCATGGTGTTGTGTATTGTTGTAGCATTGTCTTCAAAATTATTTTGGCCATTTTTCACTATGTAATACCAAAGTTGCAATATTATGCATAGTCATGGCATTGTCTTTCATTGGCTCTTCCATAATTTATGTCTCAACCTTGTCTTTCTACAATGATCTCTTAGACTCCCTATAGTTATCAACATTATACTCTAGTGAGGTCATAACTTCTAAGAATGCTTCAATCTCATCGAAGTCATCTTTTTCTATTTTCTCATTTTCATAGCTCTAATATAATTTTTCCTTTTCATATTTCTTGGCTTCATTGCTATCACTATCTAAAGTTGTACTTCTACTTAAATTCCTTCATCATCATTTGACTAGAAGTATCCTACAAAACCATGTCATTGGAAATCTACTTTTTATTGCATTATAATATGAAAAAGATTATCAATTCTCTAATATTTTATTTCATCATCATCTAGACCCCAACCCCATAAGCTATTATAAAGATTAAACTTATTCCTCACCAACATAGAGAGTGAACTCCCCTTTTTAGATATTAATAAGGGTTTTTTAAATTGCCACAAATAGTTATCCCAATAATAATGGTACATAGCTATCCTCCTCCATATATAATATAATGAAATTTATTGCAAAAATAAATATGCCCACCTTGACAATACATCTTCGATGATACTATCTAGACACTTGATAGTTCGATCCGCTATTTGGAGTGAGAAAGATATTGGAGTAATTTTTCTAAGATTTAATCTTCATGTAATTATTAGGGGCACAAGTTGACACTTGATCCCAATTTGCATGACTTTCTAAATGTGTCATATCTAATAGTGCAAGACATAATAAAGCATCCAGGGTCATTCAATATCTTTGAAATTTTTCTTTGAATGATTGCATTATACTTCTTAGTTATACTCACAGTTCCATATATCTTTAACCTTCTTTTACTATTTATTATATCTTTTATAAATTTTACATTATTTGGGATTTGAGCTAGAGCTTTAGCAAATAATATATTCACTTCTAACTTTTGGAATATTTTGAGAAATTTCTTGAAGTGTTCATCCAATTTTAATTTTCTAAATCATTGAGAAAATATAAGATTCATCTAAAAGTAATTCTTATTTTTATTCTAATTCTTTTTTTAGTCTAATAGATTTGGGTAACAGCTAATTTCTCATCCATTTCTACATTTCTCTTTTTCCCATCTTCAGGTAAAACTTGGGCTTGCCCTACTTTTAGAGTTTCAACCTTATTAGATGCCACGGTACCATATCATTCAAAATATATTTTTAGCTCCAAAACCATGACTTTTTGTTCTAAGAAAGTTTCAAATTCTAGATGCTAACACTCCAAAAGTTTCAAAATCTTTTTGTTTAGGATATTTTGTTAGCTCTTTCCTACTTCTAAAAAAATATTGAAGAGTAATTCTTCATATTTATTTCTATATTACTTGGTATTTTTTTTACACTTAACTTTATTGATAATGTCAATTGTTTGAGATGATGCTCAATATTCTTTATCACCAAAATTATTTGATCCATCCTTGCTTCATGTGCTCCCATCTCGTTATTTTGAGCATCATTCTTCTTTTTCAAATCTACTAAGATAGCTTGGATCCCTTCTTCCAAACATGAATTCTCTTCTTTTCATGATGGCGGGTAATTAAAACTTGAGCATTCTTTAGTACAAATCATTGTATTATTTCCAATTTTTATAGAAGATTATTTGATATTCTATATTCAACTTCCATTGCCCTCATGTGAAATATTTTCATGATATTTTATGTTCGGATGGTAATGCATTAGGATATTATATTTGGGTCAAAATACATACATTTTTTTTTCATTTGGTTGGCTTCTTTCATTTGGAAATTTGAGTCTGAGTCCACCAATTCATGCAGATGTAAAATAACAATATCCTCTAATATTTTTCTCTTTTCTTCGATAGTAGTGAATCAATCTAATATCAATATTTTAGCTTATCTTCTTTTAAATGATGTATTCATTAGCTTTTCAAACAAATGATATGCCTTCTCTGTGATTTTTCATAATTGACCCTCCAGTAGCCATATAAACCAAGAATCTCATTATATAGTTCAGTCTAATGCAGAAGGTTTTGGCATGGAACTATAATTCATATCCATATTGAGGACAACTCCTTAATAACTCCTTAAATTGATCCTAACTATTATATAAATTATCATACTCATCTTGTTAGATTTGGCTTATCTCAAGTAATTAAAATGTAATTTGTGGAATGAAGAATTAGTGAGTAAAACCCTCACTAATCCATCGAAACTCTTTATGAAGCCTTATAGTAAACATTTGATCCAACTTTGTGCCTTATCACTTAGTGAAAACAAAAATATGCATAACTCCATTGAAATTTACAATGTTACATAGCTCCAAAAATATTGCATCATATCTATTAGAGTCATTTGATGCCCTTTCACTATACTAGTGTTGTTAAACTATAGCTATAAGGCATTACTTTAACTCAAAGTAGTTGGATAACACTTTTTGAAATTGAATACTCAAATAATTATTTATTAACAAGGCCCTCCAATAGTCTCCCAAGGTGTGATAGTGGATGGGCAATTAGATAGCATGTCCATTATTACCTTGGGGCTCTTTGTTTCTGCTAGTGCCCTTCATAAGCACTTTATTTGTTCTTTGACTACTAATAGTTCTTGTAGTTCTTTCAATTTTAGGGTCTAGAGGGTTCGATCAACCTTAGAGCTTTGACTCATATAAGTATGTAAAAAAGGAAAAAAAGTGCAAATATTAAAAAGAAAACTAAATCACAACACTACTTTCAAACAAACTAACAAGACTTAGTAAATATATTTAGTAAGATTTAACAACTCAATGCTATCTAAACTGCTAAAAATAAAATATCTTTTGCAACTTTGTTATATTGCAACTTATGTAAACTTAAATGTACTAAAAATGAAATATCCATCTAAAACTACTAAATCACATCTCCACTTAAAAGTATAAATATTATGTCAACTCACATTGACAAACCAAATTAAACATTTCCTACCAATTACACCTAAAATATATTATAACTTTGTTATACCACCTAATTTTATTGGTTAGGTGATGTCCTAAAGCTCATAAATATAAATCTGCAAGTGCTTGGATCACACACGTAGTAAAAAAGACTTTTAGTTAGATTTTAATCACATAGAGATTGAATAAGCACTTTAATTATTTAATAGTGAGATAACTTATTCTTAGTAAAATGGATATTTGAATTTGCTGTATATGTAATTTGTTTTTATTTAATAATCGATTTGTATAACAAAATGTTTTTTCTATTCTAATATGTTCATGTAAGTGCAAGAAAGGAAATATTAAAAAGTCGGGGATGTAGCAGTAGCACAATAACGGAGGTCCCGCTGACCGGTCAGCGGGCCAAAATTTTTGGAGCAGAGGCTGACTCGTTCCATGATCCGACCCGCTGCGGTTAAATGAACTGAGATGTTTTTTAATATAAAATGATTTGTAATTTTATTTTCGGGTGGATGTTTTTGGACCCGTGGAATTGTTCATCATCTCTCTCTTCTCTCTGCGTGATTTTTTGTGACTGCTCTGTGTGCTGCATACTGTAAGACATTTCCGTTTTGGTTTAAATCTGTAACGCATAAGCATTTTCTGGTGGATGTAGCTAGTCGTACTGAGCGACTAGCGAACCACGTTATTTTCGGTGTTGATTTCTTGGTTTTTTTGATTCTGTCGTGGATGCTTGCTGGATTGGGATATATATTGCTTGTTTTCTATGTTTCTGTTGTTTCTGTTTCTTAATCTCACTACCGTGGAAGCACAATTACCCAATAGAATTGTTAGACAATCTTAGCTCCATGGGTTTATTTATTTAATATATGTGATGATGTTTAAGTTGTTAGACTTATATTATGTTTGGCAAAAAATAAAGATTAAGATATTATGCAATAACTTTTTGCCAAATGATATACAAGGTGGTAGCCATCATTTAGCTCATCCTCTCGTAGTTTTTCTCTTTGTAAGTCACTACCAAAAGAATAATTTTTTTTGATCGATAGTCGTTCATATTCTCATACCTTTTAAGAAATTTCACCAACTATCATTGATGTTTACTTCATATGCACACTCTTATTCTCTAGACTTATACTATAAGAAAAATCTCATATAGATAAGGACAATTCCAGAGCTAAATGGGCATTTTCCATCGGTAAATGAGATATAGCAACGGATTAGCGATAGAATCATTCCTAATTTAATGTATATTCATTTATTTTTTAAAATATCTTTAAAAATATTAATAATTATAGAATTGATTATTTAATGTTATTCTAGTCTTTATTAAATGTTATTATAGTCTTTATTAATATTAGATTTTTTTATATTTATATATTTTTTAAATTATTTATTTATAATAACTTATTTTTATAATTATACGAGGAGAATGTGTCTTACACGAATCACTGATCTAAAGACAATGACATACATACATTTAATATATAAAATTAAATAAAATATTAAAAAAAAATTAAATCATTTAAATTAGTGATGATAATTATTCCCAGCCCAAATAGCTAGGGAAAAATCCATAGCTAAATGGATATATTTTTGTGAAAAATAAAATTTAAAGAATAATCGATTATAATAAAATATAAAATATTAAAAATAAAAATTTCAGATAACTAGTTAAAGATGGATTTTGTCTCGATCTAATTAGCTGGGGAAAATCCGTCGCTAAATTCCTCACTTTTATTTGCACGGAATTACGAACATATTAGTGACGTATTATGTCCGGATTTAATTAGTTAGGAAAATTCCGTTAATAAATTTACCACTATATATCAAATGTAATTAGCTAAAGAAATTATGTTGCTAAATCCATCACTATGTTACAAATATAATTAGCTAGAGAAATTCCGTCGATGAATTTGTCACTATATTCTGGATGTAATTAGCTAGAGAAATTTCATTGCTAAATTTTGGATTTTATTAGCTAGAAAAATTTTGTTGCTATCCGTAGCTAAATTTCCCGATTTTCTTAAGCGGAATTTACGAAAATATTCCGACGCTAATTCGTTTCAAATTTTTATTTCAATAAAAAATTATAAATCACTTGCTATTCCCTAGCTAATCCCTCATATTTTACCTATGGATTGATCCCTAACTTAAAATTCCCTAGCTAAATTAATATTTTCTTGTAGTGTTAGATGTCATAAAAATTAAAGATTGATATGGTTGGTAAATATTTACATTTTCAAATTCATAAAGTACTATACTTTCATAAGTAATATATGCACTACCAAATATCAGCTCATATGCAACAGTGACAAACCGTTGCACAATACCACGAAACTACTACATAAGATCTAATGTAGTAGTTTTGGAGCCGATGTAATTGACCCCCTTTGCAATAGGTTTTTGCAGCATTATGGTGGTACAAATGAAACATGATAAAAAATCATGGCAAAAGGCTATCTATTGCATCAGTTGCCTATAGATTTTAAACATCGATTATTTTTTATCTAATGTAGCGATTTAAAAGTGATCTTATGTAGCTGTGTTTTTAACCTAATGCATCAGTTCATCAATGATCTCACGCATCAATTTATTTATCCTAATGCAATGGTTTATCAATGATTTTGCATAGCTTATTTAACCTGATGTGATGGTTTATATGATCTTACGTAGTGGTTGATAACCTAATGTACCGGGTCAGTACTTATTTAATGTAGGGGGTTTGTATTTTTATGTAGTGGCATGCAAAGATTTTTTGCACCAGAGTAAATTTTTTATGCTGTGGCTTCCCATTCTATTTTGTAGCAGTATGTACTTTTTATGCAGCGATTCAATAGCTATTTATGTAAATCTTTTTTCTGTTTATGCAGCAATTCGAATGTTTTTTTTGCAGCAATTTCATATTAAATGTAGTAGATTTTCATTTTTATGCAAAGAATTAGATTTATATGATGCAATAGTTTTTTGTTTTTACGCAACAAATCCAATTAATTCTGTGTAACAGTTTTTCTATTTTATGCTACAGAACAAAATTAATTTATGCAATATTTTTTTTCATGTTATGCAACAATTTCTACTACAAATTTGTAGTGGTTTTAAGAATTATAATTGAAATACTTTCTTTTTAAATGGAATACTAGCAATTCTCATAGCTACCAATGATTTTAATGCAAGTGCCACTAATGTTTCAGGAGGCAGATAATTGTTCTACTATTGGCACCGTTACCAAATTATCATGAGCTTCCTAGTTATTGATTTGTGCAAACCAAGTAAAGCAAATCAAAACAAAAATCATCACTAAAGATTTTGATAACCAAAATTAACATAATATTCATGAACATAGATACAACCCTAGTCTCCAAAATCCAAAGTTTCAAAAATCAAAAATGATTTCTTTTACATACTTAGATTCACAAATCAAACAAATATAATATCAATGTAAGTAACAACTCTCTAAAATTTGAAACAAAGAGTAAAATACATATCATTTGTACATATAAAATTCTCGAACTCAATCAACAGAAGTACCTGAGATTTAAAAAAAAGATCATGTACAAAATAGTGATTCAACAATTAGTATCTAAGTATAGATCACATCTAAACTACCTAATGACAGTAAAGTCCTAGCATGGATCACTTGATTTAGAGCACTATTAACATCTCTAGAAGATCTAGAAAAAAATGCCCCAAATAGTTCTTGATTCAAATTTAACCCCGGATTCAAACTTTGGAGTTAGGGGAAAACCGAGAGAATTTGTTGATTCCAAGTTTCTTGTTGTTCCATTTCTTGTTTCATTTCTATTCTCACCTTTTCTTGCCATTTTGTTTTCATTACTTGTAATAGTTCTTCAAGAATTTTCACTGATGACTCAATATGTTTGGCTGGAATTTATGATCAGTGGGTGTGACACCCCTCCCATATAACATGGCGCGTCCAGGTCACATCCCTCCAATCACTACAGAAAATGGATCAACGAATGAGTTGCTCTCACTTGTGTGTTGAGACTACACTTTATGCATTTGAGCCTATAATTAAAATGTATTGTCATTAATAATAAATAAATAAACTCCAGAAAAAAATCCTATTAAAACCATAATCATTGAAGTTTGAACTGGATATACAACAATTACTTATAGTGGAGAATGAAACAAACGAGTAGAGGAAAAGATAAAGGAGAAGTGAAAAGGTTGGCAGTGACATTTTTTTCAAATGATCACAATAGTATGAAAGATCACAACTACTTTGAAGATAAAAAGTATAAATACATTGCTTCCAATGGAGGTTTCTTTTCTCTATCACTATTTTGGCTTCTAACTTAACTCACTCAGTCTCACAACTTCCTACTTTGCCAGTTGTAGACCTATCCATCTCTCAGCTCGACCAATAATATATACCTAGAAATGAATAATAAAAATACTTGCTAGTTAATTTAAGTTCACATAAGTGAAAAAAGCTAAATTCAAAAGTGAAATTCATCCTTAAAAATGTAGGAATCGGACCCACTTTTAGTCTTGAAAGCCATTAGAATTCTACACAAATCACACCATTTTTTTGGTTCAATTCTTTTTGTAAGGAAATCTTCATTTTTTTCTCCTAAATGAATTATATTCTTCCCAAATCTATTGTTTATAAATTTCCAAACATGATATTTAGATTCAATTCTATCCAATTTAATTGAATTCCATCAAAATAAAGGGATTCCAAACATAGTGTAAAAGTAGAATTTCTTACAATCTTATTAAGAGTATCCTCATCTGATTCCTTGTAAGTATGTCCTATTTTTCTTTTTTGAGTCTCAATAAACATTTCAGTACGGGTTGGTTCTTCCTTGTTTTCTTTTTGCTCCTACTGAGATTTGAAAGACAAAATGTTATAATTCATATATCATAGTAGTTAATCCAGCTATAAAACAAAGCAATGCTCTCTCACCAGTTTCTTTCGTATCCTAGCAAAACTTTTTTTGCCAGTTATATGCATATTCTTCTGTCGTTTACGATTTGCAACATTGATCTCAATTATTTGCTACATTAACATTATAATCAGTGATAAAAGCATGTAACATATTATATTTAATACCAAAATATAGGTAAATAAATTTTGTTTGTTTGTATATACAACATTTGGAGAACATTGTAAAAATTCCAAATTACTTGTACTTTAACATTAGTTGAATTCCAGTACTTGAGCAACTCTTTGAATTTATCCTCTAGGACATTTTTTGGATGATTTATAATTTTTAGTCTATCAGTGTTATACTTGTAATAAAGATCCTTTTTCAACCTGCATTTGTATATTCTCTAATTATCACCTATGGTGGACAAAACCCATTTTTTACCTTTAGTTGGGACAATCTATTTTTTCTGCAGTAATAAATAAAGTTTGAGTAATATTATCCATGTAAAACTATTTTCATGTAAATGGGATTAAAAAGTTATGTAAAAAGCTTTATAATCTAAAAGTTGACTAACCAAGACATAATCCCATAATGCATCCTTAGTGGGCATCTTGTGCCAATTGACTTCGTCCAAAGGCGCAAGGGTTCCATTTTGCATCAATATTCCTAAAAAGCTACTAAATTCATTCAAAGTCTTATCATCAGGTCCTATTTGCTGGTTTGTGTCATTTAGGATAATAGGCTTTCATCCTTCAAATGCCTGTGTATGTACCTCTCTCATTGCTATTGGTCCTTTTGCCCCTCGACTCGAAGATCTTGCTCAAAATAGCACATTCATATAGTGTTGTTTAGGTAAAGTATGACAAACAACAATATGTAAATCAAAGAACTTCTTATTTTGTAGTTTTATAACAATGAACACTAAATCTTTCTATGTTCCACATACCACAATTTCCAAACATTACTATCCACATGCTCCACTAAAAGGCATGGCATCATTATCTTTCTCCATGATATTTAAAAATTGTACAATTATGAAAAAAATGTGATGTTAATACCTGTTTCATGGGTGCTTTCATTAATCTCTTGAGCATTTGATTGAGTTTGCATTTTAACTAGTTGTTCATTACTTGAAATTTGCTTTTTAAAATTTTGATTATCTTCATTCAATGCTTGTTGCTCTTGTTGAATTGTCTGCATCCCATCTTGAACCTCTTTTTCATACCCAACTGGTGGTAGCTATTCTTTTTCATGCCCAACTTATGGTAGTTCTTTTTCATGCATTTGTTGTTGGGCCATTAAATAGGATGAGATCAATCCTAGTGGAACAAATGCTCTTCTTCATTTATTTCTTTTCATTCTTAAATAGTTTAATAACCTCTTCGATGAAATTTCAATTGTGTGTATATATACATATATAAACATATAATATAAATATTATTGCATAAATTTTAAATTTTTAGATTACTCTTTGTTTTCATCATATAAACACATAATCTAAAGCATTCAATTAAGATTTTAAATACAAATTTAAATAAAAAAATATAACATCATTTTCATAAGAAGTGATTCTTTGTTTCTTCTTTATCTTCTTGCTTCTTGATTGGTATCTAAATATATTACACATTTTTCAAGCTACAACCAAACCTTGGCAACCAATTTGTTTTTATCAGTTAAAATGGCTCACAAACCACCTAAAAAAGGCAGATGCACTCTTATAAGATGATATCTTTCTGATCAACAACCAATGAGCTAATAAAACAAAAACAATGATGCTACAACTTTATGAAGACAAAAAGTTAGCAAATGCAGATCGAGACTTTTGATAAAATTCTGTTTCCATTACATTCTTTTGTTCCTAAATTTCAATCTATAAATAGATTGTTGCTTTTGTTTTGACAAATAATTCTCATCAGAGAATAAGTACAAGAAGCAAAGTGATATACTACTTAAAATGTCAATTTAATTATATATATTTCAATAATTACAAAAACAACAGTCACGTATTCTTAAACTGGATGCCATTAAAATCTATTACATTTTTGTTCCATATCTTTTCATTAATGACAAAAATGAAATTTAAAGTAATTTCATCACCAAAATAAAAATCAACATTTAAGTTTAATTAAGTAGTGTCCAGCCAATCCCATTCAGTATCATCCATATTAGAATCTTCTTCTAGTATGTCATTAGTCTGTTGAGCTTCCAAACAACTTGTTGGAAATTAAAGAGTTTCATCGAGTGCATCTTCCCTAGTCCACCTAATGGGATCATCATTAAATACTACATGTGTCATTACTTGAATCATTAAGCTCTTTCTAAAATGTCTCTTGAATATTTGAACAATTGTCTACTTGAAGGTTATACAAATCTCTAGAAATATTTTTCATGACATAATGGAGGCCTTTAATAGAATCTTCTACATAAAATACTTGATGCACTTGAGATGCCAAAACAAAAGGATCATCCGAATAGCATAACTTATTAAAATTTACACAAGTAAGCCCATATTCTTCTTTCTCAACTTTAAACCAATCACATCTAAATAAAACAACACTAAATTGTCCCCAATAATTAATTTCAACAATTTCATGTATTGATCCATAGTAAGTGACACTTCCAACAATAGGATTTTGATCCTTAGAACTAGCAAAACTAGGAGTTAATGCTTGCCAAGTGACTCCACTTTTCTACATTTTACATCTTGCATCATGTTTTTTAGTGTGAAAGTGGTATCCATTTATGAAATACCATGTATATCTAGTTACAATAGGATTTGCTCGTTTAGACAACCAAAATATGTAATCTGAGACTTCCTCATTCTTCATCTTTTCTTCAAACCAAAATATAAAATTTTGGTTTTAGTTTTGTGCCCCAACCCATCTACTTGTTCTGCCTTGACTATTGATAAAATTCTGGTGCTCCTTGCATTTAAAAAAATATCATTTAATTTTTAATCTTGATATGGAAATTAAATTTATATTTAAGTTAAAAAAAACTAAAATAATTAAATTTTACTAAATATACTCATCTAGGCGGGTGTCTCCACAATTGAATACGGCATAACGATGTGCTTGTGCTAAAGATTGATAATCTAAAGTGAATGACTTGCCTTTCCTCCTTCTCTTCCCCTCAATAGAGTGACCTATATTAGGAAAAATAGGTGATGAATCTGTACTAGTTGCGACCATATCATCATTCCTTCAATATCTACTGAATCATGTCTCATTACACTAACATGCATATATCTTGAGCAGAATATTAAACATTCCTCAACTAAACATTCTTCTGCTATAGATCCTTCGGGATGACACATATTGCAAACATATGACTTCAACTTACACAAGTATCGCTTAATTGGATACATATAACAAAAATGAACTGGGCCACCATGTTTAATTTCATCTACTAAGTGAATAGGAAAATGCACCATTATATCAAAAAAACATGGAGGGAAATTCATTTCAAGTAGAAAATTTGTATCAACAATTTCTAACTACAACCGCTCAAGATCTTGTAGTTTCACAACTTTACTACATATGCCCATGAAGAAGTCACCTAACTTAAATAAAGGCAATTGCAACATTCCTAGGCAATGTTCTATTCACAGCAACTTGGAGTAAATAATGTATCATAAAATGAGCATCATGGCTCTTATACCCAGAAACTTTTTTATATCCTGCTTGAACACATCGTGCAATATTTGATGCACACCCTTGTGGGAGTTTTGCTTCTTTCAACACCTTGCAAAAAAGGGCTTTCTCTTGTGGAGTCATAGAATAAAAAGCTTAGCCAACCGAATCTTTCCATCACTATACAACAAAATGGGTTGAAGCTCTTTCCTGATACCCATTTTTTGTAGGTCAAACCGTGCATTTAGATGATCTTTTGTCTTTCCAATAATATCTAATAATGTTCCTAAAACATTACCACATACATTTTTTTATATATGCATCACATCCAAATTATGGCACAATGTGTTGTGCCTCCAATAAGGTAAATAAAAAAATATTGACTTCTTTCTCCACGGACCACAACTATCTAATGTCTTCTTTTTATGTGTCTTTCAAACACATTCTTGAAAGTAGACAACTTTCTAACATTTCAACTCCTGATAAAGGACTAGATGCACCTTTCAACTCCACATCACCATTAAACAATATCTTGTAAAATCGCCAAGGATGATCCTTAGCTAAAAATCTCCGATGACCCATGTAACATGACTTTCTATTGTGTTTCAAATACTGAGAGAAAGTCTCATAATTGCATTAAGGGCATGCAAAAGCCCCTTTAGTGCTTCATCCAGATAGCATTGCATATGCTGGAAAATCACTAATTGTCCATAGCAAGGCCACACGCATGATAAATATTAGGTTGGTTGCACGATCATATGTTTCAACACTAATTTCTCATAGCTACTTTAATTCTTTAACTAATGGCTGCATGTAGACATCAATGTCTTTTCCTGGAGACTTAGGACCCATAATGGTCAAACACAAATAAAGCTATTTAGGCTTCATAAAAATTTATGATGATAAGTTATAAATCACTAACACAATTGGCCATGTGCTCATGGTTTGAAATGGATTAAAACCATCACTAGATAGACCCAACCTCACATTACGAGGGTCTTGTGCAAATTCAGGATGCAAAGAATCAAAATCTTTTTATGCTTGCCCATCTGCTGGATGCCCTAGATTTCCATCATTAGGATGCTCATTTGCATACCTTATCATAGCATTAGCTGTTTCTTCACACCTGTATAATCTTTGAAGCATAGGTGTTATCAGAAAGTATATTAACACCTTAGCTAGAATTTGATTTTCACTACTGGAATGATTTTTCATATCTCCACACTTATCATCTAATTTCCACCTAGAAGTCCCACAAACATGACAACTAGTTGCTTGCTCATGCTCATTCCAAAAAAGCATGCAATCATTAGGACATGCATGTATTTTTTGATAATCAAGACCTAAATCTCTCACTATTTTTCTTGATTTGTTGAAAGATTCATATGAGAAGCCTCTCTCAATATCTTCAAAAGATCACCAAATGCTTCATTGCTTAGTCCATAGAGACACATGAAAAGAAATAAACAAACAGTGAAAGAGAGTTTTGAGAAGTTATGACATCTCAGATAAAGCTCTTCTTTTCCTTCATCTACCAACTTAAAAAATCTCTTTGCCTCTGTAGTTGGACCTCCAACCCCTTGGGTGTTTGCAGCTTCTTCCGATATACTCCTATAAGCATCATGAAAAAATCCATCCATGTCATCAAGAGGATCTAATCCTCCATCATTTAATATATGCTCTTCATTTATTCTTGATGTATACACTTCTCCATAAAAAACCCATTTGCTATATCCTTTCATAAACCCATCGACAATCAAATGTTCATGTACAATATCTCTCTTCTCCCAATAACAATTACAATAATTTTCACAAGGACATAGAATCTCTTTTCCTATAGCTGCTCACTCAAAAGCTTTATCTAAAAAATTGTCAACTCCATTCATGTACTGATCTTCAAATATTGGAAGGGACATCCAACTCTACCCTCTATCATCCATGAGTTTAATTTTCTAGAATAAGAAACATATTTCTAAATTAAACTAAGATACAAAATGAATAAGTATATCAAATACATATTTAAGTTTTAGTTTTAGTTTTAGTTTATATATTTGTTTAGTTTCAGTTAATATAAATTTCAGTTCCAATTTATTGAAATTAAATCAATTTTGTGTGTATTCATAAAAACAAGAAAGACACCAACAACACAAGCAATATGCACCATACAACCAATAGATAATAATAAAAGAATAACAAGAAAATAGAAAAAAGAAATTATGATCAGAATTTTTTATTAGTCTAAAAAATAAATTGGAAGGTCCAATGTGGTACTAAATACTATTTTGAATCGAAAATAAAAAAAAATAAAGAAAGCAGATAGAGAGAAATTATCAGAGCCATCACCGACAATGTTTGGCCATTAAAATACATGATGAATTTAAGGGCAAAGACAATGAGATGAAGTTAAGCAATTAGATTTATGGTAGAGAGAGCAAAGAATAGGGAGCCAACATCCCAACCTTTATTTGACTAAGTAGAGTTGTGATTCTTGTGAAGCATCTTAAAAGTCACAACTTTCAATTTCTTTTATTATTAGGTGGGCACAAAAGGAAAACCCTCACTCATTCCTCCATTGGGTGACCACACCTTTTCAATTCATTGTACTTGGCCCCACCTTCAATTATGGTTTTAATTGGATTCATCATTTCCATCCCCCATTTTTTTCATCTTTACAAAAAGTAGAAAAATATACGTCATCACCTTCCCCCATATTACTACTGTTTACTCAATTAACTTCTTTAAGGCCACTTGATCGGCCCCTTTTATGTTTTTGTGGTAACTGTGATTTTTATGTTTTCCTTTAAAAGTGATTTCAATTATGATGTTTGTGCTAATCATGTTAGAAGGATTAGAAAATCCAAGAGATATGGAAGGGACATATTATCATCCATACTTAACAATCTAACATGTCATTTACAAACTATCTTTTCATATAAATCTAAATCTAATTACCACTTAGGAATTATTTAACAATTCAAACCATGCAATACATCCCAACAACCTAAATTGAAAAATTTGTACATATAAATTCAATAACTCAAAATTCATATGGTAATAATTATCAAATAAAAAATTCAAAATTTAATAAGGGTGATTCAATACATTCATGTATGGCCATTCATGGGCCCATTTTATATTATAAATTTTTGGTTTAGAAGAATGATGTCTATAGATCCACTAACAAAACCCCCTAATCACCTATAGTGTTTCTTGTCATTTTCTCAATGTCTCACTTTTTACTTCACAACTATATTTTATAGATTTTCATAGCAAGAATATGAATCCTTTTTTCTTGTTTTACTATTGCCCATGATCAAACATTACCAATTTCCACATCTAGACCCCCAACTTACTTTTTTCCGATTCAAATATCAAACAAACACAAAACATATATAACAAAAAAAATATGAAGAACAAATCAATTACACTTAGATTGCCATGGGTTTAGGCCATGTATGGACTTACCTTAGTGGTAAGACGAAATCTCTATTTTTTTTCCTTGACCTAGCCGAAACTCTTCTCCATAGATCGGCTTTGAATACTTTATTTGGGTGAGAATCGGGGATATGGATTAGACTAAAATGGAACAACTTGAGGAATGGAGTGATTCAAGGCCGTGGTTTTGGTTTCACAAACTGAGATGTGTGAGAGATGAGGGTTAAAGGAGAGAACTAGATGCACAATGAGAGAGGAGAGGAAATCTAGGTATGAGAGACGTGTACAAGAATAAGGAAAGGAAGTGATAGGTTTAAGTGGAGGCCACAATTTTTGGGTCCCCAAAATCATGCTCAACCCACTTATGTTTTGAACCAGTTTAATATTTTATATGCAGAGGTTTTAATAAACTACTACATCATAAACTATATGCAGCAATTTATGCAACAGTTATCTAGGTTAGGGGACACAATTTTGAATTTTCTTGCAATAGTTTCAAATTGCTGCAAAAACACTGCTATACATGGACTAGTGCAATGGTTTAATAACCACTGCTAGGTAACCACTGCATAAATCAAATTATGTGGTAGTGATGCTTCAATAAAGTTTTACTAGTATGAATCATATGATTAAAAGTAACTCATAAAAGTTATCGGTATCTTGTGAGTCACCAGTACACACTCGCACATGTCACAATAATTGCTTATCACTATCCTTCTTGATGATAATGTGGCATACATAGCAAATATAAACTTTCTATGATAATATTGTATATAACATCTATCTAAATCAAGAACTAATTTTTTTAAGACTTGCATAATTGATTGGTATGTAAATGTATTTATACTTTCAACTTATTTAGCATTATACACACAATGATTAATATACCCAAATTTTAGATTTCAACCTAAAGATTTATCTAATTCTTCACACTCAGAAAGATTATTACTTCTTTATTACCATATTCATAATTCAACTTCATGGTTTATCTATCACCATCTATCATGATAATTTGGTACAAACCTACCAATCATCAAAATAATAATTCAAGCTATATTTAAACACCATCCATTAATATCCATAACTTAAAATAAATCAAACACATTCATTCATAAATAAAAACTAATGTTGCATCAAGTATATTCAAATTACACAAATCTTAGACTTATGATATTTTGATATAAATTCCCAAATTTACACCAGAGATGAGGGCTTTTAGAGATTTGCACCTCCTACTCTAGAGATTGTATTAAGTCTTACATCTCTTACTTACTTGTGAAATCTTTAGAAAGTATGAAATTCACTTATAGAGTTTGGTAGTTGCCATGATTTTTATTATTCCATGGAGGGAGAAAAAGATTAATGAGAAAGATACTCTCAATTTATCTATCTTTCACTTTTATTCTCAAGAAATTTTATATTACTTTAAGAATTAAGTTGACTTTCAGAAGAATATCGTAACTTCAGCCTTTATCTCTTAAGTTCGAGGTTGTGACTCTAGAAAGTGATCGTGACTCTTGGCTGCATCCTAATCTTTCTATAACACAAAATTATGGTGCTAGCAATGACTATGACTTGGGTCAAATATTTCTATAACACGATATTGCAACACTATGAAGTGGTCAAGGCTTCATGTGTTTATCTTATTATATTTAATAAAGAATCACAATATTAGAAAATAGTCAAGGCATGGTGAACTTCTCATATTGATATACATCCACAACATTATGATAATGCATTGATATCAGTATTGGTATTTCTTGATTATTATATGGGCACGATGTTGTGATATAGCAATAATATTTAGAATGTCTTTTGTATCTTGTATCCATTGTACTAAGAAATGGATGTGGTATAAAATTTACCTTTCATATGTCTTAAAGTGTCTGTGGTGCTATGTGTGGTTATAATATTGGCCTTTTATTCTCTTATATATTATGTTTTCATGATGCTGTAAAAATTCCATGACAATGGCAATTAGCTCAAGCATAAAAGTTGTAATTTTAACTTTATTTGAGGATATGAGTCGTCACCTTTAGAAATGATCATACTCAAGTAATGACCTTTATGATTTTTAGCATCTCAAAGGTTTTGGCCCTGAATAATCATCATACCTACCTTTGGCATGAGAAATTATTGTCATGTATCCTTTTGTAGCTCAAAAGTCATAGCTTTGTAAAATGTCATGGCTCTAACTTTGGACTAGCAAATCATATGCGAAAGATAAAGTTATGATACTTTGACTTGTTCATAATCTCAAGCACTTGTTAGGTACTTAGTTACTATGACATAGACTTAATATCAAAACCATTTAAATTTTATAATGTATCATTTTGATTCCATGATGATATTATAGCTACTAAGAATATGTCGCATAATAAAAAAACTGTACAAATAAGATGGTAAGGTAATGGCATACAAGGATTTTCATAGCCAATTATATAGAGTTTCAGCCAAGAATCAAAAACTTACAAGTTTCATCATTACTTATTAAAACTCGCCAAAACTCAAAAGTCATAAAATGAATCTATAATTTTTTCTATTTCATGCCTACACAACATAATAATGTATCAAAATGCATACAGTTAATTGGTAGTTTAAGCACCAGATAACAATGAGTTGGAGGTTATATGTACTTTAATAACTATCCTTATAATCATCTAGAATTTATATGCTTATATATAGGTTGAATTTTATTTAATTTTTTTTCACACAAAGTATAAATTTTTCTTTCTTGACTTAAATCAACATCTATGTAGTCACCAAAAATAGTTATCTCAAGATTAATAGGGCATATTAGTCTTCCTTCATATCTAACATAACAAATTTAGCCAAAAAAATAAACTAGTCAACCTTAATTAGCACATCATTGATAATCCCTCTCAAAAACTTGATTGATCACTCCACTAACTATAATAAGCGAGAAGTTGGAGTTTTTTCACCAAGATTCAATCTCTACACTATGGATAATGGTATCTAGGCTTCCAAGTCACATAATATCTTCCAAAAAATATGCTCCCCAATGATGAAAGAAATCATAGGGTTTTCATATATTTTTAGCTTTCTCAAGAGTTTATGTTAAGTGATTATGTTATATTTCTCAATCATACTAATTATTCCATATATCCTTAATTTATTCTTGCTACTCATAATATTCTTTATAAACTCTATGTAATGGGGCATTTTGGATAAGGCTTCAACTAAGAAAAAGTTGACTTCCAACTTTCTAAAGATATTAAGGAATCTCTCTAATTATTCAACTAGCTTTCCTTTTCTAAACCATTGTAAAAAAAAATATTAGGTTGTATAATTTGTTTACCATATGCATAGTTATTCTCTGGCATATCATTCTTTTGTTCATTACATTGGTTATTTTGTATCACCTCATCCAATTTTATTTCTTCATGTGTGACAATTGGTGACATAAATTATATTGTAGGATCTAGTATTATTGTAACTTTAAAAAATATTATGGCATTAGGTATCATGACACTAAGTATTGTAACTTTTGAAAAAGTCACATTATTAATCACAACTTATTTCTCTACTTCAGCACCCACTTTTAAGATCTCTTCCATTTTCTACCTTTCTAATTTTTTGTTACTTATGAGTATAATGGACATGCACCTCTTTGAATTTTTCATAGTATCACTTGACAATCAATTAACATTTTTTTCCTTCATTGATAATTCTAGTTTCCCAAGTTTATTCTCAATACTTTTTTTCACCTCGTTCATGTGTTCTAGTATTGTTTAAATCTAGTTCATCTAAATCTTTTGTGCATTGTTCCTACTCTTTGTTTCTAAAAGAAACATAAGAATATTATCTTCAAGTGAAAATATTTTTACCTCCATTGGGTGGTTATAATTAGAAATTGCAGCTCCTTGTATTTAGTATCTTATTGAGTTTCTACTAAAATTATTCATAAATTGTCTCATTTTTCTCTATACATTTTTATGACTTTCATATATAAACTTTTGTAATTTCTCACATTCAGATGATAGTGAGTAGGAGCATTGTTGTTGGGTTTGAACATGTACCCTCTGTTCTATATAATATTGATTTCTTCCACTTGATAAATAAAGTCAAATGTAGTTAGTTCTTGGAACAACTAACAATGAAGAAAAATTATAACACAAAAAAAGAAGCTTTGCCACATATGGATTTGAGTGTCATGACATTTATGTTGTGTAATGATTCTTGAATTTGTATATTTTTATCTTGTGTATTAATCAGTGAGATGAAATGAGTTTACTTTTCTTTATCAAAGCTGCAAATAAATACTTGGGTTGCTTCCTAAAAAGTGATATGTTTAACATCCTTAGTGAGACTAATATTTTTTGATCTCCTTTTTGATTGGTAATGTCAGTAGTCTATACAAACCCTCTCATATAATACTTCTTCTCAGAGTGTCTTCTAAAATTCTTCTTAAACATGAGACCATCTATCAGGTGCCTACCTTTGGGATGTTGTTTGGTTGTTGTCATGATTTTATTAATAGGCATGCTATTGTTAAGTGTGCTCCTTTTCACAAAGGCTCAAGTTTTTTGTGAAGACACAAAATTAACTGTTGCTCTCTTGAATTGTTAAGGCATGGTTGTGAATAGGTTATGACTTCTTTATTAAGCTTTTGTTTCATCAAAGTCATGACTTCTTCTTTTTCCATGACCCACTCCTTCATCAATCACAAATATAAAGTTGTGATTTTTTTATAAGTTTTGACTTACTTTTGCACTATAATGTTTACCTCTTCTTTCTTTTGATTATCAATGATAATTATCTCAACTTTTTCTTTCTCCTCAAGTATATCAAAAATTAGAAGTTGACTTTCTTTATTGTGTTTTTTTTTGTAGTCTAGAAAGTTCTTTTTATCAATTTATTATGTTCTTCAATTGGAAATTTTGTCGTTTTAGCCTCTTCTTTCATATAGTCAAGATAATTTGACTTTAGTTCTTCTATTATTGTGACTTTGAAATATATCTTCACTTCAAAATAATTTTTTTCACCCAAATCTACTATAACATTTTTTTCATCCAGAATTATCTCCACTCTATCATCTTTTCCTTCTTCTTTGGGCCAATGATCATTTAGAAAGTCCAATCTGAAATATATTTTTTTTCTTTTGATAATGCATAGGTTAAATTTTTTTTATTACCGTCTAAAAATAATTATCCATCAATTTTTTTTATTACCGTCTAAAATATATAAGATTTTGTATAGGTTAAATTTTACTTATTTTTCATCCACATGAAGTGTAAATTTGACTTTCTTTTTGTCAATCAACACTTATCCAATCATTAAGAATGGTCATCCAAAGATTAATAGGGTATTTTGGTCTATCATCATATCTAACATAACAAAGTTAATAGAGAAAATAAACATGCCCATATTTAGAAGCACATCTTATATAATCTCTATCAGAAACTTGATTGATTATTCGGTAATCTATAATGAAATGGAAGTTGTAGTAATCTCACTAAGATTTAACCTCCGTACTATGAACAATGACATTAAGTTGATACTTGATTATAAGTCACATACTATCTTTTGGAAAGTGTGCTCCCTAATGATACACCGAATCATAAAACTTTTAGATCTTTGAGTTTTCTTAAGAGTTAACATTGAATGAAAGCATTATAATTCTTAGTCATACTCACAATTCCAAAAATTTTAATTTCTTCTTACTACTCATGATGTCTTTCATAAACTTTATGTAGTGGGAAATATAAGGTAAGGCTATAGTGAAGGAAATATTGACTTCTAATTTTTTGAAAATAGTTAGGAATCTCTTAAATTACTTGTCTAGTTTTTTCTTTCTAAACCATTATTAAAAAAAATATTAGGTTGGAGTGTTTGTTTACCATTTGCATAGTCATTCCTTAACTCTTCATCATTCTATTCATTATTTTAATTAATCTACATCCAATCCTCTAATTTCAATTATTCATGTATAACATCTAGTGACTTGAATTGAGTAGTCAGTATGATAGTGTCGTGACTTTGGGAAAATGTCATGACATTGGATGTCATGACATTGGATGTCATGACATTGGGTAACATGACTTTGGGAATAATCTTAACTTTATTAGTCATGACTTTTTAAGAGTTTTATTTTTTGTCCTAATTTTTTATCACTTCTCAGTGTTATTGACACGCTCCTTGTTGTGACTTTATGAGGGTGTTCAATCTTATTTTATATTGACATGATCACAATACCTTATTGGGTGATCATCTATCCTTCCAACATAGTCCTACAAGTATACAAGTCATACATATAATAGAATAGACATAAGTCTATATATTAATCCCATTAAGATTTATTTTTGATTATATGAACAATCAATAGTAAATCAATTATTACCCAAGTTGAGTCAATAAACTTAAGTTTTTGACAAGATACTTAGACTCTAGGTATGACTTATTTATTTGTGAGGATAATTTTTTAGTATTTAGTCAATGTTGTATTTGATTATTGAACAAAGGATAAATTAGTATGGAAAAGCTCAAGTACCTTATTGGAATACAAGGTGTCTATCATCTTTGGACTATCACTACCAAGGATAATGACCTAGTAATTATTCCCTTGGTATTTCACCACCAAAGCAACATATTATTTCATTTGAGAGTCATTCGTAAGTCTACTCCTTTTAAGCAAATTATCAACTATCCTTGAATAATTAATTCAAATATGAACTCCTATTCTATGATCTCTGATGTCTTAAAGAAGTGACATAATATAGTAATAAATGTTTTTTATTTTTCAACTTTGTAAGCACCATACTTATGATAATTAACATATATCTTTTTATGAATTTTATATATAGAAATCATACTAAAGAATTTGACTCATTGGGTTGTCACCACCATACTGGTCACCTTCTCTTATATGTACTTCATGAGTTACATATTACCTTCCACCATTTCTGACACATGACTCCTACAACACGGAGAAACTCTTAGGTTTCACATTCTATTTAATTCACACATTACTCATAGTCATTTCTTCTAGAATATGCACAATTATCTAGTAATAAGTGTATTCATACTTTTGTCTTTATAAGCATCATATTGGCAATGATTAAACTTACCTCGATCTCAAGTTTTTCCACATAAATTTATCTCATGCAATTAATGTTAGAAGTGATATCACCATTTATACGGTCACCACTCTTATCCTCAAAAAAAGACATAACCATGAGTTAAGTATAACCATCACGTCCATTTGATATTATTGAAACTATACAACAATGTTGGAAGCCGTTGCACCCCCCTCAGTCACTTAATAGTGCCAAGGCCATCTATGAACTACAAAAGATGAAGACATGAAGTCATAACTATTTCACAATGCCACGACTTTATGTTACAAAGAGGTTATGCCTAAGTCTTGGTCATTATCAGTATCATGATCTTACATTATAGAAAGATTGAGATGTCAAATAGAGTTGCAGCCATGTTCTAGAGTCATGATCTCAAGCTGAAGAGATAAAAACAAAAGTATTAACTTCCATTAGAAATTTATGACTTTTTACTTTAAGTAATGCAATACTGCCCGAGTATAAAAAGAAAAATTAAAGAATTTTTGTAAAATCTCTCTCCTCTTCTTAATCCTTCTCAAAAAACAAGCAAAAGTCATGGTAACTTAAATTTTAATACTCTCTAAGGGCTCCACAAGAAAGTAATGGATGCATAACAAATATCAATTCCTAGGGTTGGGTAGCACGACTCTCAAATCCTCCTTTTCTAGAGATATATTCAAGAATTTGTATTAAAATTGTGTGATTTAGGGTTTTTTTATTTGGATTATGTGATCTAATGATTTGGATGATTGATACAATATTAGTTTAATTAATGGTTGGTTTGTGCAAGGTTGTTGTAGTGAATAGTGAAAGTCTAGCCTAGAATGAACTAGGCTAACCTTGCTTGGCCTGACCTAGTTTGGCATGACCTAGCATAATATGAAAAAGCTATGTAGTTGGCCATGTTGGGGTATTCATTTTTAGAGCTATGTCAACATGATACGACTAGTGCTATAAATAGTTTCATGTTGGGCAAGACAGGGCGGCCTAAATGGGCTTAAAAAAGGGATGTGCATGATGGAATGACCCATTTTACACCTCTAAGAGTTATTATAGCGGAAAATAGTCATGAAGTTGAGAGATGACTTCTTATTTAGTTATATAACCATGACATTGCATAGAGGCCATAATATTGGCAATGGTCCTTCTTAAGTTTTATCCGATCATGTTACTCAGAAGGTCTTATAATGTGGCTATGGCCATTGTGTTAAGAAATGTCTATGGTAAAAAATTTTCATTTCACATCTCTCAGGTGTCCATAACATAATGGATGTTGTGATATTTATATTTTTTTCTCTCAAATATCATATTATTATAGTACTACTAGTATATTGTGGCATTAGAAATTAACTTAAACATATAGGTACTTACTATGCCTTCCTTTAAGGAAATGAGTCACAGCTTTGGAAATAGTCATACTTAAGTAATGTCATTGGTAGCAAATCCAAAAGTTACAACTTTAAATAATTTTCATCGCTTTTATATGAGTAGTTATGACTCTATAATTTTCTATAGCTCAAAATTCATAGCTTTGTAAAAAAACCATGGATCTGACTTGAGACTATCAAGTCATATTAAGGATAAAGTTATATGCTTGAACTATAGATGTCAATTGGGTTGGTTGGCCTTGGCATAGTATGAGGCATGGCATGATTCAGCCATGCCTAGCACTACATAACCTAGTTCAACCCTTGCTTGGAATTTAGATGTGTCATGGGCTAGCCTACAACACGACTTGGATCATGCCTGGCCAAAGCTTCTAGCATGGGAGGCATGACATGACATGACCTGGCACAACAACCTATACATGTCAATTTTGGCTCAGCTAATCAAATAAGCTAAGATGATTACACCGTAGGGTAACCCAGCTTACCCAAGCTAACCTAGAATGAACAAGGCTAGCTTGGACTAAACCCATATTATAGTTTTGTGGTATATTGGATGTTTATGCATATGAGAGTATCTTATAATATCTAACCTAGGGTTCCACTAACCGATGAATGATTTATGATGGAAATGGTAGATGATGACAAATAAATCATAGAAAATACACTTGAGGAGATGCATAGACAAAAGTGATAACCCTCTGATCACCTTCCTCTTGTATCATCCTCCAATGGGTGAAATTTGTAGGTTGATATAAGTTTAATTGATATGAGTATGATGCTAATAAAGATGAAATCAAAAATATTATTATGACCATGTCATTATGGGTTGTTTAAAAGTACTAGCTATATTAGAGACATGCATAATTAAAACAACTATTAAGGGGAATTGATGAATTACCTAAAAGGAATAATAAGTATGGGGTTGCTATTTTTTAAATGAATGTGCTACTATAGTGGATGATGGTAGGTATACCAAAGGCACAACCACAAGATAATCCTCCGCTATAATGATAGCTCATATATAGTTGATTAACTGTTGAAGGCTAGTAAGGTGATTAATAATTCCACATTTTCTATTCTTCATCCAACATATATGTATAGCATAACCATAATACCCATTGAGAAAATATCATCATACATTAGAAAATATCATGATACATTAGAAAATATCATCATACATTAGAAAATATCACCATATATGTGAAAATAAATTAGCCCTAGAGTCTAAGTATCTTTTTGAGACTTTGTCTTATCTTATTAATTTAAGCAGTTTAGTCAATTCACATAAATTCAATCAAAAGCTAATAACAATTCACATGTGATCAAAATTTGGACTTATATCCATTTTATTACTTATATAACTCATATACTTATGAAATATAGTTAGCATACATAGACTATGTCTAACAAGCTCGTATAATGACGTATAAGTTTTTGATTGGAAAGCCTTCATTCATATCTCAAACTATGAACAATGAAAACTTGATAATACTACAAATTCATGCATCTTCGTTGGCTGTGAACATGAGAAGTTCTGGTACAAACCATATAAACTAATTGCTAAGAAGCATATTCAGAGTAGAGATGTGATTTTTCTGTAGGACCAATTAGTAGATGATATTCATTTGAGTTGAGGTGAGAGTGATTCCATAAAGTTTCATATTTTCATAGATATGGTGCTAGATCCTTTGAAAGATCATTCTCATAAAGGATAAGGAATTAAGCAGCACCTGATGATTCCAAGCCATATGATTCACCTAATATTTCTGAGCTTTAAAATATGTTTATTAAGGAGGTGAGGGACTATATTCCAGCTAGAATTAGGAATGACCTAGTTACACAAGATGATACATCTTAGTTTGAACTAAGATCATCTAGGCCCCATTAGATATCCTATATATTCCATAATTATATATTATTCATAGATGTAGGAGAGCCTGATACCTTTTAAGATATTATTTCTTTTGAGAATATAAAGGAATACCTTTAGGCAATGTAGAAAAAGATAGAGTGTATGATATGACAGCCACACTTATGATATGATACCCTTATCTAGGAGAAGAAACTAAGAAAAATAAATGACTATTCAAACTAAAACTTAAAGTTGATGATTCTCAATTGAGATATAATACTCGGTTAGTAGCCAAATGATTTAGCCAAATTTGGCAAGATATATTTTTTCATAGTAAATATATTTTCTAAATGAGTAGTTCTGAGTTTGACTATCATCTTAGACATAGAAATTGATCAACTTGATGTAAATACTATATTTCTTCATGATGATATTTATGAGACTCTCAATATGGGTTAGCCTGAAAGATTCATTATAGAATAAAAGGTCTTGTTTCCAAATTGAACAAGATGTTGGTATGGTTTTAAGTGAGCTCCTAGGAAGTGGTACAATAAATTTGATTCATTAAAGAAATCTAATGACTTTCAACACACTTCTTATGACCACTATGTATTTTGCATCCATTAATTAGGTGATAACAAATATATACTTTTATTATATATTGATGATATGCTGATCATTGGTCATGATCGAGCATTGATAGTTATGCTTAAGGAGGAGCAAGGAAATGTCTTTTATGTAAAATTTCTAGGCGCAGTCAAGTAGGTTATAGGGATGTATGTCATATGAGATAGGCTGTATAGGCATATTTGATTATCTCAATAATGTTATATTGGTAAAGTTATTAAGATATTTTTTTTATGAAAGAAGTTAAACTAGTCTCAATGACCTTAGCCAAATATTATAAGCTAAGTACCGAGCATAGTCCTAAGACTAATGAGGGAAGAATAAAAATGAGTCATGGTCTTTATGTTTTAGTTGTTGGTAGTCTTATGTATGCTATGATCTTTACTAGACCATATATAGCAACACAATTAGCATTGCTAGTCATTTTCTCTCAAACCTAGGTAGATATTACTAGGATATAGTAAAATCTATCTTAAGAAATCTATGAGGGACTCCTCAACTATCTTTTGCTTAGATAGGTTAAAACTCATGTTTCTTGGATATATTGATTTTGATATGATAGATGATTTGGATTCATGCAAATCCACCCTAGGTTATATAATAATCTTTGGAGGGAAAATTATATCTCAACAATCAAAGCTATAGAAGTACATAATATTATTCATCACTAGGGTTCTGTTCATTTCATTGGAGCTGCTGAAACTTGCAAAAAAATATAATGAATAAAAAAGTTTCTTATAGGCTTGGATATGTAACATGATATATACACTACATGGTACAACAATTAGAGTGCTACATATTCACACAAATTTTGACATTCCATAATAGGTCGAAGCATATTGATATCTAGTATCATTTGATACAATATATATTATATGAAAAATTAGTTATACTTGGAAAAAATACAAACAAACAAAAATATAATTGATATGTTTATTAAACCATTATCATAAATTAAGTTAAATATTCACATTATGAACATATATTAATTATCCATGATAGTTTCGAACCCGTAGATTTGAAATAGTTACTTTAAAAAAAGATGAAAATAGACAATGACTTACCATTCGCAAATGTACATCATCGCAATAGTACTACTATGTGATGTATACACATGACATCCTAAATAACAGTGGAAAAGAATATTTCAGAAATAGCACGGGGTAGATAATGTTTTTAAGTACTTTTAATTTCATTTGTCTAATATTTTTTTAAGAAAACATTATTTAAAGAGGGTTCAAAATATAAATATTTTAAAAAAAGTTCCCTAACATTTCATATATAAAATTATCTTAAAACTAAAAATATTTATGTTTTGGTACCCTAAAAATTAGAAAACCAAAAAATACTTTTATCCATATAAAAAAACATAAAAAAGTGTTTTTGAAAAAAAATATAAAAATAAACACACACACACACACATATGTATATATATAAATATGTATGTATAAAAATAATATCTACATATACTATATGTGTATGCTACACACACACACACATATATATATACATAAGTATGTAAATATATATATGTCTATTGTATATATGTATATACATATGTAACATTTATATTGTATATATACATATCATATATACACATACTATATATACACAATATAAATATGAATGTATATGTTGTAAATACTAATACACACTCTATATATGTATACTATATATGTACTATATATATATAGCTATCTATACTATATATACATGTATACTATGTGTGTGTGTGTGTGTGTATATACTATATATACTATATATATATATATATATATATATATATATATATATATATATATATTTATGCTTCAATACACATATTTTATACATATACTTATATACTTTATGTGTATAAATATGTAATGTATACGTGCATACATATGTACTGTATATGTGTGTATATATATGACTATTTGTATGTATACTCTATATATACATATATAGTATACATTTATACTATCTAAATGTATATTTGTGTATATATATATATATATATATATACTTTATATATGTATATATACATTATATACATATACAATAATATATATCACTACAAGAAAAGACGAAATCAAAAATGCCTAATTTCATTTCTAATTTCATCGTAATATTAAAATAACAATGTAATTAGAAATAGAAAAAATTCATTTTAAAGTACTCATTTCTAAATTTTAGAAAGGAGTACTTTAATGCCTTCAATAGAAACATGTCTCATTTGTGTAGTTTCTATATGATATATACAATATACAAATATATACATAAATCATATCACCTACAGTCAAATAAGTATATACACATATTATTCATTAAATGTCATTCACATAACATCTACTATTGAGTAACACGTCAGATAACAAATATAAAAGTCCATATATCACATTACACATTCATAACTTAATTAAAAAAACAATAACACACAAACCAAAATTTCACAACAAAAACTTATGTTGCAAAAAATTAGTAATACAGTTAACATCACAAACAACTATGAGTCCTTGTCATGATGAGTATTATCCTCTAGAGATTTAGATTGATACTCTTCATAATGATGAAAAATAGATGATGCATCTACAAACTTACAAATTATTATCTTCTTTTTCAAAATCTTCTGTTTTATTTCCTCTTTTATTTTCATTCTTTTAGCTTCTCTTATTGTTATTTCTCCATTTTTTTTGCATGTTTTCATTATTTTGTTGTATCTCTTCATTATTTTGTTGCATCTCCTCATTTTTCTTTTGCAATGTATCATGAATTTTATACATCATCTCGTACAAACTCTCATCAAACATGTTGTTATAATTGAAATGTGATGATAAAGAACTCCAGACAGAACCTAAATAAAATGTAGATGCATTGATACCAATACCATACACTCACTATTTTTTCAGCTCCACTCTAATAGTCTAAAGATAAATATGTGCAACATCAATCTCTGACATATATATCTATAGAAAGATTTATCAATTGTAAAGTAATTGAAACCATATTCTCCATAGCTTCTTACAATTGTAAAAATACAATATATCTCATCATTACTATATTCAAATAAAACATATACTAACGCATGAAACTATCATCACCCTACTAAAAAATACCATAAAAATAAAGTTAACCATTATATTTAATGAGTCCACATATAATAATTCATAAGTTATGGTAAAAAAAATACTTGCCATTTGCTAATTAATTCTAGTGAATGCCTAAAAATAATTTTTTTTACATTGTTTTCATTCATTAATTGAAAATAACATGTGATACTACAAGTACAAATTGAGGAACTCATATTAATATCATTTGACCGCTTATCCATAAATGATTCATCATTCTTCTTGTGTATTTGCTTGAATATCTCAAATAGTATTGGTGGATATCTCAACTCAGTCTTTTGAAAATAAATAATAGTTACTATTTAGGTACATGATATATTTCATTTGATTTCAAAAAATTTAAATGATAACAAATTATGAAAGACAATTATACCAAACCTACTAAATATTGGTAGGTCACATTTGAACCTCCAATATGTTTTGATGATCTTGGTCTTTCACTTGCTTTTTCTGATTGATGATTGTGTGAGGACATGTAGGATAAGACCTTGAACTCTTCACTATTCTAGTATTCCCACTACTTAGTCTAAATATTAAGGAGGATACTATTAGGCTTTGCATCTTTACCATATTTTTCACCGAGACTACAAAAAAGTTATTTTATTTGTATTTTTTCTGTAAAAATCAAATAAAATAACAATACATTGTAATGTATTTATTTTAAGAGTAAATCATATTAGACCAAATTAAAAAATAATAAATGCATGAAAATTGTACCTTAAAATCTCGTCTATAAAATTATTTCATTGCTAGTGGCACTTTTCTTGACTTTATACTTTCTATAATTAGTTTTTCCTTAAATATCTTTTTGCTTGCATGAGAAACAAAAAAAATAAATCTATAAGTAATTTAACATCACCATGCACATATACATATAAACAAAATGTACCAAATTTTCTACTACTAAGTTAATATTTAATTCATTTATATTTATTATCCAAAATATCATAATTTTAATATTATTTTAATTGTAAATGACAATGTCTGATAAGTAGAAAAAACATACTTTGTTATTAATTGAAATTACCAAATTTTAATCATTATAATTCACTTATAATTTCATTCACATTTTATATTAAATTAATTTCAAATGAAAATAAAGAAAAATGATAATGCAGACATATAGTAAATTTAAGAAAACTATATACTGTTTTTTGTTAATTGTGGATCAAATAAAAATTTTCTCATAACTTGACATGCAAATTATAGAATGTGAATATCCAGCTGGTATTGATGCCGCAATACCAATGGATGAGACTCTTAAGATAGATGAGATGTAGCTAGCAAAAACTTCTAGTTTAAAATGATATGAAGATGGAATATCAGTGGCAATCAATCCATGTGTGTCATGATGAGGTGATACCAATGTATCCTCTATATATGTAGAAGCATGCATAGAGATATTTGTAGTATTATCATCACTAAATATATGTTGATTTATTCCACTACGAACTTTTAGTTGACTTCCTCTACCCTTTCCCACATATTGAGATCCTCAACAACTTGAATGGTTATCTCTCATACCTAAATCAAGTTATATAAATTTTAAAAAATATAGAGACAATAAAAACATGTTATAAAAATAAATAATAATAAAATATAATGACAAACACATTAATATTCACAAAAGTAAAAAAAAATCATTTAACACCCAAATCATAATAGTTACAAATAAAGCAAGATGACATAACATGGAAGTTAATAAATATCTTGTCATCATTGGAAAATTCTAACAAATCATCTTTATCTACATATTAATCATCATATGATTCAACAATTAATTCATTTTCATTATCTTCTCAAACATAGCAATCATCAATGTTCAAATAGTTTCTAACTTCACTAAGTAATGTTTAAAGCCTATCATTTGCCTTGAGAATGATTGGATGAACTTTTTAATATAAGTACATGCTATAGAGTGACATTAACATCATTTTTAATGACTTGCATAGTTGATATAGGTTATATTTTACATATTGCCCAATAGTCATAAAGATTTTTTCTTGTGATTGGATAATTGGTATAATACACATGTTCGGCTTATCTATTGGGTTTCTCAGACCAGACATGATAATACACAAAATATGTACTCATCTTTTATGCATATCCATAATAGTAAATTATAAGGTATAAAAATAATCGGCCATGAATAGTATTATTGCCCTGTTTGTCCAAATGACTGAGATCCATCTATGCATAGCCGTAATCTAACATTTCCTCTTTCATCTAGAAAAGATGGATAATAATTATCAAAATATTTCCAAAAAAGAAAATCTGAGTAAGGCCACATCATGCCATATTCAATAATATACTCTTTGTGCCAGCTATTATCATTAACAGTGGCTTTATATACAAATAATCTTTGTAATTGAGGATTCAACGAAAAAGAATACATCTTCTTATGAGCAATATATGTTTTTTTTCGTTTTACATGTAGTATTTATTTTGTATTGAGGATAATTATATAAATTATATGAAATTGCTTCATTATCGATGCCCTATTATATCATGCAGTCATTAATGCAATAATATATTTTTTTTACAGACAAATACAAACCTCATATTAATTTTTTTGTGCGATAAAATCGATCTGTCATGATGTTATTTTTTGATAATAATTTAGATAATAATTAGCATATTTCATAAAAACACCTCTCTAAAAAATAATATTTTTCTTTTAAATTCAACAGTCCGGCCACAATAGATAAATTTGAGTGGCCATATGGATTACCTAGTCAGACTTATAGATTTAATGAATAATTTTGCTTTTAAATATGCTAATTTTGCTTTTAATTAGTATATTTCTTCTGATGATTTCAGTATTTCATAAAATTATTTTGCTGATATTATTGGTATATCGTTAGTGACATCCAGATTTAATGAATGACCAATATCATTCTTCAATATTGCTTCACATGCATTATTGGGATTGATATATCTAATTACAATATTTGAATCAACACTTTTATGTACATAATACTTTGTTATTAGTGACACGAATATTTTCTCATATTTATACCAAATATAATAGTCTCTAAAAAATCCATTTTTTGCAAGATGATATTGCACTATGTCCATATCTTGGACACTCCAATTTTAATATTTATAGTCAATACATGGGCATCTTATTTTTTATTTCATCCATAAATTCAAGCTATTTTTTAACGAAGTCAATAAACTCTTGAATCTCATTTACAAACTCATTAGTCAAAAACTCATCTTTTAATCTTACAATTTATCTATTGATGATCATGTTATATATTATTTTTCATTTCTGTTACACATAACATAAACATATTTTGAATCATAATAATATAGGTTGAGATTTATTTGTAATAAAGTTGTAGTAACATATTTAGGATATTAAATAAATCTAATAAAAAAAATTGTAGTCACATCATTATTATTAATTTTTGATTAAAATAAGATAAGACATGTTGCTTCAATCTTTTATATATTTATCAAAAGCCATAAATTATAATTTTATCATACACATAAAACAAAATATTTGATATTTATCTATATTGGATGAAATTACATTAATTAAGCAAAAAAAAAACTGCAATGTAATAATTTATGATTTTTAAATTAATAATCTATACTAACTAATTAGATATAAAGATAATTTATTTAATAGAAATCCTAAAAAAATTTGTAATGCCAATACATTAAAATTTGTCAATGAAAAAATGAAAAAATGAAAAAAAAATTAATTATTAACAGAGAAAATTAATAAATTAATAGAGATATTTACTACTCCATATAAAACATGTAGTATAAATAGTTATCTACTAAATGTGACATGTAATACACATTATTTTAAAAATATAAATTAATGGGATGTATTATTTGTTGCAATAAACCTTTAGTGATGTATACATCAAGCAACTCTATGAAATTTGAAATGAGGTTATAATTTTTTTAGTTGTTCATTTGTTGTTATGTTTCAACATTTGAATTCCATACCTTCAAAATTTTTTATGCTGATCATTGTTAAAGTTGGACTATTAGTATAAGTTGTTCATTTATAAATTATTACAATTCAATAAATCTTAGTAAGCAAACTAAGTCCACATTAATTAGCATAATCAAAACTATAGATAGATACTAAAATGCACAACAATTTCATACATCATTTAGGTAACCTAAAAATTTTACAAGTCCTAGTATGTCCAAAAAATGTAAAATAAATAATTTATCAATTAGATTGATATTAATTCAAGAAAACAAGAAGAGATAACCCCATGAAAATATTAAACATAAAAAAAACTACAAGTTAACAACAAAATGCACAAAAAATGAGATTCCTAAATATAATACATATGAGATAATTTGAAAAATTAAATTTGATACCTCAATTGTGGATGATTAGTGTGATGAACATTAATTGGAAGAAAGCAATTCCAAAAATAAATCAGACGAACTTAGAATCGAAATTAAAAACCCCCAAACTCTAACTTTTTTTAGAGTTTCAAAGTATTCTTCAATAAATTAATTATCATAATTTAATGATGGATTTTATTTATGTTTCTAAATTAGCAATGGAATATTATTCCATCATTGAATTTTTTAAAATCAAATATTGACAGATGAGTAAGATGTTTCACATTAAGCAATAATAATTATTTTATCACTAAATATGAAAATGGATAAGTATTCCATTTATAAAAAAACACATATATATATAATTTTTCATTTCTAAATGATATGCAAGCCTATCTGGCCATGATAGTGTATCATAATTTGCAATGTAATTAAAAACATAAAAAAAATCTATTGCTGATTAATGATGATTTTTTTTCTATTTCTAATTTTTTTCATAATATGTCATTTTCTTTTCTAATCCGTTTTAATTTTGTTCCTAATTTTAGAAATGGAATTTGGTGTTTCTAATTTCTATTTCTATGTGTGTCTTTTCTTGTAGTGTGTGTGTATATATATATATATATTGTATAATATATATATATGTATGTATGTATATATGTATGTTTGTATATATATATAGTATATACAATATATAAGTATATATTGCATATATGCTATCTATACTAATATACTCTATATAGACTATTTTTTAATGTATTGTTTTTTAATATATATATATATATATATATTAATGTGGTTAAGATTATATTTGGCTTTTTATTTTTTAGGGTAATAAAACATAAATATTGAAAATATTGTTTTTACTTTTTTAAAATATATTTTTATTTTGGATGATGTGTTATAAAGAAAGAGGAAGAAACAAAAAGAAGAAAAATATGGATTGTTATATATAATCATATAATCATGCTCTCCCTCAAGTCATGCTCTCCCTCAAGTCAACAATATAATGGATCATCAAGTCAACAACATATTTTGGGACAAAAATATGTTGTTGAAGGAAAAATATTTTAAGTCAAGTCATGCTCTTTCTCAAGTCATGCTCTCCCTCAAGTCAACAACATATTTTAAGTCAACAACATATTTTTCTATTTTTATTTTGGGACAAAAATATAGTGAAGGAAAAAGAATACAGTGCACTAACATATAATCATGCTCACCCTCAAGTCAACAACCTTAGGCTAGTGCATCACAATCTTATATATTAACTTCTTGAATATTAAAGATAGTAATGACTTTGTAAATAGATCTACTAGACTATTGTTTGATCATATTTCTTGGACATCAATTTCACCATTCTTCTAAAGCTCATGTGTATAGAAAATATTTGGTGAAATATAATTAGTTCTATCTCCTTTTATATAATCTCATTTGATATAACCTTCTTTGATTTGTGCTTTGCATGCAACATTGTCTTCAAATAATATTATTGGCATATTTTTGACATAAGAGAGGCCACATGATACTTGAATATAATGGATCATCGATCATAGCCAAATACACTCACAACTTGCTTTGTGAATTATAAGAATCTTTGAATGATTTGATAATGTAACCATTATTGTCTACTTGATATAACTCCATGAGCTAGCGGTTCCATTGTAGTTAAAGACATACCTAGTTTGTGATATGGCTTTTTATGTGGATCTGAAAGATATCCAATATATGCATATTTGAGTACTTTTTGCTTTGACTCATTTGAGTAGAATAATCACATATTTGCAGTTTCACTGTGATAGCATAACATATATTTGACAATATTCCAATGTCTCTTTGTTGGAGCCGAACTATACCTAACTAATAGAAAAAGTAATATCTAGTTGTGTACAATTAGCAAGATATATAAGCACACCAAAGTCACTAAGATATTATACTTTAGGACCGAGTAAATGTTCACCTTTTTAACAAGGTTGAAATGAGTGATTTTTCACATCAAGTGATCAGACAACAACAGGGTAGATTAATGGATGTGTTTTATCCATATTAAAATGTTTCAATATTTTCTAGATATATATTGATTGATGAACCAATACTCTATTTAGAAAATATTATATTTGTAACTCGAGATAAAATTTTATTTTTCCAATATCCTTCATTTCAATTTATCTCTTTAAAATATTTTGTTTTTTTTGTGAACTCCTCAGGAGTTCCAATAAAATTTAAATCATTAACATAAACAGTAATAATTGCAAATCCTAATTTTGATTTCTTGATAAAAACACATGGACATATATGGTTAGTCACATACCATTCTCTTAGCAAATATTCAATAAGTTGATTATACAAGATGTGTTCAGATTATTTTAATCTATACAAATATCATTGCAAACTTTATTGAATGTATGCTATGATACTTTGTACTAACTACTTTAAGCAGTTTAAATCCTTCAAGAATTTTTATATGTATATAATTGACTATGGATCCATATAAATATGTAGTGATAACATTCATTAGATGGTTATTTAGTACTTTAGATATTGTTAAGTTTATCAAAAATCAAAATGTGATTACGTCCATAATAGACAAATATGTTTTCTCGTAGTCAATGTTAGATATTGTGAGAAACCTTGAGATACTAATAATACCTTATAACTTAGGATATTATTATTCCTATTTTGATTTCATACAAATATTCATTTGTACCCCACATACTTTAAACTTGTAGGCATTTGGACAACAGGTCCAAATACGTCTCCTTTCATTTATGAATGTAATTCTACCTAAATAATTTCATTTTATTTTGATCAATCATTTCTTTATCTATATTTAGCAATATTTTATGGTTCAGGATCATCTTTTTTTATGTGTCTAATCATAAAAAATATTATAGCTATATTTAGCTATATTTTATCAGGTCCAAATACTTGTAGTAAAAATATTATACACAGCAAAATTATTCTAATCAAAGTTTTCATCTTTGTGTACATAATTTATTTAGATCTCGTAATTTTTAGGTATTTTTGTTTATTCCAAAGATATTTGTTCAATTTGTACCTATTTGATAGTTTGTGACCGTAATAGTATAATACTAATTTCTGGAATCCAGTGTTTTGCCATATTGGTCTCTACTTGCTTTCTGACCTCTGCTAGGAACCCTGCAAAGTCTAGATAAGCAATGGTATCTCCAGACGAGGCTCTAGCGTCAGTCCTTCTGGTGGCGAAGCGCTTGTCACCATTAACTGTACCTTTTCATGATGCTCTCGGCAAGGTCCTTGCGGAAGATATTGCTTCACACGACCCTCTTCCTCCTTACCCTGCCTCAATAAAGGTGTGATTATCTTTACCAATGTTATCATTCAACAATCTGTGTAGCGCACACATAATGATTTGTTCCATGGATCATAAGTGTTGGAAATGGAAGAGATATAGAAGCGCTTTTAACCGAAAGAAGAAAAAGAAAAATTAAACACGTAAACATTTTTAGTATATAACAATATTCAATTACCCAATAATATGTATATCGGGCTTTTATCTGTTTTTTATGTCTGCTGGCTTTGCTGATGCTTGGCTCTGGGAATTGAACTATGTATTCCAGTTTTTGAAACTTTGCCACTTGATTTCAACCATAGTTTTCTTTTGTAAATATTCTGAATTGGAATAAAGAGGAGAATCTGGTCAATGTAGCTTAGCAGAATAGAACTGGTATTCCATCTGATAGACTCTGCAGTGTAATTCCACCAAAAAACTTTATACCAAGGTATTTTTGCTTTTTCTGATGAAACTGGTGTTTAGAAAACACAGTTTTTAAATGTTACACACACGAAAGTGAAAGATGGTACCGTGATAATGCTTGTCTAGTTGTTGACATATGACTCTCCTGTGGGTTTCCCATCTGTTTGTTCATTATTGGTTTACTTTTCTAGACAATGTCTCAAAGAAGCGCACATTGGCATTGTAGGATGGTTATGCTGTGGTTTCATCTGATGGGCCAGGTGAATATCCCATAGTCACCGAGTCAAGAGCAGGAAACGATGGACTTGGAGTGACCATAATGCCTGGGACAATTGCCTATGTCACAACTGGAGGTTAGATTCTCATTTGGTTTTGGTTTGCATGTTTGGAAAGTTTATATTTATTACACTTCAATAACATTTTATGTTGTTAGTTGATTTAATAATTCAGTGGGGCGTTACATGGTCTTTGGGCGACAACCATTATAAAATTTTCAAAGGGCTACAACGATAGTAGTTACAAGAATGTTCCAACAGATTTTGTGAATATGTAAATCAGCATCATTACACACTCAATCAATTTTATATTATAATTACTGAGAAACAAGTCAAAAGAAAATCACGAATTGAAATCACTCATAAAATGTGTATAACCTAAGCTCTTATATATAAGAGGCTAGTTGAATTTAGGGTATCCCATAGATTTGGTGCTCCTATTCACAATATAGAAATAAAAATAAAATAAAATAACAAACTGTAAATTACAAAATCACTATTCAAGTTGGCTCTTAGATGTTTAAAATACTAAGTTTAAAGTAAAAAAATATAAGTTAGAGTTTTTTCAAAGCTTTGGTGAAGATGTTCATTATTACTTTTTTGTTAAAATATATTTGTTCCCAAGAAAAAAATAATTCATATTTGTGTTTTGCTTGTTCGTGAAAAATTAGATTGATGACTATATAACTCATTGCATGATTGTTACAGTAAAGATTAATGTGAAAATAAAATAAATATTAGATCCTTTCAAGTAGGGGATGATTCTAAAGTTTCTCATAGGTAATGGTTGTTATTGATTTAAATTTTATCTCTAGATTGAATCTTAAAATTATCATATATTTTTTATTTTTTAGGAGATATGATTATTTAAAAGAAAAGCATAAAAAAATTTTATAGAATTTTTTTAATTGAAAATTAGTCCATAACTAAAATCTGAATATCTAGCTAAGTGTATATAATTGCTAAAAGAGAATTTAAGTTTTGGAGACTTATTCATATACCAAAATACATGAATAACTATGTTTGGGTGAATCAACTAAGATAAATTTTAAAAACAACTAATGATATTGATTGCATAGGTTAAATTTGATTTGATAATAGTTAAATAATTAGTATTTCATATGATTCTTTTGTAATTAGTAGAGTCAATAGGCTAAGTCATATTATATAAAAAATTAGACCCAGATCAATAGGAATGTTTATTGGAGTATAACCCAAAGGGCTAACCATTGTAAGAGTTTTGGAATTAAAATTAAAAGTATTATTTGAGTTGAGTTATTCTTAATTTATCATATATGATAATTAAAATATCATCAATATATATAATAGATATATCCATCATGCTATCAAAATTCTTCTAAAAAATAAAGAAAAAATAATAATACTCATGTAACATGAGTATAATGGATTTTTATGAAAGTATTTGAGTTTTCTTCGTCTTTTAAGCATAAAAATATTTTTATGATATTTGGTTATAATATAGATTTTAAAATTGAAATAATATTTATAGCTACATAAAAAATAAAATTAGATTTTATGTTAAATATCAAAAGGATTAATAGATTACGTGTTATTTTAGAAAACATGAGATATATGAATTTGTATGGTTTTTAATAATTTAATATCCTTAAATTTTTATTGTCATCATCTATTAGGATGAAATCGTAATTGATATTTAAGTATCAAAATAATTCACTATTATTTAATGAACAACCTCATTATTTGCCCATATTCAATTGTATTGGAAAAGTATCATTTTTGATAATAGTTTTTATGTTTATACTTAGAGGTTCATTAAAATTATTATATTTAGTATTTTAATATTTAAGCATATTATCTAATTATTTATAAATTTTATTATATGATTTTTTTATTTAGTTTATGTATATGAATATGTATTTTAATATATTTTATATCATTTCATTTTATCTTAGGATTTATACAGGCTGCTAAGTAATAAAGAAATAAAATAGAGGATTAATATATAAAATATTTAATTTTCATATCAATGTTTATAAAACTAAAATCATAGTTCCTATAAACTTATTAAATATACTACTAAATTAATACATAGATGAATATTTGTTTATCGTATTAATAATAAATTCATTATTTTTATTATTTATCTAGTTAGATATTACATGCTATAGCAAACACATAAATTTAATATTAAGTAGATGTAATTTTAATAGTGTTTGATTTCTCTTTAGATTTTTTTCCTTTCTAGGCATGTCGTTGAACAGTGTTAAACTTTTATTATCTATTATCTTAAGATATTTTAATAAAATTTTAATGTTTTTTATTGTGAAAAAAATTATTATAATTTTTATTTATATTGTTAGGTTAATTATGTGACACACACATATATATAATATAAAAAAGTGTCAACTAAGGATCTATCTTAAATTGTTCTAATAAATTTGTTAATCATGATATTGTTATTTGCTGTGTTGCACGGATACGGCTAGGGAGTGCCGTGTCCACGTGTAGGACACGTGGACACGGCGACACGGGTCGGACACGCGTTGGATACGTGTCTGACCCACCACGTGGCGTATCGGACACAAATCCGTATGCGATATGCCACGTGGCGTATCGGATATGCGTCGGAGACGTATCCGACGAGTTTTTCGGAAACAATCGTTTCCGAAAAACTTCAGACGCGTCGTTTACCTACCGACGTGTCGTTAGAGGGTTTCGGGAGGGGGAGGGGGGGGAGAGGGTTTCGGGAGGGGGTTTCGGGAGTGATTTTCGGGAGGGGGGTGGAGGGGGGTTTCGGGAGGGATTTTCGGGAGGGGGGAAAAAGGTTCTGGACGGGGGATGGGGGAGGGGGGGGAGAGGGTTTCGGGAGGGGGTTTCGGGAGTGATTTTCGGGAGGGGGGTGGAGGGGGGTTTCGGGAGGGATTTTCGGGAGGGGGGAAAAAGGTTCTGGACGGGGGATGGGGGAGGGGGGAGGGGAGAGAGGGTGTTAGAGGTTTAAATTTTTTTTAAATTAATTTAAAAAACAGAATTTTAAATTATTTTAAAATACTGTATCTTATATTATTTTAAAATACTATATTTTAAATTATTTTAAAATACTGTATTTTAAATTATTTTAAAATACTATATTTAAAATATATCTTAGAGAGAGTTAGAAGCTGTAACGGGAGGGGGCAGGGCCGCAGGGGTTAGAGGGCTTAAATATATATTTTTTATATTTTAATTATTATTGTTTGTTTAATATATATACAAAATATAATAAACAAATAATTTATTTTAATTTTATTTAAGCCCTCTAAATTTTTATTTATCAAAATATCTTAGCATTTTTATTTATTTATCTAAATTTATGTTAATGGATAATATTTATATTTAATTTTTTTTTCATGCCGTGTCCTAGCCGTATCCGTATCTTAGTTTTTTGAAATTTGTCATGTCCCCGTATCCTGCCGTGTCGTATCCCCGTGTTCGTATCCGTGTCCGTGCAACATAGGTTATTTGAAACATTAACAAATATAATACAATAAATTTTATTTTGAATATCATATTTTCCAAAGATACTATTGACTATTATTAAAATCATATACTACTAACAAATTTAGATACTAACATATGATGAAATAATCATGGGGATAAATGATTTCAAGAAATGTTTACTTAGAATTGACATAATAAGCAATAACATATACTATTGACTATATATATAATTCTATAAAAATTCTTTAAAAATTTTATTAGAAGACCATGTTAGTAATCAATTTTGATATTTTTTTTTCAAAATTTTATTTTTGTAAATGAATGGGATCAATGAATTTGAAGTTAACCTATCTTCAAATATTTTATTATTAAGTTAGGTTTACTTAGGATTTAATATATCATATTTTTTGATGGATTGATTGATATGTTTTTTAAATTGATTAATGCTACATGTATTTTTACACACATATATTTTTATAATACATATATTATATTAAATCTTTTTTGATATCCATAACATATGTATTTTTAATTATGTCAAAGTATGTCCATATTATTAAAATTTATTTTTTTAAGGCTTTTTAGGCATATAGGCGAAGACTAAGAATTTAATTTGTTTTTTATTTTTTTGTTAGATCATTATTATTATCTATGTTTATATTTAATTTATTTTCATAATTTTTATGGTGTATTATTTTTTTAATGTATGAGGTTAGATTTGAAGTAGGAGAAGGGAAATAATATTTTTTAATATTTTATTTGTTATTATTAGTTTTTATATTTATCTAAAAATAATTAAATAAAATAAAATATTATAATGTGTATCTTAATTTTATGCGTGCAATATATTTTATTATCTTTATATTGTATTCTCATGCCTAGAAGTCATAACTCATTAGTAAAATAATAATAGCACTCTTTAAAATTTAAATTATAAATTAAAATAAAAAATTGGCCACAGACAAGGCACTATGTCAATATTAGAGCTAGGAGAAGAGATGATAGGAGAAGAGATTATAGATAAACTATGAAAAATAAAAGATATAAATATTTGATTTATAGAATTACTTTTTAATAAAAAATATGTTTATATTTTTTTAATTTTTTAAAGTTAGATTTTTGATAGTTGTTAAATTTCTATCTTAATGCAATTGATTGTAATTCGATGGCTAAAAAATTGAATTTTTTTATTAATGCCGATAGGACAGTGACATGCATTATATTGTCATTATTTTGTTGCTGACTATGATTACAAAGTTGTTTTTGTCAAATAGCTACTATTTCAAACTTCATCCTTGCCATGTATTTATTTTGGTGTGTTAGGTGCGTGGGTTGTGTTAAGAAGTGAAGATTGATTACACATGGTCAAAGAGTCTTCAAAGCAAAGAAGTCTTTGGCGTGCAAGGAAGTCTTTGGCGTGCAAAGAAGTCTTTTGCGTAGAAGTCAAGTGATTTGGCTATAAATACTCGTGTAGGCAATCTCATTTTAGTGTGTGTGTTGTACTTCATTTTTTTTTTCTTCCTCGTTGAGTATTTTTTCTCTTGGCTTGGTATCGCCCCCAGACGTAGGATTTACATCTGAACTGGGTTAACAAATTCGTGCGTCTTTTATCACTTTCATGATTGTTGTATTTTTGTCCATCTTGATCCGATCTATTTCTTAACAACTAGTATCGGAGGGAGGTTCAAGGAGTCAAGATGGAGGTAAAAATTCCAGTCAAACGGTTCAATGGTTCCGACTTTGGATTCTGGCGAATGCAGATGGAGGCTTACCTGTATGGGAAAGACCTGTACGGACCACTTGCAGAAAAGCCTGAGAAGACAAGTGATGAAGATTGGAAAGTGCTCGATCGGAAGGCGATGAGCGCAATAATCTTATCGCTCTCTCGGAATGTCGCCTATCACGTGGAAGGAGCAAAGAGCACGAAGGAAATTCTTCAGACTCTTGCCGACATGTATGAAAAACCCTCAGCAATGAACAAGGTCATGCTGATGAAAAAACTATTTCGGTTGCAAATGGAAGAGAGGAAGTCGGTGGCCGATTACCTAAATGACTTCAACCAACTCACGACACAGCTGGCGTCTGTGGACATCGTGTTTGATGATGAGGTAAAAGCATTAATTTTGCTCTCATCTTTACCTGACAGTTGAGATGTGGTTGTTACATTGGTGAGTACTTCGTCTGGGAAGGAAAAGATGAAATTCGATAACATCAGAGACATGATGTTAAATGAAGAAACCCATAGAAAGCAGGCGGGTGGGTCGTCTGGCTCTGCACTTCATACAGAGTCAAAAGGAAGATCCGACACACGGGGAAGATACCGTGGAAGATCGAAATCCAAGGGCAAGAACAAAGGCAAGAAGGAGATGGTATGTTGGAACTGCGAGAAGCCCGGACATATGAAGAGTGAATGTCGGGCGCCAAAGAATGAAAAGGAGGGCCGAACAGCAAACGCCGCGACGGAGATCACGGATGCACTCTTGTTGAGTGTGTGCAGTTCATCTGATGATTGGGTCGTGGATTCATGAGCCTCGTTTCATTCATGTAGCAGCAAGGACATCATGAAATCATACACTTCAGGTTATTTTGGTTTAGTTTATCTTGCGGATAACAAACCCCTGAAAATTGTAGGAAAGGGAGATGTGCAGATAAAATCCACGAATGGGTCATACTTGACTCTACATGATGTGAGACACATACCAGGATTGAAGAGGAACTTGATCTCAGTCGGACAACTGGATAGTGACGGATTCCACATGACGTTTGGAGATGGGAAGTGGAAGATCTGTCGGGGAGTAATAACTTTGGCTCGAGGGCTAAAGTCGGGAACACTCTACATGGCAGGTGGATCAAGCATAGATATCTCTCTTGCAGGTACAGTATCACAGGCTGACTTGTGGCATAATCGATTGGGCCACATGAGCGAGAAAGGAATGAGCGTGCTGAAGTTGAAAGGGCGGTTGCCCAAATTGAAATCGGTGGATGTGGATATTTGTGAACATTGTGTGTTCGGGAAACAGAAGCGGGTGAGCTTCTCGACCACAGGAAGAACTCCAAGGAAGGAAAAATTGGATCTTGTCCACACCGATTTGTGGGGGCCAGCACCGGTGTTATCTCTTGGTGGATTGGCGTTCTACATGACATTCGTCGACGACTCCACTCAGAAAGGTATGGGTGTATTTCTTAAAAAGAAAATTTGATGCCTTTGACACTTTCAGGAAATGGAAGACACTAGTGGAGAATGAGACAGGTTTGCGAGTAAAATGTCTCAGATCGGATAATGGTGGCGGGTACAACGGTGAAAATTTCAAGAATTATTGCGCCGACCATGGAATTCGGATGGAAAAGACAATCCCGGGGACACCTCAGCAAAATGGTATTGCTGAGAGGATGAATAGGACACTGAATGAGCGTGCCAGATGCATGCGACTGAAGAGCGGGCTGCCAACCATATTTTGGGCAGATGCAATCAATACAGCTGTCTTCTTAATCAATCGAGGGCCTTCTGTTCCACTGAACAATAAGATACCAGAAGAGGTCTGGAGCGGTAAGGAAGTGGATCTTTCTTTCTTACGCAATTTTGGTTGTTCAGCCTATATTTTGAATGATGATCAGACTAAGCTAGATGCTAAGTCAATTAAATGTACATTCATTGGGTATGGGACTGACGAATTTGGGTATAGATTTTGGGATGATCAAAATCGAAAAATAATTCGCAGTAGAAATGTTATATTCAATGAGGATGTGATGTACAAGGACAGTAAGGCAAACCCGAAGGATGACAAGAAGGAAGGAAAATATGTTGATCTGGATATCTCAAATACTGGGATTTTGAGACCGATAGGATCAACGGAGACAGATTCAGTGGGAGTTCAACCGGACGAGACCGAACAAACGGAAATAGAGTCAAAACTAACATCGGAGAAACCGATTGATGATTGTAGCACACCCTTGGCATTGGGTCGAGAGCCTAGACAGAGAAGGGCCCTAGATAGGTACTCTCCTTCTTCTCATTATCTGCTTTTGTCTGATTGTGGGGAACCTGGGTGTTATGTAGAGGCGATCAACAATGATCACAAGAGCAAGTGGGAGCTTGCAATGGATGACGAAATAAACTCTTTAAAGAAGAATGATACATGGGAATTGTGTCGGCTCCCAGAAGGAAAGAAGGCCTTGCAGAACAGATGGGTCTACCGGATCAAAGAGGAATCAAACGGAAAGAAGCAGTACAAAGCGAGACTGGTAGTGAAGGGATTTCAGTAGCAATACGGTATCGATTTTACGGATGTCTTTACACCTGTTGTTAAGTTGACTACTATTCGTCTAGTTTTGAGCATGGTAGCAACATAGAACCTGGAGTTACAACAGATGGATGTAAAGACGGCCTTTCTTCACGGAGATCTCGAGGAGGAGATTTACATGGTGCAGCCAGAGGGATATAGTGAGAATGATCAGCAGGTCTGTCGCCTGAAGAAAAGCCTTTATGGATTAAAACAGGCTCCGCGGCAGTGGTACAGAAAGTTTGACAACTTCATGCTGGAGATTAATTTCTCTAGATGCAATGCTGATCATTGTTGCTATGTGAAGAGGTTTGATGACTCGATTATTATTCTACTCTTGTATGTTGATGACATGTTGATCGCATGATCAAATGTAAAAGAAATTGAGAGGCTCAAGGATCAATTGTCAAAGAGATTTGACATGAAGAATCTTGGCGAGGCAAAATAGATTTTGGGTATGAAAATCACAAGGGACAAAAGTGCTGGTAAGTTATGGCTATCTCAATTAGATTATATTGAGAAGGTATTGTGCAGATTCAATATGAAAAATGCAAAACCAGTTGGAATATCATTGGGAAACCATTCAAACTATCCGACAGTGATTCACCACAGACTGACTCCGAACGAAAAAAAATGAGAGTCACGCCATATGCCTCAGCCATTGGGAGTCTGATGTATGCTATGATCTGTACACGTCAGGATATAGCACATGCAGTGGGAGTAGTTAGTCGTTTTATGAGCAATCCAGGAGTGATGCACTGGGAATCTGTTAAGTGGATTCTTAGGTACCTGAGGGGTACTAAGGATCGAGCATTGGTGTTTGGTAAGAGCAAGCTTACCTTGTTTGGGTTTGTTGATGCTGACTTTGCAGGGAGTGACTATGACAGAAGGAGGAGCACTACAGGGTATGTATTCACATACGGCGGTACAGTCGTATCCTGGGTCTCAAAGCTGCAGAAGATCGTTACATTGTCCACGACAGAAGCTGAGTACATGGCAGTTATTGAGGCGGCCAAGGAGCTTGTTTGGCTGCAACATTTCTTGGGTGAATTAGGGAAACCTCAGGTAGATGTGGTTCTTCATAGTGATAGCCAGAGTGCGATCCATTTGGCAAAAAATCCTGCATTCCATTCGCGGACAAAACACATCGAGATCAAGTACCACTTCATCCGACAACTTCTGGAGAAGAAGGCGCTGCAGCAGGAAAAGATCAAAGGAGAAAAAAACTTTGCTGACATGCTAACCAAGGCGGTTACGTTGGAGAAGTTGAAGCTGTGCTCGGCTTCAACTAGCCTTGATGATTAGCGCGGGCAAACCTGGTGGTACCAAAAGAAAGTGGAGGAAAGCTGATCAATCTTCAAGTGAGAGATTGTTAAGAAGTGAAGATTGATTACACATGATCAAGGAGTCTTCAAAGCAAAGAAGTCTTTGGCGTGCAAGGAAGTCTTTGGCGTAGAAGTCAAGTGATTTGGCTATAAATACTTTTGTAGGCAATCTCATTTTAGTGTGTGTGTTGTACTCTATTTTTTTTTTCTTCCTCTTTGAGTGTTTTTTCTCTTGGCTTGGTATCGCCCCCAGACGTTGGATTTATATCCGAACTGGGTTAACAAATTCGTGCGTCTTTTATCACTTTCATGATTGTTGTATTTTTGTCCATCTTGATCTGATCTATTTCCTAACAGGTTGTGCTTGGCATGACACGAGGCCCATTCGGCCCTAGTCTGGCATGGCACGAGGCTTATTCGACCCTAGCTTAACATTGCACAATTCGTGTCATGGGCCATCATGATTTTGGATCGTGCTAGGTTGGGCCTATCATGATTAAATTGGGCCGTGCCTCATGTAATGCTTATGTCGCCTGATCTACTTGATACCTCTAATAGGCTCTTACTGTTTGTTTCATGTCATATAATACTTTTTGTAATATGTAAATTATATTTGATTTTATTGCTCAAAATTTTGATGACTATTTCATGTACACCTCTTTCTTATGGTCATTATAAAGAAATATATTATTTATGTTTTATTAATATATTTTCCAATTATGAGATATTATAAGAAAAATAAAAATATGTTTTGGTCATTTGAGAATAAATATCTTGATAGTAAACACTAAATATTTGAATGTAACTACTCACTATAAGTCTCACATTAAGTTGATCTATTTTTTTATCCAGACACACCTTTATGATGATATCACATGTGGTGTCAACAACAAACTTTCTTAAATATTGTGGTATTAGTTCTCAAGTTCTATTATAGTATATGATAATGCCTTAAAAGGATACTTGAATGTATTGATGCCATTAAAAAAGTAAAAAAAAAAACAAAAAACAAACAAATGAGAATATGACAAAATATATGAAATTGAGTGTTTAATATAACTTATTTGTCTCTTTTGAAAGTGATAAAAAGTCAAGATTAGAGGAATTAACTATAGGATTTTTTGTCTCCTCGGTAGGCTTGTCTCTAGTCTGATAAGTGGTGGTTAGTTGAGTCTTCTAATTGTTAACTCAATATGAGATTGTACAAGTCCAAACTTATATGAGTGTGGATGAGATCCCTCTACTCAGTAACCTTCATTATCTCCGAACTTAATTAGATTTGAATTTGTTGGTAGGTATGATGACTTAATGGGAGTAACATCATACTAAATTCCAACATAACTTGATATAGCCAATGAGTACCTCTCTTTACTAATTGGCTGTCTCAGTAGGACTATACGTACGAGATAAAGGGTAATAAATAAAGGTATTATAGTTGGATTCATACTTTTTATAAACTCATTAAAGAATAAGTGATAGTCAAAAAAAATTACATATGCACTTATCAAAATTCTATTAATCTCTGATAAAAAATATTTGTACTTTTTTTAGCTATTAGAGTATCAAAGAAAAATATATTAAAAAATTTTAAATATTAGTATGTCTCTTCTTGGAGAATGATTGAGGGCAAAACAAATATATTTAAAAATTCTAGGAGACAACCTAAATAATCTTTCTTAAAGATGTAAAATATGGAATGATATGTGATGAGAAAGAACATAAGAGGGCGTTTGATTGATGTATTAGATTATAATTAAAATTGTAGTTTTTTAAAAATATTTGGAAATATTTATTTCAAGTAAGAGTATCTAAATTATTTTAACTATATGTTCTTTCTTGCTTTTATCCATTCAATTTTGTTCCAGTGTGTCATCATAGGAAGTGTGATATATAATTTAATTTTCAATAAAATACGTATTAAATTGGTTTGAAATATATTATAATATATTGTTTCTTTAAAATTTTATAATATTTTTATCAAATTAAATTTTTATCATTTTATGAAAAATATGAAAAGTAACAAAAAATCATGACTCATCATGAAAGACACATATCTAAGTATATATCAAGTAGTTACCAACAAAAATAATTAGATATCTAAATTTTTCTTTGGTTGTATTTCTATTAGGTCCCTATATGTTTTATTGTATCATATTAAATGGTTGCTATTCAAATAAGACTGATATGTAGGATAATAATCCATATTAAGTATTTCTAACTATAACATGTCTTATACTCAATAATTAAAATATCCTCAAGATTAGAATAAAATATTTTTAACTTGGCAAGTAGTGAGTGCCTAAACTGAGATTGTATAAGGAACGAGTCTAAAACAATCATATATATAGAGGGACATTTTATTATTGAAGAGAAAATATACATTTCAACATTGTCATTATCAAATGGAGTTTTTCCTAGAGCCTATTGATTCTGCAAATAAATATTAGTAGAAGTAAAAATAAAGTTAGATTTTAATTATTTGGAAAGACAACTCACAAAAAGTAAAATATTAGAATAATAAAGAATAAACAATGCACATGGATATAACAAGGAATAAATGTTAAAAGTATCTTATTTAGTGATTTCAAAATATTTTTCATTACTAATAATAATATTTTTAGAATAAGAAAAGAACATAGATAATATAGTATGATTATCAGTGATATGAATGCTTGTTTACATGTTGATAATTCAAGAGTTTAAAGTGAGAATACTAGTAAAATAACTAATGATACTTGAAATAAAAAAATGATATGTTATTGCTTTAGAGAGGAGATTTGTATACTCATCTCTAGTAGTGTCATGACGGATAGATTTGATGAGAATCTATGAATGACTCTGATAGTCAACATGTCTTTCTTATTGTAGTGTAATATTATTAGTATCCTTTTTAGAAATAAAATCTAACTCTCACAAATGTGTTCTATCCTTTTACAATGAGTACATTGGACTAAAATTATTCTCAATTTATTTCTACTATTATAATTCATACATATCCCAAAAATAAATATGTTTTTATAAGACAACACACTTAATATATGTATTTTTTAACACAAAACTTTTAGAAACCTAGACAGGGTTTCATGTACAAAAAAAAAATCAGTTTGCAACCTTCTATTACTATCATTGTTATTCTTTTCTGTTGATGCTGTCATCATAATTTGTTGGCCATTGTGACTGTCAGACTCCGTTGGTTGTCGCCGTAGTTAGCAACTAGGATCTACTAGAAAAACATGGTGCACACCTCATTCCTCCATTGTGTGTTTATTATTGCAAATGATGTGCTCTTACTTCTCTTATTGTGTGTGCACCTCTGTCTCTACTGCATGTGCTAATTGTTATGTTCAGGCCCATTCTATATGTGCATTTGCACTGCCTACTTCACTTATTTTTTTTATAGATTTTTGTGTCTATTCTAGTGTCTGAAAATTGTTACCCACATGTACAATCAAGCGTTTGATGTCTTGTAGAATTTAACACAAATAAAATTGATTTTAAAAATCACATGCTGGGTGCTTCAATTAAAACATAAATAAAAGTAAAGAAAAAGTAAAAAAAAATTTTTAAATATAAACAATTTGAAATCTTAATGTCTAACTTGTATATAATATTTCTATAAAATATTGTCAATGAAATAAGAATCAATACTGAGATTATTTTAATCATAAGTGAGAAATTATTTGATAATTCATATAAAATATCTAAGTGAACTTGCTCTTAATAAATCATATTTTTAGATGATTTATCATTCAATTTATATATATCTCCATAGTGAACACTCACTGGTAACTAATAAAAAATATTTTAAAAGGTCGTGATATTAGTTCCCAATTCTCATTAGAATGGAAGACATCTGTTTTTTCCATTATGGTTTGATATCTTCTTAGATGAAATAATATCTCAAAATATATTTCTCTTTCAAATGTTGGGGTACTAATTCCTAAGTTTGATTAGAATAGAAAATATTTATTTTTTTCAACTTGGTTTTTTGTAATCCTAATGAGATAATATCTTAGAAGGAAACTTGAATATCTTGATACCATCAAAATAAGTAATTAAAGATATAAAAGGGATAATATATAAGTATGATAATACATATAAAATAGGATATTGAGCATAATTTTTATGTTTCTGCTCGATTATTAGATCAAATAAGAAGAGTTGGTTGCATGACCATCTAACTTATTGGGAGATTTTTCTTCACTTTGAATTGGCTGCACATGCTCCTTTTTTCTTTAATGGATTTTAAAGTCAGGCAATCGAGTTTCTCACTTCCTCTCATCTTGAGTTATGACCAGGATAATTAGGAAACTATTACGTAGATTGGACTTGAGGGAGCTTTATTTTTCAGCAAAGTGTCACTCTTTTTAAAGTCATTCTGTTTTGTTTCTGTTGGTATATATGATGATTTACTTCATAAGAGAGTCATCATAATATTAACCAACAAGTTTATTTATAGGCTATGAGTGATTATCTTTTTTAACTGGGCCAAAGAGGTTTGTAGAAGAGTAGGAAAAAGTAATAAATTCAAATGTATTCTTTGGATCTTTATTATTTTTAGGTTTGTTAAAAAATAAATATTATAAAAAAATACAGTATCAACACTTATTAATATTCTATCATTCTCAATGGAATAATACTTACACTCATTTTGGGTACTGTTATAACTAAAAAAGACATACTTTGTTATACTAGGTGTCATCTTATTATGTGCTGGGGAGAAATCATGAACAAAGTAATTATTCTCAAAAATTTTGTGAGGTAAATTTAACTTTTTCTCTTTAGGGTACAAAATCTAAAAGACATATGATGAGAAAGGACAAAAGTTGAAATCTGATTAATAAGATAATTTATAGTTAAAATTTCATCTCCTCATAAGTATTTCATAATATTCCTACCAAAGTGTAGTATTTGAGCTATTTTAACTAAATGCTTGTTTTTATTTTTGTAATTCTATTATATGTTAGTGTGCTAATATAAAAAGTTAAATGTATGATCATATAATTAATATAATTAGTATTGTAACTACGAGATATATTTTAATATATTGTCACTTTTAATGATTTTATATGTATGATCATATGATCATTATAAAATATATATACTTATCAATAAAATTAATAATGTACAGTTACTGTGTAGGCAGTTTTAAATTGATAGCTTTACTATGGAGTAACATATTGTTCTATCAAAGCAGACGATAGGGCCTCAGAACATAATACAGTTTCATAATTCGAAAGATCTTGGGATTTAGAAAAAAGTTACGAAGTAATTTTTGCGAAAAAAGAAAATTCTCAAGTCTGTGATAAGGATTTATTTTGCATGGGAGATTGATTAATTGACACTTGTATGAGGAATTTAAGGAATACACATAGTGGGAGCAACTTTGGTATTGATTCAAGCATAGCTTCAACACAAAAAGCCCAATCTTTCAATAATTTATTTCATGCACTAATAAAATATTGAAACAGAAAATATTTTGATTATACAAAAAAGTTAATTAAAACAAATTATATACAACATGTAATTATAACAAAGCTTTGAGTATGGACATAAATATTATATTCGAAGATGATGACTTCTCAATTTAGATAATAAGAAACAAATTACAGAGTAGCTTATTAAATAGGAGTGATATATCACGATACTTGGATACCAATTACTACAACTGATCACATGTTAATAATAATAATTTTAATATTTTACTTTAGTAAAAATTATATGAATTTATATATCTCATATTACCTAAGATGATGTATAATTTAACTCCTCCATTGCCTGATATAGTATCAGAGTCTATTTTTCTATGATAGTCAATATTTTTTCAAAAGGAAATTAAAATTATAACCAGATATCATAGAAGCACTTGTATATAGAAAGACTAGAAAATTCAAGATTTGATATTTAGGATACAATGTAAAAATTGCTAGCATATGATGATTTATAGGATATGAAAGATATTAAGGCCACTACTAAGGCACTAACAATACTTTCAGATATTTACATAATGATGTGAGTTTGCATTCGCACTACCATACCAATTAGAGGTGTCAAACGGGCTGGCCCGGCACGGCCCAACCCATTTTTTTTTGGGCACGTTCGTGCTATCGTGCCGGGCCGGGCACGGTTTAAAAATTGCCGAGCTTGGCACGGCCCGTAGGCACGGCGGGCCGTGCTGTTCCTTGCCTGGCCTGCTCGGGCACGCTTGTCCTAGCGGTTCGGGATACGGGAAGACCGCGGGTCGGGTCGAATCAGTCCCGACCCGCGGTCTTTTTATGCAGGAGGGGCTTCCTGGGGTCGGGCTCACGGGATACCCGGCACGGGACTGACCCGTGCCGGGGTGCCATGCCGCGTGCCGAACCGTGCCGGGTCAGGCACGGCACGGCTCAAGCCGGGCACGGCATGGCACGCGCCTAACCCGGGCACGGAATTTTTCCGTGCCGGGCCGGCCCAGGCACGGCTGAACCGTGCCGTGCCTCGTGCCGGGCCGGGCCGGCCCGGCCCGGTTGACACATGTAATACCAATACTACAGACCTGGATTGATGATTCATGATTTTTGATTATTTTTTTCATGCAATACCATATTCTAATTGATTATCACCTTAATTTAATTATTTTTTGCATATCTTCATTTAACACCTTAATCTCAATGTTCATATATGATTTGTTATCATTAAAAAATAAAATTATAATTCTAATTAAGTATGACATTGATCTAATTTCATAAGCTAAAAGAGGTCTCTTTTGAGAATGACTCATGAAAAGAAAATTCATTCTCAAAGAAGGTAATACCAATATAAATAATAATTCTTTTAACTTGTTAAAATAACATAATTTTCTTTTTTAGGAACTTGTATTGCTGAGAAAAGCATGCATAATGTCAAATGTTGTCATCTCATTCCTAGTAGCAGATATCATATGAATAATACATTTATGCCAAAAAAAATATGAAAGAGAATAAAGTTCATAAGTCACACAAAAAAATATTCAGCTAGTCAAATAAATAATTATCATAACTAAACAACCACAAAAATGTTAAGGAATACTTTTCAATAAGAGAAATGTCATGTTATTTTTTAATTAAATGTTTATTCTTCTTGCCCACCTTGTTTTGGAGGATATTCCAACATCTAAAAGAGAAATGTAATGAAAAGAATTGAGCCAAAATACACTAGAGATTATAATCACTTTTTAATATCTCAATATCACAATCATATCAAATTTTAATCATGTTATGAAAATAAAGAAAATATTATAAATCTAAATTGTTTCTTTAAATGAAGATATGCAAAACAATGATTATAATTAAATAAATATAAAAGAATAATAAAAAATTTGATTTATTTCTAATTTACACGTCTCACAATGAATAGTAGAAACTTTCTTTTTATTTAGCTCTAAAAATTTGCACTCAATCAATGAAAGATTATATAAATAATAATGAATAAGTAAATAATTAATTCTAGCCAAACATGTAATTTTCCAAGGATATAAATATAAATATATAATTTATCAAAGTTATTATGAAAATTATTCACAAAGTTTATTGATTTGACATAGATATATTAAAACAATAAAAAAATTACATATAATTTAATTGTTTAGAATTACAACAAACATGAAATTTCAAGAAACCATGTATCTGTACATAGTGCATAAGAATCCCACATAATTTGAGGTCTAAGAGAGATATATATCTCAACAAGTCTTATCCCTCATAAATTGAGATCACTCTAATTGTCTTGAACCAAAGACTTATTATTATTGAACAAAAGTGTCTATCATCACATCAAGACACCTCTTTAATTTTGATCTCATCAAAGCATTGCATGAGATTTTAAGAAAACTCAAAAATAAAAATAACATGAAATAAAATAATAGAATAAATATTGATGTTACAGAAACCATTAACCAAAACAATAATAAAATTGACTTATTTAACAACATAACTCAAAAATACAAAAGGAAATAGAATAAAAAATAATTATTTGTGACATAAACATTATATTCTGAGTCAACTACTCAAATGTTTGGAGTCAAAACAATTGATGAGATAATTCTAGTACTTGATTCTCCAAAAGACATTATCACACCTCTTGAGAGAAGTCTAGGATACTAATCTTTACAAATCAAGATGATATCAACATATGGGCTCAATAAAAACTCTTAGTAGGCCAGGTAGGTTGTTCTACGGCATATATATTTTGAAAAAATATCTTTTATAACTCAATATGTGAACTCCAACAAGTATCTTGAGTAGAAAACTATAAAATCAATCATGTTATTCTACCTATACCATGAGAAACTAAGTAGGTTGTTGTATGACAAACATATTATGTGCCACATATCTATTTGTGTTGGTAGTGAAGACAAGAATCACTCTCTAATAAACATCTACTCAAATCGAAAACTCTTATAAAGTATACAATCTTTCAAAACTAAGTATTTTTCTCTAAAAAAATAAAATAAAAGATTCTAACAAATTGATTTCTCCATCTACTAGTTACAACAAGATCTGTATGTATTGATAAAAGCTGCAAACAAGATTTTTTTATCATCAAAAAATCCTAAAATTGATCAAATAATAAATAGTAGCTAATATCATCCCAATTTACAGAAATTTGCATACAAATAAATAAAAATTATCTAAAATATATGAAAAGTATTGCAAGAAATCAAATCAAGTCATATCCCAAATTTGTTTGCACATGGTGCAATGAGTAAAAACTATAAAAATAGTAATATCCAACTTTCACTTGGTAATAATAATTATTTTACTTTCATTCATTATTAGCATCATAAAAAATATACTAGAACAAACCAAAAACTACAAAAAATCATTAAAATTCTATTAATAATTTGTTTTTCATCTTTTTTCTTTGTTTCATTAATACTATAATAGCATATAACAAATCATCAAAATTTTTGGTTATAACAATATTAAATGTAATATTTTATTTCTGTCATTCTTTCTTTTTATTTCAATTGTGTCCTTTAAATTTGTGAGTAAGAATTGATTCGATTTAATACACTCAAATATATAAGAATCTAATAAAAATAAGACTCAAGATAAATTTAAATATAATGTAGGGCTGTAGGCAGTCTTAAACTAATAATTTGTGCCAATTTTATTTTTTGGTGGGTTGCACTAGAGGCCGTGCCAATTGAGAGATACATAGCCCAAACGATACTGTACCTTTAGATTTCATTCGGAATCTTATTTGAAATCCATCGATACGATTGATACTTTCTCACAGCATACTCGACTTGAGTAGTGGTCAAACATACATGACCATTCTTTAGTCTATATGCGTCAATGTAATGCTCCGATTTGTGAGCAAATCTACGAATGCAGGATAAAGAAACCAAACTTAGAGTTGTTGGTATCATTGTTTCCAAGGTATTCCAATAATAGTCATAGCGATAGCGATTTGCTCTTCTAACTTAAGGTTAGCTTGTTGTTTTGCCTTCGCCTGTTGCTTCACTTCCTACAAAAGAAGAAGTTTGTGCTTCTACTTATTAGGAGTAGCCAAGTATTTTCTCTATAGCTCACGACAATGAAATAGACTACCATTTTTGGGAGAGGGTTGTGCAAGAGGCCCAGCTATGTTTATTCCTTAAATTCCTCATACATGTGTCAATTAATCAATTAACCTAATTAATTTTTTATGAATGAAACTTTTTAGGTTGGTATTCATGATTCATGCTCGTGAATATGTATGTCAGAATATTTTTTATAATTTTTATCTTAACTTTTGGATCCATATAGGTAGTCATGCAATAAAGAAATAGAAAGAAATATTAGTATTTTAAATATTCATTTGTTTTCTCAATAGCCATGATACTAAATACGTGGTGGACTATATACTTGCTAAACTTGTTACAAATATTGCTTGTGCATCCTAGTGTAATGTAAATAGTGAGAGTATACTCAGACTAACTGACGAACTTATGTTTGTCATATAATAAAAATTTTTTAGTAAATTCATAAAAGAAATTTTTGTATCAGTCATATAATATCAGGTAGGTGTAATTTTGATAGTATCTCACATTAATTTGAAATTTTGTTTTGACCCACTGACAAATAAAGACTGTTAAACTTTTCTTGTCTGCTAGGTATTTTAAGATGAAAAATTTTATTTAATAATTCATCTCTAATAATTTTGATAAATATACTAATTGTGACTTGTTATTAGTAGTCTTATCTAATGTGATACTTAAATTTTTTTTTTGAATATCATATTTCTTATAATAATGAGAATGGATGATGTTAGAATATTATAAAATTTTTTTATTAAATTTTTATTTTAAATCTACATAATAAGTGGTAAGACGTGTGAATGATATATTATCTTGATTAGTCTAGATATTTGATATCACAGATGTCACTTCACTGTATATCTTAAAATTATTAATTATTAAATATTTTTTTAATTTATAATAATTTATTATGTTATTTTTATTTGTAGATTTATGAATTTTATGATTTATAGGCTAGAAGTAGATTTGTATAATACTAACTATCATATGATTTTTTAAAAATCTAATCAGAAGATCCATAATTATATTCAATTTAACTATGCATTTCCTCTCAAAATTATTATGATATATGAATGAGGTTAACGAAGCTAATTTAGATTCAATTTGAAAGATCCCGCCGCTTAGTTGAGTTTGTCTGAGATCTAATATATCATATTTATTTAATGTTTTGATCATCATGTCTCTTAAGCTGATCAATGCTATATGCACTCATATATGTATATATCTTTGACAATATATATATTGGTATAGATTCTTTTTTGATATCCCTAAATTTTTTATTTTTTATTATTTTAAAGTAATTTCATAATATTTAATTTTGTCAAATTATTTAGTTTTTAGGCAGCAAATAGGTTTGAGTCGAAATTATTGGAGATAATTTAATTTTGTCCTCGGACCTTTCGGTAGGATTGTTCTTATCTATATTTACTTAAAATTTTTTATCCTTAAATTTAACAGTGAATAAGACCCTATGAGAGTGTTTATGTGAGTTAGGGTTATTTATCCTAAAGAGTGTGTCATCTTGTTGTTGCACATCACGATGTGCAACAAAACATAAAAATGTAAAAACAAAAAAATAGAAACAATAGTATTTATAGGCACGTGCACTGTGGAGTTACATGCACAGTGCCAACACACACAATACAATGGTGAAGGTACACACTTAGTGGTGTAGACATACGCATATTGGTGTAGGTACCATTGGTTAGACAAGCTGAATTGAGGAATAAAATTGAGAAACCCTAAAAATTAGGGTTATAAATTTAATTGCATTGAATTTGAGCCGATAAAAATACTAATTTAAGAGAAATTAAATTATATTCTGAAAATTCCTAATTATGGGGTTCTCATTTAAGATTTGTCTAAATTAGAGTTCCAATAAAGTTTCTTCAACGAACTTTTTTATGTGAGAGATATGAATTTCACTAACTCTTTCAACAAGAACTTCTTGATGTGATGGATTGATATACAAATTAAATAAAAATTTATTTAAGTTGCTAGTTATCTTGTTTCTGCATCATGTGTTGAGGAAAAACTATAATCTTTCTTTTTTACATTGAATAAAGTCTAAGTAATAAGGTTGAGCATATCCTGCAATATCAAAATTAGTGTAGTTCTAAATAAAGCATTACTTATATCAAATATAATTTTTAATCATTTGAATGCTAATATCAAAGTGTGTGTTATTATTTCTATCTATGAAAAAATGAGGATAATAACATCTGATTCACCATATAATGATGATACGATGAAAAAATTATTCAAGCTAATTATATTCTAATTTGAAAGTTTAACTGATAGATTTAGTAAGCCTCGAAAAATTTTAGCAGTCCAGAGATAAGATCTTGTATAGTGATGTTGAACTTGGAATGTACTCCTTAATTATAATATTTCAATTAGAGGTGTCAAATGGGACGTGCCGGGATGGCTCGGCCTATTTTTTTTGAGCATGACTGTGCTTTCGTGCCGGGCACGATTTATTCAAGCCAGGCCTGGCATGGCCCGTCAGCTTGGCGGTAAAAGTACAGTGTCGGGTTAGGCCCGTACGAGCCTGATTAAAAAAATATTTATATTTTTAAAAATTTAAATTCTTGTATTAAACTATATATAAAATATATATTATATTATATATGGATAATGTTTAAAAATTTTAAATATGTAACTTGAAAATTATAGAATATAAAATATTAATAAAGTTTAAATTTTTATATTAATTTTTAATAAATTTAGATTATAATTTATTAGAATTAAATTATAGAGTTTTAAATGAAAAATTTAAACACAAAAATAAATTAAACAAAAAAATTCATCAAAAAAAATTACAAAGTCACAAAAACAAAAGCAAACCAAATGTCAATCGGCTAATAGATACTGAATCAAAGTAAATACAACGTAATATAAATATAAAAGCATACAATTAATACAAAACAAAATATTAAAATTGAAAAGCAGAATCAAGAATAAATAACATAAATCATCAACTGTGTTCATGACCATGAGATATCAAAAATCAAAATCAAGTGGCAATGACAAATGGCACGTGGCGTGGCGTGGCATTGGTAACTGGTGTATGGCAATGGGCAGGGGAAATTGACAACTATGTCAATCGTTAATCGACATATCATGAGCATTATCAACCACAACATCAAAATCACTATCATATGGATTATCACATCAGTAATCAACTTCTTTGTTTTCGTAGTGAATGCAGCCCTTGTCTCAGCTCCGGCACGATTCTGTATGCTTAACCTCAAATTATCTCAATCCTAAAAATAGGCTAAGGTCTCAATAATATCTGGACGTAATCTCGATCTCCTATCTAAAATTACGTTCACTTCAACAGAAAAAATAGATTCCGATGCTATGCTCGACACCGGAGGAGTCAATAGATCCCGTGTCATCCTAGATCGCACGGGAAATGTGGACTCATATAATTTATATCACTATAATATATCAAGATTCTTAATATCAGAATATTATATGATTGAGCAGTAATCGGTATCTAAGTACCGAAAAAGCTCGTTCCTATGTGATAGTCCACCCCATCATTTCTCCCTCGCTAATTGAATGAAAAAATTATTATTTCCGAAGAAGGTATCCATGTCTGTACTCACTGTCTCACTGCTACTACTATTATACATAGTATTGTAGTATGTGAACAGGTCAGTCAACTTCTTGTGAATGAATCTTTCAGGTGAGTTTTCTAGCTTTATGCACGAGAAAATGTAAGTCATGATATTATCTACCCCTTCTACTTTAATCATATGGTCCATGTATGCAACGAGACAATAAAGAGATAGAACGGTGGATCATTACTTTATGTATTTGATTTTCATCTTTGCAATCATATGGCTAAGTATCGGGTCAGCTCGATACTTCCTAAACATTTTACTAATATTGCATATATACCTGAGTGCAATACAAGTCGTGGGAGTATAAACTGACGAACACATGTTCGTCATGTCTTAAAAAATATTTAGGAATTTCATAAATGAAATTCTTGAAGCCTAGTCAGTCTCTGTTATTAATAATAAGTTCGTCGCTCTTACTATTTACGTAGTCAGATATTACGTGTTCGTACTCAACATATGACTCTAACATCAAGTACGTGTAATTTCAACAATGTCTCACATCCGATTAGAATTTTTTCTTCTTAAGATTCACAGGATAACAGAGACTATCAAACTTTTGTTGTCTGTGAGGAATACGATTATATTTTAGTGCATTACGTATATTATCTAACACGGAGGAATACATCTTCATACCCACTTGTACAATTAGATTAATCACGTGACACATGCATTTGATATGAAAGATCTCTCCTAATGGTGCGTCTCTAATATTTATAACAAACATGTTAATCGCTACTCCATTATTAATGCGTTATCGAATGTGTTACTAAAATTTTTTTTTTTAATTTTATATTCATTAAAGATTTTCATCTTACACTTAAAAATGACTTTGTCATCATGAGGATGGAGAATCTTAGAGAATCATAAAATTTTTTTATTTATTGTCCAGTTAGAATTTATATTATGGTCGGTGAGATATACATAAGATGATTCATCGCGACTTGTCCAGATATCAGACGTCAATGACACTACTCAACTATATGATATAAATTTATTAATTATTATTTGTTTTTCTAACTTATAAAATTTTAGTATGTCATTCTAGATGTGGACCTAAGAATCCTACGATAAGTAGCCTGAAAATATGTCTGCATGATGCACACTATCCTTGGATCTTTCGAAAATCTGATTGGAAAACCCATCAATGTGATAAGTTTGGCCATTTCTTTCCTACCCAACTCGCTGCGGTATATGAAATGAGTAAACTTTGAGACTGAACTCGATCCAGTCTCAAAAAATGCGGTGCTAAGTTGAGTTTGCCTAAGATCTAATACACTATATTTTTTGGTGTATAATTCGGCATGCCTCTTAAAGTGCCTAGTTCTTAATGAACTATTACAAATTAAATTTCTCATATAATATTTGTACTGTTCCATTTCTTATTCTTCACCCCAAATATTTTTTTGTTTTACTATATAAAAATGAGTTCAACCTATAGAAATCCTTTTAGTTTTTTATTTTTTAGATGTTTGGGTTGAGACGACTGGAGAACCCAAAGTTTCAGCAGCCTCTGACATCTATATAAGATTTTTATTTTCTAAATTTAAATATGTTTCATTAGTATTAGTTCATTTTTTTTGGATTTTTGATAAACAGGTGGTAGACTAAAACCTAGATGATAGATTTTCAGATTAGAGAGAGAGACTAGAGAGAGAAAATAAACAATTTTTTTATACCAAAAAAGAATCTATTCAAAAGATATCAAACCGAATGGCGCTGGCGATGGGGTGGGGTGGGGAGCGACTGTGGGACATGTCCTGTGCCTGCGGGTCGTGCCACGGGTCACAGAACCGTCCCGAGTCAGGCACGACACGAGACCCGGTTGGCCTCGGCTTGGCACGGCACGGGCCCGGACACGGGAAATTTCTTTGCCGGGCCGGCATAGGCACGACTGAATCGTGCCGTACCTTGTGCTGGATCAGCCTGGTTGACACCTCTAATTTCAATATCTTTTAAATAATATAAATGAGTATCGTTCAGTACATGTTTTATCTTTCATGGATACTAGCATGTCACATATTCTGGAAGAAAGTGATGAAATTCAACTTGCTTCATTGTTGAATATGTTAAAAATATACAATAAAGATGAGTTACATATTACTTAATAGGTATCAATGAAGTTTCTTAGGTCTTTAGGTTTCTCTTTGATTGTTCTTCCACTTGCCAAGACAATCTTGGATTTGATACTTTTCTAGTAATTGAAGTATAATCTCAATTTGGATATGCTCTGTCAGTGGCTTCCAATACTTTTCCAACTAGCTAACTTGCACTTTCTCTTCTAGTAAATAAAGTATAGTCCGAGTTTGGACCTATTTTGCCTATGACTTAAAATGCATCTCCATGTGCATCACCCTTTACTAATGGAAATCTTTTATTGGATGGAGGATCCAAAATTGTTATTGCTGCTGGACCAATATCAATGCAATTGTTAGACGGGTACATGGTTTCTGATCAATTTCAAAGGTATTCTTCTCAGGTTTTCAAAATTACTCAATAATCAATTTACCATAATTCTCATACTCCAGTAGAGTTTTTTTGTCTTTTGCCAAGCTATGTAACTTTTAGTACGACAAAAGTAGTTTCTTCTCATATTCCTAGTGGGGAAATTATTATTCAAAACATTGAATTGTTAACTTCCAAAATATCAATCAAGAAAAAAGTTGAAACAAAATTATTCGTTTGGGCAGCTGGCACAGCCACTTTGAGCAAGGGCCTTTCAACTTGAACTTTTTTGGAGCTAAAATAAGATTGTAATTAAACAATTGACTTGATTTTGATATATATTACAATAGCATATTTTTATATGCCATTTAAATTATAAGAAGCTTGGATAAGAAATCATGGTTCGAGAGTCATTTCTATTTGAGCAGCTTATGTTATTTTCTTGATCATCCAAAATTATTTCAAGAGAATATCAAAGGTTGTCCCTAATTATTGTTTCTTATTGTTGTCCACACAATTATTATTTTATTTGATATCAGTCATTGTGTTATATATGGTTCAAAAGAGCTTGTATTTTGTTTTACCTCCTGGTATTTTGGACTTTGACGCACTAGTTTAAAGGGGATGTTGAAGTTTATTGTTAGAGTTTGTTATAGGGCATTTATAATTTTTTTATTTTTTCTATTCTTTTTGATGGGAGCTCCTAACTTATGTTGGCTACCCCAATCAACAACTTTTCTTCTATATAAAGGGATTTTCATTTGTTGCTAAGTAGTAAGAATTAAAAGAAATTATTTGTTGCTGTTTTCTGTTATTTTCAAGTTGTGTTGTTTATTTTATTTTTTTTGCATCTCATTTTCTAACATAAATAATTCAAAAAATGAAATATATATATATATGTTAAAAGTGAGTCATTTTTCAAGTGAAAAAAAGTAAAGAGGTTAGCTTTTCAATATTTAAAATTTTTTTGCCCATATGGCACAAATGTCTCAGGATTTTTTGTGTGGGCTGTGGGGATTCTTGTATGAGCTGATGTAGTCTCATATAGTTTAAATTTTTTGTTGTATTATTTGGGTTTCATAAATGTGTTTATAATAAAATATTGCTATTTGTATACTTAGATATTATTATTATAATATATGATTACTTGAATATCTCTCAACTAAAGTAGGATCTTTAGATATAATTTTTGTTAAAAGGTATTGGTTGTCTTCGTTATTTTTTTGGAAGCGAAGTTGATTATTCATATGTGAAGATAGTTTCTTTACGTTGAGTTACACATTGGTTATTCTATCTTGGTTTGATTTTGATGTTGTGCTATCGTGGAACCCGTTAAGATTTTATATGGGATATGGGAAAGGAAAGCTTATATGGTGGGTGCTCTAAAATAATGTAAAAATAATTAAAAAAAATAAAAATTAATAAACAAAAAGAAATATACGTACACACTGCCAAATCTCAATACTTCTCTTCATGATGATGTGTACATATCACAAACACTCAGTTTAAAAGAGAAAAAAATCTGTAGTTTTCTAAATCTTTATAAAGATGTCTGTAATCTATTTGTTAGTCGTAGGTACATTGGTAGTAATTATCGAATTATTTGGATCTTTTTCATCGTGAAGTGATAATTAACCTCAATATGTTTTGTCTGCTCGTGGAATATTAGGATTGGCAGCAACATGTATGGTTACATGGTTATTATAATATAATATTATTAACCTTTGAATTGGTAAGCTAAGTTCCTCCAAGAAGTTATTGATCCATTATAGCCCACTGGTAATTAATGTCTTAGCAATGTATTTCTTCTTTGTACATGATTCGAAAATAAAAATATGTTTCTTATTTTTTTAGAAAATAAGATTGACTCTAGAAAAACTACAAAATCATATAGTAAATTTTTTTTAGTAATCATTGGAAGCCAACTAGAACGTGAGTAAGCCTATACTCGACTATGCCTATGATCTCAGAAAGAAATCTTATGCTTTGGAATTATTTTCATATAAATGAGATTCTTAAAAATTTTTATTCATACAAGTCTATCAAAGAGATTCTAAAAAATGATTAATTATATTAATAATGTATATAATATATGGTTTAGTTACTATTAGATAATCTAATTTTTCTATGATTGTTATGTATCTAGTAGAATTAATTGAGGAATTGATACTTTTGGACATGTCTATTCGAATCAATTGTTGAGTCAATCAATATGTATCCAATTATATTAAAATCAAATAAAATATCTAAAATATATCTCATTCGAGAAAGAAATATCATACATTTTGAATATCCGATCATCTCAATTCTCAATAAATATCTAAAATATCTCATATCTTTTTCTCAAATTTGATTCATAGGAATAATCTAGTTGATATATATCAACTGATCATCTCCTGTGATCAGAATATTATCAATGTACATCAGAAATATTATGCGTACTAAACACATCCTAGGAGATTGCTTCAGGTCATAAAGAGTCTTAGGGATACAACACTGAGCTGATGTAGTGATTATCTTAGCTACAAAAGAAAATATATTATAATAATCAATATTAGAAGTTCGCAAAGTCTCTTGACTATCAACTTGGCCTTGATCCAATCAAGCATTCCTTCATGTATAATCTTTACTATGTACACTTATCTGAATTTTATAATTGGCTTACATGAATGTTATGGAATAAGATCGTAAGTATGATTGGACGTGATTGTAGTTAATTCATTTATCATTGACAATCGTTACCCTAGATAACTAATAGTCTCAGAAAGGATATCAATGATCATGCAACAACTAAGAGAAGATAAAATAAAATTAGAATATGTAGTATCAAAGTGAGAATACAATAGTTTACTTGATAATGAGTACTAAGTAGAATATGTTATTGGTTTCTTTTATATAGTAATTAGAAGGTACAAGTCACCACTCCAGACCATATAAGTAGACATATCAGAAGACTTATTTTGAGAAAGTTGTAGATATATCTATTTAGTATATATTTTTAAGTTAATCTCATGAAGTCTTTCAATCTTTATTTTTCATTCTTGGGAATGCTTACATCTTTTGCTCATTGGGCTTTTTTTCTTGACATGAAACTCAATATGAAGATGTATAGATTGTGAAAGTCGTAGAAATTTCATTACTCTTCTTAAAACTAATTATACCAGCAATATTAGTTGCAAAGGCTGGAGCATGAACAACTATTACTTAGAGGTGAAAAATGCGTCATGTCAAGTTGGTATTTTAAGAAATTTTTCATTAATGATATTTTATGATTGCTATAAAAGGAAAAAAAAAGATTAGTATTTGTATGTGATCACTAGGAATAAACTAGTGAAAATTGAAAGTAGACACTTATTTAGAGGTGTTATGTCTGACCCATTTTTGGGTTGCCCAGTTCCAGTCTGGCCACCGTGCCTTGCCGAACACGATCTTACATGAAACTCATGCCATGCTCGACATCGATTGACTATCAGTCTTCTCATGTTGGTGTCAAATGGGTTGGGCGGCTTAGGCACGACTCAAAGCCTAGCATGACACGCTGCAGTGCTGTGCTCGGGTCCATGTCGGGTGGACCCTCGGCACGAATTGTATTGTATCTTGCTGAGGGTTTTCGGCCTACGTGCAGTGTTAGGCATGACAATGGGGACCTTGCACTGAGTGATGTCCGACAGACGACTGTGGTGTGCCGCTCGAAATACTAATTTTTAAAAAAAGACAACTTGAACTGCTCCTACCGACCTGGCCTGAACCCGGGCGGATTCTTGGCCACAGACCGTGCCGAGCTTGCCCTCCAAGAAATCGTGCTGTGCTAGGCACAGCAACGCAGCTCGGTTGGGCCAAAAAAAAAATGGTTTTCTATTTGACACCTCTATCTCTTCAGCTCTACACGACATGATCGGTACAATTTCAGGTAGATTTATGCTTACCATGTTGGGTTATCTTAGGTTGACGGATCATGCTGATTTTGTGGGCAATGCCACCATAAGCACCGTCTATCGTCCACCATAACACTGATGATCAATCTTCATAGAATATAAAAAAATGTAAAATAAATAAAATAAAGAAATAAAAACTAATTACATGTACAACATATATCATACACAATGTTAATGGTAGAGGTCTCAAATGGGAGGGCAAGGCCGGCCCGACCAGTATCGTGTAGTGCTAGGTATGACATAACTTGAGAAATATTGGCACGGTTTGCCAACCAGGTTCATACCTGAATTGGGCTGGGTTGTGCTTGGACTTGTCGGGACATACCTAGTTTTTTTAGCTAAATTTTTAAAAAAATTTAGTATGGTCCTCAAACCAGTTTGATGTGCTGTCGGGCCAGGCACACTGGCCGTGCTTGGCCCTGCACACTGGCAGTTTGATGTTCCAACTCAGCACGATAGGAATCGTGCCAAAGGTTGGCTCGGCCCGGCCTGAGATGCTGTTTCAAATTGTGCCAATGTCAGGATAGGCACTGTTGAATTGGGCCTCGGTCATCTCATCTACCCCATTTGACACCTTTGGTTAACAAAGCATAAGTATAACTAAAAGATAAATGTATAAATATACATTATAACTGTTACACTGTAAATAAAGTAAAACAAATTTAAATTTTATTTCAAACCAAGGTACAAGAGACACACATGAAATGAAAGTGATAAATAATAATTAATAATAATAGTAAAAAAATAATATGTAAATCATAATCATATTATCGAAATCGAATTGTATTGTACTAAAATGATAATCATAAAATAAATATGTTATACAATATTAACAAATAATAATCAATTCCAATGCCAATTAGTGTATATGTACAAATCATCAACATTATGTAAGTGTCTGATAATATCACTAGTGGTGATTTCAATATTTTTCAAGTTTCATGAATCATCATTTATTTTTAATTTTTTAATTTTTGGTTTTGCTCTATTCTAAATGTTAAATCTTGAATCTTCTCAGTTTTTCATGCATGCAATTACTTTAATGCTATCTAGCTGTAGTCTCGATCTATTATCTAAAATGATATTGACTACAACAGAAAAATAATTTCTAATGTTATGATAGACACCATAAGAGTTAGTAAATTCAGTGTCATTTTAGACAGTACAGAATAGGTAGATTCATATGATTTCTATCATAATAAAATATTAAAGTTATTATTATATGATATGATTGAATAGTAATCAGTATTTAAATATCAAGATAACTCGCTCTTATTTGATGGACCACCATGTTATTTTCTTCTCACTAATCGAATGGAGAAGTTATTATCTCCGAATACGGTGTCTATGTATAAACTCGAATTCTCACTATAACTACTTTCATACCTACGTGCATGACCCAGGGCCACCAACCATTCAGGTTGGTGGCCATGGATCATGCAAGTAGTTATGTATATCAAAATATTCTCTATCCCTTCTATCCTAATCTTAGGATCCATTTAGGCAATCAGAAAATAAAGAAATAAAATAATTGATCAATAATTTAAATACTTGGTTTTCATATATAAGATTTCCTTTAAATTTGTTAAACATGTTATTAATATTCTAAATGCACATGAATGCAATATAAGTAGTGAGAGTACATGGATAAATGAGAGTACATGGATAAATAAATATTCGGCATGTCATAAAAAAATTTTTAAAAATTTTATAAAAGAAATTTTTGTATATCAATCAGAGTTGTCAATAATCAGTTTATCATTTTTATTATTTACTTTGTTAGATATCACATGTTTGTATATGATATATAATTCTAATATTAGGTAAGTATAATTTCAATGATGTCTTATATCTATTTGAAATTTTTTCTTCTTTAGACTAACATGCAAATAGAGATTACTAACTTTTGTTGTATGTTAGACATTCTAAAATATTTTAGTGAGTTTTTTATTTTTTTTATGTAAGTGAAATAATCTTCATTCTCACTTGTAATATCAGGTTAATAATGTGACATATATACCTAACGTGAAAAATTTTACCAAATGTCATATCTTTAATTGTCATAAAAAATATATTAAAAATGATTTGTTATTTTTAATAATATTAAATATGATACTAAATATTTTATTATGAATATTATATTATTTAAAGATTTTCGTTATATACTCATATATGGTTGAACCATTATGAGGATGAAGAATCTTAGTAAATTTTAATTTTTTTATTAAGTTTTTATGTAGAATCTATATAGTGGGTGGTAAAGTATGTAAATGATGCATCATCGTGATTAGTTTAGATATTATATGTTATAGATACCACTCGATTATATTTTTAAATTCATTAATTTTTAATTATTTTTTTAATTATGTTGTTCCTACATGTTATCATATGAATCCTATTATAAGCAGGCTAAATGTAGGTTTGCATGATGTTGATTATTTTAGGATCATCTAAAAATTTAATTGGAAGACTCATGATCATAATTAGTTTGACTATGTATTCTCTTCATAAATCATTATGGTCAATGAACGAGACTAAATAAGCTGAACTAGATCTAACTTTAAACATCTTATTACTTATGTTCAGTTAAACAAAGTTAATTTTTTGGTGTATTGGTTTACATATCAATTTTGGTGGCTCGTGTCACCCTTAATTTTATATGTATATATTTTTTGACAATATATATATTATATCGATTCTTCAGCGAGATGCTTAGAATTTTTTTTTTGTATTTTAAAGCGAGTTTAAATAATTGAAGTTTTTCAAGTTTTTTATTTTTTACGCATTTGAGCTTGAATTGAAGCCATAATAAAAAATATAATTTTGGCATTGAATCTTTTCGTAGAGTTGTTATTATTATTTATATTTAAATTAATATTAATTCATTATTATTATATTCACTATTAGTAATTATTATTATTTTTGTTTATGTTTAATAATTAAGTAATATTTATAAACAAAAAAAAATACTTTTTTTAATACCATTATGCATTAGGTGTTAGCTTAATTGTAACTAGAGGCTTCGTTCTATTTTGATTCGGGTTTAAACTTCTAAATGGTAGAGCCGCAGCCATATATTTGTAGAGAGAGAGAAAATTAAAGAACAAAAAAAATTATAAATTATATTTTGAGATTTTTGAATGAGAGAGAAGAATAACAGAAGAGAGCATAAAACATAGGATATGAAAGGACTTTAAAACTGATAATGAAAATTCTAAACACTTGATCCATATTTATAGATTTTTTATTAAAATTATATATATATATATATATACATATATATATATTATTAATTTTTACATTTTTTAATATACAAATGGTAAAAACTCAACAACTGTTAGTTTTCTGGCCTTAGTCATTGGACTGAATTCCAATGACTAGGATGTTGTGATAAAAACAATATATTTTTTAATGCAATATCGACGCATGTGCCTGATAATGATATGATTACTATTGTTATTAATATTAAGAATGTGTTTGCGTTCATCCTATTCTGTGATGCACCCTTAGTCATTGGGAGTTTTGTCCCAATAGGCCAATTTGCCACGTCAACGTGGGGGATTGAGTTTAATTAAAATTTAAAAAATACTTGCTACATGGATGTGGTGGGTATAATATTTAAAAAAATATCCAATTTTTTTTTAAACGAGTTTGAGTGGTGTCCCGGGTCATGGTCACTCATTCTTGGGATGCGGTCTCGGGCCATGGTCACCGTTCTGATAGACCGTGCCAATGGGCCAGCAACGCAGGTTGTGCCTAGCTCAACACGAGGCATAACAACCTCTAGCATATCATGGCATGAGCCGTGCCTTGGGCAGGGTCGACCCAGATTCAGGCACGCTTATGGATCATACCGTGCTAGGTCAGACATGACTTAGTTGGGCCATGCCTTGTGCTGTGCCTATGTTGCGCGACATACTTGACACCTCCACATGTATTTTAATATTGGCTATATCAGTGAAGATTTAGTTTGAGGCAAACATATCTGATTAACCTCTTGGGGAGTCACCACATACTGAGATTAATAAATAATTTTGATTGATACATAGTTACTTATTCATATTTGATAGTCAATTGATCCAAGTATATCTAATATATTTGTTCTTGTGATACGTGCATTAAATTTTGAGACAAGACTGCTTCAATATACTTGTTGGGAATGTTTTACTTGTATGATAATTTTACTCTGTTTTTGTTATGCAAAAAAAATTGATTAGGATGAGCCAATAAGGTAACCCATTAGGTACCACTCTTGATTAATCCCCATTTGTTGTGTTTATATCGAATTAACTAGTATTTTTTGTGGAATTTGAGAAAGGTAAAGAGGAGGGAGAGAAAAAAAATGAGAAAAAGAAAAAAAAAGTTTTACCTTAAAGAAAATGTATTATAACCTATATATGTTTACATACATACATACATATATATGATTTAGGGAAACACATTTATCAGATACTTACAAACTATATAATAATAAAGTAATAAAAGAAAAGAAAAACATATATGCTAAACCTCAAGAGACTTATTGAGTTTGTTTCAACAAATAATTTATTTAATCTTAGTTTAGATTTTTCTTCAAACAGTTGTTTTTTAGTTGATAATACTAGATATAGAAGAAATATATAAAAAATTATTTGATAGTTATTAGACTTGATATTACTAATGTTTTAAGTATAAATAATTATTTTTAAAATTCTCCAATACAAATTAACTTTTTTTCATTCATTTAGATATATGAAGAAGATACTATGAGTTTATATTTTACTTAATATACAAAGGATACGTCTGAATGATGCATTATTTAGATTCTAGTTTAGCTGCAACTGTTATTAATTGAATGTATACTATAATGTATTATATTTTTTTGAGTGATAACCATGTCTCTTTAAAAAATAAGATTTAGACAACTATTGCTATATTGAATGCTGAGGGAATTTATACAATAATGATATTTGTTTTGTGTTAATTTTTGTTGATCAAACACTTGATAAAATAAATTGAGTTTTTCGGTTTCAAATAAATTATTTTATTTTGTGATAATTAGGTAGCATACTATGTTATTTCTAATCATATTTTTTATGAGTGATGAAATATAATGAGATAAACAATGATTTTATTTTTGAGAAGATTGATGAGAGTCTTATCACTCTGATTCATGTGTATGTTAGAAGTACTCGTATACATCTTCATAATGTCTTTAAGGAGTTCATAGTTTTTCATATTTTTCTACTAAATTTGATGTATTAGATATATACATATCAGTTTGAGGGGATGCTAAGTTGTATTATTATTAGTATTGTTGTATTATGACAGCTAGATTTATAAAGGAATGCCAACATTTATTTTTTTTTCTCATGTATAATCACATATGCGTACACACCCCATAATATTACTGAAAGTATAATAATATAATTTTTTTTAAACTTTAGTTACTAATGTTTACTTTATATTCAATGTTCCAAGTTCATTTGAACATCATATAGTCTTATACAAAAATTATTTACTTTATATTGTTAAATGTAAAATTAATTAACGAAGATTGCCACCTTTTGCTTTTACTTGATGGATGCTATTGTAGGGCTGATACCTGATGGTGCTGATGCTGTTGTTCAGATAGAGGACACTTTAAAAGTGATAAATGCTACTTCGGAATTAAATCGTGCTAAAATATTAGTACAGGTTAACAAGGGTACTGATATTCGTCCAATGGTATGATTTTTTATTTTTTTTTTTATGATTTTTTTAGGTATGAGAATACTATTGTTGAGATTATGCACTTCTAGAAGTAGAACTAGCAAAATCATAATGGTATTTTTATTGCTGATTGATATTTTCACACTTTTAGTCTATTTATTATTTATTTTAATAAGATTTTTTTTTTCAATTTCTATTGTAATAAGTAAATTTTGTCACTAGCTCAAATTGATCTTAATTGGTTTTTTATTGGTTGTGGAGTTTTTTTCATGCAAAATGGAGACAAACTCAATCTTGAGGCTTAAAATATGTTCAAGGCCTAAACATTCCAAAGATATAATAGGGTTATTGCAAAAATCTCATGAGTGTCAAATGTTATATTTTGCATGTATAAATTTTATCTTTAAGAAAATTGACTCTAATTCATGGGAAGGGATGAATGTTTTTTTTTTGACCTATCATAATTTAAGGAAGGCAATGATAATACTAATAGTAATCAATGGAATAGAGACTAGATAATTGTTATGTTAGATAATGATAATAGTAATCATTGAGGCTTATGGAGGTGCTTTTTTTTCTTTATGAAGCAAGTAAGCCATTAATTCCTTCATGTGACTATGAGTCTATGGCTACACGACTAAAATGTTACAAACTCTATTCTCTTGTTATGGCTATGCAAGCATATATCTTCTATACCTAACTTCAGAATCCATGAGGAGTTAACTGGTTCATGGCATGACATAAGAACCAGCAAGATGGCTCGGCACGACATGGTGGCATGACAATGCCACATTAAAATGGGCTGTGCCAACATGATCTGACTCGTCTGACACATTTACAATGTGCTATGATAATTTGAACATGATTTTTTGGTTTGAAGATGTTGAATTACTCAATGAATGAATTATTTAGGTGTAAGATAAAGGAGGCCTGATGGTAGATTTACTTCTGACAATTAATTGTCATGTGATAATAGATCATGTTAGAGTTATTTTTATTTTTTATATTTGGTACATGTAAGATATTGTGAAAGTTTACAATATTACTATATTCATCATAGATATATATATATATATATATATATCATTGTTTGACAATTTATGAGATTAAGACTCGAGAAACTTAGAAAGTTGAAATAGGGAAACACTCACTTTACTCACTTCACATAACTAGCTTCGTAACTCTTGGAGATTTTGCCAGCATAGATTGATCTACCTGAGAGAGTTAGATAGATAAAATAATTTCCTAGTTTGATATTTTTCTTTTTACTACAATATAATTTTTCATTGTTTCACAACTAAATTTTAGGTGATTAGGAGTTTTCTGCTAGACTAGAGATATATCATCAGATAATTTAGTATATATAATATAGATTGAAAGCAACTGGAGAGACATTTCATTTAGTATTTACTAATAGTAGAGAGAGTATCCGACATGATAAATGTACAAGTGTTTTAGTTCAATTCACATACTATAAGATGAGGCACCACACCAAATTGAGTTGTTGAGAGTTATTTCTAGAGAGGAGACTGATAGCACTATAGATTGAGGATGACTTGCCAACTATTAGAGTGATTCAATGGTTGTTATATAGTTCTACTAAAAGTAATATATGAAATCTTTTTTAAGTAAGGCAATGCTAGACATTTCTTGGCCTTTAGGTACTATAACTTTAATGATTTGTATTTTCAATTTAAATTCTAAGGTTACTAACTCTTTAAGTAACAATCATATTATAAGGAATCATTGTTTTTCACTATTTTTTATTTTTATTCTATGAATGTGGTTGTAATTAATGACAAATAATCAAAAGTTTTTTCTTATGTCAACCTACAATTTGACACTTTATTTTGCATGTTACATTTATTATGGATTGCCCCATTTTTTTTTTTGAGTAGTCTTTCAAGATAATATTAACTTTTTTTTTTCTTCATTCATATTACTATGAAAGATTGGAAGAGTCGAAAGAAGATTTTTTTCTCAGGATTGAGTAGGATGTACTATTGTTTTTAATTTTAGAATAAGATTTCCAATAGATGTTAGAGTATTATTAATATATTACTTATCTATTATTGACTTAGGTACTCTTCCATAACTAAGTTGATAATACCCGATCCTAGTATTAACGATATCTTTTTATAGAGTGTGAGACATGTAAGTTAGAAAGGGATAATAAAGCTTCATATCTTATCCGTTAGACTTGTATGAGTAATATAATGTCCCTCAATATGATCCAATACCAATCAGATATTTAAGGACTAAATAGAAATGAAAGTCGGATTGAATTTAAATATTTTTTCATATTTATTAATTGATTATACATATTTTAATTGGTTAGTTATTTTTTCACTATAGTTCTCAACTTTAATTTATTTTTCAGTCATTTGAAAAAAAAATATAAAAATTAATTAAATAAAAATATAAAAACTATATAAAGTGACAATGCATTAGAGTACATGTATTCATAATCACAAATTATCTTATTAATCAAATATGTTTTGTTGTTATTTTTTACCATGTAAATTTTTAGATATTATATTTCAGAGAGAAAATATTTAGTTTTTTTTTTCATATCTTTTGGAGCATTCATTTTGATTAAGATCTCTTCCCTAGATAAGATAAGATGACAACTAAGATAATAACATATATTTTTTAGTTACTCAAGTACTGATATATAATATAAATATTATTAATTGGAAATTGATAGAGTATTAATGATTACTGATGATATTTTTTTAGAGTAAATTTTTTTGTTTAATGAGTCTTGAAAGAATATAAGTTAGGAAAATACAATTTGAATTTATTATTTTTTACTTACTCTACTATATTCTCACTTAGGTCTTAAGTTAAGTAAGATTAATGAGTCACCACCAACTATATTTGAACTTATTGATCCATGATGAAATTAATATTGAAAAATCAAATATTCTTTATGAATCAAACTCATAAATTATAAGTATAAAGGTGTGCCCTTACATAATGGACAAAGTAGATTAGGTTAGCCCACATCTTGGGTGCGCTTATTCATAATAAATAAATAAAAAATAAATAATAAAAAACAAGTTAAAACTATATTATTTTTTCTCAAGATGGTGTGAAGATTCAAAATACTATGTTTCGGTGAAGTAAAGATAAGTAGAAGTGTTTTCAAGATATTCATAAAAACATTGTTGCTTGACTGGAGTGAAAACATGCATTGTAGTAATAGTCATTTTCTAATTTTTTTTGAGAGAAACAATTCACTTCTATGTGATTGATTCACATCAAAAAATCAATACTTGGATTAATCAGAATATCTTCTGAAATACAATCTAAAAGTTTAATTTTTTTGAGAATATCAATCACATATTTTCTCAGTATTAAAATAATTTATTTTCTGAAATATGTTATCTCTATCCTAAGAAATTATTTGAGTTTATTAAAATTTTTTATTTGGAATTATTATCAAAAGTACTTATTGAGTCGAGTGATTTTTAACTTGTTATTTCTCATAATTAAATTATGATCTATATACATAATAAGTAACTCAAGCCATTAGATCTCATTTAGAAAAATAAAGAAATTTGTAACATATCTATATAAATCAAAATATATTATTGCATGTGAAAATCTTATAAACTAAGTTCTTGAAAATTTCTTCAATTTCTATTATATGTATCAAGTAGGTCGAATAGCTCAGATATGAACTGAGGCATGACCAAATTTAGTTGTGCTAGACCCAACATGATATAGTCTAGAAATGTGCTTAGACCAAACTCGTGTTGGTATGTGGGTCTGATCTTGTCACGCTGGGTTAAGGCTGCATGAGTCTTGTGCTGTTCCATGCATGAATTGTGGCATGATTTAAATTTTTAAAAAGGAGCCATTTAAAAATGGTTGTTTTCATTTTACATCATCGACAAAATGTTTGTTGCTGAATTCCATTGCCTTAACAAAAAAAATCTTTTTTAGTTTTTTTCAGTTGTCAAATTACATTTGATTGCACCATGGTAAAAATTTGATGTCTATCAGAATTCTACCTTAAAATATATAAAAAAATAAAAAAAATATTTTTTAAAAATATATATTTTTTCTATATATAGTATATAAATATATTTTATTTTTCATAGTTTATTTATACTTTTTTTCTTATCCTCTCATCTTCTAGTTCTGATATTGATAATATCTTGTTTTTACATATTTCTTTTTATTTAAATTTATAATTTTAATTTGGAGCTTTGAATTTATTTTGGTGATGTGTTGTGTCTTCTAGGCAAGAGAATACGAGGTGGTCTTTTTAAAGTATTTATTACACACATAAAGTTAAGATATATATTGTTTTAAAAATATTTTATTCTATTTAATAATTTTTAGATAAATAAATAAATTAATAATAATAACTAGAGGTAGCAAGGGCAGCCTAGGCACGATACGAGGCATGGCCTGACTGAGCCATGCCTGGCACGAAATAGTCCAGAACCGTGCTTGGACTTTGGTTGTGCCAGCCTGAGGCACAGCTTATGTAGTGCTTGGCCAAACATGACCCAAGTGCTTGACCATAGATATGATCCATCAAAATCGGTATCGTGACTCGGGACCTTGGACAGGGTATTAGGTATGATCCAGTTGGACTGTGCCTGCCCCACCTGTGTTATGATGAGTACTTGAGTACTTGTTATTTTTTTTGAATTGGATGATTATTTTTTTTTTGTTATATTTCTTTATTAAAATTTGTATTAATAATTTTATTTTATTGTGATTTATAATTTATGTGAATTATGAAATAATATTGAAATGGTAACTCTAATTCATAATAGATAATTTAAAATTTTTAATTTGCAAAATTAATATTTAAAAATTTAAATCATAAATAGGTGATCTGTATTGCACGGATACGCCTAAGTGCTGCCGTGTCCACGTGTCCGACACGTGGATACAGCGACACGCGTCGGACACGCGTCCGATAGACCAGGGGTGGGGTTTGGAATCTGCATCGGGTGGGGTTTCGGGAGGGGGGGGGGGGAGGGGGTTTCGGGAGGGGGGTTTTGGAGGGGGGGAAAAGGTTCGGGAGGGGGGGGAAGGCTCGGGGGGGGGGGAGGGGGAGGGTGTTAGAGGGTTTAAATTTTTTTTACATTATTTTAAAATACAGTATTTTAAATTATTTTAAAATACCTAATATTTATAATTAATAATTTTTTTTAAATTTTATTTTTTTATCATGACGTATCCTAGCCGTATCCGTATCCTAGTTTTTTAGAATTTGCCGTGTCCCCGTATCTTGCCGTGTCGTATCCCCGTGTCCCTATTCGCGTCCGTGCAACATAGTAGGTGATTGTTCGACGCTCGACCAGGCTGGCAGTAGGTTGCGGGCACCCTCCGGGCATGACTTGGCCCGACCCTATATGACCCAGTCCAAATCTACCTAGAATTGGGTTGTGCTGGCCGGCATTAATCAAGCCGTGCCGTGCTCGGCACGACACGTCATGATGGTCTAACCGGGCCACCAAAAAAATGGCCATGCTAATATGACACAACTCGTTTGATACCTTTAATAATAACTAAAAAATTAAAAAAATACTACTCTTCTTACTTCTAGTTCATTCTTGTACATAAAAATGTGATAACTAATAAATTTTATAAAAATAAATTAGATATAGATATAAATAATAATAACAACTTGATCGGGAGGTCTGAGGTCAAACTTAGGTTTTTTTCTATGATATCTAAAAAATATAAAAATTGGTGAAATTTAGTAGTATTAATATATTTTAACATAATCAAAAATAAAATTTATAGAGTGTTGAAGATTCGACACAATGTATTTGTTTTTAAAGAAGTGTGTGTGTGTGTCTATATATATATATGTGAGTACTAGTGGCACTGATCAACTTAAGAGAAATATTGATTAATACATCAAAAAATATAATATATTAGATTTCAGATAAATTTAACTTAACGGCATTGTTTTTAAAGTTAAAATAACTTTAGGTTCATTGATATCTTTTATTTATCATAATGAATTTAAAATGAAAGATATGGTGAAATAGATTGATAGCATGAATCTTATAATTAATTTTTTGGAGGATTCTAGATTAGTTTATATTATGTAAAGTTACTTCTAGTCTTGTTATCAATAAATTCAAAGTTGATCCGTATAAATAATATAATAAAATATTTTAAATTTTAAAAATAATTAACAATTAACAAAATAATAAAATATAGTGGAGTGGTCTTTATGCCATTTGATATATAGATTAATCGTGATGATATTTTATTTACATATCTTACTGCTCATTATGTTGATTCTAAGTAAAAATTAATTATAAAATAAAATTTAATGAAATTCTTCATTTGTATAATGTCAAATGTTTTTTTATATATAAGTGTATGACAAGTTTTTTTAAGAAATATAATATTTAAAATAAGATTTTTTATATTTTATTTGATAACTCTTCAAATAATGATATTGTGATTAATATATTTTTCAAATTTATTAGAGATGTCTTTAATTGATATTGCTCATGTTAGATATATTTGTTACGTAATTAATCTAATAATGCAAACACAAATAAAAATAATTTTTTTTGTATTATAAAATATAAGAAATTAACTAAAATATGTTAAGATACTTGATAGATAACAAAACTTTTGCTTTATGTTTGTCAACAAGCCTAAAACAACATATTTCTAATGAATATTAGATATTATCAGAATTATACTTATATGATGTTAAATTTATGTTGACAACTAATACGTGATAGTCATCTATGTTAATAGTTAAAATGATGAATTTATTATTAATAATTCATATTTATAGATTTAAATTTTATTTTTAAAATATATGAAATTTTTATATAATATTATTAAATATTTTTCTTTTATAACTTTATATTTCACAATATAAAATTAATTTATATGAATTATCATCTAAACTAATAAAATAAATTCTTGATGGTATAATGATGAGGAAATATAGCCAATTCATTTTGATCTAAGTTAGATAACTCTTATGATAATCCCCATCGGAGCAGGTTCATATATGAAACATATCCTAATTTTGCAAATATTTGATACTCGAATGAAAAATCCGCTTGAATATGATAAAAAATTATCTAAATATCTTTTTTTCCTTTAGTTAAATTTGATTAATGAAAATTTTTGATTTTGATGGTATAATGATCATTCAAAGTGTTGTCATTGGTAACAATGTCATTGATGGAATGAGTAGTGAAGTTACCATGAACTATTGTTTTAGCTTTGATAACATGAAATATCATTTTATACACAAATAACATGGTACAAAGTGTGTGTCCGTGTTTATATATATAAACCTAGAAATGATTGGATCTATATTATATAATATGAACACTCTAGTACATAGTATAAAGTTAAAATACAATATGTGGTAGTTATCTCAACAATTCCAAAGGGTAATTAAATCATATTACAAGCTTAATGATTAAGTTTGAATACTAGAGTTGTACAAGCAATTAGATATTTATTGAAAATCTCCTTTTTAGAATTATCAAGCTTCTAGCTAATTAACTATGTATGAGGGAATGGATCATTGAAAATTCATGCCATATATCTAACACTAACAATTGAAAATTTGTCTGCCAGGGAAGTGACATTGCACAAGACACCGTCGTGTTAAAATCTGGGGACAGAATAGGTGCTTCAGAAGTTGGTCTACTTGCTGCTGTTGGCGCAACTACAGTGAAGGTATTCTCTTTTTATTTTGATTAAATTTTGTCAACGATTCTACAACATAATGATATTTTTCAGGTATATCCAACGCCCATAGTTGCAGTGCTTTCCACAGGGGATGAACTTGTGGATCCATCGGCCAATTTTTTAGGTCGTGGTCAGGTATTCTACACCAGAAATAGGTAGCTATTATAGTGTGCTTTGTAATACAATTAATATTGCATTTGTATTATTATGTAAGAGCTGATGGCCCTTGGTTTCTGCCATATGTTCTCTTTTTGTTGCAAATTGTTGAGTTATGCTTCAAAGTTTGGTGGGACTTGATCACTTGAAGTAGAGTAGAGAGTTGTGAATCTGATTTCAATGAGGAACGAACATTGATATGTATTTTTTTAGACTATTTGTGTATGATTATATAAATAATAATATATCAAATTTTATAAGAATTATGAAGGTAAATATATTTGAGCAATAATAATATTGAGATGATTAATCATATGACAAATTCTTATGCTGCATGCAATTATTAGGGGTCATATATTTGTGTGATGTCAAGTTCTTTTGTTCAAGGGTGATATACCTCTAATTTGAGATTCATTAAATGAGTCTCTGACTTTTAGGGGTAAAGCTGTCGAGATATTAATTTTTCTCATATCTCATGTTAAATCAAGAGCTTTGTGCATTAGATATTGCCTAAAATTTTTTAGACTTCTAACAATGCAAAATATGTCAAGATTGTTGTTGTTTGGTTGCTCTTAGATTCATTAAAATGCAAGATTGCCTGAACTTTTGTCTAGTATAATTTGGTTTTTTAAAAGTGGATAGATTAACCGAGCAATGAAGACCTACTCAAACTTAGTCTAGATTAATGTTTTATGAATAATAAGTTCATCTATCTAATTTTTTACCTACTTTTAAGTGGAAATGACTACTTCGAGTCACTTTTTTTCATAGTTATTAAAAGAGTGCCTTAGGCATGCCTAAATCCTAGATTCCACCAAACATAGGCAAAAGTGCTTCGCCTCTCATCTCAGTTTGTATGATTTTTATCAATCCAATATAGTTAAGTTTTTTATATTATCTTAGAATAAGATAGAATAAAAATCATGATATAAGTTTCTTGAAAACTTACACATATTCGACGAATCACACCCTCGTTTATCCCTAACTAATCGAATAAAAAAAATCATCGTTATATATAATATTAATTTTTATACTCAGAGGCTTACTAAAAATATTATACATATTTTTTTAATATTTAAATAAGTTTCTAATTATCAATAAATTTTATCTTCTATTGTTTTGTCGGTTAATTCAATTGTATTTAATTATATTTTATATTAATATGATTTTAATCCCATGATCTATACAAACACCTAAGCAATAAACATATTAAATGGTAGTCTAGTATTATAAATATCTTGTTTTCATCTTATAAGCCCTCCTTAGGATTAGAGTTTATGATGAATACAAGAGAAAGAGAGAGTAGCATGCAAACAATATTTATTTTATATATATATATATATATATATATATATAGGGCTAGCCTGCAAGTTGTTTGCTCTTAAACAATAAAAGAGAAATAAAAACAATATAAAATAAACTAAAACTAGGGTGTATATGTCATCAATTCTTAGCTTGAAAGAGAGAAAAGAAGATAAAATAAGGTTATGACGAATCTTTTTGAATATTAGTGTCTACCTTTTGTTTTTTCAGAAAATAAGGTTACATTCACAAAAATATAAAAACCTATGACAAATCTCTTTTTGATAATCATTGGAGACAACTAGAATCAAAATATGCTTCTATCTGATTATGCACATGACTTGTAAATATAATTCTACCTGTTAGAGCTTTCTTAATATATTTGAGGATTATAAAAACTATATTCATATAATTAGTCTAGAAGAATCTAAAATAGAACTAATTATATTGTTAACATAAGTAACATCTGGCCTAGTTGCTATCAAAAAATTTATTTTTTGAATGATCATCTTATACTTTATAAAATCAACTGACAAACTAATATCTAAATAAGTTCGTATCTAAATCATGTTGTGAGTCAATATATACACATCTTGACATAACAAGCTTAGATTGAAAATTCTAAGTGTTTTCTTATGATCTTGTTACAGTGTGAAAACTTATTATTTAAATTATAATATCAAAATTTCATTAGATGATTATATATGTCTAATAGAAATTTATAAATATATTAATCGTACAAGTAATACAGTAGATATAAGTTCATATATTAATCTCATTAAGTTTGTATGAGCAATTTGATTTAATTAATAGTGAATTAATTGTTGTTCAAGTTGAGAAATAAATTTGATTCTCAAATAAATATTTATATTCTATGATTGGTTTACTTTATTATTAATGAGGGATTTTTCTTTAATATTATGATATTATTATGCTTGATTTTTGGATGAATGATAGCAAATGTGGATGATTTGTTGACATATAAGATGGTTATTAATAATGAAATATCATTATCAATAATGATTTTGTTATAGTTGTGTTTTCATTATTCTATCATGAAATAATTTTTCATGAAAAATATGAAATATTATGTTAATAATTATGTTTAAGTTTTTGAGTTCATAAATATAATACACACATTAATTTATATATATCTTCCTAATGTTTCTATTTAAGAAAATCTTTTTAAAGGAATTGATCACATGGTTGTCACTATTTTACAATACACAACTTCTTATATGTGTCTTGTGACTTATCTATAATTATTTATCATAACCAACTCAAAACTTTCAAGAATGGTAAAATTTTATGTTAGACATTCTACATAATTACCACATTATTTGAATGTCAGTTCTTTTAAAAGATGCATAATAGAATGATCATATTTTTTTTTTTGACTTCATGAGTGTCATTTTCGCATCAATTTAACTTATTTTACCTTAAGATTTTTATATTTAGATTTATTATATGAAATAAAAATTGAAGGGTTGTCATTTTCTTTGATATTAATTTTGTGAGTGTCTTTCTTGACTTACCATCAATCATGGTACAATGTATAGATCTATTTTCTAGTAGAATATTACATCTTTGTTTTACTTGATATCTATATTTATTAACATTTAAAATATAAAAAAATTATAATTATTCATTACATAACTACAATCATCACAAGTATATAAATCAATATTAGATGCCAAATTAGTATGACATTGAGTAAGATTTCACAAGGGAGAATTGAAATATAATCTCGTCGATTTGAGGGTTCTTGATAAAACTTGACATAAGGATCAAAGTCTCAAACTAGATTTTCAATCTAGTTTGGCGTGTGTTTGGCCTGAATTTTGTGCCTAACAAGGGGTAGCATTTGTGCTTGATGTAGCATATTCTTGGCTTGCCTTTTGAATCCCATGGCTTTTTGTTGGAATTATTGAAGTCTCTATTTTATGTCATTGGTGTCTCGTCGTGTATTGTAATGGTTCAAAAGGTTAAAAGTTGTAATGTTGGGTTGAGGTCGTGCTATCAAAATTTTTTTAAATTTTTTTTGGAGCACAAAATCATGATTATAAAGATATTATTATTGAAAAAGTTTTTCTTTGAAGCACAAAGTTATGTTGGTAAAAGATATTGTAATAGAGAAAAATTCTTTCTGAAACACAAAGTCACAGTAACAAATAATATCGTGACAAAAGAAAATCATTTTTGGCATATAAACTTGTGGTAAGAAGAGATACCATAACCGAAAAGAATATGTTGTGACACCAAAAAATATCATTTTATGTATTAATTTGGTACTTGATTGTTGCAACATAGAAATAATATTGTAGTCAAAATTATGTTTAGATCTAATTTAATCGCGACTACAAATTTATATTGTCGTTACGAAGAATATATTGCATAGTGAAAATTTGTGACAACCAAATGATAGAGTCGTGAATTGTGACATTGGAAATGTCATAATTCTTTCTTGTTATTATGACTTATTTTAATTTTATATCAAATTAATTATTTATACTCAAATTATGATTGATTTCATTATTATTTATCAAAATTCATTAAAAATATAATTTAATGATCTTTGTTTTTAAAGATAATTTTAGTATAAACACATTATGTAAACACCACAAAATCTCTAAAAATACTTGTTATTTTGAATGCTAAACAAATTCACACACTAAAATATTTGTTGATCTTAAAGTAAATTTTTTTTCTTTGAGATTCAGTTTAGAATTGGCGTAGAAAGAATGAAACAAATCTCGGAATCAATGTCATGATTGATTTTGATGTCACAATATCTTTCGTTTGATTGGAGTCTCGAATTTATGGATTTTTGCATATGAATTAATGAGTTGTAATGAGTTTATCTCTTTTATTGAAAGTTAGAAGTAATTAGATAGGATATTTCATAAGAAATGTTATGTTTAATGTTTTTACTAGATTAATTTTTCAGTCTTTATTTCCCTTTAGTAACTTCAGCAGTACATGTTTTATTATTTATATAATTTTTTTCTTTAGTGTCTTTTTCAAATATCTTTTTCAAAATTTGGTGTTTTATCTTGTTTCTTTCTTCTGAATGTACTTCAGTCATTGTATTATTGAGTGTGATACTATTCACTAATGATATAACTTTAAGAAAAGTCATGATATCATATTTTGTTGTCTAGTAATTATTTGAGATGTCAAATGGGTGACTTGGCCATGTTGTGCCGACATGAGAATATGATAGGTCAGCCTAGCATGTCTTGTTGGTCCACCTGTCATTCAGGTGTGATAGGTCGAGTTTGGCCTGGTCGACAGTGGCACTATTGTGCTACTTTTGATCACCCAGTCCATGTGGCATGTTGGCACCGACATTGTGGAGTGCAGTGCCGTTCTCGATATTGTGCATCATTAATTTTTATTTTTAAGTTTAAATTTTTAAATAAAATTTTAATTTTTTTAAATATTAAAATTAAACTATATTCTGCTATACATTAAAAATAAATAAAATCCATAACTCAATAAATTAAAAGTATATGACTTCTTTTTGTGCCTTGAAGTATTGTTTGACAAATTAATAATAAAGTACAAATAATTAAAAGTAAATAATATTATTACATTAGCAAAAACAACATGCATCATATGTTAGTCTTCTAATATTTGTGTTTAATCTGTCTGTAGTATGGTTTGGATTGTAAATTTTGATTCTCAAGCTAGCAGTATCAGTAGTCTCAATATCTTTGATATTATTTGAGTAGATGTGTCAATTGGGCTATCGTGCCATGTCTGGCACGACCCGATATAGTAATTGTGCCGTGCCAATTTTATTTTTAAAAAATCTAACCATAAGTCAATGGGCTGGTTTACCATGTTGTCTGGCTAGACACATGGTCCTTGCCTAGCCTGACTGAACTAGGTTGGGTCTCGGGCTGTGCTCGGATTGTCCTGCTTGTTTGATACCTCTACGTGTGAATCATTATTCACCATCAACTTTTTTATTTTATATTGAATATATATATATATATATATATATATATATATCATAAAATCTTACAATCCATTAAGTATGAAAGAATTTGTATGATATTTGGTTGCAGTCAAAATCTCATATTTAAAATGATATTAATATCCATATGAAAAATAAACTCTGATATTATGTTAGATACTAGATGAGTCAATATATTATCTGTCATCTTATATAGTTATGTTAGACACCAGACATGTGAATTCATATAATTTTTGCCAATTCAATATTTTTAAATTTTTATTATCATGTAATATGATAAAATAGTAATTAATATTTAAGTATCGAGATATCTTATTTTTATTTGATAGATCACCTTATTATCTGTCTCTAGTTAATTGAATGATAGTCATTATATCTCAATACGGCATCTATCTATGTACTTAGAGGCTTACTAAAATTTTCATACTTAGAGTTGTATTATGTAAATATGTTATTTATTTTTTCGTGAATCCAATAATTTGGTTCTTTTGCTTAGATTTATATATGCAGTCAAATAATAAAGAAATACAATAAAGAATTATTATTTTAAATATTTGATTTTTATCTAAATAATAATGACACAAATTATAATGTCCTTATACTTACTAAATATATTATTGATATTGCTTATGCATCTAAATACAATATAAGTGGTGAGATTGTATACAAATGAATATATATTCGTCATATCATAAAAAATTTTAAAAATTTTTAAAAATAAAATCTTTGTTTTATAATCTTAATCATCAATAATAAGTTTATAACTTTTATTATTAATATAGTCGAATATCATATCGTGGTAACAAATACATGACTTTAAAATAAAGTTGGTATAATTTCAATAGTATCTAAATATTTGTTTGAAATTTTTATAGGCAGACTAACAAATCTAGATAGAATTTTTATTTTTTGTAAGTTATTCTAAGATATTTTATTAAATTTATTATATTTTTAATATGAAAAAAATAACATTAACAATATTAGCTAAGGGTCTATATATAATAATTATGACAAACATGTTAATGATGATACTGTTATTTGAAGCATTATTGAATATGATGCTAACAATTTTATGTTGAAATTGTATTTCTTTAAAAACTTTAGCAAACACTTATATATGGTGAATCCATCATAAGGATGAATGATCTTTGTAAATTATAAATTTTTGTTTATTAAATTTTCATTTAGAATCAATATAATGGGTGATGATGCATGTAAATGAAGTGTCAACCTAGCTAGTTCAGATGTTGGATATTATGGATATTACTGTTATATTTTTTAAGTTTGTTAATTATTAATTATTTTTTTTATTAACATATTTTATTATATCATTCATACTGATGGACCTAGAAAGTTTATATTAATCAGATTGTAAGTAGGTTTGTATTATATTAATTATTTTAGGATTTTTTGAGAATCTAATTAGAAGATCAATACTAGTAATCAATTTTGTTATATATTTTCTCTTAAACTCATTGTGTAAAATGAATGAGATTGATGAACATGAAATTGATCTAATTTCAAATATTCAACAATTAATTTAGGTTTGCTTGGGATTTAATGTATTATAATTTTTAGTATATTGATCAACATATTTTTTAAGATGACCAGTATTATCATTATTTTTACATGTATATATATTTTTTTAAAATATATACACTATCAAATATTCTTTAACACTGAATATTTTTTTAAATTATGTAAAAGTGTGTTCAGACTCTTGAAATTTACATATTTTAATGATTTTTAGGCAAGTAGGTATAGATCTTGGAATAAAATTTAGTTTTAAATTTGGACCTTTTAATTATATTATCATTATTATTTATGTTTATGTCTAATTTGTTTTTATTAAATTATTGTTTATTATTTTTTAAATATATAACACAAGACTAAAAATTGGAGAATGATAAAAGTATTTTTTTAATTTGTTACTTCTTTTTCTAATTTTTTTTTAAAATATAATAATTATTGAATGAAAAAAATTATTTTAACTTAATTATAATGTATACCTTAGCTTTATCTGTACAATAAATACTTTGGATACTCTATCTTATTTTCTCATACCTAACCGTCATTTCTCATCACTAAATTGACACTAGTCATTCACAATATTAAACTATAAATTATTAAAACAATTGGGTACAAAAAATACACATATGCCTAACAGTCATTGCTCGTCATCAAATTTACAGATTAACTATGAAAAATAAAATATATCAATATGGTGTTTATGGAATTCTATTAAAAATATTTCATAAATACTTGACACCCTATTGGATTTCTACAAAGGTGCTATCTTGTCACTGTCCTATTGAGGTGCCTGAATGTCCAAATACACAATGTATCCATCATAAAAATGACTTTTTTTTTTAAATTTTAGCCATGCCATGGGTCGTGTCAGCATGCTTGGCACACGAGTCATACCTAGTACATCACAAGGCCTGTGCATCCCCATCCAACCTAGCACAACAAGAGTCGTGTCATAGGCTGACATAACTATGGTTTAAGCTTGATTTTAGACCCTATTGTGCTGGGCCTAGTACAGTTGAATTGTGTTGTGCCTAGGTTGCCCGACTCACTTGACATCTCTAAGTTGTTATGCTGCATCTAGGTAAAACATCACGGTCTTTTTTTGTAGTTCATGTTTCAATAATATAATAGATTTTTTTTGTTATATTTTCTTTCTTTAGTGATTTAGTCTTTATAGTTGTGATTTCTTCAAAAGTTATGATTTCTTTTTGCATAATAATTTTGGATTCTTTTTTCTTTTGATCTTCATTAATAATGGTCTAAATTTTGTCTTTTTTATCCATCACATCATTAATCAACAGTGGAACCTCATCTAGTTGTAATATTTCTATTGTCTCAAGAGTTCACTCAATAATTTCACTATGTTTTTCACTCGAGACTATCTCAATATCAACAATATCTTTTGCAATTTCATAGTAGCTTGCCTTATTTTTTTTATGACTTTGAGAAATATTGCAATATCATAGATGTTTCATCTTTAAGGCTTATTATAATTTTTTCTTGTTTCAAATTTCTTTTAATTCTTCAACTTCTTTCTTTCTTTTTTGAATAATAATTATACCCGAAATCATTTCTTTGGAATTCTATATCTTATCTTTTAATTGTGTGGGTGAGACTATTTATTCTTTAAAAGTTTTCCTTGTCATTGTTTAGAATTCACATACTTTTATACAAATTGAATTGTGCCCATTTTTTGCCCACATGAAGTGTAATTTTTACATTTTTCATGTTAATCAATAGCCATCTAGTCATAAAGAATGACCCTTCTAGGACCAACAATGCATACGAGTCTTCTTTCATGTCTAGTATCACAAAGTTAACAGGAAAAAAAAATTTTTCAATATTGACTAGCATATTTTTAATAATCTTCTTCAGAAATCTGATTGAGTCATCTGTCATTTGTAATGAAACTGAAGTCTATCTCATATAGATACAACATCGTACTATGGATAATAATATCAAGTAAATATTTGCTCCTAAGTCACATGTATTTCGGAATATTTGCTTTTCAATAACACATGAAATTATAAAATTCTTTGGATTTTTTAGCTTTCTTGAGAATTTATTATGAATAATCATGCTGCACTTTTTGGTAATGCTTATCATTTCAAAAGTTTCAAATTTATTCTTAAGACTAATAATATTATTCATAAATTTGATTAAATATGATTTTTGTGATAAATTTAGTGAAATATATATTGACTTCTAATTTTCTACAAATATTGAGCAATCAGTCAAATTTTTTGTATAGTTTTCATTTCAAAACTACTTAGAAAAAAATATTTGTTTTGAGAATTTGTTGATTGTCTGCATAAATATTATTCAATATATCAATTTTTTGTTTTTTTGCTTTGATATTTTTGTATCTTCTTCTCTAATTCTACTTCATGTATAATTACTAGTGGCACAAGTTGGGCAGTGAATTGTGTCTGTGTCATATTTTGGAAAATGTTGCGGCATTGGATGACATGATGTTTGGTGTTGCGACTTTGGATATTGTAATATTATTAGTAATAACTTCATTTTCTGTAATAGTTTTTCTTTGATTTTTATTTTATTTTATGCCTATTTATTTCTTTATTGATTTTGAATGTTATGAATATGCAACCCTTTGAATTTGTTTTGGTATCGCTAGGAAATTCATTTATGTTTTTCTCATTCATGAGTACTAATTATCTAATTTGATTTTTAATAATTTTTATTATTGTATTTGCGTGAACTAATATTGTTTTTTATTTATTTCATTTAGTTTTCTTGCGCATCATTCATCCTATGTCTTCATTAGTAACACATAAATACTCTCTTTAACTTATGATTTTTTTTGTTCTTTTTAATTTGTTGTAATTGAAACTTGAAGCTTATTGCATTTGGTATCCCATCAAGTTACTTCTCAAGTTTTTTTTTTTTTTGATATTGTTTCAAATTTTATTGTAGATTTCTCTAGCTTCTATATGAAAAATTCTTATGATTTTTCAAGTTTGGATCATAATGTGTAGGTGCGTTGTTATTAGGTGTTTTAATATATCATCTATTTTTTAGAATATTAGCGTCATTTACTTGATAAATTAGATCAAAATCGAATCACAATTTAATTCATTTTCATTAAATTTATTGTTTGCCATTTTTTAATATATAATACTATGCTAGAAATAGGATAAGGATATAAGTATTTTTTAAGTTGTTACAATATTTTTTAATTTATTTATTAATCTAATAATTATTAAATAAAAGAATTAATTTAACACAACCATAATGTATAACATAGTTTTATCTATACAACACACATTTTGGATACTCTACATTGTTTTCTCATTCCTAGCAATCATTGCTTATCAACAAACTAACACCACTCATTTGTAATATTAAAATTATAAATTATTAAAAAATTAGACACAAAAGAACACACACTCAATTTTAGATAGAGGTGTCAAATGGGCCGACCCAAATTTTTTGAGCACGAGTGTGCTGCCGTGCTGGGCCAGGCACGGTTAGCGTACCGTGTGTGCATGGCCCGGCACGGTTTAAAATAGCCGGGCCCGACACGGCCCGTAGGCACGGCGGGCCGTGCTGTGCCTTGCATGGCCCGCTCGGGCTTCCAAGTCCATACGGATCGGGATTCGGGGGGACCACTGGTCGGGTCGAATCAGACCCGACCCGCTGTCTTTTTTGCGGGAGGGGCCATCGTGGGGTCGGGTTCACGGGACACCCGGCACAGGACAAACCCGTGCCTGTGTGCCGTGCCGCGGGCCGAACCGTGCCGTGTCAGGCACGGTACGACTCGTGCCTAACCCGTGCACGGCTGAACCGTGCCGTGCCTCGTGCCGGGCGGGCCAGCCCGACTCGGTTGATAATTTTAGATCAATGAGAGGAGAGATGAGAAGAAAAGAGATTTATAGATTAATTGTGAAAAAATAAAATATATTTTAATATTATGTAGAGTATAAATTTGATTGCTTTTTAAAAATACATTTTAATATTATTAGATTTCTATAGAGGTATTGTCATGTCACTTTCTTATCGGGGTGCCCGAATGGCCAAATATATTTTAAAAATGATTGTTTTTTTTTTTTAAAATTCTAGCCATGCCATGGGTTGTGCTGGCGTGCTTGGCATGTCACAAGGCCCGTGCATCTTTGGCCCAACATGACATGAGTCACGCCACGGGTTGACATGATTATGGTCCAGACACGATTCTGGATTGTGTTGTGCTAGCCCAGCATGGTTGAATCGAGTCGTACCTCATATCGTGGTCATGATGCCTGACCTACTTAACACCTCTAAGTAGTTGGGCTTTCACTAGGTAAAATATTGTGACTTATGTGTATAACTTCTATTCAATAATGTCGTAGTTTCTTTTTCTGTCATGATTTTTTTTTCAGTCATCCAATCTTTGTAGTCACGACTTCTTCAAAAGTTGTGGCCTCTTTATGCATGTAATCTCTGAATTTTATTTTCTTTTGATCTTTATTTATAATGGTTTGGGTTTTATTTTTTTTTAATCTAGCACATCATCAATCAGCAGTGGAACCTTTTCTAGTTGAAATATTTCTATTGTCTCAAGAGTTTACTATATATTTTTTCAATGTTCTTCATTTGGAAATAAAATGATATCAGTAATATCTTTCGTAACTTTCTAGCACCTTGTCGATCTTTTTTTTGTATCAACTTTGAGAAATATCACAACAACATTGCATGTTTTATCTTTAAGGTTTTCTTGTTTTATAATTATTTTTATTTTTTTGACTTTTTTCTTTTTTCAAGGCAATAATTATACATGAATTCTTTCCATTTGAATTTTACATCATTTCTTTCAACTATGAGAGTGAGACTATATATTCTTTGAACTCCACATGTTCTTTGTCCATTGCCTACATGAAGTATAAATTTTTTATTCTTCATGTCAATCAATGATTATTCAATCACTAATAATAATTATTTTAAGATCAACAGTGCATATGAATCTTATTTCATATCTGACACCACAAAATCAATAGGAAAAATATATTTTTCAACCATGACAAGCACATTTTTAATAATTTTTCTCAGAAACTTAATTGAGCTATTTATAATCTGCACTGAATGTGAAGTTGGAGTTTTCTCTCTTAGTTACCATATTTGTACTATGGATTATAATATCAAGTCAATACTTACTTTTAAGTTATATAACTCTTTCTTGAAGATTTGCTTTCTGATAACACATGGAATTATAAAACACCTTGAATCATTGGTTTTTCTTTGGAGTTTATGATGAATAATCATGATGTACTTCTTGGTAATGCTCGTTATTTCATAAGTCTCAAATTTCTTCTTGCTACTAATGGTATAATGATATATTTTATAAATTTGATGTAATGTGGTATCTGTAATAAAATTTTACAAAAGGTATATTGAGTTTCAACTTTTTGAAAATGTTGAGAAATTGATTAAATTTTTTGTCCATCTTTTCATTTCAAAAATTTGAGAAAATGGAATATTAGATTAGAGAATTTGTTGATCGTCTACATAATTATTATTCAACATATTATTTTTTTGTTCATTTTTTTAGTTCTTTGGCATATTTTTTTTTTTCAATTCTATTTTATTTATAACTAATAGTGGCATAAGTTGGGTAGTGGATTTTGCCATTGTCATATTTTGGAAAATATTGTGTTATTTGCTGACATGATGCTTGGTGTTGTGATCTTGGATATTGTAATATTGTTAGTAACTATATTATCTTCTCTATTAGTTTTTCTTTGATTTTTTTTATTTTCTGCTCTTTTATTTTTTTATTGATTCTAAGTATTATCAACATGTATCTTTTTGAATTTGTTTCAGTATAACTAAGCAATTCATTGATGTTCTCATCATTCATTATGAGTGTTTTTGTTAATAACACAGAGAAGCTCTCTTCAAATAATGATTTTTCTGGTTTTTTTAGTTAGTTATACTTGGAACTTAAATCTTCTTGCATTTAATATCTTATCAAGTTGTTTTTTAGGTTTTTTTTATATTGCCTCATATTCTACTGTATATTTTCTTTATTTCATATGATAAATTCTTATGATTTCTCTTGTTTGGATGATAGGTGTAAATGCATTATTGTTGGGTTTAAAAATATAATATCAATTTAGTACTTCATATACTTGATAAATTAGATCAAAATTGACAACTTATTGATGACACAAAACTATAATTTTTCCTAACCTTAGCATTTTGTTAGTTTATCTAGCTTTGTATCAATCGTTATTAACCTATCTAAATCTAATGCTCGAGCTTATTCTCTTCTATTTGTTCTTTTGTTCAGCGTTTGATAGTTGTTCTTGGCTCAATCTTCAAATAGAAAATGAGTCTTCTCCGGTGACTTGTTTATGATAGAATCACTCAAGACTATATTAATTGTATATCTTTTCATATAATTTAGATCATTATAGAAAATAATATATCTTTTAGATAAGTATTGAAATCAATTTTTTACCTTGTCCATTAAAGAAATTGATGATAGTCATAATTTTATTATATCCGGCCTAATTACATTTATTTTGAGAGTGTTGTACAACTTAAAAAGTTATGATATAACTATTTGGGTTTTTTGAAAAATATGTATCATTCTAATATTGCTATACCATGATTATGAGATTAAGTATTATCTCAAAATGATTTATATGTATTAGTTGCATTTAAATCTCTGAGTAGTTTTCTATAAATATTAAATATAGACCTCCAATAATCTTCGAAACTTAGGTGGAGAATAAGTTGTTAAACAACTTGTTCTGCTTATCTTTAATTATATTCATTGTTATCATTATTTTTAATATTTTTTTAGCTCTTTGTCTCAATATATGTTTTATTGTTCTCTCATTTTCTATGTCTAAATGTATTGACTCAGTCTTGTATCTTTTGTGCATAAATTTGGTGGCCAAAAATAAATAAATAAACAAACACAAAAATAAATACTAAATAATAATAAAATACCAATCAACTAAAAATATGACTATCTTTTTTTAAAGATAGATTAATTCAAAATAAATTAATCAAACTAAAATTATTTTTTGGTAGTAGTGCCTAAAATTTATTGTCTTTATTATAATGGCAAAACTTGTTTATAGCATAATACTAAAAATTTGTTGGATGCTTGTATATTTCTAAAAGAAATCAATAAGTAAATGGGTCATATAAGTCATAGAGTGGATTTAAGTTTAGACATCAATCACATATGAATTGTGTGGGCAGCTTGATTAATCAACAATGAGTGATATATTGTTCGAGTCAAGAAAATAAATTAGGGTCTAGGATTTATACTTAGACTCTATGATAAGTTTACTTTATTATATACGATGATTTTTTTTAACATTATCATAATTACATGTTTAATTGTTGGATGAAGGATAAGATGATATGAATTACTCGTTGTCTCCTGGCATATAAAGTTGTTATCAATTATGAACTGTCTTTTTTTTTTTTTTTAAATTTTGTTTTATTATTAATTAATAATCCTCTTTTTTGGCGGAGGAATATCATTTTTACAACCTATATCTACCCGTGGCTCTCTTACACCCATCTAACCTTAAGCCTACTAGCTAGCATATAGAAGTTTATAGTATTTCTCAAATAAGTATTTATTCAATACATAAATTAAACTAGAGAAGCTGAATGCTCTTTCGGCCCATCTTTGCGTTTAACTGTCATCGGTCCATCTTTTCGGCTAATCTTTTCGTTTAATCCGATGTATTGCTCGGCCATTTCTTAATCTCAGCATTTTTCCTCTAGTCTTCCCGTGTCTCAAGCCCTGATATCCACGTTATTCCCGAGTATTTTTCTTCCGTCGTCCTTCTTCTTATATACGCTCCAGAACATGCAATATACAAAGAAAACAAGCGCGACTACAATATAACTTATCTACCCTATTCCCCTTGTCCCTTGTTATACATATACAACGTTTATTAATTTCGCTTCCATTTTCTTTGTCGCGCCTTATAATGAGTGCTCTGTATAAACCAAGCTGCAGCAAGACACTCTCATTCTGCACTTCCTCTACAAGTGTTGAACACCCACAGGACCGGGTGATCAGTCGAGAGTGTCTACCATATTAACTCGGGAAGCAGCCAATCTAAAAACCATCAACATATGTTCTACAAACCACTTCTGAAAACCAAACAAAAAATCATCAACAAAAAACCACTTCTTATGCTGCTGCGCTGCTGAGAAGAGAAGCTAAATTTTATTTTAGATTTGATTCAGCCTCCACCCTTTATAATTCTAACATAAGAAAAAGCTATCTTATCAAGTCTTATTAAACCTTTTAATTTTTTCGGCATAGAATCCTCATCGAATTCAATTTCTCCTTTTTCTGAGCCTATCCTCGCCAAATTATCTGCTGGGGTGTTTGCCTCTCTGTATATATGCATCATTGATGCATTTAGTTCATTTTAAAGCTTTGTTATTATTTCTAATTCTTATTCATATTTCCAAAGAACAATTCTTCCTATTACTAAATTAAATAATAACATTGAGTCTACCTGTATTTGAATATTTCTATATTCCAGTTTTTTACATACATTTAAGCCTATTCTTAACGTCATAATTTCTGAATGCAGAGCCGAGTCTGCTACGCTAACCTAAGTGAAAATTTTCATGACTGTGCCTTTATAATCCCTTATTAACCCACCTCCCCCTGCTATTCCTGTATTCCTATTAAAATTTCTATCCGTGTTTAGGGAAAATTTCCCTTCAGGGGGCCTGGCCTAGCTTATATTTTTTGCCTAATATTGTTTAGTAATTTTTATATTAAGACCCCATTCCCTTTTCGCTTTCTTATCTATAGCTAGTTTATCTACTATAATGGGCTTAATATTTGATATGTTACTTATTTCCTGCTTAATTTCTTGTAATATATCTTTTAAATTCATTCTTTTTTCTTCAAATCTATTCCTATTACGAGCTTTCCATAAACACCATATCACTACATGAGGTAAATTCTTATTGAGCCAATTTCTAGCAGGGTTAGTGGAAGATATCTTTTCTCATTTTTTAATTCTTTCTATTAGTCCATCCGCTGTATTATTAATTTGTACATATTCTTCCAGTTTTTTCCAAATTTCTAATGCAATTTTTCCTCTCGAGAATAGATGATCCATTGATTTTATTTCTGCAAAGCAGCATTCACATCTGGACACTATTTTTATACCTCTTCTCTTCACATTGGTGTCCACAGGTAATGCATTTGATAATACTTTCCAGGCTAGCGAGCACATTTTCTGTGGGATACCTGCTTTCCAGACCCATTTAAATATGGGTTTAGCAGGTTTTTTTTCCTAATCAACTCCTTTGCCGATTTTAGTGTGAAATTACTTTGTGATGTGAGAGTCCATTTTCAATCACTCTTTTTTAGTATTGAGTGTGATTCTACTATCTCTTTATGTTTTTTCAGAGCCTTCCAATTATTTGATACCTGCTTAAGCCTCTGGTTATTTTGTGCTAAATATTTTGCCTTCATATAATTTGCCCAAAGGCTATCATTCTCAATCAGCCTCCACCATCATTTACAATCCCAGGCAGAGGCCATATCTTGTAAAGTGATTATTCCTAAACCTTCTTCCGCTTTTGGATAACATATTTTCTTGCAGTTTTTTTAGTGCATTTTTTGCTTCCCATCTTTTTTATCCCATAAAAAATTTGATAATTCTGATTCTAATCTATTCAAGAATTTCTTCGGAGGATGTATTACAGATAAAATATGCACTAGTGTGCTTTGTAACACATGCGAGATTAATGTAATACGTCCCCCAAACTCTAAAAGATTTTCTTTCCAACCTGTTATTTTCCATCTGATCTTATCTAATAATGGTGCTAAATATTCCTTTCTCAGTCTGCCTTCATATATTGGGCAGCCTAAGTATATTAAAGCTCTCTTATTATGTGTAAATCCAGTTATGTTTTTAATCTTATTTATTACTTTCTCTGTAGTCTTTTTAACTATCATAAACTGACACTTCTTTTTATTTACAACCTGACCTGTTTCTAATTCTAATAATTGTAATAATTCTATCAGATTTATTACAGATCTTTTATTTGCGTTTATAAAGATTATTAGGTCGTCAGCATAAGCCAAACAAGCTATTCTCGGAGTATTATATGGTTGTCTAAAAGGTAATATATTACCATTTGACATTCTTTTGTTTAAATTAAGGATAAGCAGATCTAAGTATATATCAAATAAAAAGGGGATAAAGGGTCCCCCTGTCTTAGACTTCTTATGGGTTTAAATTCATCACCTATATTACCATTTATAATAATTCTAACCCAAGCACTTGAGATACATCTATATATAATATCTATGCATAATTCAGAAAAATCATATTTCCTTAAAATGTAACAAAGTGTATCCTATTCAACTCTATCGAAAGCTTTAGACAAATCCAGCTTAATTACTAGATTTTTATCTCTTGTTTTAGTTGCAATTTCTTTCATCATTTCTGATGCTAATCTAATATTTTCAATCATTAGTCTATTTTTAACAAATCCGGTTTGCTCTGGTGATATTATTAAATGCAGAATAATACTTAATCTATTTTGAATTATTTTAGCTAAAATCTTATAAATCGCATTGCACAAACTTATAGGTCTAAAATTCTCGCATAGCTGGGGAGCTTCTTTTTTGGGGATTAACACTATAAATGAATTTGCTCAAGCTTTAGGAATATCTGCTCCAGCAAAGAAACTGACAATCGCTATAACTAGGTCATTTTTAATAATTGGCTAGTTTAGCTGAAAAAAGTAATTATTCCAGCCATCTGGACCCGCTGCACTGTCTTTATCAAGATTAACGACTGTTATCTTTTCCTCTTCTTCTTCTGGGATTCTTTTCATCATTTGGTTTTGTTCTTTCGTAATGGAAGCCCTGATCTCTTGAAACAAGGAGTTCCCTTCGTGAGGCATGTGACCACACAGATGGGATTTAAAAAAAAATCCTCAAATAGGGTACATAATTGTTTGTCTTCTTCTATCCATTTTCATTCTTTATCTTTTAATCCTTTGATTTTATTTTTCTGTGTTTTTATTTTGCTCATGATATGGAAAAATTTGGTGTTTCTATCACCATCTTTTAACCATTTAATTTTTGCTCGTTGTTTCCAATATATCTCCTCCATATATAATTTTAAACTCAACTCAGCTTTAGCCTTGTTTAAAATCTTCCTAATTTCTTTGTCATTTTTATTATCATATTCTTTTTCTAGCTTTTCCACTTGTTCCTCTGCTTGCTTTATTTGTTGATTTATATTTCCGAAAGATTCTTTATTCCATGATTTTAACTGTTTTTTTAATCTATATAGCTTTGTCATTAGAACTTGGATTGGTTTACCTGAAGCAGGATCTGACCAAGAATCTCTTACTAATTTTTCAAAATCGGCATGGTTTCCCAACATGTTTTGAAATTTAAAATTTCCTGTACCTCGTTTGTTGTTGTAAAGTGTTATGAGGAGTGAAGAATGGTCTGAACAGGTTCTATTTAAATGTCTAGCCTGGCCCAAATTGCTTCTCTTTTTTGTCAGTTATTACACCAAGTATAATTTGAGCCTGAGAAGTCTATTTTCATCAAATTAGAATTAAAAACTGCCTCATTAAATTAAGACATTGCTATTGTGTTAGGGGTTTTCCCCCCCTTCTTTTTCGAGACACTTCTTATAACATTATAGTCTCATCCTATCAACCAAGGAATATTTTTTGCTGCAATTTTCTACATTTCTTCCCATAAGACTAGTCTGAATTTTTTATCATTTTTTGCATATACTACCGATACTATGTCTTCAGATATTTTAAAGTGCACTATTTGTTCTGTGTCTTTCAATATATCTATGTCTAGGTAATTATGTCACATAATCCAGAGTTTATTATTTAGATTAGAAAATGAATTATAAAACCCTAGAATTTGACTATATTTAGTAAGTTGGTCCTGTTGGATCAAAGGTTTTGCAATTACTACCAATAGAATTTTATATATTTTAATCAAATGTTTTAATCTATTTATCGAGGGGTTATTTGCCACCCCTCTAATATTCCAATATAAGTAACTAACCATTAAAACTTAATTTAGATTGTAATCTTATTGTGTATTTTGACTCATATGTTTTATCAAAATATTTTTTCACATTCCTAGCACTCTTGGGTGTAATTAATTGTGATATTTCATTATATTTTTCTTGTTTACTAAGTTGCATAGCCATTCTTTTTATGTCTTCCATGGATTAATCCCTAGTAAGTTTTCTACAATTCTGCTCATACAATGATAAATCATCTTTCACTTTTTCTATATTAATTTTTTCCTTTACTTCTAGTATACCGAATGGGGGACAACTTAATACTTCTGATTCTTCTTCCGGAAAATCAAGGAGGTCTTTATCTATCCAACTATAATCCTCTAATTTTTCTTTTAACACCCTTCTAGATTTATTTTTTCTACCTCTCTTCCTTCTAACTATCATTTCCTCACAATCCTCTTCCTTATTCTCCTCATTTCTTATCTCTAAACTTACTTCTATATTAGTTTTGTCCTCCTCCATATTTAGATTTTCCTTCTCTCTCCTACTTTCCTCTTCTTCATCCTCTAAAGCTTGCATATTTCCATGTTTCGAGTACTCAACCTCTTTTCTTATCCATTTTTCAACCCTACTTCTTCTTCCTTCCTGCCATTGCACCTTACCTATTTATTATGTTCCCATTTTACACTCAGCCATATCATGCCCCAGTCTTTTATAGGTAAGGCAGTATGGGGGCAAATTTTCAGGTGTAACCGTTTGCCAAAATCCCTCATTCTGCCCATCTTCCCCCCTTCACCTATCCATATTCTACTAGGGGGAAGTGTGAGGAGGTTGCACTCCACACAGACGCGAGCTTGGCTTGGTCGTGTCATAGATACCGTGGCCTCATCACAAATCAATGGTTTACCCAAACAAGAAGAGATAGCATAGAGAGAATGGGCGATAAACAAATATATGGGGAGGTTCAGCAAAGTGAACCATACCGGGGCAAGGGGAGCCTCCTCCGTTGGACAGAAGTTCTTCGTCCATCTTAGCACTCGCATAGGATAGTCGTTAACTTGCCAAATTTTTCTATGCCATAAACGATAGAAGTCCTCGTTCGAGAAGCACTGCCAAAAAACATGGCGTGCATCGTAATCTGCCAACTTTACCTTACCCGTGAGCTTTAGAGAGGAGATAAACTGAAGTATTTCGCTCGGGCGAGGCTTGCCGTGGGAGAACTTCCCAATGAGCATGTGTTCATAAGGCGCCTGTAACTTCCTCATCTCTTTGGGTGAAAATATGATAGCGGGGCTCTCGTTTTTTTTTTCTGAATGAGTGTGGGGGAGGCGCGGGCTCCTTTGTTATCAAGGCAAAGGACTTATTCTTTGAAAATAAGCCGTTTTGCTCCATTTTCAGCATGAAAGGAGCTTGATTTGAGCAAAGATTATGAACCCTAGGGTTTGTGTAGAATTATCAAAGATGTGAAATCTCTTCTTTTCCATGTAGTTATTTCATTAATATTTTATCATCAAAATCATATTTCTTTTTTCATATGTTATTCATATTTCTACTTCTTTTAGGTAATACGTCAACTAATTTTTTTGATTATTTTGAATATGTATTTTTATTCTTAGACATTAATAGTTATGAAAGATATGAATTATTGTGATAGTAATTATGTTTGAGTTTTTGGTATCGTAACTACTATACCCACATCAATTAACATATATTTTCTTAGTGAATATGCCTATGGAAGTCTTAAAAGAAGAAATGATTATAAATTTGTTACTATCTTACAACACATATCTCATTATATGTGTTCTATGAATTACTTGTTATCATCCACTATGATAAACATTTGATTCTTAATAATATTGAGATCCTAAGTTTGTGTTTTTTGTTTTATAAGTGTTATACTTGCATTAATTTAACTTGCATAAATTTAGTATTTCAATATATAGATTCATCACACGAGGTAAAAATAGAAGGATTGTCATTTTTTTAACTTGCATTAATTTATTTGTCATTGTCTATTATGATCAATACCTATAAATTTATTGGTGGTGGATTCATAGTTTTAAGGCTCGCCTAAAATTGAAATTCTATCAAGTCCAAGCAAAAGCTCTTCGCCTTGCCTCGTCTCAAGCACCCCCCATGTAATATATGTTATTGAAATTTTCTCTCACAAATCATTTTATTCATTTCTTATTCATTCTACAATGCTAGGTGGGACAACTGTAGTACACTTATTGATGTTCCATTCATCATATTTGAAATTTTTTTTACTAGTATTTCTCGGGGATTTGTCAATTTAAACGAGCTTAGTTTTTATGACTCTATCCACTTATCGTGTCAAAATAATATATTGCAGGAACTCAGCTTACGGACAATGTACTCATTATTTGTTGTAATTTCTTTCTTAATTCTCCTTTACGTCAGTATATCGATATATATCGTTTCCTCGTGTCGGGAAACTCTGTTCTGCAATACTTATCTCTCAGAAATCTATTGAGGAGTGTATGTTTGGTGCTGAACTCCCACTATAACTTTATTTATTTTGCTTTTGAGATATTACAAATATTTATGAATCTCATGTCCCCTTCTTCTCTTAGCTTGCAAAGGTTTACCCATCTTGTTCATCTCAAATTTTTTAATCATTTTTCATGATCTCATAATAAATTTGACATATATTTTTCCATCGTCTTGATCATGGTGAGAGTGACTCTCACCACTTGGATTAGGCATGTAGGGAGTGAGGTGAGTTCGCAAGAAGAATTATGAATAATTAAATACTAGAACTCATGTAAGGAATGATGCGAGCACATGAGAAGAATTATGAATAATTAAATACTAGAACTCTGGTAGGGAGTGAGGCGAGCACGTGAGAAACATTATTGTACTTTTAAAATACAAGACTACATGAGAATAATTATGAATAATTAAATAATATATATAAATATTATAAAATAACATGATAATATCTTTTCAAATACTAGAACTCTATTTGTACATAGAAATAATTAATTTTTTATGCAATTATATAGCTAAAATGAAACAAAGAATTGGTTAGTTTAATGGGTATGATCATTAAAAATATTTCAGTACTAATTATATATGATACATTCATACATATTTTCTAATGATGCATAAAAATGTAATATTATGAAATAATGTTATGATCAATTTAATTGATACTTAATCTATTAATTTCATATTTATTATAATATTATAATATTATTTTTATATAGCTAAAAATTTAGCAATAATAATTTGTTGAATTATTAAATAATTTTTATATTTTATTTCTTTCAATTAGTTTATTCTTATTATTATTTCTAGTAATTATGAAATATGTTTAAAGTCATGAAAGAAATACTTATTTAATAATAATAATAAAAGTCTAAGATATACGATTACAAAATTATTGTAGTTTATAATTTAATTTTTATTTTATTTTTGTTAATTTTATTATGAATTGAAGTACTCGATTTGTTGGATATCCCAATTAATTTTGTACATTATATAATGACAAATTATTGTATATATTATTTTGAGTTTTATTGATATTTTTTTAGATATTTTTTGAAAATTGATATTATTTTGATATTAGAGTAAAAATCATAGGGAGTATTAATCCTTAGGTTTCTAGAAAGTGAAAGAACATGTGCACTATAATAGTATAGTGCATGCATGCACCACGTGTAATTGTGCACGTGTATGCATAGTGTATGACAGAAGAAGGTACATAGAAATTGCATGCTCTAATCTCCTCAATTGCATGTAGAGGTGTCAAATGGGCCGGCCCAGTACGGCACGGCCCGTTTTTCACGTGCCCCGCCGTGCTACCGTGCCGTGCCGGGCACGGCAAGGCCGTGCCGTGCCGTGCCCGGCCCGCTCGGGCACGGTTGGCTTGGCATGGCGGCACGGGCGCACGACAGGGGCAGGGTAGGCGGGGCGGGAGCCGCATGGCTGGACCTGGTCACCTGGACCGGCTCAACCGGGGTCCGGGATCCCGGGAGCCAAGCACGGGCACGGCCCGTGCTTGGCACTTGGCAGATTATAAAATTTTTTTTTTTTTTTTTATTAAGTTTCTGTTAATCTGTATTTACTTTAGAGTTTATGTAATAAATAAAAAATAAAATTTTTTGTAAAAAATATTACATTTAAAATTAAATGTAACAAACAAAAATTAGAAAATTTATTTTTTTTTTCAATTAAGTTTAGCATATTTTAATATTATAATTTATTAATTAAATAATAAAATTTAAAGTTAATGAATTTTAAAATAAAATTTAAATCTTAAAATAATAAATAAATACATTAAGTTAGTAAAAATTTTAATTAAAAAAAATTTAAATGAGACAAATAAAAATTACCATTCATGCTTTTGAAACCAATACTCCGAAAAAAAAATATAAGTTTCAACACAACGTATAATACAAAGTACAAACAAAGCGTATAAATAAAATAAATAAAAAAATATCGAAAAAAAAAGAGCAGATGAGCATCAATCGTCAAGCGGCATATCATGAGAATAATCAGCCGCAACATCAAGATCAGTATCATATGGGTCATCATCATCGGCAATCAGCTCCTCCGCCATCGTAGTGGATGTGGATGCGACTGCAGTGTCTGTCACAATCCCAGTTTCAGCACGATCACTGATGCTAAATCTCGATTCCTCCCAATCCTTCAAACATGCCAAGGCCTCAACCATATCTGGACGTAATCTCGATCTCCTATCCGAAATCACGTTCACTGCAACAGAAAAAGCAGACTCCGATGCTACGCTCGACACCGGAGGAGTCAGTAGATCCCGTGCCATCCTAGATAGCACGGGATAGGCGGACTCATATGATTTCCACCACTGTAATAAATCAAGATTCTTATTGTCAGAAGGTGATAGGATTGAGCAGTAATCGGTATCTAAGTACTGAGACAGCTCGCTCCTATGTGAAGGTCCACCCCTACGTTTCCCCCTCGCTAGGTTAATGGAATAAGCGTCATCTCCGAACAAGGTATCAGAGTCCGTACTCACAGTCTCACCACCACAACCACCATACCTAGTATTGTAGTATGTGAACAGGTCTGTCAACTTCTCGTAAATGAACCCTTGAGGTGGATCTTCCAGGTTCATGCACGAGGAAATGAAAGTCAGGGTGTTTTCAACCCCTTCCACCTTAGCCCTAGGGTCTATGCATGCTGCGAGGCAATAAAGAGATGGAATGGTGGACCAGTACTTCAGGTACTTGGTCTCCATCTCTGCAACCATATGGCTGAGCGTCAGGTCCGCTCGATACATCCTAAACATGCTACTAATGTTGCATATGCAACGGAGTGCAATGCAAGTGGTGGGCGTATAAACCGACGAACACATGTTCGTCGTGTCATAAAATATCTTCAGGAATTTCATAAATGAAATTTCTGAATCCCAGTCAGTGTCGTCAACAATAAGTTCGCCACTCTTACTATTGACGTAGTCGGATATCACGTGTTCGTATCCAACACATGATTCCAACATCAGGTACGTGTAATTCCAACGATGTCTCACATCAGATTGGAATTTCTTCTTCTTAAGATTCGCAGACAAACAGAGATTACCAAACTCTTGTAGTCTGCGAGGAGTGCGAATATACTTAAGTGCATTGCGTATATTTTCCAACGCGGGGGAACACACCTTCATACCCGCTTGAACTATCAGGTTAATAACATGACACATGCATCTGACATGAAATATCTCTCCTAATGGTGCGTCTTTAATATTCCTAACAAACATATTGATCGCTACTCCATTATTCGCAGCATTATCGAAAGTGACACTAAAAATTTTATTTTGAATTTTATATTCTCTAAATATTTCCATCATACACTCAAAAATGGCCGGGCCATCATGAGGATGAAGAATCTCAGTGAATCCTAATATTTTTTTATTTATTGTTCAGTTTGAATCGACATAATGACTCGTGATACATGCATAAGAAGAATCATCGTGACATGTCCATATATCGGACGTCACGGACACCACTCCACTAAATGCCAAAAATTCCTTAATTATTTTTTGTTTTTCTAACTTATATATCTTTAGTATGTCACTCCTAGATGTTGACATAGGAATCCTACGATAGGATGGCTGAAAATAAGTCTGCATGATGCGCACTACCCTCGGATCTTCCGAAAATCTGATCGGAAGACCCATCAATGTGATGAGCCTGGCCATGCCGTCCCTACCCAACTCGCTGGAGTATACGAAGGGAGTAAACTTTGAGACTGAACTCGATCCAGTCTCAAAAAATGTAGTGCCTAGTTGGGTTTGCCTAGGATCTAACGGTCCATGTTTTTTGGAGCATATTTCAGCATGCCTCTTTAGGTGCCCAGTCCCACATGTACTCTTGCATGTTAAAAGTCTCATACAATATTTGCACTGTGCCATTTCATGTTCCTCACCCCTAACATCTACTTGTGTTATGATTTTAAAATGTGTCCAAACTACAGAAGTCCTCCTAGTTTTTTGTTTTTTAGAACTTTGGGATGAGATGATAGGAGAAACCAAAGTTTCAGGAGCCACAGACGTTTGTGTAACACTAATATTTTCATTTTCCAAATTTAAATATGTGTTAGGTGTATTTGTCATTTTTTATTTTTCGTAAGTTTTTCTAGAGAGAGAAGCTTTAGAGAGAGAAAATAAAAAAAGTAAATTATATTACCCGGTAAAAGCAATGAGGTCACTCACGTGCAAGATGCACCGCAGGAAGCTTTGATGTTCAAAACTCAAGTTGAGTTTCACGAAAATCCAAACCGAAATCAAAATCACGAGAGCCGAGAGAGAGAAGCACGGTTTATGTGAGAGAGAAAATATTGAGAGGATTTATGTTTTTGAAAAACATAAATTTTATTGGGAGGGGGGTAGTTTATATAGGATAAATAAAGTTTTTTTTTTAAAAAAAAATTATTTTTTTATTAATTTTTTGAATTTTTTTAATATATTTAAGGGGCAGAATCACGAGGACCGTTGGATTCTGCCCCCTAGCCGTTGGAGGCGAATCCAAGGGCTGAAATTTGCTCAAAGTTTGAATTTTTTTTTTCCGTTGGAAAATTCAAAATTATCGGTTCTGAGTCAGTGGAGTTGGTTTTCGGCAGAAAAGACCGCGGGTCGGGTCTGTTTGGACCCGACCCGCGGTCTTTTTACCGGGGGGGCCCGGATGGGTCGCGACTCAAGCCACGGCACGAGTGGCACGCCGCCAGTGCCACGCGTGCCTGCGGGACCGGCACGGGATGGACCCGTGCCGGCGTGCCGTGCCAAGGCACGAGCCGTGCCGGGCCAGGCACGGCACGGCTGGTGCCAGGCACGGCACGGCACGTGCTTTGCTTCTCCCGGGCACGGCATGGGCCCGGGCACGGTTTTTGAACGTGCCGGGCCGGTCCAGGCACGGCCGAACCGTGCCGTGCCTCGTGCAGGGCCGGCCCGGCCCGGCACGTTTGACACCTCTAATTGCATGTCCATTGCATAGATGTTCTTGTGTAAATAGTTGTGCAAATATGTGGATGGTGTGTGCATGGTTGGTACAGCAATGATGCATTGCACGGCAGACTTGTCCAATTCTTTTTTCTTCGATCGGTCTACTCCATGAATCATCACATTTGTTTATGCACGAAGCCAAAACCCAGTGATTACCAAATGGAATCCTGGAATCCAAAATTACTCATGGTGGGCAACAAGAGTTCGTATGTGGCCGTCCAGACCCGTGATGATGGACTGCGTGGCAAATGAACCTCCTATCAGTGAGACTGGAGAAAAGTCACTATAGGTTGATTATTACTTTTTGATTGTTATGTGATAGTTTATCGAGTTGCAATTGACCGCAGGTTTCTCATTATGAATGACATGTGGGATTATGTGGGCGTTAACAATATCACTATACCCATGTATGATGCACAAATATATGATCCATTCACAACTCATTGAACCAAGGTTAGGGGGGATTGGATAACATGAGCTGATTACTACTTATTTTATACAATCCTCTCGACTAGTCTTATAGTGCTTAGATATTTTTTTATTAGAGGTTGATGCTCTATGAACAAATATTTTTTGTCAATTCATTCATAATTAATTTAAATATTTAAGGATTGAGTAACGCTTCTTGATGAAATGATATAATTATTAGAAACTCACAAGTCATGTCTTGAATTAATCTAATATTGGATACCACCCTCTCATACTTGTCTTTTTTGGCCTAGTGTATATGCTTGAAACTCTTTTCTTATATAATGCCTTCTAAATTAAATTTTTTAGATTCTATCATAACTTATTTTTAAATTAATAAATATATATACATATTTTTCTGATTTTTTATGCATTTCTCCATTAGCTCAATATACATCATTTTCCTATATATATCTTTAAGTGAGTCATTATATATTCTTTAAACCTCTGAAACTCAAGTATTATCTTTTAAATTCTTAGTTTTTTATCTTATTATTCTTTTGTCTAATCAATTAATAATATGTTATCCATAATTAACATACATTAAAAGATATCTTCTTGAATATTTATTATCAAATCATTCATAATTAGCACAAAAGTATGATGACTAAATATTGATCTATGGTGAAGTTTCATGACTATTGGAAGCTTATGAGTAATATTTTGAATTAATTTAACTCCAAATATAATTTTCTCATACATGCATTTGATTAGCTTAATATAAATATTAGAAATTTTTTTTTATATAATACCGACCAAATTATATTATTTGGAACTTTATCATAAGCTTTATTTAAAAACTATAAATGATGTGGACACTAGAAATTATAAATGATGCCTAAATTGCATCCTTTTAAAAAAATTAAATCAAAATTGAGAACAATATATGTCCCCTAAAATCAGTTGGTTCATAGGCAGACTACCTTTTTTGGTGATTCACATTTGGTTCATTGGTAATCCTGCCTAACCTAACTAGCTTGACCTGATCGATTGGTACAACAATGGTGCACTGAATGGTAGACTAATCCTATTTTTTTTTCTTGGTTCGTCTACTCTATGGCTTGTCACATTTGTCTTTATGAAGTTAAAACTAAACAATCACTAATGGAAACTTAGAATCCAAAATTACTCATAGTGGGCAACAAGAGTTCATACTTGGCCACCCAGGCAAGGGTTGATGGACCATGTGACAAATGAGCCACCTATCAGTGAGATGGAAGAAAAGTCACTACAAATTGAGTATTACCTTTTGATTGTAATGTGACAATTTATCAAGTTGCAATTGACCTCGGGTTTCTTATTTTGAATGACATGTGGGATAAGATAACATCAGTTGAATTGAGTTGCAACTTAACTATATCCATATCTGATGCACAAATATATGATGTATTCACCACTCATTGAACTGAGATTAGAGGCGATTAGATAATATGAGTTGATTATTATTTATTTTATACAATACACTCAACTTGTCATATATTGCATAGATATTTTTTTTAGTAGAGGTTGATGTTTTAGAGAGAGTAAGACACATGGATCCTTAGAGATTTTATTTCAATTCATTATAGAGGTATCAAACAGGCCATGCTGTGTTGACACGACCCATTTTTAGTTGAGCTAGCCAAGCCATCATGATGTGCCGTGCTCGACATGATTTGTGTTTTGGCCGGCCTGGCACGACTTGATCGGCACGAGTATGGGTAGAATTGGGATGAGTCATGTTAGGTCATGATAGGTCGTGCTCGGAGTTGGGTTGCACTAGTTTTTGATTTGAATTTTTATTTTTTATGCATGTAAAATGTAAAATTGCAATTTGCAAATTTGCAATGTAAAATATATGAAAAAAATACAATCATATTCATTTGTTACATGTCTAATGTAATTTTTGTATGAAATAAAAAAATTATCTATAATGAGTAATGACTTAAAAAAAGATTTACAAAAATAATAAAATAAAAAAATATATATCATCCAAAAAGAAAATAATAATCTTCACGATTAATCTTAATGCTAATCAGTGTCAGTTTACAAATCATTATCATTATCATTGTGTAAGTATTTGATGGTATCACTAGCGATGAGTTTAACATTCTCAAAGTCTCACAAGTTATTATCTGCCAGCAACTCATGTACTTTTGTTCCAGCTTAATTTTGGATGCTTAACCTTAAATTCTTTTAATTATTTATTCATGTAAGTATCTCAATAATATCAGATTGGAGTCTTGATCTTCTATCCGAAATGATATTAATTATAACAAAAAAGTAGACTCCAATATTATGCTCGATACTAGAGGAGTTTGTAGATCATGTATTATTTTAGATGGCATGAGATAAGTAAACTTATATGATTTACACCATTGTAAAAGATCAATATTCTTATTATTGTTATATGATAGGATTGAACAGTAATTAGTATCTAAGTAACAAGACATCTAGCTTCTATTCGACAGATCATTCTGTTGTTTTCTCTTTGCTAAATGAATGAAAAAGTCATCATCTCTAAATATGATGTCTATGCTCGTATTTAGGTGTCTGACTATAATTATTATTATATTTAGTATCATAGTATGTAAATAATCAGGTTTTATCACTGGTTCATGTACTTAGATATGCATGTCAAAATATTTTTTATCTCTTTCAACTTAATTTTATGATCTATACAGGCAACTAGACAATAAAAAAATGAAATAGTGGATCCGTATTTTAAATACTTGATTTTTATCTCAATAAATATTATATTAAATATTAGATCATCTCTATAATTATTAAATATATTATTAATATTGCATATACACTTGAGTACAATATAAGTGGTGAGCATGTACATAGACGAATACATCTTCAAGAATTTCATAAAAGAAATTTTTGTATTTAGTCACAATCATTAATAATAAGTTTTCTATTTTTATTATTGATGTAATCGATATCTTGAATTCATATACAACACATAGCTTCAATATTTGTTGTTATAATTTTAATAATCTCTCATATTTATTTGAAATTTTTTCTTCTCTAGACCCGCAGATAAATAGAGATTACAAAACTCATGTTGTTTGTTATGTGTTCAAAGATGTTTTAGTGAAATTTGTATTTTTTCTAATGTGAGATAATTTTTATCCCCGCTTATATTATTAGTTAATATTGTGACATATGGATTCAACTTAAAAAATTTTATCTAATAGTCTATCTCTAATAGTCCTAATAAATATATTAATAGTTACTTTATTATTTGATGTATTATCGAATACTAAATATCTTATTTTGAATATAATAATTTTTAAAGATTTTAATCATGTACTTATATATGACAAAATCATCATGATAATAAAGAATCTCTAAAAATTTTAAAATTTTTTATTAAGTTTTTATTTAGAATCTACTAAGTGAGTAGTGTGAAATGCAAAAGATCAATCATTATAACTAGTCCAGATATCGGATGTCACGGACATCATGTTACTATATTATTTAAATTTATTAATTATTAATTATTTTTTAGCTTATTAAATTTATTATTAATTATTAATTATTATATTTATTAATTATTATTAATTGTTTAAATTTAATAATGTCGTTCCTAGATGTGAATTTAGGAATCATTTAATAAATGTGTTGAAAATAGGTTTGCACGATACTAACAATTATAAGATTATTTAAAAATTTAATTAGAAGAGCCATGATGTTAATCAATTTGGCATGTATTTTTTTCCCAAGTCATTGTGGCATATGAACGAGTCAAAAAAGTTGAACTTAATTTAGTTTCAAAAACCCACATGCTTAAGCCCAGTTAGGTTTATCTAGTATCTAATACATTTTATTTTTTGGTATATTGATTAACATATCTTTTTATGTGATTAGTCTCACATGTACTCTTATACATATATATTTTTTAAAAATACTTACATTATGTTGATTCTTAATTGATATTTTTAGTATTTTTATTTTTATTATGTTAAAATAATTGCAAATTATAAATATTTTTCTAATTTTTTTATTTTTTAGGCACTTGAGTTTGAGTCGATGTCAAGATAGAAAACATGATTTTGGTCTAATATATTTTAATAAGAGTATCATTATTATTTATGTTAAAATCTAAATTAGTATCATTTTCGTTATACTCATTATAAGTCATTTTTAAAAAAAATAATTCTATTCTTTATAACTTTAACTATATAAAAAAATAATAAAAAAAATTTAATGTTCTGGACTGGAGATGAAACAGATAAAGCTGCAACTTGCTTCCCAGTCCTCGCTCCCGCAGTAACAGTATTCTAGAAAAATAAGCTTTAACAATAACTTTAAATTGTTTTAAAACTTAAAATCTAAAGCTTATGTTAAAAAAATATAATAAAAAAATAGAGGTATAAGAGAGTAGAGGAGATGAATATTCGAGAGTAAGAGCAGAGAGTCTTCAAACTCATAATTTATATTGATAGATTTTTTTATTAAAAAAATTATATATTTATTAATTTTTAAATATAATTTTATAAATTTTTAAGAGGAAAGAAAATCGACATCCATCGGATTTCTTTTCTAGTTATTGGGGTGAAATCCAACGGTCAAGATCGTTTATTACAGAATTTTTTTTTTTTTTTTTTGGATTTTGATCTTTAGGGTTGAAAATGCAGAGTGGGTGCGGGTTGTTTTCGGGCATTTGGCTCGGGTACTCTAGTACGGTGAGGGTAGGTTGTGCACCCACCGCCCTTGCCGAGCCCCGAGCTGACAAGCAATGGGGTTGAGCTGAGTTCACTGTAAGCTCAGCCTGATCCCATCGCATGGAAGATCGACCAGGGCCAGCTCCAATTGGCCCAACGCAGTGTTAGGCGATGACTTCAAGGTTGGGGAGCTTGAGTTGTTGGGTTTCAATTTCATTCTATTTTAAAACTTTAAAACCCACATGGCGGTGTGAGTTTCATTAATAAAATCCACTCCGCCATGTGACGATGTGGTTTCATTAACACATGTTATAATTTACCATTATTGGGAAGTGGGTTGGTCGAGTGTCAATTTCCTAGTAACCCGTAACCCGTTGGGTTACTGCTTGTGGGCCGGTGGACTGCACAAATGGGTCATGCCCGGCTTGGCATGAGGCACGGTTGTCTCGCGCCCAGCACGGCATGAGTCATGCCTTAGGCCAGCCGAATCCAGGTCCATGCATGGTTTTGAACCGTACTGTGCTAGGCCAGACACAGTTCAGTCGGCTGTGTCTCATGTTATGCTCGAGCCGGCCAACCCACGTGTCACCTAAGTCATTCATAATCAATTTAAAAAAAATACTGACTGAGTGATGCTTATTGGTGAAGTCACACAATTATTAAATACTCTCAAGTTATGTCTTGAATTAATATAATTTTGGACACCAACCTCTCATACTTGTATTTTTTAGCTCATTTTGTATGCTTGAAATTATTTTCTTATTTAATACTTATTAAATTAAATATCTTTAGATTATATCATTATCTTTTTTCAAATTGATAAATACTATACACATATTTTTTTTATTCTTTATTTATTTCTCGATTAGCTCAACTCAATATATATTATTTTTAAATATATATCTTTGATTAACTCATTATATATTCTTCATGCCTTTCAAACTCAAGTATTATCTTCTAAATTTATAATATCATATCTAACTATACTTTAGTCTCATCAACTAATGTTATGTTGTTTATTATTAACATGTACTAAACGATGTCTTCTTGAATATATGTTGTCAATTCATTCATAATTAGCACAAACATATAAGGAATGAATGTTGATCCTTGTTGAAGTCTCATGACTATTGAAAACTAATTAGTGATGTCTTGAATTATTCTAACTCTGAATATAACTTTTTTATACATGACTTTGATTAATTTTATATAAATATTTGAAACTTTTATTTATATATTACAATTTAAATTATTTCTCTTGGGACTTTATCAAAGACATTATTGAAAAACTATAAATGATGCGTAAATTCGAAAATGTAAATGATGCCCAAATTGCATCATTTTAAAAAAATTAAATCAAATTTGAGAACAACACGACTCCCCCAAAACTAGTTGGTTCACATGCGGACTTTTTTTTCGGGTGATTCCTTTTTGGTTCATTCGTAATCATCTCTAACCTAACTAGTTTGACCCGACCTATTTATTGTTCTCATTCATGATCATAAATTTTTTTTCAAATCAATAATTCATGATCATAATTATTTGATTAATTAAATAATTTTTATAATAGATCTATCATTCATAAATATAAATTAATTTTTTGAAATTCTCATTTGTATTCTCAATTCGTGTTACATCATTTTTTTTCAAGGATTCATACTATGATAAATGATTTTAATACTTTGATAGTTAAAATTATAAAAATTTTTATTGTTTTTATAAATGATACGTATAATGATATTCTCTTTTCATCTAATATATTTTTGATTCTTATAATTAAAACATATAATATTTTGTTTTCAAGACCTCTTACATAATTCACATATTATTGAATTATGTAAAAATAAAAAATAATAAATATTAGCTTTAATATTTCAAACATTAGTTAAACAACCTTTGCTTTTGCTTACTTGTTTGATTAATATGGGAGTCTTTTTTTGAATCCACATTTTCTTGCTTCAGTAAGACATAATATGGGTTGTGATTCATTGTCTCAATGGTAAGAGTGATCACCTTGGCTAACAATGCAGATTAGAGATTCCAACCGTGCCATGCTACTGGCAGCAGCAACGCTGCAGCAATGCAAGGTTCTTGATCTTGGAATTGTGAGGGATGACATGGGAGAGCTAGACCAAGTTCTGAATAAGGCCATCTCTGCAGGGGTTCACGTGCTTTTAATTTCTGGAGGTGTTTCCATGGGGGATAAGGACTTTGTAAAGCCAATGCTTGAAAGAAGGGGCATGTTACATTTCAGCAAGGTAGATATTCAATGCGAACTTTTTGTTTGCAAAGTTATAGCTATTTGTTGTAGGGTACGCATGGGAATGCAATGGCCTTTTGGTCGTACTCGCATTGCAATCCAGAAAACACTTCAAGTCCCAGTTACGAAGTATTTTTATTTTTGGTTGTCTGTTGGTTCTTCAGATTCATATGAAACCAGGAAAACCTTTGACATTTGCTGAGATCACTTCAAAACCATCAGATACATTGCGACCAGAGACATTGCTTGTGTTTGGATTGCCAGGAAATCCAGTAAGCTGTATAGTCTGTTTTCATCTCTTTGTTGTCCCATGCATCCGCCTTCTTGCTGGATGGGAAAATCCTCAACATTTTAGGTTGGTAATACTTTTTGAGTCAATTGTTTCTGTTAAAGTATTTCACATCAGAAAAATTCTGAATAATTATGGTATTTATATTTATTCTTTGGGTCCACCCCTCTCCCTTTGAGATAGTTTCTGGGAATGAGTTTGGCCCAAACTCAATTTCTAACATGATATCAAAGCAAATACAGACAACCCATAGATGTCCAACACTGCAAAAAACTCAACGCTCCAGATGTCTAGCCCTGAAATAAGGAGATTGTGTTAAAATCTCTCACCTTGGTAAAATTTTGAATAATTATGATGATTATATATGGTTTGGCTTTGTTTTCACTCTTAGTTTTTGAGGATGAGTTAGGGGAAAACCCAATTTCTCAAGGTGTCAGATTGTAATTTGTATGTATTTGAGATGCAACATATTTTTGAAACTTTTCAAAACTTGTTTTTTGACTACTATTTAGGAATACTATTTATGATGTTTATTACAGCTAAATGTCACGCCCCAAAAATACTTGCTTAAATGTCATAATATACTTATTTATGATGTTTGTCTTGTTATATATTTTTTTGTCCCTATTACATTGGTATGTGCTTTGATGTTATTTTTTATTTTTTTTTTATAGAAAGTAATGCATTAAAAATCATCATAATGAAACTCAATAATATAATATATCTATGGTGCTCTTATATACTAAACTAATTGATTGAGGCAACCCACAACCATGACTGCTCTCATTAATAATAAAATAAAATAAAAAATAAGCTTCAATTGAGATTTGTTGAAGTTGAACTTTATATTTTATTAAAATTTAATTTTTATTTATTTATAAATTTTGATGAGAATGCCAACTTATGAACTGCCTAAATTACTTTGTCCTGCATATAAAGGTTCCTTCATGTATGCTATTAAGTTGGGTTAAATAAGTATATTTTAGTTTCTTAAATTTCTATATGGTATCAGAGGTATTACCCTAGGGGAAAGAAACTCTAGAGGAGCTTAAGAGTGAGAAAGGACCAAGAACCCTATGGAAGAGGGCATTCTCACTGCGTGCTACCTCTCCGCCATGGTTGCACGCCCATTGTGTGCAGCAGATCTGAATGTCTACTCAAATAACCACTGTTGTTGTACTTTGGATTATTAAGATGTTTCTAGTTCGAGCAACATGTCAATGGAGTTATCATGAGCATTTTTAGTTTTAATGGAGTTGCTGGCGTATGGGGGGTAAAAGCCCTGGAGGTATGTGAAGGCTGACTCAAAATTGAATGAACCCTAAAGGGAGGGGGCGCACCCACTGTGGGCTAACCCTCCTACTGTCGCAATCTCATATCAGCACCCACTGCCTAAACATTATAAAGGCTCAAGGCTGTTAGCTTGAACACTTACAATGTCGCGGTGCTGGTTTTCCTACATGTAAATTTACAGTTTCTTCTCAAACAGCATGTTCTGTTGTCGATTATCTCAATTGTTAGCTGAGAATGACTGATTTCCGTCAGAAAGTGGTTGTTCCCTGTTCCTGTTGAGTTATTCTATGCATGGAGTTGCCAGTTTCTTTTAGTTATGTAATGACATTTATAGGGGAATTGAAATTCAGCTCTCCATGAATTAGCTTCATAGGAAATTGAGTAGGGCACCATGCTCGGATTTCACTGGATGTATAGTGGCTCCAATACAGATTGCACCAATAAATATGATTTCATATTATCTGTTGATTTTTCAAAAGTTGAATTTGAGGGTATCTTCAATTTTGAATTTCTAGAAGTTTTTCAGTCTCTGTGAAACCTAACATTTTCTCTCTCTGAGATCTCAAATTCTGAACACTTAATGAAAAACATCTCATTTTCGTGATTCAGCGAAGGATCCTTTTCGTTTTTGTATTCCTCAAATCGTACAATTTGGTTTGCCAGACTCTTAGCTTCATGAAACACTTGATTGATTGGTTTTTGAATATGAACCATATCTCCAACTGCTATGATCCATCTCTTGCTGTTTGATATCAGATTTTGTGGGTCGCATTCAAATATTTGCATGCCTTTTTCTCTGAAGCCAGCTCCTTTGTAGATCTATCGCATATCTTACTTGAACACAATGATGATGTGATCGAAATACAGCTTCTATTCCACAATCCATCAAGTTTACAGCATTATTACTCTTGCTCTTCAGCCGCAACGTGGTTTCTTCATCAGTTTCATCCGATTCACGATTCTTTTAATCTCAAGAGACTACTACCCACTATCTTTTTGATCCGCTGCAAGATGTGTCCTTCCTAATAATTGGTGTTGATGTAAAGAGTTCCTCTTCATCTTTCTAAGACAAGGTTAAGGCTAAGGTTGCCTTAGAATTCCAATGCTTTCAACATATGAAGATGGATGAAATAAGTTTTGTTACCAAAGATGAGACGGACAGGAAAAGAACCACTACTAGTAGTAGGGTAGCAAGGCTAAGAACGATGAGTATGACATTTTGAGAAATACTTAAAAGGATTACTTCAAGAGACTACTTCCCACTAGCTTTTTGATACAATGCTAGATGTGTACTTCCTAAAAATTTTGAGAATGTTTATTTTGACTTGTTGTGCACAACAAATGAATATTTTTGTTGTGCACTAGCAGAGATGCAGATTGATCATATGATGAATTTTTTTTAAATACTAATGTTTATATTGTCTTGGCTAGATAGATGATAATTGTTAAAATATTTAACTTTGTGATGCTTCCCAATGCATCCACATCATATGTTATCATGAAAGGCTATTGTTTTCTAGATTTTATTATGAAAAATATCTGTCACATCTAACTGATCATTCATATTTTAGTTGAGATTTTGATTTCCTATTGTTGATTTTTTTTTATTCTTTGTGATAATTTTTTCTCATAAAAAAAATAAAATGCATATTTTTATTTATTAATCTAATTGAGACATTGCTACTATGATGTCGCATGTGATTTCTTGGATCATATTATATTTTATAGTAATATGCAAATAATTAAATATGCGATTTTTAATTTAGTTTTTCATAAGTAAATAAATTACATAGAGATAATGTCTCATTTTATCTGAGAGAATACATAATAGATTAATCACAACTACTTATATTTATATGATATGTTAATTATTAGATATCTTCTTGAAAATTCTTATAGGATCTCATAATTCGTATCATTTTTTTTGAATTGATGTTTTTGATTTTAAGTATTAGTTTGATGGGTTTTTAATCAGGCAGGACTATTTGGCCCAATTGGATATCGAAGCCATTTACCTCTACTCTAGGAGGTGTGGTTTCCTGTCTTAGTAGATTTTGGTAGCTCGTGGGGATCAAACTTGCAACATCTATGGAGACATGCTTTAATCTTACCAATCAGACTATCAGGTCTTTGGTGGGTGATATTGGAGATTAATATTTTTTTTTATTTTTTATATTTAGTTGTATATGAAATATTTCAATCTATAAGTTTGTTATTTTTGATTTGTTTTCTTTATACATGTATTTTATTATATATTTTTTAATCTAGTGTAATGTGATTTTTGTGTTTGTTTCATTCTAAAGTAAAAGATTTTGTAATTCTTATATATTTTTTGTAATTAATTATATTTATAATAAAATGATATGTATGATATATGATTATGAATATAGGTGGAAGATGGGGTAGGTGGGCCTGGCCCACTCAAGACATGCATACGACTGCCCAGGCACGGTACAGCCAAACCCATATCTGACACATCCATGGGCTGAGCCAATAGATTAGGCCCGCTATCCAAAAAAACTTCCACATGGCACGACTCAAAGCATTGCCCTGAAGCCTAACAGGCTGAAATCGGTCCATGTGACAAATGTCTTTGGTCTTGCCAGGGTCATTGACTTTGGTCAGGTAGAAATTTACTCGATTGGGTAGGTACACGTACACCCCGCGTGCCTAATAGATGAGTTAATTTATCTATATTTTTATCCCTGAAAATTGTAGAGATTTTGTTTATCGAGTCTCGAACCTGAGGCTTACTGTCCTTATGTGAAAGAACTTGCCCACATGCCTAATAATATTAATTTTTATAACCAAGGCTGGCTTGGGTTAGCTTCAAATCAGGCCCGACATGAATCATGCATGGCTTTGGATCATGTTGGGTGTCATACTTTGGCCAAACCTGACCCAGCATGACTTGGATTGAAATCGGGCCATCAATCCTAGTCGGGTCTCTTGTCACTTCTATATATGGATAAAAAAATGATACTATGGACATTTTATAAACACAATAATTGATATGTGATGTGATATGTTGCAAATTACAGCAAAACTGTCTTGTTTGATTATATTCCCACATTCCATATAGTTGACATTGCTGCTACCTTTTTGTTCTTTTTTGAGCTCTATATCTGTTAAGTGTTTATAATTTTTTGGGTAAGCATCACGGCTTTTCTGTATACTGCAAACAACAAGTTACCACTGCATGACTTATTTAAAAAAAGGTGATATTTCTGTTTTGATTTGCTTTAGCATTTGGGCTATCCATTTGTGATAAAGTAGTTGGCTGGTTCACAGGAGATAAGATAATATTGAAGTTCTCTAATATGATTTGCTCATCCTATTATTAAAATTTGTAGTTTTAAGTATGTACTTTTAAATCATGTTTTTTTCACTGGCTGACAGAGTGCAAGCTCGTCTTGAACAGTCTATCCGTACAGATCCTATCAGGCCAGAGTTTCATCGTGCCATTCTTAGTTGGAAAACCAATGATGGCTCAGGCAATCCAGGGTATGTTTTTGTTTCATAGAACTTGTATATTGTTTAAATAAGAGGAGAGAGATAATCACCTATCAATAGAAAAAAAATACATTTGTAATATTTATAATAACTTTTAATCCTAATTTAAATATGTCATACATACGTACATTAAATATATCATAAATGAGCATAATATATACCAACAATATGATAGTCTGATCAGCAAAAGAGACTGGATGCTCTAACCTTGGGGACACGAGTTCTATCCTCATGCATGTCGGATATATTTTATCAGGGTGTTTGCCAGATCACCAATCACACGGTTAGGATGAGGGCCTTACTTGCTCTGAGCTTGAGATTTGAGGCTCATATATGTGCAAGAGTTAGTATGAGTTGAGTTTGTGGGGGAGGGGGGGAGGGTGGGGAGACAAAAGAATGAGCATACTAAATTATGTACAACTCAACGTAAAGAAAAATAATTATATAATAAATACATAAATATCTCAAATACTCAGTTTGGAGAAAAAGTAGTGATTTGAAAATCTCTAATAATTTTTTTTGAAATTATTTGAAAGTTGATTTCTATTCAGTTAGTATACAATAATATTAGATTTCTCCTAATTTTCTCTTAGATTTCTATTCAGTTATTTAAATGTGTACAACTCTTTCATGAAGATATATTTGGAAGTAATATGATAAGTTGTTTGACTATTATAAAAGCGAGTCATTGAACTTGTAAGAGAAAAGCTATGATTCTTGAAAAAAGTATAAGATCCAAAAAATTATCAATATATTATTGTGTACTCAAAATAGTATGTTTTTATTTTTTAGTGAATAAAATTAATTTTATGAAAAGTATATGAATATTCTTCAATATTGTAATGTTTAGTCTCTAAAAAAATACTAAGTACTAATGTTTTCTTAATATATCTTAAAATAGACAATACTATATTAATATGAACATTTATTGTAGAATATGAGAAATTAATAATTATATTAATAACATATAAAATATTTGAATGTTTATTATTATATTTTTATATTTTTATTTAATTCTCATATATATATATATATAAAATCAATCACATAGCTAATTTTAAAAGTATGATCTAAATTTTGGTATAATGAAGAATATACAGTTGCATACTTAAATAAACTAAACTCGAATAAAATGTCGCTTGGATATTTTCTTTTAAAAAGTATTATCATATCAACTAAATATTCATCCTCAATTTCAAGAAAATGTATGAAACAATATTTTTTTTATTTGAAACTCTATATAAAAAAATGTTTCATCTGTGTAATTCTTTTGGATCATTTTTTCTATAATAATGATATCATTAATTATAAACCAACTATAAGATAATATTTCTTATCTGAACTATGTTAATAAAAGTGAAAATAAATTGACATATACTTGTGAAGTACAAAAGTCATAATTATCGATGAAAATTTGTTAAATCAACTTTTGATAATTATTTTAGCTTAAGTTAGAATTTTTATAATTTACATATCATACTTGTATTTTTTAGAAAAAAAATACTTAAATCCTATTTCATACCCTAATAAAGGAAGGAATTCTACACATTTAACTGATCTATCAATCACCTATTAGAAGTCACATGAGATATTAATAACTTGATTTATATAATTTGGCCACTAGATAGAATATATTTTTGTATATTTGAGTAAACTCTTAGACTACAGGTCTGATTTTAAGGTGACCTATATTTTTATTAAGTTCAGGCATCCCAATATACAACCACTTGTATCCTACTATAAATTTCCTGAAACATTTAGATCTGAAGTATCAAGTTTTATAGAAAGTGATGACTCAAAGTTGTGATTCTATAGTTGTCAAAAAATGCCAAGCAAGTTGAATATGCACTAGCAACATGAGAATAATTGAGCTCATAAGAAAGTAGATAATATGTAGAGTGCTCCTTTGGATTCCTCTGTAGAATAATTAGAAGATCTAAATAGACTTTTTATATCGGGCTTATCTGATTTGTATACACTCTAAGAGAGGACAATCAAGTCTTCCAACTCCTATTGTTTCATGAGATGGTTCAAAATTTAAACTTTGTAGAGAATTCTAATGGGAAGTGACGAACTCATTATTATTACCTTTAATAATTGTTATGTTACACAATGTCATATTATACAATGGTTTGGGGGTTCATGATTCAGAAGTAAAAATTCACAGAATGTTTCATTTTTGAACATGATCAATTTTCTAGGGTGAAACAACCACTTTCATTGTCTGTTCGACGAAGGCCACCACCAGCAACATTGTTATTTGTGCCACCATTGCTACTCGATTATAGGTGACTAGCTGTAGCCCTAGGTTGGGCCGCTCAGCACAGTATGTCTCACCTCCTATTGAGGTATAGCTAGGCCAACATTAATCTGCAAGCTGTGCAGTGCTTGATGCGGCGGCACGCCTTTCACCAGTGTCGATCCGACTAGCTGCCCGTGAGTTAGTCCTGTGGTCAGGCACGAACCATGCTCTTGGTTGTGTTGGACACTTCCCATGCTTGGGTAGCATTGTTTTCTCAGACTGTGCTGGACCTGACTAGGCATCATCTGGACTTGGGTCAATGTGCCCAAGTATCACTTCTCTGGATGGGGCTGTGCCTGATATGAGTCTTTCATGGACCATACTGACCCTTCCCTACCTGTTGGACACTGCTAGTTGGTACCACATGGACTGGAATTAGACGATGAATATTTTTTTGTTTTTGTTTTGGCAGGATAATTTGACGTTGCTTGGAAGGGCGTTTAGTTGATTTATGTTTGGTTATTATGTCCTATTTTTTTGATCTGGGCAAAGTTTTTGCCCAGTATCACTTTGGTGCAAAAAGAAGAACCGTAAACACCCACGAGATCGACCTAGTAGTATTATTTTGTCTTTGACCCAATCTGAATTGGGTTGAGTGAATTGAGTTTGGTTGATTTGATATAATTTTTTTATGTTGTTTTTGTTTGTAGGTGACTTTTACTGAGGAAAATGATGTTTTTAAGGTTTCCTAAGAAGTGATTAATTTGAGATTTATCAGATAAAATTTCTAATTTTTGGGGATAATACTGTTTACATATTAATTTGTTTCAAACCTTTTGATATAGTGAGAGTCTTTACAAACGGGTTGGGTTGGGTTAAATAATGATCACGGGTTAAACACGTGGTGTATGAAAAACATATAAACCAGTATACGACACATTTAATAAACGGGTAAAAATTGAAACACGGACACTAACTGTTTAATAAACGGGTAACACGATGCGACTCGTTTAACACGTCTAATTTTAACGGGTTGGGTTGAGTCGGGTTAACATGATAAACTACTCATTTGACTCATTTACTTGTCTAATACATGTTTGACTCATTTAACATGATTAATCATCTCGTTTAACTATTTTCCTGTTTATTTAAACGGGGAAACGAGTTATAAATGGGTTAGCATGTCTCACCCGAACACGACTTATTTATTAAACGTGTTCAACGGGTTGACCTATTTATCTCCCGAACCCGTTTAGGTCTCACTCAAATCTATTTAATCAGCGATTAATCGTGTAGGTTAATCGTGTCATGTTGAATTTTGGCATGCCTACTTGTTTTTGTTAAAATATACTAAAAGTTAAAAATTAATCATAAAAAAAAGTAAAATAATCTTATACAAATAGTTATATTTTTGTTTTCATGTACTATAATTTATATTTTTAATAGATATTTATAGATACATATTTTTTTGTATTTATTTTTTACTATATAAAAAAACTCATGATACATGATATGATATGATACTTGATACAAAAAAAAATGATATGCGATACAAAAAAAATGATACATAATATATTTTGAGTTCATAATTTTATTTTGTGGATCATGAATATCTCATTATTATGGTGTTATTTCTCAATTAATCAGCTTGATTTAAATCGATCATTCAATGTTTACTAGTTATATTGAATACTATTCATTATTTGCATAATTGGTGATTCAATTTTTTTTGGAGATTGATTAATTAGCAGCCACTAGACACAATAAATAATTTATTATGATCTTTTATTTGTATTATTTAAAGTTAATCACATTTTATATAGGTTCAATATTCATAGCAAGTAAATTTTACCCTTTAAATTAAAATTGTATCAAGTCAATTTCATCCTTTAAAGTGCTAGGATATCTTTCATTTAGTGTTCTTTTTGTTGGAGGATGTCACACAATAGTGATAAGTATTAGTTATTTTTTTTGGAGAGGTGAGCATCTTTTGTTCATTTTTGTTGATAAATTAGTCATCTACTGACTTCACTCATATTAGTTAGAAAAGTTTACTAGAATTTTTTATCATATAATTCAATTTGGTGATTAAAGACTTTGAATGTGACACACTTAGATATATAAAAACCTAGTAGAGATGCAGCTAGACAATCAGAGAGAGCTTTAGATATATGATTATTTTTATTGATGACTGCATGAGATAATATATCTTTTTATGATATATCATAATTTTGTTTTTATTTTCTAGTATTTTATAAAATGTTAAAAAATTAATTTGATATAAATGTTAGAAAATTAATAAATAATAATATATTAGAATATATGTTAAACCGATTCAAAACTACTATACGGATCATAAGATTATACACCAAATTTTCTGTATTTGGCACTTCCAAAGATTAAAATATCGATTTCTACGAATATATCGGTATTTAAATTTTATGGATATATCGGTGTGTATTTATATATGAGTACCAATCATGGATATATATTTCAGTTTTGATGGATATATCGATACTTGGAATTTAGAGATATTGCAAAGATATATCAGTGAATATATCGAAAATTTTTATTACTGGGCACACCCTAATAAAATGACATCACTGAAAGAAAAAATAAATATATGATTGAGATATCTTGAATATTCATACTTGTAAAGAATATTCCGAAATATTTGTAGAGAATTACTATTTTAATCGCAATCTATATAATTAATTGGTTATAGAGGTGTCAGATGTTGTGTTGTGTCGGCACGATCTGAATTTTGATTGTGTTGTGTTGGGCCACCGTGTTGTGCTGAAGACGGTACGAATAGGTTGTTCGTGTTGTGCCATGTCAGCATGGTCGCATTGTTTGTCAGCTCCACATTGCGATGGCAAGAATTTTTGAATTAGGCATGCCAGGCATGGTTCACACTAACACAGTACTGTCACTGACCAGGCTGCCATGCCAGTACTCACTGGTAGAGGGCAGTGCCATGATACAGTCCATTGGCCACTGGGAACTAGGTAGTGAGCAATGGCCATTGGCATCTGGCAGTAGCCAGTGGGTGGCTTCTGGCAGTGGGCTAGTGGCACTCTGACTCTGGCAACTGGCACTGCCAAGCGCCACAGAAACAGCAGCCACACAAGGGCCACAGGCCATGACCCACCCCACTCCCTCTGTTCCAGTGGCATCAGGCACCACACTTCACTGGCAACTGCATTGCTGAGACACGAAATGATCATTGTAGTGCCGGATGTGAACCTGGTGTCACTACGACACCAGTCGGCACCGACTTTTATTTTGAAGTTTTAACTTCTAAGCAAAATTTTATTTTTTTAAAATATAAATCAAAATTAAATTGTATTGCTTTGTAATGTAAATTAAAATGAATAAAATTTACAAGAACAATACTCAATAAAAAATGTTTATTTGTTTTATTTTCTAACATGATAGTATCGTATAAAAAATAACAATAATTTGAAAAAATTTATAAGTAAAAAAAATAATTAATATGAGCAAGATAAACACACATTACATATTAGTCCTCTGAGTGACGAGTATATTATCTATATCGTGTAATTAATATGTATCAGTAATATGGTTCAGTTCATCGCATCTGATTCTAAAGTTAGTTTAATATTAATATTTTTGATGTTGACTAATGAGTTATCATCTTTCATTTGTTCTTTTAGTATATTTTGAATAGTCATCTTTAAATATTTTCAATTCTTTAAGTATCAAATTGTTTTTTTGATATCTAATTGTAATTTGATCTTATATCTAAAATAATATTTATATTCACAGAAAAAATAGATTTTGAAGATATGTTAGACATCAGAGGAATCAATAAATTATGGATCATCTTAAATAATATGAGATATGTAAATTCATATATTTTCTATCATTTCAATATATCTAAATTCTTATTATTATCAAATAATATGAAGTTGTAATTGGTATCTAAGTATCAAGATAACTCATTTTTATTCACGGATCACTTCATCATTTGTTCATTGCTAATTAAATAAAAAATATATAATTTTTTAATATGATGTGTATATATGCACTTGGAGTCTTGCTATAATTATCATATCTAGTGTTGTAATATGTAAATATGTTATCTAATTTTTTGTGAATTTAATCACGAAATTCGTTCACTTTATTTATCTAGATTGATATGTATCTTAGTATATTTTTTATTTTTTAACCTTAACTATATGATCCATACTAATAATCAAGTAATAAAGAAATAAATAGATGACTAGTATTTTAAATATTTAATTTTTATCTCAACAATCATGATATCAAAATAAATATGTTCTTAATACATGCAAAATATACTTCTAATATCAAAAATGCAATTAAACACAACACAAATGGTAGAAGTGTACACAAATAAATATATATTTATTGTATTATAAAAAATTTTCAAGAATTTTAAAAATAAAATTTTTCTTTTAGGTTGATCATCAATAATAATTTTGTCACTCTTATTATTATCATAGTCGAATATCTTATATTAGTATCTAATATATGATTCTAATATCAGACATATATGATTTATTCGGTATCTAATATTTATTTGGAATGTCAAGTGTGGAAATCATCTTGTCTGTTATCTATTTTCAAATATTAGTAAATTTCATATGTTTTCTAATCTGTAGAAACTAATTTTTATTTTTGCTTTTACTATTAGATTAATTATGTGACATGTATTTGACTAGAAAAATATCAAGTAAAAATTTATCTCTAATGGTGATAAATATGTTAATGATAATATTATTATTTGAAATGATATTAAATATAATATTAAAAGTTTTATTTTGAATATCGTATTCTTTAAATATTTTTATTAAACATTTATATATGGTAGGGCTATCATTAGAAGAGAATTTTAGAAAATTTTAAAAATTTTTTATTTAGTTTTTACTTAGAAGTGACATAGTTGACTACGACAAAGTTCAAAATGATAATAATAATTATTTATGAGATACTTTAAATGTATCATATATTTGAGGAGATCAAATATTCATATTCTCCCCTTACTACTTTTATCGTAACTATCAAGCAGTGAGGTATATAGTTGTAAATTTGATGTTTTAATGAGTGGACGAAGCACATATATGTGAATTTCTTTTTTATTAGAGATTAGATCCAGAATGAAATTATTATTATAATATATATTCAGATATGTGAGCATCCTACAAGTATTTTAATGAACATTCTGAAGATATGTTACTTTACTTTCTTTAATTCAAGTTTGATGTTGTAGATTTGTATGTACTGGCTTAACATGGGGTGGTATAATCTTTTTTATTATGTTGATGATAACAATTAATTTGTGAGCTATCTCAATCATATTTGTACATTTTATAAGTGCTAGCTTGTATGATGATTTATCAGAGAATTGTTATATTTTATTTTTTTCGGCATTATTTTGCAACATGTTTTTTTTATTGACAAATCTCATACCCTATTATAAAGATATTTTTGGTATTAGGATCCAAAATTCCTTGCTTGACTAAAGATGCGCGTTTAAGCCGAGAATAAATGAATAATGAATAAATTTTACCCAATTACCTGGCTAGATACCCTGTTATAGATGTTTGAACGCGCGAGCTACTATGCTAAATCATAATTGAGGGTTTTCTTCAAAATTCCTTGATTATGCAAAAAAAATTAATGAAATAAAATAAAGCCCGAACATAGTTAGTTAAGCGTATAACTCGGGGGAGGGGTGAGGGGTGGGTGGGGAAATAAATGTTGGGTTGAATGTTATTATGGCCAAGAGTTTGTTGATGGTTTTTCATTACTTATTATAATATTTAATGAATAAATAAAGGTGTGGTAAATGGGGGGTGATTACTTGTGATATTATTGTTGATTCTTGAACTGATAATCCAATAGAATGAGGTGGAAGATGAGTTACAAGTAGAGATGTTAAATGGGCTAGGCTGCCCTGGCTTGGCATAGAATGGTGCAGGCCCATGCTCAAGCCCCTGTCAGGCTGGGCTGAGCACTTGGCACGTGGGCATGACATGGGTGATGTGCCCGACAGTCGTAGGAAATGATACCTGACGGGGAACGATGTGGCATCCAGACCTAAGGCACCCGATCAGCGATGGCTTGGCAGCCCTAACGAGGATGGCCGCACAGCTAGAGGTGTCAAATCGGTCAGGCCGGGCCATCCAGACCTAAGGCACGACACGAATTGGTAGTGCCTGGCCTAGAGGTGTCAAACGGGCCGGGCCGGCCCGGCCCGGCACGAGGCACGGCACGGTTCGGCCGTGCCTGGGCCGGCCCGGCACGATAAAAAAACGTGCCCGGGCCCGTGCCGGGCCCGTCCGCACGAACCACGTGCCGGGTCGTGCCTTGGCACGGCACGTCGGCCCGCGTGCCTGAGTCGTGACTCGTGAGTCGCGACTCACGAGTCACGAGTCACGAGTCACGACTCACGGTCACGACTCACTGAGTCGTGACTCGTGACCCAACCGGGCCCCGCCCCCGGTAAAAAGACCGCGGGTCGGGTCCAAACAGACCCGACTCGCCCCGCCCCGCCTGCCCTGCCTTGCCGTGCGCCCGTGCCCGAGCGGGCCGGCACGGCACGGCACTGCCTTGCCGTGCCCACGGGCCGTGCCGTGCCCGAATTTTAAAAACCGTGCCGTGCCGTGCCCGGCACGGCAGCACGGCTGGGCACGTGAAAAACGGGCCGTGCCGTGCTGGGCCGGCCCGTTTGACACCTCTAGCCTGGCCCGACACTGCATGGGAATGACTTGTGCTCGTGCTCGTGTCAGGCCTGTTCACGGCATGACTTTTGACGAGGCCAATCAAGCCACGTGCTGGGCCAGGCATGAACTTGTACCAAGATCCGTATATATGGTATCTTGATACGAGTCAAGATGAGCCCCAAGCTTGACCCACTCAGTCCGATGCCTGACTTGAACCCTTCAACGTGAGGCTCGAGCCCAATGGATCCGAAAGTTTCATCGGGCCATAACTTGACCCGCGGTCTTTTTGGACTTCAGTACGAGGCCCGATTCCTATTTTCCCATTCCATTCTAGAAGCTGAAGCTTCTAGAATGGGAATTGTTTGGGTCAGTTCGATCGTCGAATCCTATGTTGCACGGACACGGATACGGACACGGGGATACGACACGGCAAGATACGGGGACACGGCAAATTCTAAAAAACTAGGATACGGATACGGCTAGGATACGTCATGATAAAAAAATAAAAATAAAAATAAAAATTATTAATTATAAATATTAGGTATTTTAAAATAATTAAATATACTGTATTTTAAATAATTTAAAATTTTGTATTTAAAATAATGTAAACAAAATGTTAGGTATTTTCCTTCCCCCCCTTCCCCCCTTCCGAAACCCTTTCCCGCCCCCCCTTCCGAAACCCCCTCTCGCCCCCCCTTCCGAAACCCACTCCCGCCCGCCCCCCCTTCCGAAACCCACTCCCGCCCGCCCCCCCTTCCAAAACCCACTCCCACCCGCCCCCCCTTCCGAAACCCACTCCCGCTCGCCCCCCCTTCCGAAACCCCCTCCCGCCCCCCCCTCCCGAAATGCATTTTGGATACAGATTCCAAAAAACGACGCGTTTTTGGAATCTGTTTCCAAAAATGCGTCGGATACGTCTCCGAACAACGCGTCGGATACGTCTCCGACGCGTATCCGATACGCCACGTGGCGTATCCCTACGGATTAGTGTCCGATACGCCACGTGGCGTATCGGACACGTATCCGACGTGTGTCCGACCCGTGTCCACGTGTCGGACACGTGGACACGGCAGCTCCTAGGCGTATCCGTGCAACACAGGTCGAATCAACCCAACGATAAAAAAAATTAATTTATGCCATTGGATATTGCCTCCAATGGTATGAGGCAGAATTCGACGACACTAAGGATTCTACCCATTTTAAATTTATTAAAAATTTAAAAAATTTAAAAAAATCTTAAAAAAAAATCTTTTAGAAATCTATAAAATTTCTCATCATCATTCTAAGATTCATGTTTTTAAAAAACATAATCTTTTGGCTCTTGCTCTTTTTTTCTCTCTCAAATTTTCTCTCCCTCAGAATTTTAGCATTTGTATTTCGGCCTTCAGGACTCGGCTTTGATAAATCTTTAGTTTATGAGTATTTTTTACTAATTAATTTTTAAGTTTTAAAGTTTTAAACTTAAAAAATTTGTTTATAGTCTAGTCTCTCTCTCAACTCTCTAATCTAAAAATATTAAAATATGATAAATATTAATTTAAATAATGAAAATGAAATAAATTTTAATTTAGAAAATAAAAATTCTATGTAAAAATTCGAGACTGCTTAAACTTTGGTTTATCCGATCATCTTGATCAAAATATCTAAAAAATAAATTATAGAGAGATTTCAGTAGCTTGGACTAACTTTAATATAATAAAACAAAAAAATATTAGGGATGTTGAAGAAGAATCGACACAGTCCAAATATTATTAATAAATTTAAGCTGTAAGAATTCGTGTGGGATTTGACACCTTAAGAGATATGTTGAATTATGCATCAAAATATATGATGCATTAGATACTAGGTAAATCTAATTTAGTGGTGGGTTTTTTGATGTCTGATCTAGTTAATCTTAAAGTTACCTCCTTTATATATTGCACCGAGTTGGGGAGGGAAGATATGACAAAATTGATCATCACGATGGATATTCTGATTAGATTTTCGGAGGATTCTTAGGTCTACATCTTGGAACGACATACTAAAATATTATAAGTTAGAAAAATAAATAATAATCAATTAATTTATGAAATATAGTAGAGTGGTATCCATAACGTCCGATATCTGGATTCGTCATGACAATGGATCTTATGTATGTCTCACCGCCCACTATGTAGTTTCTAAATAAATTTTAAATAAAAAATTTTAGGATTTTCTGAGATTCTTCATCTTTATGACGACTTGGTTTTCTTGATTGCATGATGTAAATTTTTTGATAATATAAAATTCAAAATAAAATATTTAGTATCATTTTTAATAATGTATCTAATAATAGAGTAGCGATTAACATGTTTGTTAAAATATAAAGATTGATCATTAGAGAGATTTTTCATGTTAGATGTATGTGTTCATAATTAACTTGATTGTACAAGCAGGGAAGAAGGTGTGTATCCCCGTTTTAGAAAATATACATTACTTACTAAAATATATTCGTATATATCGTAGACAATAGGAGTTTGGTAGTCTTTGTTGTCTGCGAATCTTAAGAATAAGAAATTTCAATTGGATGTGAGATATCGTTTGACTAATACTTACTTAATATTGGAGTTACTGTATTGAATACGATCATGTGATATCCGACTAAGTTTATATTGACGACATTGACTGTGCTACGAAAATTTTATTTATGAAATTTTTGAAAATTTTTTTGACACGATGAATTTGTGTTTATCGGTTTATATTCTCAGGACTTGCATTGCACTCAGGTGCATATGCAATATTAGTAGCATATTTAGAAAGTATCGAGATAACTCGACACTTAGTGATATGGTTGTAGAGATGAAAACCAAGTACTTAAAGTACTGGTCCAATATTTTATCTATTTATGTCTGACAGCTTGCATGAAACCCAGAAGTTAAAATGAAAGGGTAGAATATTTGAATTATATTTTCTTGTGCATGAACCTGGAAGACTCACCTAAAAGGTTTATTCACAAGAAGTTGACTGAATTTTTACATATTACAATACTAGGTATTATTGTAGTACTAGTTATACTCTGAGTACAGACATGAATAATATATTTGGAGATGATGATTTTTTTATTTAGTTTATAAGGTGGAAAATGATAGGGTAGACCGTAGAATATGAGCGACCTGTCTCGGTACTTAGATTCTGATTATTGATCAATCCTATAATATTCTGATATTAAGAATCTTGATATATTATAATGATGAAAATTTAATGAGTCCATATATCCCGTGTTATCTAAGATGACACAATTTATTGACTCATCCGGTATCGAGCATAATATTGGAATCTATTTTTTTTATTGCAGTGAATATGTGTTTGGATAGAAGCTTGAGATTGCGTTTATATATTATTGAGGTTTTAGCATGTATGAGAATTGAGATGATTCGAGATTGAGCTTGCAGATTGTGTTGGACTGCAGTAAAAGCGAAAGTGTTGATTGTTTGATGATTCATGTGATATTGATATTGAGGATAATATGATGATTGATGACATTGACGGTTGCTGATCATTGGATGATAGATTGCGACACTTATATCTGATATTTAATTTTAATTTATTCATTTACATTGTATTTGTGTTTATTTATTTTTTTTAATAATATTACTTTTAGCTTTGAGTAGGTCCCTTCGTCGTTGTTGATTATTATATTTGATGCTTGAAACTTGAATATTATTTTTTTGTGAATTTTTATTATGAATTAGTTTTTAATTTTTATTCATATTTAAATTTAAATATTTTATTAATTTATACACGTACACTGATACACATTTAATTTTAAATTTTATGTTATTTATAATTTATCTTTATTTAATAAATAAAATTAATGTTTTACTAAATTTAATAAATAAAATTTTAAAATGTAATTTTTTATTTATAGTTAACAATTAATAATATTTAAAAACTAAAAATAATAATTTTTTTTTAATGTATTAAAAACTATTATTAACATAAATTAAATATTAATCTGAAAAAAAAAATTATTAAAAATTAAAAATTGTCCGTATGGGCCTGCCCCAGCATGTTTTCTTAACTTGCCAGGCCGATGGGTCGTGCCGGGTCTGGCCTGAAGAAACCGTGCCGGGTTAGGCACGTCACGGGGGTTGGGTTGGGCCACCTAAAACCGGATTGGCTTAGTTGATACCTCTACATGCAGCGCTGTGAGTCTTAAACACTAATTTTTAAAATTTAATTTAACCTAAATTTATTCCAATCCGACTCGAACCGGCCTGAACTTGGGCTGATTTTGGGCTATGGCCTATGGGTCGTGTCGGATCTGCCTTTCAAATAACCGTGCCATGCCGGCATGACACGTAAGCTTGGGTGTGCTTGGAAAAAATATGCCGGGCTGGCTCGGCCCGGCACATTTGACACCTTTAGTCATAACTCATAAGTACTATAATATATGTAAAACGAGGAATAGACATTGTTACCTTAGAAAGAAATTTAGAATGCATTTCTTAGGTTAAAGTCATAGTGTGGGAACTCTGAGAATCCCCAAATTTTGCTGTCAACTTGTCTTTCTCACCTTCCTACAGTACTTTTGGTTTTTTCTTTGAATATAATTGTCAATATATCTATTTGTTAAGTTTTTTTTTTTCTATAATATATACATCGTAGGTTCAATATCCTGCGTAAGCATACAAACATCATATTGCACTGCACATCATTATTCCCTCGATTGATGCCAGCAACCTGTTGGCATTTTTAACATACACACTGCAAAGACTGAATTGTGCCCAGAATTCCATAATTGTTCGAGAAAACAAGTGTTGATTTTTTTTTTCCTCCTGTGTTTTGTTTTCTTAATGCATGGCTGTTACATAGGGTTTGTTTGTGTCCACTATGGCCACAATATAGGTATCAAATGGGTCATGACGTTCTAGCTTGGTGGCATGGCCCAAATTTTGGTGGCCTAGTTGGGCCACCGTGCCGTGCTAAACAAGGCATGAAATGGGTGCCCTTGCAATACTGTCCCGGCATGGCCACATTGTAGGTGAGTCCAGCATGGCCTTATTGCATTACATGTCTTTCTGAACTGGGCATGCCAAGTTAGAATGGATCTTGCTAAGTACTGACGGGTTAGGTTGGCATTGGCATGACTTTGCCACTGACCAAGCAACCCAGGCTAGTGTCAAGTGGCACTGGGCACCATGCTTTAGCAAAGGGCTCAAGGCCCATTGACCTAGTGGGCAGCGGTGCTTGGTAGTGCAGGATTGTAGGTGCACCTGCTGATAGCACTGCACCTGTTGTGGGCAGTGGATAGTGACTAGTTGTGGCCTCTGGGGCATGGGCTGTGGCTAGCTGCAGCACCGGATAACATCAACCTTTATTTAAGTTTAAAATTAAACTTTTAAATAAACTTTAAATATCAAAATATAATTGTACTATACTGTAATGTAAATAAAATGAATAAAATCAATAAGATATTAAGATTATAACTCAATAAAATATAAATTAAAATATATTTATATATTATTTTCGAATATCATAACATCGTATGATAAATAATAATAAAATATAAATTAAAAAAATTTAAAAGTAAAAAAAATCAATACATTAGCAAAATAAGTACACTTCGTGTCAGTAGTTTAATTCAGTGACTAAGTTGACTTGAGTCTAATATTTGCAATCACTTTGTGTCAGTAGTTTAATTCAGATTGTCACTTATGATTTTGATGTTAGTGATAGTCTCAATATTTTTGATATTGTCGTATGAGTCATCATTCGCCCTCAACTCTTTAATTCTATCTTGAATATCAATCTTTAATTTTCGGTCTTGCAAGCTTGAAAGTTTCTATGATATTTGATTACAGTATAAATCGCTTATTTGAAATGATATTTAAACTCACAAAAAAATAGACTCTGATATTATGCTAGATACTAGAATAATAAATAAATTACATATCATCTTAGATAGTTTGATATAAGTGGATTTGTTTGATTTTTATCAATTTATTATATCAAAATTTTTCATTTTATTATGTGATATGATTGAATACTAATTGGTATCTAATTACTAAGTATCATGAGCCTGCTTTGTCCATGCATCGGTGTAGCCCGTGCGGTGATCTCATGTATTTAATTTCATGAGACTCAACCTTCTAAGTCATATTTTATACCTTTATGTTGATTGGTTTCCTCCTGTCTCAGGCTCATTAGGAGGGTGACTTCAGCTCCCGACCAGTTTGTGCATGGTAGTCCAATACTCTTCTTCATAGTTAAGTTTTAGACTAACGACAAGCTTCTTAAACTCAACCGAGTCGACATGTTTTAACTCCGAAGAAGCATCATCTTTAATTCACTTTGACCCACCATCTAGAACATTCTCACACATTTTCACCGAAATATGTTAGCATATTTGATCTATAATTAAGTCTGTAGTTACAGTCACGAATGCTCACACTTCAAGTCCATGACATTCTCTCCCACTCTATATCATACATGCTCTCGTGCAAGATATCTTTCACCGATCTCTGCCTATGAAGACTATTATTCCCCAATAGCTATAAACTACTAAGATTTGTGCTGATGCCCCTAGGAAAAGAAGTCATGGAAAGAGTTACACTCATTTTTATCTCAAAAGTAGCATGTTTAGTTGGACTTCCATTCCTAGTAGGCAAACACCCGTTATGCATTACCAGACATCAATAAATACCTTTTACGATTTGGAGGAACATCCATCTAGTACATGCGTACTCCTAATTGCAGCTTTACACATCTTCATTAGCTACTGTGCATTTATAGGAGAGATACATTTTTGACCAACAAGATCGACATAAGGCAACATTCAATTTAGATGGTCTTCTTTCCTACCTTTAATATCATTTGTCATGGGTTTACTTTGTCCATGTAGTGGTGTAGCTCGTGTGGCTATCTCATGTATTCAATTTTGTGAGACACAGCCTTTTAAGTTACCCTTTATATATTTATTCCGATTGGTTTTGCACTGTCTCAGGCTCATCAAGAGAGCGACTCCAGCTCCACATCAGTTTGTGTAGGGTAGGCCAACATCTTTCTTCATAATCAAATCCTAGACGAGCGACAAGTTCCCCCCAAACTTAATCGAGTTGACATGTTTGAATTCCAAAAAATCATAGCATTCAATCCACTTGTACTCATCATTTTGGAGCACTTTCATATATTTTCACTCTAATCTGTCAGGATATTTGATCAACAAATAAAGTCTTCAGCTATAGTCATGGATGCTCATACATTAGGATTGTGACATAAATAGCTTGTTCATGTTCGGCAGACTATCTTGTTGTTTATTCTTTGTTAACTGAATAGAAAAGATATTATTTTCAAATACAGTGTATATGCCCTTACCTAGAGCTTTGTTATAACTATCATATTTAGTATTATAATATACTAAGAAGCACGAATATAGATACGAATACGGGGATCGATATGATGAGATACGTGGATAAGACAAATTTTAAAAATTAGGATACAGATATGGCTAGGACACGACATGATAAAATAAAAATAATTATATTTATAAATATTATTTTTAAAAATTATTGATAAAATAAAATAAAATTTATAATAATCATTATAAATTTTATTATTTTATATAAAATAAAATAATAAAAATAATTATCTTTATAAAATAGTATAAATATTGATAGAATAATCTTTATAAAATAAAAATAAAGATTATTTTTATTTTAGGGCAAGGGGGGCTGCTGGTTTTCGACATGGCTAGGATATGGAACCTGGAAAACCTCCCCCCCATGCCCTAACCTTTTCATTGACATTGTTGATACTTGCAGTTTTAAAGTGATATCCTATTCAAATTTCCTCCTCGTAGACCATAGGTTGAATTGCTACCCCCATGCTTCAAGCTCCTCGTGTCGAATGCATGTCTGAGTCGTGTCTGACACTTATCCAAGGCTATGACCTCTATTTGGTCAATGCTACGCCACATGGCGTATCTGACTTGTATCCAGAG